>ML677351.1:11499164-11734376 GCA_007922305.1 Dermatemys mawii
GCCAACCTCAAGCATATTCTCACCAGCAACAGCACACCGCGCCATAATAACTCTAACTCAGGAACCAATCCATGCAATAAACCTCGATGCCAACTCTGCCCACACATCTACACCAGCAACACCATCACAGGACCAAACCAGATCAGCCATACCATTACTGGTTCATTCACCTGCACATCTACCAATGTAATATACACCATTATGTGCCAGCAATGTCCCTCTGCTATGTACATCGGCCAAACTGGACAGTCCTACGAAAAAGAATAAATGGACACAAATCAGATATCAGGAATGGCAATATACAAAAACCTGTAGGAGAGCACTTCAACCTCACCGGACACACCATAGAAGATTTAAAGGTCAGCATTTTGCAGCAAAAAAACTTCAAGTCCAGACTGCAAAGAGAGACTGCAGAGCTGCAATTCATTTGCAAATTTGACACAATCAATTTGGGACTGAATAGAGATTTTGAATGGCTAGCTAACTACAAAAGCAGCTTCTCTTCTCTCCCTATTCACACCTCCAGTTCAGCTGCTAAAGGAACACCTCACCCTCCCTGATTAGAGATAACAAGCTGGTTCAGCCTCATTGGACTAACCTTGTTATCTCCCACCTGGTTCTTGCCTACCTATTTATACCTGCTCCTGGATACTTCCACTGCATGCATCTGACGAAGTGGGTATTAGCCCACGAAAGCTTATGCTCTAAAAAAAATTTAGTTAGTCTTTAAGGTGCCACAAGACTCTTTGTCACTTCTGATTTTGAATACTTGACGACCTACAAACTGGCTTGGACAAGTATCTTGAAGATGACTGGGCTTAAACTACATTGAAGGGTTTGTCCTTTACTTTTTTTTTATGAAAGGCTATTTTTTCTCATCTCAAAGCTATTCTGACTATTCTGACATTATTGCTGTGAAAGATCTTTCTAAGATATTTTAAAATTTGAAAACTTAAAAACAAACCAACCTCCTCTATGCCAGATCATCTGTTTTGCTTCTGTAGGTGGAAGGGAGTAAAGAACCAAGCAGTTTCCTTCTAGAGGTGGTCTCTGCTATATTCTCTCATGGACACTTTGGGAATTCCTATGCGTAGGTGGAGAAGGAGTGGGGATGGAGGCTTTTCAATAATCGATGGTATATCTTCCCATTTTACTATGCTTACCATTTTCATCCCATATTGTGGAATTTACCTTTCAGGTGTTGATTGTCATGCCGTCTTGTCAGGAAGATTATCATGATGTGTATTGAATCTTTTCTTTCTGCTCAAACTTTTTCCTATCTGAGAGGAATAAGTTTATTCTCATTCTTGTTTCTGTACAGGTAAAGACTCCTGCTTTGATCTGGTCACTGGAAGTGCCCAAACTTAAGAGCAACCATTCCTATACTCTCATGTTTTCCTTCTGCCTCCAATCTAACATGACAGACTTCTCAGTGGAAACAGTGGTTTCTACCCAGAAGAGGGAGGCATAGGAAAATGCTGCTTTGGCCTTCCCAATGCTGTGGAGCTGTTGTTCTACTTCATCTCTTGATGGCTACCTCCTCCACACAGCATGACTAAAATTCAGCAGATCTTATTACCCCAGAACATGGAGTGGCCCTTGAGTCTGTGAAGGATTAATGGATAATTTCCTGCAGGCCTTGCTCTGGGACTGGGTCCAGAGATATTTTAATGTATCCCTTGCCAGAGCCTTCTATGTGTAAGTATCTGAGGTTCAATTTGGATTTTCGGAAGGAGTCACGCAGGGATACTCATGGTAAACTAAAATTTATCTCTTTATTGGGAATGGGGTAATTGATGAATTGAAAGACTAACTACAGTATTTGGCCATTAAACAATTATATTAAACAGTGTTTTTTATTTATTTGCTTAGTATAACATTTAAAACAAGAAAGAACATTATTACTACCAAAAAAACCACAACTTTTCAAATGAGAAAATTTTACAGCGTGAAGTAAACACTTACGGAAATGAGACACACGAGTAACATTTCAAACTTGGCCAGCAATCGTTATGCTCAGGAGGAGATACGGGAGCAGAGAGGTGTTGTCCGGGTTGATCAGGCCTGGACTGGATACGGAATGCGTCCAAAATTTTGACGCCTTTTCACAGAATTTATAAGTCGAGGGAAAAAAAACCACCCTTGGTATCTGATTGGATCTATGTAGATGGGGCCATATTACGTGGAGCATTAGTCGCGTGCACGGCGGGTGCGCTTTCCATATACGTGGGCGGCGCCCTGATGACTTTATTTCTGTCAGGCAAAATTCACGGCTCAGTTGTTACAGCCGGACTAATGCGGAGGATACTGACCTAAGCAGCTGGGACAACCATGCAGCCTGGCAAGAACACAGAAGCTTTGTTTAACACAATGCAGCCTACCAGAATAGATGCTATCCCCAGGTGGTTAAAGCCTCTTGAACAGCAAAGGCTGTATTATTTGTGAATAGTAGGCACAGAAAGCATGGATCTTAGGAGATCATCTTGCCTCTGCTCCCTCTACTGTGCATCTTCACTGGAGGAGGCTATATCTTGCATAGCCACTGCTCAGCTACATTTCTTCTTGTTTATCCCAGTTTATCATCTGCCCTGATTATGGGTCCCATTGTATCACTAGGTCATGGGAGGTGCCTCCTCAACCCATTCACCATCTCTCCATGCAGAACCTTGAGGGGCTGACACAGCAAATCTTCCTCCCAGTATAGATTCCCCATCAGAACAGGTCCATCTAGGACCATGATGTCAGTAGGCCCTCCTCCTTTTTTACCACAAAACCTGAGGTGTCTGTAGTGGGAAAGTATTAATATTCCTGCTCCTGTGTTTGTGACAAGAGAGAGTTGCTTTGAGGAGCTTAAGAGACCTGTAGAACCAAATCACTGTGAGGTCTCCCAGCTCCCACCCAAGATGTTGGATTTCTTAACTGAAGAAAGGTCCAGAATCATGGATCTCTTAGTGGATCCAGCTTGGGAAGAAGCCAGCCAGTAGACTCTTTCATCCCAAGGATAAGAAGGATAAATGGTTTTAAGTACAACCTCATCTTGCTAAATCATTGATGTATCGTGGGATCCTGGTGAGAACCCTCTGATTCTCAAAGCAGTTGAAAAGTTTTATTTCTGCTTGAAGTGCTCAGGGAGTGTAGAGGAGAGGACTAAGCAGTTAAACTGAGAATTAAAAAGACCTCCATCTGTCAGAAAATGTACAGATGTCCTCATCACCATCAAATACTAAACATGCAATGTCTGCAGTTCCAGGATCAGAAATTGTACTCAATATGTGTGTTGTTTTCCACTTCCTAATAATTGCTCAGCTTTTATAAGCTCCTTAGCATAGTACTTCATTGGATGCTTCCTGCAGATGGTGTATCCTGCATATTGTGGTCGCAGGCAAAATGAGATAATTCCAGCTAATCATCACAGGGCTGCCCTGGGGCATCAGAGTGCTACTGTCTGAACATATGAATTCCAGATGTGGGAAAGTGAAAGAGAAATTTGTCTTTTAAATTGCATTCCTGTAAGAGGCTAACAGTAACCTGTGGTGACAGAAGAATCCATATTCAGTTAATTGTGTAGAATTATTTATTATGTTTAGTTAGATGTAGGTTAGTTAGGTGTTTGTACATGTTGCTAAGGTCCACATGCCTGGAGAGTTTGGGGCAATCTTGCTGCCAAAATTCCAGCAGCAAAGCAGTCCATCTAGTTATTTAGGAAAGTGAGTGAAAGTTGTTAACAGGCAAAACAAATTTGTCCTTTTTTTAATCTAGTCTTTATAAGTATCTACCACATGCACAAAAATAGACAATGAATGGACTGCAACCAGATTTTTAGATTGAACTGGTGTGTTTTACTCATTGGCAGCAAGAAGACTTGTTTTTTTCCAGTTTTTGATGGTAAAGAGTCAGGAAATGTCATTAGCTAAGACAAACAATTAGAAAGAATTAAATTGAAAACCTTTCTCCTGCCCAATAAAAGTGGACTTTGAAAACATCTTACAATACACAGAGTAGAATGACAGAATGTAGTTAAGTGGGGTTTTTTTCTAACAGATGATAAACTAGAAATATTATACGAAAAGAAGATTATTTAAATCTTTAAAGTGGTTTTGTTTCTTGTTTTATTGGGAGAGAGATGTTCTTAAAACAGTGTGATTTTTTTTTTTTTGGTGCTTATTTTACATGCACAATGGTCCTTGCTCTAGCTTTTTAATGTAGCTTTTTAATGATAGATTTAAAGGGAGAGAAAGAGGAAGGAATGTGGAACTTTTTTTCTTCTGAGCAGTGCATTATTTAACTGCTTACTGTTCCAGAGAATAGTTTGGCAAGTCAACATTGGCAGGGTATACAGCAAAACAGAAGTACTGGCATCAGCATTAATATGCTACTCACATTCAGTTCTGAGTGAGTACACATGACAATATTTAGTTCAGAGTTTTTCAGCTGTATGGTGCTCCTAAGATTCCATGGTGAAACTTTTAGGGAAAGTTTTTGGGTGCTGCCATTTGCTTCTTCACTAACATGTTCTGGTAAAATCATGTGACTTTGTTTAATTTTTCAGTCTCTTTAGAGTTTAAGATTAAGTTTAAAATCAATAGGATTTTCCTGGCCCATATTTGAATTAAATGCATTACTTATAGTGTTTATTACATACTTAAACATTCTTGGAAGTTTTGATTCTTCTCAGTTTCCTACTGTGAATTTGGTAGAGAGATTACATACTTTCATATATTAAAAAAAACACCTCCACACATTTCTTTGTGTATATGCTATATTTAAAAAAAACACCTCTACACATTTGTTTGTGTATATGCTTCATTGTAGGGTATGGAATAGGTCTCTGTTTTAAAATGTGTTGTAATACTGTCTTTTCATGATTTACTTTCCTTTACATTGTTTGATTGCACAGCATATAGTTTTTTGTTGGATTATGGAACAGTAAAAAAAAATCATAAGGTAAGACAGAGGTGCTGGACAGTGAACAAATTGTCACACATTTACCATGCAAAATCAGTAAAATCTTTCAAACTCATCAACTTCCCAATAGTTTAGTATATGAAGTAGAGAAGGCACTGTAGGCCAAATAGGAAAAAAAGACTCTCACCCAAGATATTCAGACATAATTAGTGACTAGTGGCACAGAGAAATGTAGACATCTAAGTCCTGGTTTTGACTCCGCTGCCCAAAGCCCCTGTGTAGGTATCTAAACTTACTCAGTGCCTACATTTTCAAGAAAAATGTTTCTAGGCCGCTATGTTTCTGCTAGTAGCATGCACACAGCTGCCTCCCCTTGGAAGAAGCCTGGACCCTTGTTCTCCCAACTCCCAGGTGAGTGCCCATTGGGTTAGTGTCATTTTCTCTCTTGCTCAATGACTATGTAAGTGTTTATTCACAGTGGACCAGTCACTGGGGAGAGAGTGACTCCATAGTCAAGTGCTTAGGGCAACTATCATGGGGGGCAGGAACCCAGAGTACTTTAAATTAAGTTCCCAGCTTCAGAATCCGAAGCAGAGACAGGACCCTCCTTTCAGCCCAACCATTTTAGGGCTGTGTACGCTAGAAAATTAGAACGACTCAGATACATTGTTCAGGGACATGAAAAATCCACATCTCTGAGTGATATAGTAAGCCGACCTAAGTCCCCAGGTAGACAGTGGTAGGTTAAGGGAAGAATTCTTCCATCAACCTAGCTACTGCACCTTGGAGTAGTGGATTTACTACAGCAATGGGAGAACCTCTTTGATGGCTGTACTAAGTGCCTACACTGAAGCCCTGCAGTGTGACAGCTGCATTGCTGTTGCTTTTGCGGATTAGGTTACATAATCATATCCTTAGAGGTTCTCAGGACAAATTTTTTGGTAGCCTCACAGAGTATGGCCACCAACTCTTGCTGGTGGCCACTCCCATACTTTTTCCTAAAATATTTAATTTGCTTTAGGACAAACAAATAAATATGCACATATACACATCCAAATTGCAATTTATTTATTGCTAGCTGGTAGGTGTGCTGGGAAAAATGATATTAACAAACATAGTTTGTTAAACATACCAGTATCACTTTTCCCAGCAGACTTACTCAGCCCTGCCAATACTGGGGACAAATTAAGCATTGGATGGGTGATCGCGGGGAGGCAGCAGGAGGCTGGAGCCTGAAGCCCTGTGTCTGGAGTCTGGGGCCTACTGGCACCCAGGGAGGGAGTCGGAAGCCTCTTGGCAAGAGCCTGCTGCCCTGCCGCTCGGGGGATGAAGCCCAAAGCCTGAGCTCCACCGCCCCGGGAAGCTTTGCAACTCTCCGGCTGCCTCATCTTCCCATATTGTGTCCCAGGTGTGTCCAGAGGGGGGCAGGATCCAACCCTGCTGGAGGCCCCAACAATCAACATCAGGGTGGTGCATCCAGAAACAAGAGGGAGAGGGAAGGGCTGCTACTTTGCCTCCTCCCAATCACCACCTAGAAGGGTGTGGCCACAAGAGAAGCCCCTGGTGCATGCAACCCCCTCATGCAACCACGGTGGCCACATTTGAGAAATATGCTAGGTGGCCATCTCTGTGCATGGGGTGGGGTTTAGCACACACCCATCTGATCAGCATCTCCTACTTACCAGCTTTTAGGCCGCTCCCTGACTAGGGTGACCAGGTGTCCAGTTTTCAACCGGAACACCTGGTTGAAAAGAGATCCTGGCAGCTCCCCTCAGCACTGTTGGCTGGGCTGTTGACTGTCCTGTTGGCAGCACTGCACAGCGTGGCTGGCATGCTCTCTGCTAGTCTCCATGCAGCATGGCTCCTGGAAGCAGCGGCATGTACTCACTCCGGCTCCTACGGGCAGCTCAGGGGCTCCAGGTACTGTTCCTGCCCCAAGCACCACCCCCCGCAGCCAATGGTAGCTGCAGGGGAGGTGCCTGTGGTTGGGGCAGCATGCAGAGCTGCCTGGCCGTGCCTCCATGTATGAGCCGGAGAGGGAACATGCTTCTGCTTCTTAGAGCCGCTTGAGGTAAGCACTGCCCAGAGCCTACAACCCTACCCCCTTCCTGGGCCCCAAACCTCTGCCCCAGCCCTAGTTCTGATCCCTTTCTACCCTCTGAACCCATCAATCCCAGCCCAGAGCACTCTCTTGCACCTCAACCCCCTGATCCCCATACCCACCCCAGAGCCTGCGCCCAGCTGAAGCCCTCACTCTCCCCCTGCATCCCAGCCCCTTGTCTCATCCCTGATCCCTTACAGCCCCCCAGCCTCCTGCCGCATCCCAGAGCCCCCTCCTACATGCCAAAGCCCTCAACCCATGCCTCACCCCAGAATCCCCAGCCAGAGCCCTCATGCTCCAACCCAGTGAAAGTGACAGAAGGTGGGGGAGAGTGAACGACAGAGGTAGGGGGATGGAGCAAGCAGTGGTTGGGGCCTTAGAGATGGGGCGGGGCATGGATAGGGCCTTGGTGAAGAGGCGTGGCATGTGGCAGGGCAGGGGGTGATCAGTTCTGTGCTATTAGAAAGTTGACAACCCTATCCGTGATTATCTAGATGATTTGTGTGACTTTTCTCCACATTCACTGTGTAGGAGTTTAGGCGCTTAACTCAGGCTTCGAGACTTGCAGTGGTTTTTTCCCGATGCCTAAAAATTAGGCACTGTGATGCTGAGCATCACACAGCTAACTCATTGTGAGCCTTTAGCATGGTGCTTTTGGGACTCTAACTTCAGACAGCTTTAAAAAGCCTGATTCTAGCAGGTGCTTAGCATGTTCTGAAATTAGAGCATTGAAAGACATCTCAAATTTGGTATCCAAAATTGTAGATCATTTAGAAACTTTGGCCTATGATTGTGTGTAAAATAGAGGCTGTTTGCAAACTGTCACCCGAGAGCTGACAAACTCACTACACAAGACATGTCTTACAGGCTATTTATTCTTAAAAAGTAACATAAGGTATCTAAAAAGCTTGTGACTTGTTAACAGCCCTGTGAATATCATGGTTATAATTTGTCTAATCAGTTACTGGAGATTTTATTATATTTGTGGAAAAAAAATATTCTTCTCTTAATCCCCTTATTGGCTGTTCTGATTGTGTAAGTAGTGTATAATACAGCATATATCTCTTCCTTTGATTATTTTTGTCTGAATGTTCAACTCTAGTATTGTATTTATTATACTGCACTTTGTGTAGAAGTTTTACTGTTTCCATGTTCACTATATCATAGTAACTCAAAACTGTAAAATATGTTATGATTCAAGACCAAACGTTGCTTTCAGGTTATATGAGATATCCCTTTAACTTGAGTGATATTTGTTTGTATATATTCTGAATTTGGTCTACTAGCGGTATAAATAGGGGAATTTGTCTAGGACACATTTCCCTTCACTCATATGATATGGTTGGCTTCCTGTAGAGTAATTTCCAGTGATGAGAGAGGTTAAAAACAAAACAAAACAAAGCATTTTGGGGGGGGAACACAATTTTTTGTTTTCTCTTGTTTGTCCTGTTGTAACACAGCGAGGCCAAGGTTTTATTATGGCCATTGAGGCTGCCTCTTTCCTCCCAATTGATGGAGTTAATCCTAGATCATTTTATACTTCAAGAATACTGATATAAAAGCATTTCTTCAACTCCACTCTAGTTTAAAACTATAAAACTAATCAGTATGGACATCTGACTTATGGAAGTAGTTTTAGAATTAATTTATTAGTATTGGTAAAACATTTTGTGATCCTGACATGGAAGAAGTTATAGAATTGAAAAGTGATTATTTAATGTAAATATTTATTATCTGCTTTGTTTATTAGTTCTATATTTCTTCCTGTCTCTTCTAAGGGTTTTTCAAAGGTAGACCTGCTGCAGCTGCACCACTTCAGTGTAGACTCTACTTATGCTGACAGGGAAGGGGTTTTCCTCTTGGTATAGGTAGTCCACCACAGAAGAATTCTTCTGTTAACATAGTGCTGTCTACACTGAAGGTTAGTTTCTCATAGCGACACTGAAGTGCTACAGAGGCATAGCTGCAGTAGCATTGTCAGTACAGCCATATCCTGAGTGTTTTTTTATTTGCCTTGTATTTTAGAAATGTGCTGTATTAGTGTAAAATACTTCTTTCTAATTGGATTGCACAACACATTGTTCTGAACTGTAAGTTTGAAAGAATAAAGAATGCTACCAAATCTAGCACAAAATAAAATGAACTTCATCACCCAACCAGTGTCCATCTGATGGACTGTACTGGACGGAGCCCAAATTATAAGCAGCAACTACAAACTGCTGGAGATCCACTCACCTGCCTAATTATATGATATAATTTGGTGTTGCCGGAAGATATCCCAATTTTGAAAAATATTTGTACCCAAATCACAGATGCACTCAATCGTCCAGTTTCCTATTGAAATTCTGCCTTTGTGATGAAGAGAACCACATGCAATACTTAAAAAGACCTTTAATGGCTCTTCTTTAATGCAAGGATGTTACTCAGGCACTAGGAACGTATACTTCTTTCCCAGAGTGCACAGCAGTATTAAAGTCCATTCATGAGGGGGGGAAATCCACACCAAGATATTTTCCATATCACAAAAATCCACTCTCTGAATCAAGTGTCTTTTCATTAATCTTGTGACAGAGGAAGTCCTTTGTGCATTCCCCCTGGTACCCATAGCTCAACTGGAATCCTGAAATATGGAGGCTAGTGCATCAGTGGGACAAATCATGTGCTTTAGGTTAAGAACATGTAGTATTTGCTGATTTGGGGCCCTGGTCCTTTGATCCTCCCTAGCACTAGGGACTTTGCTAAATCACAGCCATTTCTGTACTCTCTGCAGTACTGTACATTACATTTTCCTCTGTTTCTCTTCAGCAAACTGTAGAACTCAGCCTCTTTGCAGCAGCAGGAGCTCTTCCAGATCTGGGGCAGCTCAGCAAGCCTTGGTAAAGTGAAGCTTATCTTCTTGGCATCTGCTCATCCCATTGTAGGTTCATTTCTCTGAAACCACTGGGTCTTCTCTTGGTGCTGCTCTAGGTTTTGCTCTGTCCTATATTTATCCCTTCCCATTTTGTGTTCAGTCTCTTTCCTCTCATGTGCAAATCTCATTCTATGTGTACAGATAAACTGTAATGTATATTCCAATGGGAAGATGCCAGTTTTGATGACAAAACTTTGATCCAAATAATATTTTGTTAATCTTTGCAGCTTAGTTTCCAGACTTAGTCTGTATGCTTTCAGAGAGAGAAGCCTTTTTGTGTGTGTGGCCACTCTCCAAACTGTTGCTTCTGTATGTCTGTACATTACTGTAGGGTGTGGGAAAGAAATATGAAGTAGTTATAGTGGTAATTAAAAAGAAACAAACAAGGCTTCCCTTAATGGAGGTAGTGCTCATGACTCATGTCAGGGGTTTAGGATAAAGATAGTTTATTCAGACACTAAAAATAATTTAATGTTTCCATAGAGTTCTCAATAGTTATCTATTCTCATAGTTGTTTCTGCTTTTAGTTATGTGACTCACAAAGATAAGGAGAATTAACATTAAAGGTATCCATATGGATTTAACTAAATGAACATGTTACTAATAATGAAGATTTGCAAGATTGAAGTGTTATCCAAAAGTAAACTTCATTTTTGGAATAGTTAACTTTGTCAAAAATACCAATGTACATATGTCTGGGAGCAAATTCTCAAAAAATAATTTCTCTCTATCTGCTTTCTTGTTTGTCATTTCAAAAAAAGATGGTTAAAATATCTCAATTACACCATGAAATATCATCTAAGTCAATAGATATAATTCATGGTAATGTTTTCTTGGTTTGTTCACTCCGAAAAGATGTGTGCACCTATTGACTGGACTATGTGAACGTAGCTTTTTGGTATCAGACGGAATCATAACTCACTTGACTTGGCATATTCTGCTTTGCACTTCTTTATTGTTTTGCATCCTGAAGGATCCCCAAACACCTTGCTATCTTAAATATGTAGGTATACATAGATATAGGAATCATATCATTGCTAATTAACAGTAAATTCCATCTGAAGTGGTTTTCACTTGTGAATCTTAGGACAAGTGCTAAAATTAATTTAAATAAAACCCTGCTAGAATATGAAGTGTCAAAATAAAATTATTTGTTTTGTTAAGACTTGCAAAAGAAATTATTTTCTTTTAGGTCTGCACATGAATTTTCTGCTATATCCTATTTATTATTCCATTTGACATATTTCCAATAAACCTTTGTCCTTTAGCCTTGTGTAACCCCAATTGCATGCTTAGACAAATTAGTTCTCAATAGAAATAGTGATATAAGGTTCAAAAGAGAATGTTCAGCTATAATTTACTAGACTTTCTCTATGTCTCTGAGGACCCTTAATGACTGTTCTCAGAAGCTTAAGCACTGAAACCACGTTTCTACTTCTGTGTTGCCCTATTTCCAACAAAATCATTTTACATAGTCTATGCAGACATGCCATTTAAACTTGGGATTATGCACTTCACAGCCAAATTTGTAGAATTCAGTAGAATTATCAACCAAGTGCTTTCCTGAAGATGTTGAATACTGAGATAGGTTCAACATTGCCTGCCTCCTGCTTGTGATTGCTGCACCAATTGTAAAGATACCATTACTAACATTGTACTACTGTAGTCAAGATGAATCCATTCCTTAGGTTAGTCATGATCTTGAGTGTAGTATCATGCACTATTCTTTCTTCTTTGCCGTCTTTTTTTTCAAAATGATGAGCTAGATTGTGAATACCCAGCCTTTGAAAGTCGTACTATATTACGATCCCTGAAAAAAGTATGTTGATTTTGATTGGCTGTGTTTTCAGTCTCTCTCACACTGAGTTTATAAATGGCAGACAGTAGAAACTGCATTACATTAAAACAGGCTAATGTGTAGTGGGCAATATCTCTTGCAGAACACACAAAGAGTTTTTAAATCTTATTTGTCCGAGATTATGATTTTTCTCTTATTCAGTCTGATTCCATTTTTGTGACCCCTTTTGTATAGAACATTTAATACAACTGTAAGACATGATTGTCACAATCTTATGGCTGTATGTTTATGGTGATCCTTGAATTATTTGTGAACATGACTGATGATAAACTTTCCTTTAAATTTGCTTCAATTAGTAGAGCTGTTTGGAAATTGGAATTTCTATCGTGTGGGAAATTCCAATATTTTGACATTTGTTTTTGCCATAAATTAAGACAAAAAGTTAAATTTCAGCAATTTTTATGTAACCCAGAGTTCTGAAAAAAAGTCAGTTCAGACTGTTTTGTTTACATTTCTGCTTTGAAACAAACAAAATCAATCCCAAATCAAAATGTTTTATTTGTTTGAACCAAACCAAAAGATTATTCTGCTTGGTTCAGCATTAATCTGTGAGCTGTTGTCATGCCTCCTGTGAGTTGTAGTTTGAGTATCAGCATGGATTCACCAAGGGCAAGTCGTGCCTGACTAACCTAATTGCCTTCTATGATGAAATAACTGGCTCTGTGAATGAGGGGAAAGCAGTGGATGTGCTATTCCTTGACTTTAGCAAAGCTTTTGATACGGTCTCCCACAGTATTCTTGCCAGCAAGTGAAAGAAGTATGGGCTGGATGAATGGACCATAAGGTAGATAGAAAGCTGGCTGGATCATTGGGCTCAACAGGTACTGATCAATGGCTCCATGTCTAGTTGGCAGCCGGTATCAAGCAGAGTCCCCCAAGGGTCGATCCTGGGGCTGGTGTTATTCAATATCTTTATCAATGATCTGGAGGATGGTGTGGACTGTGCCCTCAGCAAGTTTACAGATGACACTAAACTGGGAGGAGTGGTAGATACGCTGGAGAGTAAGAATAGGATACAGAGGGACCTAGACAAATTAGAGAATTGGGCCAAAAGAAATTCGATGCAGTTCAGCAAGGACAAGTGCAGAGTCCTGCACTTAGGATGGGAGAATCCCATGCACTGCTATAGACTAGGGACCAAATGGCTAGGCAGCAGTTCTGTAGAAAAGGACCTAGGGGTTAGAGTGGACAAAAAGCTGGACATGAGTCAACAGTGTGCCCTTGTTGCCAAGAAGGCTAATGGCATTTTGGGCTGTATAAGTAAGGGCATTGCCGGCAGATCGAGGGATGGTTAGGCCTCATCTGGAGAACCGTGTCCAGTTTTGGGGCCCACACTACAAGAAAGATGTGGAAAAATTGGAAAGAGTCCAGAGGAGGGCAACAAAATGATTAGGGGCCTCGAGCACATGATTTATGAGGAGAGGCTGAGAGAACTGGGATTGTTTAGTCTACAGAAGAGAAGACTAAGGCGGGATTTGATAGCTGCTTTCAACTACCTGAAAGGGGGTTCCAGAGAGGATGGATCTAGACTGTTCTCAGTGGTACCAGATGACAGAACAAGGAGTAATGGTCTCAAGTTGCAGTAGAGAAGGTTTAAGTTGGATATTAGGAAAAACTTTTTCACTAAGAGGGTGGTGAAGCACTGGAATGGGTTACCTAGGGAGGTGGTAGAATCTCCTTCCTTAGAAGTTTTTAAGGTCAGACTTGACAAAGCCCTGGCTGGGATGATTTAGTTGGGGATTGGTCCTGCTTTGAGCAAGGCGTTGGACTAGATGACCTCCTAAGGTCCCTTCCAACCCTGATATTCTATGTTTCTGTCTCATACTCCCGTTTCCCCAAATGGGCTGGTTATCCAGCTGGACTATATCTGTCCTGCCTTGGTTCAGCCAGAGGGGAGAAACAAGTGTATCATGGAAGATTTAGTTCAGCTAGGGAGCCTGGCCCATAGAGGAGAATGGGGACTTGAATTATGACTCCCATGAGGCACTACTGCAGCTCACAGAGACCCTGATCACTGCAGAACTGTCCCAAAATAAAGCATTTTTATTTGGTTTGACAACCTGAAATGTTTCAGTTTGGCTAGACTTAATTTGAGATAAAATGCCTTATTTAGATTTTCCCAGTGGAAAATTGTACATTAGTTAAAATATATATTTTCCTGTGAGAAATTTTGATTGTGTAGAAGCTGCTTCTTATGTCAAGGGGAAATAATTGAATGGAAAATTCCTGACCAGCTCAAATCACTACTATGTTCATGAAACTTGTCTGCACCATGTGTGAGTTACTAGTTCTTATAATACGGCTGTTGCCTAGCTACTATTACTAAAAAAAAACTTCCACGTCAGAAGAGGAAGCAGAATGTTACATGATATTGTATTTATAAGGTGCAAGAACATCCACATTTACATCATATTAGATAGAACATGATTATAGGGACAATCTTGTCTTGCAGCCACATGTGATTCCCATCCTAGATGCATCTGGAATTTTATGGTGCTACAGTGACTGAATAATTTGGACAATTGACTTAAACATCATAGTAAGCCAGATATAAACAGATATCAATTAAGATTAAATTATTTTTGTATTAATGTGGTCCACAGCCTAGTTCACCCTCAAATGCATTCATTATAAATAAGAAAATTCATAATGAAAAGCCTACTTATGCCAGAAAAACTGAGATTTGTTGAAGGGGTGGAAGGAATGAAAAGAAAAGAGCATTTAGAACTAGAGTTTGGCTAGTAACTATTTTTTTCAGTTTGCTGACATTTCGATAATAATAGTTTTGGATCAAACCATATAGAACCTTTCTGGAATTTTCAGTGAATTGAAAAGTTTGTTTTGTTTTTTAAGAGGCAAGGTGGATGAGATAGTGTCTTTAATTGGACCAACTTCTTTTGGTGAAAGAGACAAACTTTTCAGCCAAACAGAGCTCTTCTTCATGTATTGTTCATTTTGGGGGAATTTTTAAAGGCTGAGACTTACAAGATGACCAGAAAAAGAGGTAGTCACCCCATTAAAACCTTTAGTCAAGTGATTTTAAAAATTAATCAAAATTAATTGCAAAATTAATTACACTATTAAACAATAATAGAATACTATTTATTTAAATATTTTGGCTATTTTTCTACATTTTCAAATATAATGTTTTCAGTTACAAACAGTATGCCAAGTGTACAAAGCCCTCTTATATTATTATTTTTACTTCAAATATTTGCCTTTTAAATATGATAAACAAAAGAAATAGTATTTTTCAATTCACCTCATACAATACATTAATGCAGTCTCTTTATTCTGAAAGTGCAAATTAAAACATAGATTTTTTTTGGTTACTAAACTACACTTAAAAATAAAACAATGTAAGACTTTAGAAACTACAAGTCCACTCAGTCCTCCTCCTTCTTCAGAGAATCACTAAAACAAACAAGTTTGTTTACATTTATGGGAGATAATGGTGCTGTCTTCTTATTTGCAGTGTCACCTGAAAGTGAGAGCTGGTGTTGGCATAGTACTTTTGTAGCCTGCATTGCAAGATATTTAAATGCCTGATATGCTAAACATTTGTATTCCACTTCATGCTTCATGCCAGAGGACATGCTTCCATGCTGATGATGCTCTTGAAAAAAATAAATAAATATCTGACTGAACTCCTTGGGGGAGAATAGTATTTCTCCAGCTCTCTTTTACCCACATTCTGCCATATATTTCATGTTATAGCGGTCTTGGATGATGACCCAGCACATGTTGTTCATTTTAAGAACACTTTCACTGCAGTTTTGACAAAATACAAAGAAGGTAACCAGTTTGCTTGTACCACCCATGTTTATAAATTTTCTGGGACCTGGAAGCTGAATATGATTTGCAAAGGAACTTGGTCACACAAGATTTGATGATGTTTCCTTGTAATGATATCTTGTACTTGGTATTTTATGCCTATCTAGATTTTCTGTATTTTCAGATCAGAATTTAATCCAGATGGGATATCATTAAGATGAAGTTTTTTAGCAAGTGCAGAGATTTTAGCTGTGAGACCTCTTTAAAAGTCAGTCTGTGAGTTTAACAGTTTAAATCATAGTATCTCCAGGCTGGAGAATTTAGCGTATTTTATAAACTGACTAGGAGCTAACTGGATTTTTTCCCCATACTATTGAATTTCTTAGTCTCACAGATAAGCTGCAACTCAGTATTTAAGTTACTCTAGAGTGTTAAATGTTCCATTTTCTTCAGAGAGGGAAACAATTCATGGAAAACGTTCCAGATTTCCTCAAAAAATAATTTTAGAAATTGATTCCTTGTGATTTCCTGCCTTTCTGGTAGCAATCTCTCATCTTGGTTTTGTTGTTGTATTGAGGGCAGGTGGAATTTGTTGAACCATTTATCATATAAGCTGTGTGAAAATAAATATACTGTAGATAGTGTCAGAAAATCATTTACCTTCATTTTAAAGGCAAATTCCTGCCAGCATTTTGTCCTCTATTTCTAGGGAACACAATGGAAAACAGTAAAAGTGTTTGTATTTCATAAGTGTGTTCTTCCAATTATTTCAGTTTTTAAAATGTGTCCTTCTCAGGTTTGTGAGGGCATGTGCATGAAGGTGGTACCAAATCAATGGAATATGTCTTAAGCAGATTCACCCATAATATAATATAATATAATATAATATAATATAATATAATTAATTATAGCTAGATAGATATCAGTCATCAGAAACCTGGATAGACTTTGGATCATGATTTAAAGATTACAAAACCTGGAGTGTGTCAGGTCCCTGGGAAAAGTAAGTTCCAGAATGAAGAGTAGTTTAATGAGGAATTTGGGTGCAAAATATTAGAGATGAACTTTTAAGGAAATTGGAGCAATGGACATCCGATTTGAAGGCAGAGTTGAGGCCACACTGAAAATGCTGTTGATCACTTCCAGTCATTTTAGATGCAGAAACTATTAGCGTGAGGAGAGCAAGTGATCTCAACTGCAGTAGTGGTAAGTGGTCTCAGATAGGATTTTTAATAATATGAAGGTGGTGGTAATCATGGTGGTGGTGATGATTTTGTCTGTTTCCTCTGGCTGCCTGAGTCAGTGATGCTAATGTGCACATTTAACCTGGATAAAGATTAATCTATAAAATATTAACTTTAAAGAGTTTTTTTTCTTGTTCTGAATGTTTTCTTAGCACTCTTCTGTGCATTAATTGGAAGTATTGTCATCTTATGCTCAGACAGTTTTGTTTCATAAGAAGCATGAATGCTAGCAAATTTAGTGTCGCTCATCATACATATATACTGTCATTCTCCACCAATATTTATTAATTATATTTTATTTTTAAATGTAAAATCATTTTCTAATATATGTAGTCTTAATAATCAAATATCAAATGTTATGTCAAGCCAGGCCGATGACATGGAGACTGAGTGACTGTTTAATATGATATATTTGTTTTTGTTTGAACAAAATTGCTTTTTGAATCCACTGCGTGATTGTCTCATTTGCATAATTTGAACATACATGGTCAAATCCTGAAGTACTTGCTCTGCTTTTACTCTGCCCCCACTCAGTCTTAATCTGAGCCAGGCTCTCAGGATTTGGCTACTATGTTTTGTATCTATATTTGCTTTGCTTGTAAGTATTGTTAGCGCTTGATGAATTTCAATTTGTTTTCACTGTTAACTTTCACATCTTTTAAATCACTTTTAGCATTTAAATAGCAGTGTTCTTATGAGAGCATTTATTAGCCAATCAAATATCCTTTTTTGTTCTTGTCATTTAAAATAGTTGTTTGCTGGTGTTGATTAAGAGAATCCTATTCAATCATTTATCCTAGTCTCCTTTAATGTATTTGACTGAAAAACTCATTGAGACAGAACAATGAATCATTTGGTTCATATACTGTGTTTCCACAGAGGCCAGTTGCTTAACTCTTTTAAAAGGTCCTTACATTCTTGCTAAGATATTTGATAGAACATGAAAGTAGTTTCTCTATGGTCTATCTTCTGTAAGTGAAGACAATTTAAAGTGTTTTTGAAATCAAATGTTTATTTTAACTATTATGGTAAAGCCATTCCTTTGAAAAAGAATAGAAAGATAGAACTAATTATTCCAGGATTGATCACAGTTTCTGTACTGCCCTGGTTTTGAAAATCAGAGTGTGCTTTTGTAATAGAATGAAAGAAAAATTGTTTCTAAACTTTGTTAAAATGATAATGGAACTGTCCAAATTGCATAACTGAGTTGCACAAACTGCTGTCTTCTAAAACTTTAGAGATCCAGAGTGTAGCTCAAAAGATTAAGGTTTTCCTCTAAAAACAGACCAGTTTCAGAAATGTAAGAAATAAGTGGAATTGCAAAAGAAGAAAGTGTTTCAACCCTAAAATGAACATAAATATGCATTGCAGGAAGTTATTTTATCTAGTATACAAAGAAAGGAAGGACAGATATTTAATGTTATTTCTGGATGAGTATGATTGCATTTTAACACCTGCTGTTGACACAGACAGAGTTCAACAGATAATTAAGATGAGCAGGAATGTGAAATAAGTTTTTGGAACCGTATTTGAGGGAGTGAGAGAATAGTTCATATATGACTTACTAATGAGTTGACTTCAGTTAGTTTTAAACTCCAGATGAATGTAAATTAACTCGTCTCTTCTCTATCTAAAAAATACTCAAACATGGAATTCCTATAGCAAATAAATAATAAAAATGATTATAGTAAGTTAATTAAGCTACTTAATCTTCCCAGTATTTTTTAAAGCTATAAAAATCCCCTAAAACATTTTTATTCTAATGCAGCTTTTGCTGTAATCTTTCACTGAGCACCTTACGCTCACTACATCTGTCACCTATCTGCCTTGCCTTTCCAGAGGGCTTCTAATTTACTCTTTCAACATATCACAATGACAGGCACTGTTTTAATGTTTAGAAACGCCTCCTTTTCATATTACTCCAGAGTTTTGCCTTCATTTGAATGCATGGCTGTAATCATAGAGCTAATAACTGTAGATAACTAATAGAGCTAATAACTGTAGAGCATGGATAACTGTAGATAACAAATACATATTTTTATCAGCTAGAACACAGACACCAAACTAATGTAAGTTCATTTTCCGGTTTGTGCTATACAGTGGACTTCCTTTGGGAAATCTCTCAAATAGACGTTTTATTTGGTTGTGGGGGTTTTTGTACTTTTTTTGAGAATAAGCATATTGCATTCACACACCAAGGAAAAGAGGAACATTTGTAATGAAATCTTTAGCCACATAACACTGAATTAATAATAGAATATAAATGTTGTTGTATGTTTTATCTTAGAGAAGTAGTGGTTTTGTATGTTTTATCATAAGCAGTGGTGTCAAATACGTTCGCCACTAGCCACATGTGACGAATAGGCTATTGAATTGTGGCTAATACATGAGCAATGCGTTGGTGTATTGAAAACAAGAGTACTGAAAGATAGGTTGCGTGCTTTGATATACAGCTTGTTAACGTGGCTTAGATATAGTGCAAGAGAGACAAGAGCATATGGCAGTGGATGTATGTGTGCTGTGTGTAATAGCAACAGATGCAAGTGTGGTCCTGGAAGGTGAGTGGCTAGTGAGTGTCTGCCTCCCTACCATAGTCATGAGTACAGCAAGAGAGTCAGTCTATGCCAAGCTCCTCGACAGTGTAGACATGATTTGTCATGTGCTTTGTCTTATCAAGGTTACAAGTCCATGTGTCTTATTTTTATTGAAAGTGTCTTTTGAAATATAACACATGCAGTGCAGGCATAGAATACTGTACGAACACTGACGACGGTCAGTAATTAGCAGTGATAAGGAATGAGTTCAGTGAAGTTCTGTTTCCGTCATTTTGTGCCTGTGATTATATAAACACATGTAAATTCAGATGCCAAAATGTTGTTTGTAGTATGATTTTTAATCCTTTTTTATAATCTGGTGAATAAGAAAAATTCAAAACCAGAAGTGTGGCTAGCATCGAATTTCTATTGGACACTGCTGTCCTAGAGGAATAATAGTGTTGCTGGTATCAAACGGAGTGCCCCAAGGGTCAGTCCTGGGACAGGTTTTATTCAATATCTTCATTTATGATCTGAAGGATGGCGTGGATTGCACCCTCAGCAAGTTTGCAGATAACACTAAACTGGGAGGAGGAGTAGATACGCTGGAGGGTACAGAGGGACCTAGAAAATTAGAGGATTAGGCCAAAAGAAATTTGATGAGGTTCAACAAGGACAAATGCAGAGCCCTGCACTTAGGAAGGAAGAATCCCATTCACTGCTACAGACTAGGGACCAAATGGCCAGGCAGCAGTTCTGCATAAAATGACCTAGGTGTTATGGTGGACAAGAAGCTGGACATGAGTCAACAGTGTGCCCTTGTTGCCAAGAAGGCTAATGACATTTGGGGCTGTATAAGTAGGGGTATTGCCAGAAGATTGAGGGATGTGTTCATTCCCCTCTATTTGGCATTGGTGAGGCCTCATCTGGAGTACTGTGTCCAGTTTTCGGCCCCACACTACAAGAAGGATGTGGAAAAATTGGAAAGAGTCCAGTGGAAGGTAACAAAAATGACTAGGAGGCTAGGGCACATGACTTATGAGGAGAGGCTGGGGGAACTGGGACTATTAATCTGCAGAAGAGAAGACTAAGGCGGGATTTGATAGCTACTTTCAATTACCTGAAAGGGGGTTCCAAAGAGGATGGATCTAGACTGTTCTCAGTGGTACCAGATGATAGAACAAGGAGTAATGGTGTCAAGTTGCAATGGAAGAGGTTTGGGTTGGATATTAGGAAAATCTTTTTCACTGAGAGGGTGACAGCATTGGGATGGATTACTTAGGAAAGTGGTGAAATCTCCTTCCTTAGAGGTTTTTAAGGTCAGGCTTGACAAAGCTTTGGCTGGGATGATTTAGTTGGGGATTAGGTCCTGCTTTGAGCAGGACTAGATGGACTAGTTGAACTGGATGACCTCCTAAGATGTCTTCCAACCCTGATATTCTGCTGTTCTATGATTCTGCATCGTATATCACCATTAAAGGGATATTGTCAGCACGAGATGACTGACACACAACTGAAGATGTGAGATTAGACAGAGGGAAAGTGAGGTTCAGGCAAAGAAGTCAGTTTGACAATTGCCTGCACAGAGGTGATAGATGAAACCATGCAAGTTGATATGGTTACCTAAAGAGGGACTATGCAGGGAGAAGAGAGAGAACCAGGAACAAAGCCCAGAGAGAGTCAAACAGATGGGGAGAGGGGAGAACGAGGAGCCACCAAAGGATATTCTGAAAGAATGGTCAATAAGGTAGGAGAAGAATAAGGAAAACACTAGGGCTCAGATTGACTTTAGATAGTCAGTGGGATTGAGACCTCTTCTTCACTGACCAGCTGCTGACTTGCAACTCCTTTTATATGAGCCTGATGAGCTCTGACTGGCTGCTTCTGGCAGGCCTGGAGGACCCATCTTCTCTGCTCCTTTCCTGGTGGCTGGAAGTAGTAGGACCCTGGACCCTTCTGTAGGGTGCTGCAAAGGCCATGTACACTCTTTCAAACACTCCAATCCAATTTTTTTTTTTTTCAAAACTGCCACCAAACTAATAATTTCTTTTTTTCCCTCCCATCTTTATGTACTCCACACTAATACCAGATATTGATAAATCTGTATTCCATTTACAAATTTCTAACTTCAGGTGCTCTAGTATAATTTGGGATTTCTCCGCCTGGCAGTTTCCCAGGAAGCTAGTTACACAATTGACCTCATCTGCCTTAGTTCTCCATTGTTGGACTGTAAGAGACCTGGTGTAGGAGGCATAAAAGTCTTTAGTAAGGAAAATAAGGATGTTGGCTAGTTCTATTTTTCTCTCCAATTTTTTTTTTTAAAAAGTTAATATAAGGGGAAGTTGTTTCCTTTAAAGATCTCTTCTTGGCTTGTTAACTTGATCTCAGAAGACTTAGTCGTATGTAAAAATAGGCCCTTACCCTATGAGTTACCAAGTGGAGTCAAAGAGTAGTGTGTCCCCTGAAGCTGGTAGATGCTTTCCAGTGGAAGGAGACAGGCACACTAAAAATAGCGGTATTATTGAGGATAGAGCGGAGAGCAGCTAAGGGGGTCCATGCGAGTCTGTCAGCCCAAGATGACACCTGTGATGCTCCTGGCTATAGTGCTATTTTTAGTGCACTAACATGTCTGTCTTCCCATGGAAAACTATTCCCATAGTCATTCCTTGTTAAAAATCTTAGGTTTTATATGAACAAAACCTCCAGGTTTTGGAAGTTCCTCAGTTGCCAGATAAGAGACTGTTTTTTAAACAATAATGAGGAGTTGAGGTAGGTAATTAAAATCTGTAGAAACATTCAGATCTCCTGTTTGCATGTTGGCTTTCAATGTACTTTATGGAGATCTATAATGCTAAAGGTAAGGACATCTGTCATAACACAAAGATGTATATCTCTAGGACAGGGGTTCTCAAAGTTAATTACACCATGACCCTCTTCTGACAAGAAAAATTACTACATGACCCCAGAATGGGGGGACCAAAGTCTGAGCCCCGTGTCCCCAAGTGGGAGAGGAGAGCCAAAGCCAAAGGCCAAGGGCTTCAGCTCCAAGCAGGAGGCCTCTAACCTAGCCCTGCCACCCAGGTTTGAAGCCCTTTGGCTTTGGCCCCGGGCGGTGGGGCTCAGGCTTTGGCTTTGGCTCTGGGCCCCAGCAGCTCTAAGTCAACCCTGGTGACACAACCCACTTTGGGGTCTCGACCCACAGTTTGAGAACTGCTGTACATGGGATTGGTAATTCTGTGGACCCTAATAGATTAAGACATTTTTTCGGCGCTATCCCAAGCAGCTGCATTCAGATCAGTGTATTCTCTTTTCCAAATACTACAATTTGAACACCTCTTCTTTTGCGTAAGCTGTTTTTGAGTGGCGGGTTCTTCATGTGGTCTCTAATTCCCTCCCTGTGTGCCAGTTTCTGGCCCCATTGAAGATATTGGCAAAACTTGTTATTGACTTCAATGGGAACAGGATCATGCCCTTCATCAGGGATACTGCTTCTAAATCCCTTAATCTGAATTTATGTTTGAAATACCTAAGCACACAAAGGCCACTACAACTAATTTTGAAGAGACCATAGAAGGGAGTATGTTTTAAGAGATTTAGAAACGAATTAATTAATTATTTAATGGACAAAATAATCCATACAGAATAAGGCACAAACTCTTTTGGGATCAGGGGTTGGGGAGGAAGAGAAACAGATAGTGTGAATGAGGTTTTTGCTTCAGATGCCCATGTATAATCTGAGGAGTTGAAAGAGACAAATCGTTTGCAGACTGTTATGCACATGTTGAATGTTCACACCGATTTTATTGGCCAAAATGAGTTTTTTATTCGAACCATACAGTCTTAAATATATAGATAGATACAGATAGAAAAAGCACGTTGGGAATCAATTTTGCTTTCTACAGGCAGGGCTGACTCCAGGCACCGGCATAGCAAGCAGGTGCCTGGGGTGACAAACGGTGGGGGGTGGCATGCTGTGCGCTGTCAGGGTGGTGTTGAGGCGACTTTCGGCTGCACGGCTGCAGCAGCTCCACTGAAGAGGAAAAAGCTACTTTCGGCAGCATGCATGTGGCAGTTCCATGTTCCATGGAGCTGCCGCAGCCATGCCATCAAAAGCCATTCTTCCGTCTTCCGTGGCACGACTGCGGCAGCTCAACAATCTTCCCTCTTTAGCTGCTTGTGGCGGCACAGAACATAGAGCCTGCCCTGTCTACAGGTTTAGAGCCTTTTATAACTGTGTTTACATTACACAAAGATAATGCAAAAACTACCATTGTTACCTAAGATTTCTTTTACATATGATATAGTTCTTAATTGTTTTCTTCTCCCATTTCATACTGATGTGTATTGATGGATACTGAGGATGGCATTAAGGAAATGTCAATGTAGACACCCATTCTTAGTGTAAAAATCATTATATAACACCTTCAAAGGTTTGACAACTATAAAGAAATGATGCACAAGCATCTAGCTGTTGATTTTATCTTATGCTTTGTATTTGCCCCATTAAATTCTATTGGCATTATCAGCTGAACTCTTCTTTAAAGTATGGTGAGTTTTCCTGTTGTTAAGGACAGCTTTTTAATGTTGTGCTTTATGAGAGGTTCTTTGGTGTTAAAAAATCTTGTCTTTAAAAATATCTACAAAAATGGCTTTATTGAGGTGCTATCCCTCCCTTATTTGTGTGTTAAAAGTGGACTGATACTGAGATGTCACTGGCAGGGGTATCTGCAGTTTGTGAATGCATAAACATCTTTGTTTTTGAACTGGAGAAACAATAAACCTCACTGGGCATTACTACTAGTCTGCAAGATGGAAGCCCCAACAAACAGCTTCCCCCAGTGGTCCAGTTTGGAATTATACCTCCTGTTTACCTTGGTCTTTGAACAAAACACTATAATTAGCATTTTACAACATGCTTCTAGAAGATGAATTATCACCAAATGATGCATAAGCAAATACTAAAAAATGTTCTCATTCACTCATTCTTCCACAGCCCTGCACATAGTTTTCACCAAAAACATCCTGAGTTTATATACAGTAGACTCTCAATTATCCGGGATGATAGGGCAAAAAAAAAAATCCTGGTTAAAATCCCAGATAATCACTGTCCATAGGAAATATGGGGGGCAGTTGGGGGGTGGGGGAAAAGGTTGGTTCACCAGCCACCCTGTGCCAGCGGGAAGGGGTGTTGGTTCACTGGCTGCCCTGTGCCCTGGTAGGGTGTGTGTGTGTGTCTGTCTGTCTGTCTGTCTGTCTGTGTGTGTCTGTCTGTCTGTCTGTGTGTGTGTCTGTGTGCGCCCTTGGGATGGCAACAAAGCCAGAGCCAGTCCTGCGAGTTACGCGTTTTTTTTTTTTTTTTTGACATCCTGGTTAATCCACAACCTGCTTAACCCGATTCTGGATAATTGAGAGTCTACTGTATATTCCAAAGAATGAGATGGGAGAGATATTTTTCCTTCTAAATTTGTAAATCTTAATCCTCCACAAGCATTCATTTAAACACTATACGCTTTTACTGCCACATCATTTTTGGGGGATACATATGGGAGAGGTGGAGTAAAGAAGTTTGTTTCCATAGTAATTCAGTCAAGCCATGGCATATGAGGAGTAGAGAATACTTTAATAATATTTTTATACTACTCTTAAACCCTATTGGTGCCTTAACACTTGCTCTTAAACCCTATTGGTGCTTATTTTCTTTGTGGTTGGTATTCTTAGCTGTTGAAGAGACAGCATAGTTGGTTCCTAATCCTGCCACTGTCTCTAGATATGTTAGGAGTTGAGGGGATGGGATGAGAGCACTACTGTACTCTGGCTACTCTGTTATTGGGTAGCTCCTTGGGGGACTATTACTGGCTCGTGTAGTTTGAGCAATGGTTTTCAAATTGTGGGTTACGACCCAGAACTGAGTCATGGAATGGAAGGGACTGGGTCACAGCGGCTCTGGTCAGCACCTCCAACCGGGCCTTTAAAAGTCCTGTTGGTGACACTGGCCTGCTAAGGCAGGCTAGTGCCAACCTGTTCCAACACAGTACTGAACCCCGGAAGCAACTAGCAACAGGTCTGGCTCCTAGGAGAGGGGAGGGGAGGCACTGGGCTCCATGTGCTGTCCCCACTCCGAGCACTGGCTCTGCAGTCCCTGGCCAATGGGAGCTAGAGATGGGGCGGTACCTGTGGGTGAGAGCCGCGCAGAGTTGCTTGGGCGCCTTTGCCTAGGACTTACGACTGGCGGCTTCCAGGGTGCGGCGCAGTTTGTGGTGCCGGGAGAGGCAGGAAACCTGCCGCTGCACGGGAGCTGCCCAAGGTAAGCCTACAACCGAATCCTGTGCCTCTGTCTTGAGCCCTCGCAAACCTGGAGCCCCTTCCTGCCCCCCCAAACCCTTTATCCCCAGCCCCAGCCCAGGTCCCCTGACCCCCCTCCCGCATCCAACCCCTAGCCCCAGACCAGAGCCCTCTCACACACCCTGAACCCCTCATTCCTGGTCCCACCCCACAGCCCTCACCCCAACCCTCTGCCTTATTCTTGAGCCCCTCCCACACCCCAAGCTCCTCATCTCAGCCCCGCTGAGTCGGGGACATCAACAATTTTCTTCAGCTGGATTGCCAGAAAAAAAGTTTGAAAACCACTGTACTAGGGGGACTGCTAGGCTGCTGTACACTCTCCTGAAGCTAGAATAAAAGAAGCCCAAGAATCAAGGAGCTGGAATCAGCTCCTTTGCTTCTGCCTCTCCTTTAAGTGCAGCAGTGAATCTGATCCACAGAGTGTTTGTGTATACACAGTGTAGTTCCAGTGTTCAGTCCAGTAGGATATATGAAACAAAGAGCTTCTTTTGTTTGTGCTTGATTCCTGGTGTGTTTGAACTTTCAGCTGTCAGCAACGCTGTGTAAATCAGATTTGTTATTGCAAATCTGCTTACAGGAAACTGCTAGTGAACCTGCCAATGACTTTAGAGCAAAGCTATATCTCCAGCAAAAAGGTAAAGGATGTTTGCACAAATGTGGTGCAAATTTTAAAAGCCTTTTTCAATATTTTTTAAAATGACAATAACTATATTGAAATTTTAAAAGAAAGGGACAAAGAGGGAGGAACACAAGTAGAACAAGAAAATCGTCAGGCTTTTATCAATGCAGAACTATGTCCATTGAGAATAACATTGTGGTGCAGTGAAGTAGAATATTTTAGTAGTGATTGATTTGTATGTATTAATAGCAATCATTTTTGTAATGATAATGAACAAGTAAAACAAAGAGTAATCAAATTTTGAAAAGTACGAGGCATACGCCAACATACGACCCAACAATAATAATTTAAGTACAACATTCAGTATCAAATACAGAAAAAAATAATGAAAATGGATAAAAACAAACCAAAATATCCCCAGTGTCTTCTTCATACCATCGTTCACCCATGGGCTATCAAAGGCAAAATGGGATAGGACTACAAATATCCTTGCTATTCCAAAGGAAAAATACTATATAATAGAGTGCTATGAAAACTGACTAAAATTAGGCACAGGATGGTAGTTTCCCAGCTCCATTTTGTACCCTGGCCTTGGGATAATCCATAAAGGGTTTTGAGATTTCAAAGGTAGACCTTTTGGGTTCTCACAGATAGTCTTGTATTGCAGATCTGAATCCAGAAGAACCTCCAAATAATTCCAGTATTGTAGGGCACAAATAACTTTGAGGTTTTAAGAGGAGTGTAGGTATTATCTGATTGAAAACCTATAAAAAGTTATGAGATTAATAATTTTAGATTTTAAATCATTGGATTTTATTAGATTTTTTTTATTGGGTTCTTAAAGCAGATTTGAAACCACAGCTTTCAAAACCTTCTCTCCTGATTCAAAGGCGTAAGCATATTGAGAAAAGTTACAAATTGTTCGTGAATATGTGGTGGAGGGCAACATTGATTTTTTTTTATTTTTATTTTTTTAAAAGCCATACTATAGGTGTAGACATATAACTCATGGCGAGGACATTGTTTTAAGAAAAATATTTAGGAAAGCAATTCTCAGTAATTTACAGAAATCGCTAATTGTTCTACTTATTATTTTGTGATTTTTTTACCTCATATTTTATAACATAATTAAAGACCAAAACACAGATTTCATATTGTTACCAAATAATACGCAATTACCATCACTTTCGCCTACTGATTCCTTCAAACCAAGTGTTAATCTGCTTTACAGTAGGGAATTGCAGGTTGATAAAGAGGAAGATGTTTCAGCTTAGAGAACAGAAACTGAGGCCCAGATGGACCTGATGTCATGGGTGTAAAATATGCAAAGAGAGGCTATAATCTGTGAGAAGTTTAGCAAATCTCATATTGACTCAGCCAGATGAAAGCTCCTTTCTAACTCACATTAGAGCTGTTGCTTACATAATGTATCACAAGCATGCTGATTTGAAACTCACTTGCAGGATTCAAACAGAATGTCTATTCACCAGATGGGAGATTCTGTTAAGCCTGCTCTAATGTGTGGCCGCCAGTTGGCAGTCAGATGTGCTGATGACAGGTATAGGACTGGCTGTTGCAAGGAAGGGAAATAATGTAAAATGAAAAGAAGAGCTTCCAGCTGAGTCCAGATTAGCCCAGCTTTTGCTGGCTTGGCTAGAGTGACAGACATTCTTTTGTTTCACCTGAACGACGTTACTGCTTCTAGTTTACTAAAGGTTCTGCCTGAGTCTTGGTTCTGATAATACGAAGAATTTACTTAAAGTCCTGCAATCAGATGTAGAACTCCACTGGTGAGGTTCTAGTCAGTCTAATGTCTTTGCCAGTTGGCAAAGCCAACTGTGTTTTGTTGTCGCCTTTTAAAAACAGCAGAATAATATGGTGATCAGAAGCCAGAGGTCAGCTGTTCACTTATTGAATCTGTTAAATGTGGTATTTGTCTTGGGTTTTTTTATGTCTAATATCACTAATAGTGAGCCACACAGTTCCTTGTCCTCATTAGGTATCAAGTCCCACTTTATGTCTCATGGATCCTCAACCAGCATTCTTGTCACTTGATTGGGACAGGACTAAGCCTCAGAACAGAAACTCTTTCAATAACTTTAGGTAGTATGAGTCCTTGATTGTTTTCTCTTCAGACCCCTCCACCTCACTGCAACTGGAGACTTGATTTTTTTTTCATTTTTATGGGCTTGCAGACAGTAGCTGTATTCCTCTGCCTAGAACAATTAAACTGTAGTTGCATATAAACAAGACTCTCTTTTTCTTTTCTTTTTTTTAAGAAATGGAGCAGAAATAAAACATCATTTAAACATCTTTATACAGTGGCTGAAAGAAACAATGCTAATTTTATTTATTTCACTGGACTGAGCTAAAATTTTCTGATGTAACAAGCACATCCATTATATTATATTAAAATTCCATGAATGGACAAAACATCCCACCCAAAATAATCACAAATCCCATCCTCATAGCAGTCATCCATGAATCCCTCAGAACCTCAACCCATCCGCTCCTCTGAAATGTGCAGTAGAGAAGGGGGTTCTTGCAGTACTCCTCGAGCCATAAATCGGGCCCTGGGAGACCAAGAGAGAAGTAATTTTCAGTGTCAAGGGGCCTTCACAGTGAACATCCTGCCAGACGTCCTCTCTTGATTAAATTGATAGCTCTCCAGCATAAGCATTTCTGCTTTTGTCAGCTGCAGCACAATCACACAGCAGAGAAATGTTTTCTCAAGTAGTCTTTCTCTAAACCATTTAGAGCTTTAAATGTCAAGACTAATACCTTGAGTTCCACTTGGAAGCCCATAGGTTTAGTAAGAAGCTTAAGTTACAAAACTCAGTGGCTGCTAAAGTTGGTTCTTACATGAAAGAGAAGAAATTTAGGGTTTTCTCATTACAGACTTAACCCTGACAGTTCTCATTGGTTATGCTGTTATTATAAGTAGCAGTGGTATTATTTACATAATGGCATCCCAGATTTGCTAATCACTGTACAGACATAAAGGAAAAGACACTCCATGTACTCAAACACTGAATCTAAAAAACATAGCAACAACAACAACAAAAGGCTGGGGGGAAATGATACAACATACAAGCAAAAGGGGTAAGTTACTGCTTTCTTTCTAGCGCTGAGTTACATATAGCTGCTAAGCCAGCCAAGAAGCAGCCTAAGAAAGCAGCTGTGACTCTGAGAAGTGATCTAGTCACCACTAGCAAATTACCATCCCTTCTGTGCTTGTTTCTGATTGTTTGTAGGCACTAGAGTGATATGGAGAATGGTAATTCCATTATGTGGGAGATTTATATATGTAAAATATTTAATTTAATACTGTATTTTTAAATGGGTGTGATTCTAAAATTCTTGACAGTGAGAGAATAATAGTGCTCTTTAAAGTGAGGCACATGGCAATGTGGACAAAGGCTGAGTCAGCCTTACAACAATTTAGTGTCTCCATTCTGATCCACATTCCATTCCTGTGCTCAGAGGGTGAGAAGAGTCCAGGTTATATCAGAGGGATAAATACCATGGAGGGAGAGGAATTATTTAAGTTCAGTACCAATGTGGACACAAGAACAAATGATTATAAATTGGCCAACAGGAAGTTTAGACTCAAAATTAGACGAAGGTTTCTAACCATCACATGAATGAAATTCTGGAACAGCCTTCCAAGGGAAGCAGCGGGTGCAAAAGACCTATCTGGCTTCACGACTAAGCTTGATAAGTTTATGGAGGAGATGGTGTGATGGGATAACATAATTCTGGCTATTGATCTTTGACTATGGTAATAGATGGGCCTGGTGGCATATGATGGAAAGTTGGGAGGGAATGGGATCTAAGTTACTACAGAGAATTCTTTCCTGGGTTTCTGACTGGTCAGTCTTGCTCACATGCTCAGGGTTCAGCCAGTCTCCATATTTGGGGTTGGGAAGGAATTTTCCTCCAGGGCAAATTGGCAGAGACACTGGAGGTTTTTCACCTTCCTCTGCAGCAAAGGGCATGGATCACTTGCTGGAGGATTCTCTGTACTTTGAAGTCCTTAAACCAAGATTTGAGGACTTCAATAGTTCAGATATAGGTGAGAGGTATATTGCAGGAATGGGTGTGCAAAATTCTGTGGCCTGCGTTGTGCAGGAGGTCAGACAGGATGATCATAATGATCCCTTCTGACCTTGAAGTCTATGAGTCTGTGAGTTATTTGATTTCATGATATGTTCTGTTCTGTGTTTTTAATGGTTACAGTAGGCCTATGATATTTCTATCTTAAGACAGTCTCATGATTTTTTTTTTCTTTTTCCTAAAGGATAATGTTTCATTTCTGTATTTAGCCATATTGGGCATACCATGTTGATTTTTCTGGAGGTCTTCCAGCTCTGATCTTAACCTTTGGATTGGTATAGGCTGAGCTCATGCATTCTATTCCAAGGGATAGCATGTCATCTAAATTATTGGTGTACTGTCCAGAATGATTTGTCAAGCAAGGGCAAGACAATATTTTTAAAGGGATTTACATGATTGTTGCACGAAATATCTTGGATTGAGGAGCAGCAGGAATTAAAGTCCACTATTTAACCACAGAACAAGTCCCATATGAGCATAAACCAGGGAAACTTCACCACATCAACACCAACACACTGCGCATCATATAGATCAATCGCAGTGGCCATCCTGTTCTTGGCTTCTGCTGAGATTACCAACAAAGATGATAACTGTGAAGGTGGTGTCTAGGATATGATGAACCAGCCACCAAGCAGTTACTGAATAATAATGAATGTGGGTCACTAATACTTGAATCTTATTTGAATTAGTGATCAGTTGTGAATTGCACAGCTCTTCAGGTATTTATCAACCCCATGAGTTAGCTAGTCTCCCTGTTTCTTCTGCTGACAAATAAAGCATATCACTTCATTGCAGTTGTTTTCTACTTATCAGTGCATGATATTCATTTACTAGTTCTGTTTCTGAGGAGGGATGAACAAACCTTTTGCTTGAACCCAGCATATGTGCTTGATTGTAGAACTGCATTTGTGCATAGTGTGAATTGAGATGCTCTTATATTGTTAGCTTGTTTGATACTCTTTTTTTCTTTGACGAGCAAACATTACCCCTTGTGACTGAACTGTTTCATCTCAGTGGGTTTTTAACTTTTATAAATACTATGAATAAATAAGACAGGCAGGCTATATGTATTTTCCTAGCAGAGGATATAGAAAGGCAGGAGAAAGTTAAAAAAAAGAAAAAGAAAAAGAAATCTGTTAGGAATCCTGCAAATGTAATGTGTAAATCAGGAGAGAAAATGGACATACTGAAGCTTAAAAAATTCACCATTGTGACTAGGCTGTCAAAAATTGGGACAGGAGGTGGGGAATAATAAGGGTCTATGTGAGAAAAAAGACCCAAAAATCGGGATTATTCCTATAAAATCAGGACATCTGGTCACCCTAATCATGACACTTAGTGGGAAGCAAGAGAGGGTGAGGAATTGCAATGAGAGAAATTTCACAATCACACCAGTTGACTTCACAATATGTTTGTCTGGTGTCTGGAGTCATTTATCAAGGTCCAGAGATTTTCATGCAAGTAAGAATCTCTCCAGGTGGTAAAATTTTCTCTTAACAGTAAAAACAAGAAGGGTTTTAGAACAGGTGCTTTATCTGCTTGAATTGTTACCTGAAAGCAAAAGCTGGTTTTGAGATGGGCTGATTTAGTATTTTTTGTCAGCTTCCCTAAATAGCTCAGACAGATTGTATCCCTCCTTCCCCACCCTAGAGTCTTGTCTACATTCTTCTATCAGGAACAGAAAGTTCTGCACCCCTGAAGAACAAAGTGAGGGCATGGGCTTCAAACCCTACTGATCTCCTGAAGTTGGGAGGGAGCACAGTGCTATTCATAATGTTGAAGCTCTGAATAAATAACTATAGCATGATTAAAGCATGGGGACTGCGTTCAGCATCTTCCACTTCCCAGGTGAGTTCCCCAATAGTCATTATCTCTCTTTCTATTTCTCTAGTCCAATGATTATTTATTGATTTCTCCCCTCTCTGGCAGAGGGGGAATTGAACCTGGGTGTCCCATATTCCAGCATTGCAACACCTAAGTCCTTTTGTTAATCCTACTCTCAGAAACGAAATAATTGTTGTTGTTTTTTAAATATATCCTGAACTCCACGGTTTTAGGTATAGACAAATATACTAATATTTCATAATAAACTTTAAAAATTAGTTAATATGATTTTTGTTTCTTATGGGCAGTTATAGTTGTTTCTTATACTTATTTAATGCATAAATTTATGACTTTTTTAAAAATTATGGATTATGTCTACACACAGGAAGCAGATTTCCCAGCATAGCACACAGCACAGAGGTTGATAATTGGTGATCTCTCACAGATGGTCACCTTGTATGTGGAGCCTATTTATCTCTGTATCTCAGGAAGATAAACCACACCAGTTCAAAAGTCCTTGATTTTTTTTTTCTCTCAGAAAGTTGGGGAAAGACCCAGATTCTGAAACCTCACTCTTTCCCACCATAAAGGGAATGATCTGCTTCATGTTCTTGGATTCTAACAGCTCTGAAAAGGATGTTTGTGGCCATTCACATTTTTTTCTGAGCCCTCTTCCAAACCGTGTAATAAAAGAGGACTCGTTAGTCTGGGATTCACTTGACACACAGTCACCTATCCAGTTAGTACCTCAGACAGAGACATAAAGAACTAAAAGATCTAGAGATTCTTTCATTGATTGTTAGTTTGTTTTCTTAACTTAATAGGATTGTTTTTAACTTTTTGTCACACTCTGTTTTTGGTTATTGTTTGTCTATTACTACTACAAGCCAAAACCAGCATTTCGGAATGATCTCTGCTTTGAAAGAATCATAAACTGAGTTTCAAAATACGGGCAGAGTGACAAAGAAATAGCGGAAATTCTTCAGCCACTGATTAGCTCTGTTACCTCTTGTGCTGGAGATGGAGAGAGGAATCCAAATGCTATGTATCAGTGTCTGGAGTAAAAAAAATCAATTTAATAAGCACACATTTCTTTTTCTTTTTCTTTAATTTATTTCCTCTCTTTTAGAATTATCTGTATGTGGGTATGTGTTTGTATAATTCATTCATTTTAAGATTTATTTATTGGGTAAAATATATACGTTTTCTGCAAGATACTTCAGTTCCTCTCTTTTTTGAACTGATTACATAAGCATAACCCAATTTCTGACTTCATTGCAAGAGATTTAAAAAAGCAGAAAGAAGTAACTAAACATTATAAAAACAGAGCATTTGCTGTCCTGCAGGCCCACTGTATTTGGACTTGTATTTTTCTTTTGCCTCTTGTCACCAAAATCTCTTTCGTGCTCAGGAATGAGTGAACAGGGAGCATGTTCATTTAAATGGTGAGATTAGAACCGGTTTTAAAAATTCCATCTGCTATTCATCGGCATTGCCTTATTTGTTTATCATTTATTTGTTTATTTATTTGGCAAAACCCCAAGCATGCCAAAACTGAAAATTTCAATTTGGAAATACCAATACCAGAGCCTTTTGGTGGATGAGATATCTGGACCGGAGTTTCTCATTACTTTACTTTCTCATTACCAGCATTTCTCATTACTTTATCATTCCTTCAGTATATGCATACAACTGGAAGTGATTTTTTTTTTAAGTTTTCAGTTGTAAGAATAAATTTCACTCCCTTGAATACCTAAGTTGCGGATAAAGGAAGTTACAGCTTATGGAAATGTCACTAACAGCCAGTTACCATCAAAGTGACTTTGGTTGGCATTAAATGCTAAACAGAACTTGCTCTGTCGTTGCAAGAGGTAGAAATGTCTTCTATGAAAGTGTCAGAGTTGGGAAGTTCACTGCTTTATAGATCTGGATGTAGTAATCATTTTTATGTAATGAGCAAAAAAAAAAAAAATCCAAGTTGATTTTTATAACAGGATTTCTTTCTACACTAAAACCTGTTATAAAAATAGTTTTCTTCAAATCTAGTAATCCTGTAGTGCTTCAATATGAGAACTCGTTTTAGCCAACTTACTGTTCTTTGGATAACAAATGCAAAAGGTTTCTGATGTTTGTTGGAACAGAAAACAGAAAGCAGCCATCTCAGGACATTTAAGTCATTGTCTCAGTAAAGGATCAGAAACATGCAAAATAACTATTTGTTTTCCTTCTTAGGCTTTAGTCAGTGTAGTGAGAAGGAGACCAGATCCCTCCCCAGTTTTCTGGTGGTAGTTGAATGTTGCGAGTACATAATAAACCCAAATATCCAAATACATCAATCATGTGTCATCTCAAATATGCATCTTGTTTTACATTTGAATTGCTTCCCACATACTCATGAAACATTCATTCATGATATATGCACTATGTGCTATGTAGATAGATGCAGATAGATGTGCCATGCAGAAACAATTTCAATCTGTGCTTAAATTCAGAGGGTGGTTGGAACAGAAGCAAATTGTCTCCATGCAAGAGCCAACAACTCTTGCAAATACATTCTGCATATCCTAGTCCTCACCTCTTGGTGTGTAGCTGCCAAGGAATTTAATGCAGCTTTGGCTGTCTATAGATTTTTCATGGTAGGGGAGAGAGCAGAACAAGCTCACTAAGTATCATCAGAGAAATATATACCTTGGAGGGACAGAGGGGACTTGAGTAGTAACAGGGTAGATCACTGTGTCCTCCCAAGTTTGCTTGGTGATTAGGGAAGTGAAGAGATCTGCACCTTGATGGATGCCATGCCACTTCAAAAGTATAAACTGGTAATTGCCAGGGATTCCTTTCCAGACACTCACATTTGTGCTCTCTCTCTGGTAGAAGAAGAGGAAAATATTCCATCTGCAGGGCCCGAGAAGTGATGGAAGCGTTACTTATAGATTATAGATCCACAAGGGGGTGGAATCATGTTTTCAACTTCATAGGCATGGTGTGAGATTTGGCATCCACAACACTATTCTGTTTTAATTATTAAAATTATTTTCTATGCTGCTTATCAACATAGATTCCAACACCTCAGAACACTAATGGGTTAGAGGAAGTCCCACCCTTTAGGATCCATGTGTGCTATTCATTTTGAACCCGGTTCTGTGCTGTAAATACATCTGGCCCTGGGTCTGGCCCTTAGATCTGACTTGAGGTCTTTGTAGGTTTTAGGCAAAATTTACATGCATTGTTTGTTTAAGAGTTTGGGAGTTAGCAGGCTTGAATCTTGTGGAGAATGATATTTTGCTATCCATAATACCCTTTATCTCCCAGACTGTGTTCAAATAGTTTCTCAGATGTTATCGAGCTCTAGGTGTTAGAGCTCTGTGCCACTTATAAAGCATTTCAAATGATTAATTTTAATCCTTGTGCAGTTAATACAGTGAAATGTTTATAAACGTGTAAGCTGACAGGCCCAAAATATAGTCTAGTCATCTTTCTTACCAAAAGTCTTTCAGCTCTTTGAAGAGCTGCAATGCTGAGAGTGATAGCTGCAACACTGTTTAAAACAATTGTATTTGTTGTGTGACTCATCTCCAGCCAGCCCACAACATTTGGTTTTTTAATGATTTCTGCTTCTAGATACCTTCAGTTTCATTCATCTCTAAATTGGGTTGACAACTTTCTAATCCCACAAGATCAAACATCCTAGCCCTCCCCATTTCATGAGGTCATGCTCCCTACTCCGCCCGTCTCCGTGGCCCTCCCCCCCCGCGCTCAGTACATTCCCCTTCCCTCGGTAGCTCACTCTCCCTCACCCTCACTCACTTTCACTGGGCTGGGACAGGGGGTTGGGGTATGGGTGGGGGTAAGGTGTGGGCTCTGGGATAGGGCCGGGATTGAGGGATTTGGGGACCAGGAGGAGGCTCCATTTTGGGGAGGTCTCAGGGTTGGGGCACAGGATTACCTTTGGTGGCTCCTGGTCAGCAGTGCAGTGGGGGACTAAGGCAGGCTTCCCGTGGTTACCAGCCAATGGAAGTGCAGAGCCGGTGCTCAAGGCAGGGGCAACGCATGGAGCCCTGTGCCCCACCCCCATCTTGGAGCCAGATATGCTGGCAGCTTCCATAGTGCAGCATGGAACCAGGACAGGTAGAGACTAGTCTGCCTTACCTCTGCAGCACCACCAAACGGACTTTTAATGGCCCAGTCAGCAGTGCTGACTGGAGCCACCATGGTCCCTTTTCAACTAGGTGTTCTGGTCAAAACTGGACACTTGGTCACCCTATCTCTAAATAAATCTAGGGAATTATTCCATATCCATTGATTCAGTTTCACCTCTTTCATTGCAACTTTGAATAGGATCTCTAGGTATTGCAGAAGCACTACTTCGGTGCGTCTTCAGACCAGTTCCACAATCATCCAGCCCTTCCTTCAATAACAGCTCATAGCCATTACACTTATTATATTAGTTTATGTTTTAGGCAACCCCAAGAACATTTGATCCATATGTTTCTAATTTAACTTTAATTTATACCTTCCAAGGCCTACAGAAGAGGAATATAGACTGTGATGGGTTGACAAAAGACCTTCTAAGGCCTACAGAAGAGGAATATAGTCTAGCCATCTTACTTACTAAAGGAATGCTCCTCAGATTAATGAAAATACTCTCTTTTTCACTGTCCTCTCTTTACCAGTAGAAAAGGTTGGGGGAAAAAATATATCAGAACACCACTTTTTATTCATTCAATAGAAGTAATGTGTGATGTCTCTTCTTAATATATTTATTAATGTTAACAGTCTGAAATGTTAATGTGAATCATCCTCCACATAGATACGGCCATATCATTCGCATTCAGATAGTAAAGTAAATAAAAGTAATACAAAAGAGCCCAGAATTTTTTATGAATTGTCTGTTCCCACTGCCATGCACCGCTTTCTGTGGTTGTGATAGTGGAGCACCATAATCAAGGCCAGATTAGGGCATAGTCAAACTAGGCATGTGCCTAGAGTCCAAAGGTGAGGTAGGAAACCTGAAGCCCAACAAATAAGTGTAGTGTACACTCAACCCAGTCAGGTTGGCCATGCCATGGATCTGCCAGCACTAGCTGATCATCTTCCTGGTGTTTGACCCTCTGCTCACCATGACAGTGGTAACAGCACCACTCATTCAAATTTAGCCCAACTACCCCTCCATCATGACAGAGGTGCACAGCCCCTCTTCTGTCAGTGAGATCAGCACCGTGAGCTACATCAGGAAGAGCAGCCAGTCCTGGCAGAGCCACCATAGTGATTGTACTCTACAGGTGTTTGTTGTTCATGAGAAGGTATGGTCTTTAAATGTATGTTGCTTAGGTTGATGAGTTATTCTAGTCTTGCCCATATTCTGACTCAGATATAATTTGATAATTACATTCACTTAGCCCAGTCCCCTGACAATACAGAGCATGACTGAAGTGTCTCTCTTATATGACTTCCGTCACCATACTCTTCGAGTGTCTCTTGCATTCATTTATTAGCTCAGCATGTAGATTAATCCCAAAACTCATTTTTAAACAGAGTAATGGTTATTTTTTGATCATTGTCATTTAAATGAAGAATAATTAATTAAAATAAAACTAATCTGGAATAAATTTTGCTTCACGAAGACAGCTATGGGTAATCACAAAGAAAAATCTGAAAAGGGACCTCTCCATCAAGTGGACACCATTAGTAATTCACCAGGTAAGTACTTGGCCATTACTGTGACAACAGAAAATTGTCACAGAGAAAGACACTAGCATGTGAACTTTACATTAATTATTTATGCAACCCAGCCAGGTTTCCCTTTTTTGTGGAAGATTGTTTGATATTCCACACTAGTGAATGCATTTTTAGATGATTCTTTCTGAAGAAAGGATTTCTAAATGGTGTTCACTTGTCAGTCTTGAACTAACTTGGAGAAGGCGTTATTTTTAAAATTATCTTGTCAATTTAAGCATGACACTAGCAGAGGCAGGTATCAGCAGTTTTCTTCTGATTATGTTAAAATCTCATCTATTATTTAGTTTAAAACTGACAGCATATATTAAGGCTTAATGAAGGCTTTTAGTAATTCCAAGAGTAAATTTATCTTCCCACATTTTTGGATGTTTCTGTCATTTATGAGGGCTATGATTTGAACAAAAGTTAACCTTAAGAGAGTTTCATTTGAGTTACTTTAACTTTAAATAGATAGAACTTTGATTCTGAAAAAAAAAAAAAATCACCCAAACCCTATGTTTAAGATGTGGTTACATGAGGACTAGTTTTAAAAACAAGTCAGCAGGGCTTTGTTTTTGAAAGGTCACTTGTTAAAATAGTAATACCTATGGAAGAATAAAACACTAGGAAGTAGTTTGTATTCTGTTTGAAATTTTAACTGATGTATCATAATGAAGTATGTTTTATATTAATTGTTTTTTGAACTCTTTGAAAAGCGGGAGATTTAAATAATTCTTCAACTTTTGTGGAGTAAGGAGAATTATCAAAATCATACTCTGAATATATACTTAAGAGCCTAGAGTAATTCTGTTTTGTTTGCTAAGGTAATACAACTGTGTTTTTTAATGAGGAAAAAATGGTATTGTTTCAGTAATTTTATGCGAGAGATGAGTATTGAGTTACACGGTGGATGAGCTTCCTATCAGACAGTTTTTTAATTTGAACCAACACAATTGACAGAAGAATCATACAGCTTATGTTCACTGGTGTATCACAAATTCTTCACAATCAGGGCCCTTTTTTTCTAATTGGTCTTTTCAGACACTCTTAGAAGTATTGTTTGGTTCAGAATTCAATGAGAATGAAGTTTTATGTTTCGTTTATGGAGTACTTGTTGAAAGATCAACAGCAAATGACACTGGGAAGGTGAATTCTTAAGTAACATGAATAACAATTCTGAAACTAATATCTGAAAAAGTGAGCCCTGGAGTTTTTCTCTAGACACAGTTGCCAGCATTAGATTTTCCTTCCTTACAGTTACACAAAACTGAATTATAGTCTCAGAAGTATTAGCAAATACTCATGATTGTCACATGTGCAAAGGTGGTGTTTAATGTGTTGTGTGTTCCCTTATTTGTCGGAGGCAAAAATCAGTGGGCATGTGCTATGTGAGGGTTGAGACACTGCTTAACTGTATCCTTTTACTTGGCATTTCCTTGCAAGTAGGGGCTGTTGGGAGGATGTCATAACCTCCTTTAATCCTTATACGCTGATCTTAATGTCCTCAAATGTTGTGTTTTAATACTGGAAGTGTGAGAGTTCTTTTCATATCTTGTTTCTTCTTGGAGAATTGGAAAGAAGAATAGGTGTCTTCTCCCCTTCCCACCCAAGATATTTTAGTTATATTGCTACTTGGTGAAAGAAACAACCCTATGGTGTGTGGAAATAGGCAGGTAATGAGAATGTTTGTGGTGAGGGAAGAGGAGACCGTGAGAGTCTTCAGCAGGGGTGGGCAAACTTTTTGGCCCGAGGGCCACATCGGGGTTCAAAATTGTATGGAGGGCCGGGTAGGGAAGGCTGTGTCTCCCCAAACAGCCTGGCCTCACCCTCTGTCTAACTCCCTCCCATTTCCTGCTTCATGAAATAGTTGCCATCTTTACTGAGGACACCTTGTGGCTTCAGTTCCACAGAAAACAAAGGAAGACAGGGGCCATCCTTATGTAAGGGTAGTCTCAGTTTCATATTAGGCTTCAGTGAAATTAAATCATCTTCCTTAAGGGTTGTTTGAGGTTTCGGTCCCATTAGAAACATTTGGAGATGTTACCATCTTTTACAAGGGGCATCCACTTGCTAGTATGATACTGGTCCTTCCAACAGAGGGAATTAGTACCTTCAATTCTTTTGAGTGGCATGACTGTAATTTATGAAAAAGGAAACTGTTGTGAGTAGAGGAAAAAATGTCAATCCAATAGAAAATGTAAGAAAAGCAGTCTTAAATAACTTTGCTTACATACAACTTAATTTCTCCTCATGTGCATTAATTAGTAGTTTACAATAAGTTCAAATTATATGGAAGGTGTGAATGATGATAAACTAGCCATTTCTTAGCGAAAGAGTTCTAAAAAAAAAAAAAGTGAGGAACCGCAGAAATAGGATTCCTAAAGGCCCAATCTTTAATTATTTTTAACTCATAAGTTGGCAGATTTATTTGAAAATCTCCTGCAAAATAAATTTTTACTTACAAATTGTGTGCTGTGAGTTTGGGGAATAGAGACTCTGTATTCTGCTTAAATCACAGGATAATTCCTTGCTTTAAGTTAATAACTGCATCCAACCTTAATATAGAGGTGCTCTCTACATAGAATTACATTTAAAAAATAAACTGTGATAAAAGAACATTATGGTTGCAAAGTCAAGCATTCAAAAATTAGGAAATGCCAGAATTTAGGTTGAGTGTACAGCCTTAGTTTGGCTCCTTTGTGTGTATGCATTAAGATACAATTGGTAATTGCATCACATACTAGTTTTTACACTGGACACCTGCCTCATTTGGTGCACAGGAAGAATGGTGCTCACTGAATGAACATTATTCAATATTTCTTTTTTATCCTCATCATTCAATCTGTGGCCCTGTGCATTATTTACTGTACATCACAAACTGCATATAATACAGATTTATTAACTTTCTACTGAGATTTCCTTCATAGTATCTTTGTGTTTTACAAACACTAAGGATGGGATGGGGGTGTTATCTGCATTTTACACAGAGGGAACTGAGGCATAGCGATTTCAGCCAAATTTTTCAAGAGTCAACAGATGTTGAGTGCTTTGTTTGAAAAGCCTATTGTCTGATTTTTTAGATATTTAGTATTATATAGCACATTATATGGGAGCACATCCCTATTGACTTGAATTGCAGTTGTAATTGTTGAGTACTTCTACAAATCAGACCCCATCTGTCTGAAGTTCGTAGCCAGAAAATGAAGAATACAGTTAGGGGTCACCTAAGAAAAATTCGGTTTAAGCAACGTGCCCAGCATAACATAGAAACTCTGTGGCAGAGGCAGGGATAGAATAGAATTACCCAGGGTAGCACTGCAATCACCTGCCTCATTTATTCTGAAGTGGGAAGGTATGTGCTGAATGAGAAAGGGGTCTTTTAGACAACCTATTTTTTATTATGCAACTCGATTCATTCTCAGAGCACAGTCTATCCTGTGCACTGAATGAAGCAGGGGTCCTGTGGAAAAAAATTGTCTGTTATCATATAATTAAAAATTCTGTCATAATTCATAATCACAGGGGGGCTGAATTAAATTTGCACAAGCAACTTTAATTCCAGTATTTAACTTTTGAGTGCTTGACTTTACAAACTTCAAGTTCCTTGTATGTAATTTTTAATTCATATTAAATAGATATTTTTCCTCTCCTGATGAATATATATGAACATATTTAACTATCACAGTACATATAGCACAGTATAACTTGTGTCCTTTGAAAGAAAGTCATCATGGTATATTTACCACATGCAGTACAGGATGCAGTTTTAGAGGTGTACATAGTAGGTTAGATTCAAAGTTCCAGTCATTAATCTCTAATCTGCATTTTACAGACCTGAAATTCAACTATTAAGAATCCTGCAACTCATTGAAAACAAAGTGCATGTGCAATGTGATGATACAAAGATAAGGGCATCCTTGAGGTTAAAATGCTAATTACATTACAGTAAAAAGGTAGAGTGAGAGAAGCAGAAATACCCTAGGTGTGTATAATGAGAAAGTAATAGTAATGACAGGAATGCATTAATATTAAACCTTCACTGTATATCTTATCCTTATTGGACACAGCTGTCGATAAAATATGCCCTTACTCTTGACAAGTAGCTCCTGTGTTCTGCTTGTAGATTAGCTTGCCTCTCTGCTCTGTATTCTTTATCTTCATCACTGCACCAGTCCTTTAATTAGGCAGTAGAATCTTCTGCATAGTGATTAGGAAATCACAGTAAAGAAGGTGTTACAAAGAGAGGTTCTGGAAGCTGCTCAAAATAGCTTTCAGCTTTGGAAATTACTCTATGCTCTGTATAAAGGAAACTGGTGTAGGATTCAGAACAAAGTGACAACTGACCTTCACTTAATTTTTGAACTTTCAGTTTAGGAATACTATGCATAATAAAAAGTATTCTGCAATTCACTGGTAGAAAACAATGTTTTTTTAATTGTTATTGTACTGAAATTCAACATGTTTTGAACAGCCCCAGGTTGATGAAGATTTTGGGTATCAAGGGAAATTATTTTGACAGTCAGTTGAACTGCTTCATATCTTCAGCTAATTATACTTAATAAAAACCAAAGTAGCATTTTTATTTAAATTTGTTTCTTGTGGTTCTTTAAACACTTGACACCATGTTGGTTCATTTTTTAAGGAACAGGATACATACTTCATTTTCTGTAACTTGGCAACTGATTAACGTTTCTTTTTTATCCTCAGTCCTAATTACTGGCTATGTGAAAATACACATTCTTATTTTAAAAAATGTAGAATATACCTTAGTGCTGGCAGGAAGGAACCTCTCTCCTTCAGACTGAGTGCTATGCAGGTGATCTCTTTGGAGGAAGGATATACACAACACCCCTATCAAATGTTTTCCATCTGCTTTGGAAAATATTGTTTGTCTTTTCTTTGTGGGAAACATATAGAACCGGAAGCAATACAAAAATATCTATGCTCTCTGGATATGACATAAATATAATGCTGTAGAGAAAACACAAGGAGGTTCAGGAAGGAAATGTGAAGAACCTACAACTAAATGAAGAGATCACTTGCTACATGTGTTCTGGTCACTGATGTGGCTTTGTCAGTAGAGTGAAGAACCCTTATTGTATGTAGTCTGAGTACATGGTGAAAAGAATATTCACCTGCTGCTGATGGGGTCAGAAGCCCCATCTCTCTATTATTACAGTAAATAAATGGATAAAATGTATGAGTTAGGCCAGCATTTTCAAAAGTGTCTGCTAATTTATGTGCCTCAATTCGCACCTCTTCCTACCCGATTTGAAATACCTGGGCTGTGAGACATCACGTCTAGAAAAAGAAGTGTAATGTGCACCATCTTGGCCAGCACACCAGGGAGCTCCACAGATACATGCATGAGCTGCTACAGCTTGAGCTAAGAGCCAATGCTCTGTTGCTGGGGGCTTTAATAACTCATATTCTCTGCAAATGAACAGAGAGGGGGACTTGAAACTCACAGTCAACAGTGTGTTACACAGGCACAAGCTTTCTCACATTAGACCCTCAAATATTGAGTGAGCACATTACAGAGTTTAGTTACAATGAAATGCAGTAAACAGAGACAGTTCTTTGTATTTATGTACCTTTTGGTTGTGGGATAAGTGAGGAAATATCTTTAATAAGACAGAAACATTTAGGTCACAGGGATAATCTTTTTGCCCAGATGTACTGATGTAAAATGTCTAGACCTGTGGACACTGTCTTCCTGTTTCATTGAACCCAGCTGGTGTGACAGACTGGCTGATCCAGAGCCTTGCCAGAGCTGAGACTTCTGGTTAATGGACATTTCTTCTACCTTTATTGCTGATTGAAACAATGAGAAGAAATGGCTGCTTATCAACTCCTTCTGCTAAAGGTTTCCCATCTTTGTTACTCAAGATTACAACTTGGGGGATTCCTTTTGATGTCTAAGAGACTGAGTGCCTTTCTTCATCAACATTTGGGTAGGCTACTACCACCTTTTCTTTTGCATGCAGACCTCGCCACACTTCTTTATGTCCTGAGTGAAGTACTGCAAGGAGCTATGCAGGGGGCTATACTTTGAGCAATTGGAAACTTTGGCTGTTTAGAATTCAGATGCTTGCTTATTGGAAGGTGTTCATTGCAACAAGCATACTACACCTGTGCTGTGTGATCTGCACCAGTTTGTTTCTGGGGACAATTTAAGGTGTTGGTTTTAACTCAGTAAGTCTTTAAATGGTTTGAGCTGCCCCTCTACTTGTTTGATCGTGTGCCAGTGCATGTTCAGTAGGTCACGTGTTGACCTGCAGTTAATATGCAATGCTTGTCTGTTCTTCCAGACCATTCTTGAAGTATGAAACATAAATTATTGTGGGAAGGGTTAATGGGAAGAGTCTTAGTTATTCAAGGTTTTAGTTTGATCTCCGAACGAGGTTAATTGTGGTATTGTTTTTATTGATTGTTAGATTATATTCTAGATGGGCACATTTCAAACAAATCAGAGAGGAAGATGAGTCTTAGGGCTAGAGTACTGAACTGGCCCTCTAGATGCTGTAATCAAATAATAATAATACAATAAATAATGCTGATGGATGATATGCATTCAATATAAGAAGTTTTTTAAAACAAGCAATGCCACTTTAACTGTTTTAATAAGAGTATAAAATTGTCATTTAATGGAAAATTGTCATAAATATAATGTATAACTTGGGGGGAATGTTCCTTTTATATTTTCAGTATTGATTCTTTTTCATATTGTTAATAACCAGTGTGGGAAGTCCGTAAGGAAAGTTGGTAAGGTTGCCTTTTTTTCAATTTTCTGATGATTATATAACCCTGAGTATTCATGTAATACTGCTATACTACAGCTGCAGTAGGTTGGCGGCATTGATATGAAATACCCACTATCTGTCACTTTGCAGAAAACGTGTTTATTTTTTTCTTCAAAAATACCACGTTATGTATAACAATATGTAGATCCCAAGAGTTATAAAGTAAACATTCTATTCAGTGTTGTTTTCGCTATGTTGGTCCCAGAATATTAGATAGACAAGGTTGGTGAGGTAATATCTTTTATTGGACCACTTCTGTTGGTGAGAGACATAAACTTTCAAGCTTACAGTGAGCTCTTCTTGTCTGGTAAACTAACTCAGGGTGTCACCGTTAAATATAAGATTTGAACAGATTGTTTAGCATAAGTAGGTTAACACATTTGTCATATCTCCACTGCTACAATTATCAACACCACCCACAACACACCTTTCAAGATCCATGGGTCCTACACATGCCTGTCACAACATGTGATACACCTCATCCAGTGCATTAAATACCCCAATAACAATTATCTGGGTGAAACCAGATAATCACTAAGCTCTTGAATGAACTCTCACGGGAAAATGATAAAAGACAAAATCACCCTATCACCTGTGAGTGAACACTTTTCACAAAGTGATCATTCTGCATCTGACCTATCAGTCCTCATCCGCGGAGGAAACCTGCACAACACTTTCAGAAGATGAGCCTGGAAGCTTAAATTCATAATGTTGCTACACATTAAAAATCATGGACTGAATAGAGATACTGGATTATGGGTTATTACAACAACCTGTAACCCACTAACTCCTCCCCTCACATAACTCCCCTCTTACTTTCCTCCCTATAACTGGAAGGGTATTAACAGTCCACTTCACTTTGAATGTTCCCTTGAAATGTGTGTGAACTACTTATGCTAAAGAATCTGTTCAAACCTTGTTTTAGCAGTGACATTCTTAGGCCAGGTTTACACTACAAATTTAGATTGTCATAACTAAAACAGATTAAATTGTCATTTTTAATACCCCTGTCGTACATTGCTCAGGGGTATGAAAAATCCACATCCCTAACCAACGTAGTGTTACTGACCTAACCTCCCATGTCGAGAGCACTACCAACTCTCAGGGAGGTGGATTAACAACACTGATGAGAGAAGTTCTCCTGCTGGCATAGTAGCATCTTCACTACAGCAGCGCAGCTATGCCCAAGCAGCTGCTCCGCTGTAGTGTTGTACATGACGGCAAGCCCTTAGTTTCCCAGACCAGAAGAAGAGCATTTGTATTTAGGACTCTGTTACTTTAAAATCACTATTATTCAGACACCCTTCCCCAAAAAGTTCACTGATTTCTGGTATCACACTCTAATGATGTTCATGTAATATAGTATACTTTTGGCACCAGAATAAAAGAAAAAAAAGTAGTTTAAAGCAGGATTCAGGTTTAGGGTAAGTCTATGCTAGAAGTGTAAGTCAACTTATATTAGGTTGACTTACAGCCACTGCAGTAATTATTGTGCTGACGCATGCCCACACAAACCGCCTTGGGTCACGGATAGTGCACGTTCTCCCCAGGAGCAGTTCCACCAACCTAAGAAGGGGAGTGTCGGGGGCTGAGAACCCGGTCTCTTACCTCCCTGCCAGAAAGAGGCTGTTCCACGGGCTCCCGGTGGGGTTTCCTCCCTCTCTGCTTCTTGTTCCCTGTGGCAGGGCAGGAGTAAAAACCCCTAGACTGCCCTGCCTCTCGGAGGTAAACCCTGCTTGCAGACAGGAGGCTCTGGGGCAGGGGATGGCCCTAGCCACAAGAAGGCACAGCTGAAAGCCCTAGCGAGGGTTAATGCACGGAGCTCGGCTGGGTCAAAGGGCCACAGCTGGGGCTGGAAGCAAGAGGCGATTATAAAAACCCTGGCTCATGGTCAGCAGAGGGTGCCTAGGCAGGGAGAGGAAGGCTGTAACGCTGTCTCCGCGCTGTGAGAAAGGCACCCCGGAGCCCAAGAGGCCGACGGCCCAGGACAGTGGGGTCGCTGTTGAAGGGGGGATTGTGGGGTGCACGGATTGTTTCACTAAAGCCATAAAGAGAACACTGTAAATAAAGGACATTTGGGGCAGCACTAAAACAGTGTCAAGACCTTTATTGAAGACAGAGAGACCACAGGGCGGCCCGGACCCTGTGACACTCCCCCACAGGAGCAGGGGGGAAGCCATCTTATCACCTCCCCATTCTCCATAGGAAGCAGAGCGGGAGAAGCTGCTGAAGCTTCTTTCCCTCCACCCCACCGGTCCACCTCCCCTGCACACACATACACCTGCTCCTCTCTGGGTGCTGGGGAGGCTTGTGAATTTCATGGCCCTGAGCCATGAAATTGACAAGATAGCCTGGCTCCCGGAAGGGAGCAGAGGGAAGCCTGCCAGGCTTCTCAGCTTGGCTCCTCATGGGGAGCGGGGTCCAGCTGCCCAGTTCTCTAGGGGATTGGATGTGGGCAGCTGGGTTCTAGCTGCCCAACTTTCTTGTCATCTTCACAGCTGCCGCGAAATTGACAAGACAGCCAACAGCCAATATAAGTAAGGCAGTTTCTACACAGACATTGTGTAGCCCCAACTACACTGACATAAGCCCTACTCATCTTGTGAAGGTGGAGTTATTCTGCCTGTGTACTAGGGTCCTTATGTTGGCAGGAGCAAGGCTGTATTGTACATATTAACATAATTAGGTCAACATAGGGCAACTTACGTCGACCTAACTCCATAATGTAGACCAGCCCTTATGATCCAAGCTCAAGCACCATTGACTTTTATTCCTAAGTCACTTACAAACTTTTTAAAAAATATTTTCTACTTTGTTTTTAATTTTGCCTACAGTATTAGAATCCTATCATTAAGTGTCCATGGTGGACATTACTCAGTAACTTTCATCTACAGTAAGTGCACTTCAGTAGAATAGAAAGAATGTACACAATTTAGATATGTATATGTAGAAATATATTAATATCCTAAGCACTTTTCCTGACAATGTTAATTTTTAAAGGGTTACTTTGCAGTATTGGATCAGACCTCTGGTGGTATGCATAAGTTTGACAGGGTAGTTTCTCTTGAGGACATTTATTGCAGTACTTCTGCATCATGTATATCCTGTAGCAGGACTTTCAGAGTGAAATCAAATAGATACTGCATACCTTTAGCTCCTCAGAAAGCGCTCAGTAGTATATCTAATTGGATTAAGTGTCACATGGATAATCTGGGAGCAGCTTTTCGTCATTTTTCCCCTTGCCTGTGCTAGTATCTTATAATGAATTGCTATTTTTGTGGTGTTCATCTTTCTCTCACCTACAGTAAACTTTATGCTCTTAAATTACTGTAGCATTGTAAATCCTAGTCATCTCAGAAGAAAGACACAAGGGAGTAGCATCACATAACTCAGACACTTCTTGCAATGTAGAAGATATAGAGAAGAAAGGCAGCACTCATGAAGAATCTGACCTTTACCACACATTATTCAGTTTAAGGAGGTAGTTTATAAAAGGAAGGCTATCTTAGATGCAACCCACCTACCACATATATTGTTGCACAAATTCTAGTTAATTCTAGTGCTGCTTTTTGTTTTCTTGTTTTATTTTGTAATTTACATTTTTCAGCATTGATCCCACCCCCTTTGTGTTTACCAGATCCTTAAATGAGTGTGTTTTTCTGAATCTTCTCCTCTTCCTTAAAGGCCTTTGAAATATGCAATTCACCTTGACTATGCTGGCCCATGGTCAATCATTGCCCTCACATTTCCAGGCTAGCTTAGTAAAGCAATTCTTGTGAATCATTCAACCTGTTGAGATGCATCCCTTCATTTGTAATAATGAATTGCTGTACATAAAGTGGTCTATTGTTCTTAACAGAGAGGATGAAACTTATTGGAGATTTTCAGAAGCCATAGTGCTTTATCTTGAAATATAGCATCCTTGAAACATAATTTTCTTTCTAGGTCTTCAAATATGATTAATATAAGACTACTTCTTTAAACAGACTTTGGAAAAGTTAAAATTTCTTACAATAAATTATTCCTGTGTTGTAGAGTGTTATTAAATTAAGTTATTAAAATGTGTTTATTTATAACATTGTCAACTGCATTGACGTGTTAAAGGAATATGTGAAAGCAGGTATCCATGTAAAGGTGTATAGATGTAAAGGTATCTATAGATTTCAGATTAGCAGCCGTGTTTATACACACAGAAAGCAAAAAAAAACGCTGTACATTAGCATACCAATTCTAAGAGACTGTTTAATTTGGATGGGCCATTATCAGCAGGAGAAAAAAATACCTTTTGAAATGGATAGCTGTGTCTGACAGGTGATGATAACTATTGAAGGTAAATTAACTAGGGAAAGGCAATCAATTAGTGTAATGAGAAAACCATTCACAAGTTCTATTTAGCCCTTGGTTTATTGTGTCCAATTTGAAAATTAATTCCAGTTCCTCAGTTTCTCATTGGAGTCTGTTTTGGAAGTTTTTCTGTTTCAAAATTGACACCATCAAGTCTTTAATGGAATGGCCAGGAAGATTGAAGTGTTCTCCTACTGGTTTTTAAATGTTATGATTCCTGATGTCAGATTTATGTCCATTTATTCTTTTGCGTAGAGACTGGCCGGTTTGGCCAATGTACATAGCAGGGGGGCATTGCTGGCACATGATGGCATATATCACATTGGTCGATGTGCAGGTGAATGAGCCTCTGATGGTGTGGCTGATGTGATTAGGTCCTATGATGGTGTCAGTTGAATGGATCTGAGGACAGAGTTGGTACAGGGCTTTGTTACAAGGATAGGTACCTGGGTTAGTATTTTTGTTTTGTGGTGTGCAGTTGGTGGTGAGTATTTGTTTCAGGTTTGGGAGCTATCTGTAAGCAAGGACTGGTCTGTCTCCCAAGATCTGTGAGAGTGAGGGATCATCTTTCAGGATAGGTTGTAGGTCTTTGATGATGCGTTGGAGAGGCTTAAGTTGGGGGCTGAAGATGATGGCTAATGGTGTTTTGTTTTTGTCTTTGTTGGGCCTGTCCTGTAATAAGTGGCTTCTGGGTACTCTTCTGGCTCTGTCAATCTGTTTTTTCACATCTCCAGGTGGGTATTGTAGTTTTAAGAATGCTTGGTAGAGATCTGGTACGTGTTTGTCTCTGTCTGAGGGATTGGACAAATGTGGTTGTATCTTAGAGCTTGGCTGTAGACAATGGATCGAGTGGTGTGTCCTGGATGGAAGCTGGAGGCATGTAGATAAGTGTAATGGGACAAGAGTTAAGGAAGCATTGTTCTAAGTCTGCCATAAAAATGTTGCCGTACTGTGAGGCCATGCGGGTACCCATAGCAGTTCCGCTTACTTGAATGTATATATTGTCTCCAAATGTGAAATATTTGTGGGTGAGGACAAAGTCACAAAGTTCAACCACCTTGGCTTGCCGTGACTGTGTTGGGGATACTGTTCTTGATAGCCTGTAGTTCATCTTTGTGTGGAATGATGATGTAGTGGGCTTCTACATCCATAGTGGCCAAGATGGTGTTTTCTGGAAGATCACTGATGGATTGTAGTTTCCTCAGGAAATCAGTGATGTCTCAAAGATAGCTGGGAGTGCTGGTAGCGCAGGACCTTAGGAGAGAGTTCACATAGCCAGACAATCCTGCTGTAGGGTGCCAATGCATGAGACGATGGGGTGTCCAGAGTTTCCAGGTTTGTGGATCTTGGGTAGTAAACAGAATGTCTCTGATCGGGGTTCTAGGCATGTGTCTGTATAGATCTTTCCTGTGCTTTTTCAGGGAGTTTCTTGAGCAGATGGTGTAGTTTCTTTTGGTAATTCTCAGTGGGATCAGAGGATAATGGCCTGTAGAATGTGGAGTTAGAGAGCCATCTAGCAGCCTCTTGTTCATATTCCAACTTATTCATGATGATGACAGCACCTCCTTTGTCAGCCTTTTTGATTATGATGTCAGAGTTGTTCCTGAGGCTGTGGATGGCAGTGTGTTCATCTATAGATTAATACTCTCGGGTCATGTGGCCTTTTGTATGTAGCATTGGAAAATCGACTTGTAACTTGATTAGTTAAGACATTTTGCCTCAATGCACAACCATTAGGTGTGGATTTCTTGTGCTTCAAGGATATAAATACTATACCTGTCACATTACAATCAGTTCCTTTTTTTTTTTTTTTTTTTTTTTTTTTTTTGCTAATTGTTATAATACACAGCTTGGTAAAAAAACGTTTGCCTGTGTCAACTGTTCATCTACTTTCTTGTTATTATTTTGTGTGTGTGTGTGTGTGTGTGTATACACACATATATAAAAGTTCTGGAATCAAATGCTGATATCTATATCTATATATAGATATATAAATATCTATACACACGCACACTAAGTAATAACAAGAAAGTAGATGAACAGTTAACAAGCAAACTTTTTATCTGTCTGTCTATCTGTCTATCTAATCTCAGAATTTGATTCCAGAACTTTTTGAGAGTGGAAGCCCTTCTTTGGGGGACCCAGAAGAATTGTTCTATTCAGTTACTGGTGTTGTATGATAAAATAGGTCTTCCAGATAAAAGAGCCACATACAGTAGTTGCTCCACTGGGTCAAACTGTGTATATAGTGCACATGCCTGTAGGGTTTCTAGCACAGCAGGGCTTTATTGAATGGCTTGGCAGCCACAGGAGAGTGCTGAGAGGCACTGTCAATAGTACCATTACGTGAAGGATATGCTTAGAGTTTAAAGGAAATGAAAGTGCCTGCCTAAAATTTTCACTTACTGCTGCTGCAGCAGCATTTAGAATGTCAGCATATTTTAAAAGCCCAAAGGTAAGAAAGATGAGATCCTTCTGCAGGAACTAATGAGAGAGCACTGAGAGTCTGGAGAAGCCATTATAAGTAGATCATGAGTCTGAAAGGTGTGAAAGTAAGGGTAGATAGAAAGATATTGAGGGGAAGCTTGGATAATGAAAGACTCCACAGTTGTAGAGGAAAACAAAAGACACTTAAAGCGAATAGATAAATTGTGTTCCTAGATTATAAACTGAAGTAGTTAGTTATAAATTTTGCATTTTTATTTTTCCCCTTTTGCTTCTGTCCATTTTTTCACTTCTTTGCATATTTATAAATTCAGAAAAGAGCTACAGCAACTTGTAAGGATCTCACCAAATATCAGTTCCCATTATGGATCCTTTACTTTAGATTTTAATATATTTTGTTGAATTAAATATATATTCTTAGTCAACTTGATTATTTGAGTTCAGAGAATATTAGTAATTAGGTGAACATGATCCATGTTTATATTGTCCAAGGAGGTATTTTGATTATTTTTGTGAATTTAAAGATTGTGAAAGGGTCATATTGTCAGCACAGTAAGATGTTCTGGGTAGCTAAACTCAGAACAAGAACAGCCACTATGCAAGTTCCCTTGTGTGCTTTACTAGCATGCCTAAACCTTGACCTGGAGAGATCACTTGTAAAGGGAACAGAATAATTCATTTTCATATCTTAATTCTTAGCAAAGCAATTTCTTTAGGCTTGAAAGCATCAACCCTGGAAAAAAATGGAACTGGTACAGAATGCAGCAGTATACTTGCTCAGTAGTACACTACTCATTATCCTGGCACTGCAGTTACTATACTTATTGTCTGCTGAATATTGCTGCAAGTTTTTAAGCTTAGTCCTTATTTTTATGGCTATGCTTTATTTATCCTTTGGGACTTCAGCTGCCCATGATCACTCCATTACTCAGTGTAAAAGTAAACCTTATTTGTGTAACTTTTACTTTCCAACTAACACCACATATCGCATTAACATGGACATATGTGGACATGGATATGCACTTATTTCCTCTGGGTGGAAGAATGAACTGGGAAATTGAAAGAACAGGCACTAGTGTGTCCTCGATTTGGTCCTGAGTGAGACTATGAGATATGGTGCCAATACTAGAAATTCTAAGAATTTATAGCTGACAATTTCCTAACTCAAAAAGTGTTACAGCCACATGGGGGAATTCTGTATTAGACCTCATCATGACTGATAAAGAAGAATTGATCACACAATTAAAAAATTGTGATAGGCTTTGGTACAATGATGGGTGTGTATATGTGTGTATGGAGACACACACACACATGCACACATACACACATGTGCACACACACACACTCTCTGCTTTAAAAAGGCCAGTTACACAAAGCTGAAAATAATTGAGCCAAATCAGTTGGGAATCAGAATTTATCAGCAAAACAAGAATGATAGTTGGGAATTGTTTAAGTACATTTTATTAGATCCCCAAAAAGCTACAGTCAAGAAGGTAGACCATGCTGGTTTAAAAAAACAAAAATAGAAAAGCTGGCTTAACAAGGAAGTGAAAGAAACAAGAGTAATAAATCAAAAAGTAGGAATTGTTAAATGTAAAATAAAATTGAAAAAAAGAAAAACAAGAAACAAAAAGGGCACAAAGATAAAGCAATGGCAAAAAAAAAAACCGGGGGGGGGGTTAGGAATATTAGGAACACAAAGAATCCTAACAATGATATTGGGCCATTATTAGAATGGAAATTATAGAACTGTCAATATTAAAGCAAATACTGGGAAAGGTTAAATAAATATGTCTGTCTGTATTTGGAAAACAAAAGCCAGATGATGTAGGTAAATCATATGATAATGAAATATTCTCCATTTCAACAATAGTCAAGGAGGATATTAAACAGCAGTTCCCAATGCTAGACATTTTTAAGTCAGCAGGTCTGGATAACTTGCAATCAACAGTTCTAAAAGAGCTGAATGACAAGCTAGTTGGACCATTAATGTTGATTTTCAGTAAGTCTCAGAACACTGCAAAGTTCCAGAAGATTGGGGGAAAGCTAAAGTTGTGTCAGTGTTCAAAACGGATAAGGGAGATGAATCAAGTAATTACAGGCTTGTCAACCTGACGCTGATCCTGGGCAAAATAATGGAATGGCTGATATGGCAGTTGGTTAATAAAGAAATAAAATAAGGTAGTATAATGAATGCCTTTCAGCCTGGGTCTGTGGACAGTAGATCCTATAAGAGTAATTTGAGTTCTTTTTTTGGTGAGATTACAAGGTTAGTTGATAAAGGTTCATGTAATATGCTTAGAATTATGTAAGGCTTTTGACTTGGTAGCTCATGATATTTTAGAACAAAAGAAACTAGAAGAAAACAAAATTGACATGACAAACATTAAATTGATTAAATACCAGCTAATTAATAGGTCTTAAAATGTAATTGTAAATGGAGAATAACTATCTAGTTGGTGTAATTCTAGTTGAGTCCTGCAGGAATCAGTTCTTAGCCTGAGTTTATTTAGCATTATTCTCAATGATGTGGAAGAAAACCAAACTCGTTGTGACGGAGTTCCCTAGGGGTGCCTCCTGGAACTGGGGTACAACTGAGCCCCATGACCCACCAGCCTGGACTACCTCTCACATTGTATTTCTATGACAAGCTGCAAAGTTCTCCAGTCTTCAATTTCACCATCATTCTCACAGTTAGTGACACACCCAGCTGCAGTTATATGCAAGCTTTCTAACCACCTGCTTCCCAGCTTAGGATCCCAGGGCAGTATAGTCCTGCCCTGGTGAAATCTGCTCAGTATATGGGTTTAATATCCGGTCCACCTCTCCCTCAATGTGAAGAGAACAATGCACACTTGTTGTAACCAAGCTGAGGTTTTTTCCCAAGAACTCAAGTCAAAGCTTACTGGTTTAGATTCAAACAAAACAAATGTATTGACTACAAAAGACAGATTTTAAGTGATTATAAGTTATAGCAAACGGATCAAAGCAGATTACCTAGCAAATAAACAAAAAATGCAAGCTAAGCTTAATATACTAAATAGATTAAATATGAATTAACAGATTCTCACCCTGAGAAATTATACTGGCAGGCTGCAGATTCTTCAAGGGCAAGCTGCACTTGCTTTACGGATTGGAATCCCACAGGCCTTTCATGCACATGCTAGAAATCCATTTAGCCTAGGTCCAGCACTTCTCCTAGTTCAATCTTTGTTCCTCTGGTGTTTCCAGGAGTCTTCTTGTATGGGGAGTAAACAACCACAGATGATGTCACTCCTTGCCTTATATAGTTTTAACATATGGTGGGAAATCTTTATTTCAATACTTGGTTTCCAGACCAGTTTGTCGAGAAATACTAACATCCCAAGATGGAGTCCAGAATCACATGGCCTGGTCACATGTACTTGTAGAGTCATAGCAGCCATTAATTGGAGGCTGTCTATAGTGTTCTCAGGAAGGTTCCCTCTCCTAAGGCCTATTGTTTTTCTCCTAATGGCCCATTATCCTGACTAGGTTCTTCCCCACCCACTATGTAGACTGAAAGCATCAAAGTATCCAGTGGGTGTTACTCACGTGTAAATATATTTGAAGTACAGAAACACAGTATTTCCAACTTCAGATTAAAAAAAAATATATACATGCATACAAATAGGATAATCATATTCAGCAAATCATCACTTTTCCAATGACACCTTACATGACTCATCTTGTACAAAATGCATCATAATTATGTCATAATCGTATCATAATATTACTATATTGTAATGTATGTGTGATGGTGCTGTTCCCGGTGGGGCCAACTGAGAGTGCCTAATCAGGACAACTAGAGCCCAAAGCTGGGGTTTCTCCACCTCTTAAGGCAAACCAAACCAGCCAAACAGAAAAAGACCTTGGTTTTGCCCCACTGGCTAACCACAAGTCACACAAGCAATTCCGTTAGACACCCCAGCTTCCCAGTATCACCACCAGCAGCCACCTTTCCTGGGGACAAATGGTTATGAAAACCACTACCCCAATAAAAGAAAATGGTTCTCCCCAATTCCAAAGACTCAGGCCCCAGACCCAGGTCAATATACAAATCAGATCTTACACACAAATCACGCCATTGCCAATCCTTAGAATCTAAAATCTAAAGGTTTATTATACAAGGAAAAAAGAAATGGGTGAGGGTTAGAAATGGTTAAAGGAAATCAGTTACACTCAGTAATGGCAAATCTCTTGGTTCAGTGGTAGAACAAACCGCAGGTTCAAATCAAAGTCTCTGGAATACATTCCCTGGAGGAATGGGTCATCAATCCTTTGCACAGAGTTTCCATTTGTAGCAAAGTCCCATCCAGAAGTAGGAGTAAGGCTGGAGACTGAAGACAAAATGGAGGAGTCTCTCCCAGGTTTATATACACTTTTCTTGTGGGTAGAGACCCCCTCCTCCTTTCTGTGCAAAGTCCCATTGTAAAATGGCGTTTCAGAGCCACATATACCTATCACACGACCATGCATGATTTAGGATTTTTAGGCGGCAGCCATTATTCACAGGCTACCTTGCATGTCCTCTGATAGACTTTTCATGTGGATTGGAGCATTCCAAGCTCTCAACGAATCCATTGTATAGCTGATGGATCTTGATGGGCCATCAATTAGACCAGGCGGAGCCAACCACAACTTGTCTGGGATTTCACCCAAAAGCAAAGTATAAATTTGAATATCAGACACTACAGAGCCAATATTCATAACTTTAGCTACAAAAATGATACATACAAATAGCATAATCATGATCAGCAGACCATAACCTGGTCGTAGACACCTTATATGACCCCCTTTACATCCGATTTGGTGCCCCTACAGGGCCTTGGTTGCACCAATGATTTATATGAACCCAAATAATTTTAGTAACATGATGACGAGTCATACTCATAGCTGTTAAAGTTTGCAGATGACAGAAAAAACAGAGGGAACAGTAAATAATGAATAAGACAGGTTGCTGATAGAGAACGATATTGAATGAGTATAATAAGGTTCAAGCAAAGAATATGTATTTTAATATAGCCACTTTAGATCCACTAAATTTTCACTTCAAAAGGTTTTGTTTTTCTCTTACTGATAATGGCACATTCAAATTAAACAGCCTATTAGAATTGGTATGGTAATTTACAACTTTTTTTTTTCTTTCTGTGTGTATAAATGCTTCTTACCTCTGTTTGTTCCATTATGTGCATCCGATGAAGTGGGCTATAGCCCGTGAAGGTTTATGCTGAAATAAACTGGTTAGTCTCTAAGGTGCTACAAGTAGTCCTCGTTTTATTTACGGATACAGACTAACACGGCTGCTATTCTTAAACCTCCACTGACATTATTAATGTTATTGGTTTAAAACTGGTGTAAGTTACATCAGAAAGGCCCACAGAATACACTTTATGAAGTAAAGGTGATATTGGATGTTCATTTGAATTTTTAAGGTGATATAAGAATTCTACGCTAATCAAACAACTATTCACCGTGTATTTCTCTTTTGCCCTCATTTCCATGCCAGGGTCGCTTGGTTTCCATGTGGAAACGAACAAAAACCACTTAATCTTTTCTACACATTTTCTTGAACAAGCTCTTCTTAGTTCATCCAGATTTTTGGTTCACAGCCAGTGTCTAAAAGAACCTTCTGTAATTGGGTATTAGTTTGCATCTATCAATCTTATTCTTTAGCAGGATTGACAGTTGAGGCAGATGTCCGAGCTTATTCAATTAAAGGCACAATAACATTCTTAGCCAACCTTATGCCAGATCAGTCCCTTCAAAGGAAATTTGCAAAGATGCAAGCAGGAGCTGTCTCCCTACTTTTTCAAATATATGCCTTTACACAGTTTAGGTTTATTTTATGCAGCAAGGACAATTTCCTTTACTGAAAGTTGGGTTATTTTTCACTTTTCTTCTTTGAGTATAGTTGGAATGTATCTGGTGTACCTCTTTTTTCATTTGTTTATGTAATGGTCTACATTGTACATCAGTTACATTTTAAAAACATACTCAAAATCACCCCCTTTTAAAAGTGGCTAGCTAATTTTCATGATTCACTACTCAATATCAATAAATAATGGTACCTTCTGAAAACTGTGCTTGTAAGTAAATAATTCTATTTATTTATTTATTCATTTTTTTATTTTAAGCTCAAACCTTTTCTGTGAATCCTACAAAAGAGATTAGTTTCTCATTCAAATGTATGGGTCTCTAGCCAGATAAAATCTACTTTCAGCATGACTATTAGGTGGTGAATAAATGTCTTTGTACATCAGAAGGATTTAATTAACAAGTTAGAAAGGGCATTTTGACTTTTTTCCAACCTGCTACCAGCCTTTGTGAGTTCCACCAATCAACACAACACCAAACAAGAGATTTTACTCTATAATGGTGCAGAAAACCACCACAAAACTTAAGAAAAAGGTTTAGTTTCTACTCTTCTTCCCTGAACAATGTCAAATTCTTTCAAACTTGTTTGAGTTCTTGTGCAAGGATTTCTTTCAGCACAAGATACCAATCAAAGTTCAACTTCCTCTTTCAAGGTTTTAAAAGAGCAACATTTCATATTTTTTCTTCCTCTTAAAATACAAGTGTCCTGATGAACAGTCTATTGATGTTATTAGTGTTCTTTGTGAGCTGGAAGGAAGTTGCACTTCAAAAGAAGCTGAAAGGAAAGGACTGAAAATGCTAGAAAATAAATAAGAGATCAGTCTGACAGTGTTTTCTTGTACTACTACTGCTGAAAGGAAGAGGCACCTTACAGCATTATATTATGCCATTCCAGACATATTTCTTAATCCCAAAAAACAAAAAAAACAAACAATCCCCCCCCTCACACATGATATAACCCCAAAGAGAGCTAAGAAAAACAAACAACCAAAAGCTCTTCTCTGGATAAATATTATATTTCTTAGGAAGTGCAAATATACATGCAGTTGTAACCTGTGCTTACTGTGATACAAATTTTTAGCTAGATTATGAGAAAACAACTAACATACATTTTTGTTTACAGTTGTTTTCTTTCTTTTCTATCTGTATTGTTTTTTTTTAAATGTGCCCATTTGTTATTGAAATGGCGTAAATTATATAAATAAGTGCACTGAATAAACTTGTGTTTATATAGGCAAATGCTGTAAACAGAAAATAACAAGGATCTCTGTCTGGAGCCCATAGCTATATTGGTACCAGGCAGTCAAACTTGTGTTCTGTGCAATAAATCACTATGTGAATAAGCCACAGACATATTCATGTCAGTCTATATAGGTAGGTTATTGTGGCATCTTTATATGTGGACAGATAAGCAAAATGCTTGGTTTGACAATATCATATTTTCCTCAAAACAGGGTTTAGGATTATATGTCTGGTTTTTGGTTTCTAATAAGATGCAAGTTTTAAGTCTAAGGCCCATTTTTTTTCTTCAGATTGGTCCTAAAGTTGTTTGATTTGACTCTAATTGGTTCAGTAACTCACCTTTATTTTATCTTGTCTAGTCACATTTGTTATATTGTTTTGAAGGATGCTAGGGATATTCCCCAGAATATAATAAACTGGATTTCAATCAAACTGTTAGCATATCTGTATGGGTGGCCCAGTTTTTCATTTAATGTTCTATTTACTTCTGTATATTCTAAGGATTCTAGCATATCTTCAGAATGTGTGTTTCTAGGTGAGCAATGGCGTTTTCAAGGGACATATCTCTCTCTGTTCATTGGTTTTTCAAGTGGGTGCCCTTGGTGGACCACAGAGGAAAAATACAGGTGCAGTTGCTCTGAAACTGAAAGAGGAGTTACTTATATGGATAAGAGGACAAGGACATGATCTGAGAGAAAGAAGTAGAGGATTTAACAATCTTAGATTTACTAATATGTTTTATTGAAAAGTCATCATGTCTGCATGTTTTAGGGATGAAAAAAACTTGTATTCTGCTTGCTTGTTCTGAGTAATAAAGAACCTATCCTCCTGGGCCACCATCTACTACATGACAGGGAAAAGGTCATTTTTTCCCCCTTTTTAAAGTCACAGCATCCTTGTCTATGGTAATATACTATTGTGTATGTTCAACAAGTGGAACAAAACCCAGTGCTCCAATATAAAATCTGACTGTAGAGTATAATGTTGAAGGAAGTAATCTTTTTATTTTTTTTTTCTTTGCATCCTAACCCACTTTCCTGATCTAGCAGTATTCATTACTTAAATGCCCTTTTGTATATTTCCTGATGATGGTCCCCAAGGATGTTATATATGAGTCAGTGTGAAACTGTTACAGTAACATTAAATCTTAATTGTCCACATTGGTACACAGAGTTAAGAAGAGTCATGGTATCAAACCCCTCAGTGTCACTTGGAAAAATTACACTTAAACATTTTATACACCATAGCACCTTTAATTTGTTCCCCTTGATCTTTATAAAGATGTAAGGTCTCTTTTTCACAAAATAAGTGCTCAGAAAGCCATTACAAAATAGTGGTAAATATTTACATTTTAAAATATGGCTTCTGGCCATATTTTGAAACTGGAATTTAAGTATTTTATTTCCTTATAGTAAATTAGTATTTTGTAGCAAGAAGTTAATATCTCACATATACTCTGAGGAGCATTAAGCAAGAATCTTATCTACGATGTTAAAGAAAAAAGACTTGCACATTCGGTGTGACACTTGCTTCTCAAATATCCCATCACATTTGCAAAATGTAATTCTGCGAGTTAGGCCAATTACCTCCTTGTTTAAAATTTAATTTTATATATTGACTTTAGAAATGTAAAACTGCTGAGATGAATAAAACAAACAAAAGTTTTGGGTTTAAGTGAAATATAGAAGTGGTGAAAGGGCATGTCTTAGTGCCATACGTTTAAACTAATGGGATGGTTCCTCTTGCTCGTGACTTGTAGAGGTGTTGAAATGCTTGACTCATATTACAATACAGACTTTGTCAAAAGTTTAGTCTGAAATATATATATACAAAAATACTATATTAAAATGTTAATGTTGCAAAGTCAAGCACTTTGAAGTTTGGAGATGCCCGTATGAAGGTTGCCCAGGTATTCCACAGACATAATTCTCATGGTAAGAAAGTCCTTCATCTTCATCTTCATCCTTCTACTCTTATTGCTAAAGAAAGCTGGACACAAATACTATGCTAATACAATGTTACAGTTTACATTTTAAAAACCACAAGACAAGCTTGAGAGAAGCAGACTTACAAATAGGTTATTATAAAACAATTATGGCCTTCATATAGAAGGAATATATGGTCAACACATATAATGGTTTGAAATACATATTAGGTTTTGGGTAATACAGGATATTGTGATTGTCAGAATGACTACATAAATTATAAAATAATTATTCTGAAACCTATATGTTCAAAATGGGGCAAAGTTACAGGTGGTGGAAACCTTTCCCAGTGTTTACACCTTTAATTTAACAATGTAAAGCTGAATTAGATTAGTATTTTTCAATTAATATTTGTATTTAGCAACATAAGTAAAGATTTTGCAGTATTTAGAGTCAAGGAATGATAGGCAGTATATGTCATACAAGACCTCCTTTTTATGGGATATTCAAAGGCTCTCCTAGCATCAGTAATGTTATTTTACATCCTGTTAGGTTGTTTTACATACTGTTTGTTCTTGAGGTTAGTAATAACCTTCGAAACTACCTCTTATGTATTGCTGTTGTTATTAAAGCCTACTATTATTAGAAAATAACAACATCCATTCAGTAGCAGATACATTACAATGGTGGGTGTATGCATGTGTGTTTTTAAAGGTTCTCGGTGGAACTTTTTGTTTGTAAAATTGTTATATTACAAATCATTTGAAACATCTGGTGTATAAACTATATATCTAGTATATTAATAGTATTACTGAAAACAGCATGCTTTCACATGTAAGAATTAATAAACAGGACTGCACTGTAATTATTATTTACAGCATTGTATGTGTAACTTACCCAGGAGAGGTGTGAATTTTCATAACCCAATTAAAAGAAAAACAAATGTAAACATAATAAGTTGTGGAAATATTTATGGTGAATCTGTTCATATAATTTCAGAATTGTCTTATTTTATTTACATAAATATTTAATTCGGTATTGAAAAGTTTTGTGTACAATAGTTGGAGAGGAAGCACTATTCATGAATCCACTTTAAAATAAATGTGCCTTAAACAATTTATACTAGAATTCATTTCCATCAGTTTTATTGATTGAACCAACCTTTTTTTTTTTCTTTCTTTTTTTTTTTTTTTTTTTTTTTTGCATCTTTCACTCTGAGGCCGAGACTTTATATAGAGAAGCTACTAACTTGGATTCTGTCATAGCCATCAAGCCAGATGTATTGTACATCACCTCTTTATAGTACTCAAAATGCTCAAGTCAACATTTCAAAATGTTTGTATTTAAAGTTAGGTAAATATAGGATTCTGCTACTATAAATGTGACCTGATTGTAGAGATGCTGATCACCTGCAGCTTTCATGTACTTCAATAAATACTTCAGGTACTCAGCACCTCTGAAAATTGTGCCATATTTAGCTAGGTGTGAAAATAGGGATTTAAGTGCCTACCTTTAAACTGAAGCATGAATATTTTGTCCTTTGTCCTTAAAGTTTTGTTCCCTCATTTTTTTTCAGCTGCAAATGTGGATAATAATAATTCTGTTAATTGATAGGGATATTGAAGCCAAATGCATTAATGTTTTTTTAATGACAGTGAAGAATTGGCAGGATAGTGAAATGTCTGTAACATAATTCTCTCTCTCTCTATCTCTCCGTTGACCAGTGTATGTTCTTACGGAACAAAGGGGCACTTTCATTATGTTAACTTGTGGTTATAGTTGACACTGTGTGCAGCAACAGTTCAAGAAAGGTCTAGTAATCAGATGACTGAGTGGCTAATGACTAGATAACAAAGACAAAATTCATTTCACTTGCTAAATCAGCAGCCTGGATTTCAAGAATATTTGTAAGCCTAGTAGTAAGAAAAATAGTGCATTGTATATTATGTCACTTAAAACCTAATTTTATTGGTCAGCAACCTAGGGCTTTGTCTTTTTTCCCACAAGCAGACAAGACATTTTGTTTGTTTGTTTTTAAAATACCCCTTTTTAATGAGATAGTACATTTGCTCAGTCATTTAGGCTGCCAGTTTGTCATTTGTATAGTTTTCCACCACTTCACATTGCCCATTCATGACCACATGGCACTTTTACAGCTGAACTTGACAGCTTGGTTGTTTACTGAATGTTGGGGGAGCAGGCCCTTTCCCTTGGGGGATAAATGTCATAACAACATCATCGTCTCCTGTCGGATTGAAGGACAAAGTTTTGTTGGTCCTCTCTAGGAAGCTTATGGAACTTTATTGTTTTCAGATGACTCTGGGGAAGAATGCTGAGACACCACTCATTGGCCTGATAGAATATTATAATCTTCTTTCCTTAGCTATTGATTTAGAGTCCCTTCTTCTCTGGCTTCTTCTTCACAGGTCTGTATTAATGCTCTGCAAAAGATTGATGCAGCAAGAGAAAAGGTTGCTAGACTTCCACCGCGGTGGAAATTTCATGCCAGATCAGAATGATTATGTGTAAAAAAGCTTCTGAACTCCTGTACTTGAGCTGGGCAGGAGACAAAGATTCCTCTCCCCTGATCCCATCTCCATAGTAGTAACATCAAAGATCTGCTCGGTAGAACTGTTTTGAGTGTTAAACAGCCTATTTGATTTGGGCTGCTTGTATCTAGTATGAGAGTTGTGTGTTTCCCACACTGAGGAGCTTTTAATTTTTTTTACAGGTAAGATGACTCAAATTTGAACCAAGCTTTACACATTCATTTTACTAGAAGGGATGTGTCTGGGTAGCAAAACAACCAATTTTTCCCTCCTGAGCTAAACCCATTATTTCTTGCAGAGTGGATGTCTTGGTTTATTTCTGATCTATGAGTTAGCTACATACCCTTACAGGTTGATAAAGATATGTGACTAGGTGTTGACAGGTGGTGGAGTTGATTGTCAGTATCTCCCTTAAGCCAGTACAAAATGCTTTTCTGCAAAAGACTCAACTGTTTGACCCTGTCTGAGGGGAAAAAAAGTGATACTGTTAAACTCTCTATTAACATCCTGTCTCAAATCAGCCTGTGTTAAAGAAGGTTGTTTGGAAGTTATGGCGGCTCTTGAGTCCTCAGGTCTCTATAGTGCCAGTCAATTAGGTTTTAAGTCTGAATATGGTGCAGAGGCTGCACTAATTGCATTGTTTGATTACATTGATCTATTGATAGGAGAGTATGTATCACATTCAGATTCTTTTGGTTCTGTCAGCTATTTTTCAGCTAGTTGACCATGAAGTGTTGTTCATATTTCCGCGAGCCTGACAGGGAGATGTTGTCATTTTGTGTGATTTAACTCTTTTTTAAAGAAAATCCACATGGTAGTATTACAAATAGTAACTGTCGATTTGACACTAGGATTCTCTCACAGCTACCACACAGTTCAGTTTTACCCACTCTGTTCTTCAGCCTGTCTATGGGGCATTCAGGAAGGCTAGAGAGGAAGCTTAAGTTGCACTGATTTCAGAATGTATAAGGCACTTTATTATATATGTCAATTTTCTCTGACCCTTGTTGATGCAGCTGAAGCGAAATGGGCTGAAATTTTGGCCTTACTTAAGTCTGTGGGAGATTTGCCATTGTTTTCAATGGCCATGATTTCATCATTGTGCTCTGATGAGGATTAGCTGGCTGGCATTCAGACTGGATAAGACTGAAGCACTGTTTGTGGAGTGAGATAAGCAACCCACAGTCAGGGACTGAATGATTTGATTGGGAAGAATGTATCCTATTGGATCCTCATCTGGTTCTTAATGGCCTGGCACCGTAATAACAGTGATAAAATACTGTATATTTTTTTTTCATGTGCAGTTGAGTAAGTTACTACACTCTTTCCTTGGATGCAGAAATCACTACAGCTATCCTTTTCTTTTATTTATTTATTTTTTGTTACCTGCAGAGTAGATGATTACAATTAATGGAATCCTGGCCCCTCTGAAGTCAGTGGGAATTTGGTGTTTCCCTTCCTTAGAGCTAGAATTTCACATATTATGTTATGTGTACAACATTATTGGAAGAACACCTGGAAAATTCAGCTTGTCCAGAATGTGTCTTCCTCCGTACTTACTAGAACAGTGCATCTTGCATGGAGCATGTTACACTAGTGCACTGTGATTTATACCTCCTTGTAATTCATTGCTAGATGCATTTTAGGTGGTATTTTTGTTCTACTTTATAAAGTCCTGAATGGGGCTTGGGTACTGGCTTTTTAGAGACCACTTTTCTTCTCAGATGATATTTGGAAACTGAGCATAGATGAGGTACTCAAAATGAGAGTTAATTGGTTTACACAGAAGGTGATTGCTGCCAGGGTATCCTCGGTGAGGGGAACCTCAGCTCTTGAGCTCAGTTTTTGCTCTCAGGCCTGTCAAGTTGCAAGCATCTCACATGGCACTCAGACATACAGGCCACCCTTCTGCATCCCTGCAGACCATACTGAAGTTGTGCATGTAGTAGAGTGGCAGATATGGCCTGCAACTGGGGAATATAGCTGCCAAACAACATTGTGGTGTGGTGCCTGCTGAGCAGGCAGTTAAAGAGACTCTGTCTTGCTGCTCCCGCTACTAGATTTGAATGGTGAATGAACAGCTGGGAGGAAAAGGCAGGCGGTCAGAGTAGTAGCAAATGGAGATGATGAAGGGAACATAGGACTGGCCGCAGGCTTCCCAATACTTTGATTCTCAGACACTTTGATTTATTATGCCCTACCTCAGAGAGGTCTCAGTTTCTCTTTAGCCCTCGTCAACCACCCCACACACCTACTCTCCTTTTCCCAGACATACCCTAGCTCTGAAATGCCCCCAAACCATATCCATCATTCACCTGAAGATCTGTCACACACTGAGCTGTCCACAGTTTCTCCCCAAAAGCCATCCAGTTATCTCTTAGACGTTCCCACAAACCTAGTTGCCTCCTCAGATGCCTCCACAAACCCAGTTTCCTTTAACTGTTTACCAGCTTCCCTCCCATGACACCCTCCACTTTCCACCATCTTATGTCCACACAGTTCCCTTAGTTACTACCCAACTTCCCCACCCCAACTTCCCAGTCAATCCCAGCTACTGCCCACCCCCGCCCCCCCGGCCCCAAACCCAGATGCCCAGCTTTTTCCCAAAGACAGCATCCACCTACTCCACCAACACCCTTTAGCACCACCTACATCTCAGAGCTACAGCACTGGGTGCAGTTTTCTATTCTACACTAATTACTGTTTATAGCAGGGTGCATTGACCATAAATTTGACTTTATAGTAAATCATATACAAAGTATTTGCAGAAATGCAATTTATTTAATTAGTTAATTTGCACTTTCATAAATAACTAAAACCACAAGAAACAGGAACATATGTTTGTTCCCCATTTCTGCATGCTTGGTTGCTCAATATGGGCCTGATCCAAAGCCCATTAAAGTTAATGGAAAAAAAAAACGCTCATTAAATTCCATGGGCTTTGGATGAGGCCTCAGTTAATCAGATAAGCAACTAGATAAGCCTCATCTTATTTCATCTTTCTTTCTTCAAAATATTTATCATGAATATTTTTAAAATGTTCAAATAACATACCCCCTCCCCCATTTTCAGAACTATTATTATTCCCCATGAAAGTCTTTGTAGATTAATTTTTCACAGAGAAGCTGGTTATAGTGGCTTTTTCTTGGCTGTGAAAGGACATCAATTCTGTGTAGTATGTGAACTGAGCCCCTTGTGAAATTCCTTGGGTTTACAAGGATAAATCAAGTGACACACTGATGATCCAACCTAAAGTTCAGATTTAATTTATAGTTACGAGTGTATTTAGGTTTTATGAGAAAATGGTTCAACTATATCTTAATAGTTAATACATAAAATACCATTCAGTAATAGTATACCATTCCCACCAGCTGCTCATTTTGACTCATCTAGTTTGGATAAAGTAAGTAATCCTTAATTCAAGATTATATTGGTATACATTGAATTGCAAAGGTTATCATTGTGCTTCCATTTTTGCATTGATCAAATTTTGTATTTTATTTTTATTCCCTGAAAAATATTTGAGTTTCATTTTCCCAAACTCTAGGATTTTTCATTTTGAGTAGAGTTTTATGCAGGAATTTGCCTTTCCAATTTTTTTTTAATTCACATCAAGAAAGAGAATACAATATATTTCTCTACTCAGCCACTGCTATGATAGATCGTAATATAACTAGATCTTTTTTACTTGCCAGTGGATGAAGATCTCTATGGGCTAAAAATGGTTTTATAGATTGATTTTTTTGCAAAGCATCTTTAGCTTGAATTGCAATTATGAGGAATAAAGATCTTCCTGATCTTAGAATATATTTCAAGAGGAGCACTACTTTGGAAAGATTGCCGTGTGACGTAGAAAAGCTAGAGAAAGGGATACTTGATGTACTTCTTTAATACATTACTTAGTTTATAGAATCTGAATGAATCTTCTATATATGTTTTAGCATTAGAGTCAGCCACCATTAATAGATAGTGTAGTAGAATTGAATGCAATAAGCTTTGCAGTAACTAGGAAATATTCTTTTGTTAATTCTTTTCTCTCATTTGATGATTGTTCCATTAAAGGTGGTAAAGGGTTGGGGGAGGTTGGAGAACATTGGAGCTACATACTTATTTGGTTCTTTGCAGAGGCAGAGATGTTTTTTCCTGTTTGTATTTTACATTAGTAATTCCAGTCTTGGACATCACTCTGGCAATACTTTCTGAGAGCTGAGACCCTTCAATCCTAGCCCCTCACCCTGGTCCTGCCCCTCAAGTCCCTGCCCCTCTCCCCGGTAGCTTAAGCACAGCCTCTGGATATACAGTTTAACTATTCAGGGCCACATGATAGTGAACGCAAATAGGAACAATTATAGACTTTGCACGGGGTTCTAGACAGTTCTAGACAGTAAAGGTTCTTTACTTAGCCTAAGGGATACACACGGTGACAGGTAACTGGGGTACCTCTGAACTCCCCTGACCCACCAGCCTGGGCTTCTTTTAACACTATACTGCTATGACAAGCTCCAAATCCCTCTCTACCCTGCACTTTCACCAGCATACATGCAGATAGGCATACACCCAGCTGCAGTTACATGCAGGTGGCAAGGCTACAGCTAGAACAACTACCGGCTCCTCAGGCACTCACTTCCTCTGAAGTGTAAACCCAAAATTATACCATCTTGCACTGCACAAGGAACTGTACAGCATACACTTTGTCCCCTTCCCTAATGTGGAGAAGAATATGCAACAGCCATTTGCCCCAAAGTTATGATTCCCACACACAGGTTTAGATAATGCAAAAATAAGTTTATTAACTATTGATTTTAAGTGATTAGATGTGATAGCAAACAGATCAAGCAGATTACCTATCAAAAAAAGAAAAATAATGCAAAGTAAAAATGTACTAAATAGATTGGATATGAACAGCATTTTCTCACTCTGAGAGGTGATTCAAGCAGGCTTCAGATTCTTAAGGGGCAAGCTGCACTTGCTTACAGCTTGGAATCTCAGGTGTTGCATTCACAGGATAAAACTCCCTTTCGTGGTTCAGCACTTCCCCCAGTTCAGTCTTTGTTCCTCAAGTGATTGCAGGAGTCACTGGGGAGTGAAGAATACTAGATGATTTCACTCCCTGCTTTTGCATTTGGCAGTAACCTGTTGTTTCAAAGCTTAGTTCCCAGACTGGTCTGTGGAAAAACATTGACATCCAAGATGGAGTCTAGAGACATATGGTCTCATCACATGGCCTGGCAGAGTCCTAGCAGCTATTACTTGGAGGCTATCTGTAGCATTCTCAAGAAGGCTCCCCAGGTGGGAGAAAAGCTTCTTCTAAGGCCTGTTGTTTCCTAATGGCCCACTCCACACCTACTGTCTAAAATGAAATCATCTTGTCTAGTGGGTGTTCCCCAGGTGTAACTACATTTGAAATGTAGAGACATAATCAATATTAATAATGTCAGATAAAAAAATGATCCAGGCATACAAATAGGCTAGAGATATTCAGCAAAATATTAAACTTTCCAATGACACCTCACATGACTTATCTTGAATAAAATACATCATAACAGTAACATAATAATATAATAATATCATTGTGAAGAATATGGATGCAGTGTCCCACACAGATCTAGACAAATTAATAAATACACCTATACATACACTGCCTCTGATTCGTCACCATTTCAGAAAGTCCTCTGGGCTTATGGCAGAGTCCTCTGGGGAGTCCAGGATCCTTCTTGAGAGGCTCATGGCTTCTCTATAGAATGATGGAGTCTATATCCTCCTTTAGGTCAGCTAGCTTTCTTTTGTCCTTAGCTTGTCTCACAGTTAAACAGGACACACCTGCTAAGAGAGCATCTCTCTCTCTTCTGGATATAGCTTCCTGTCTGTGTTTCAACTTTGTGTCTCACCACCTTGGATCTTTTGTTCTGCTGCTGAGAACTTTCCACTTCTCTTCCCCGCACAGAAATTGGAGAAGCTAGCTTTTTTTCAGCTTTAGCCAACCCATTGCCCCAAGGTCTTTTCACCTAAATAATCAATTATTAAGGTTTAACAACTAATCTGGTTTGGTAGATACATGCTACAAACTGTGTCAGCAAAGGGTGGATTCCAAATACTTTGAGGCAGGCCATGATACAAGAATTTCACAACATCATCAGAATCCAGAAGTTGCACATAGGCAGATGTGCCAATTCACAACAATATTTATTTTTTTGTGTGTTCTCTTAACATATTTAATAGCAATGAAAGTGAGCTGTTGGTTAAAAGGATGCCTTTCATTAAGATACTCAATATTTTACCCTTTTAATTAAGGTAAAAGAGTTCACAACAAACATCTCAGAACTGCAAAGAGATCCTCCTGCAAAATCAGTGAAGATCACACTTGATGTTCCTGCTATTTCTTGCTTCTAATTAGAGCTTGTGTGGGACTTATTGCACAAGGGTGCATTTCACCTACAAATATGAGGTTTGTGCATCAAACAACTCAATGTACAAACCCAGAGAATGTATTGAGACCACTATGTCAATGTAGCCTTTTAAGTATTCACTTTGTTTCCTGAATAAACTTGTAACTTAGCTATTGAAGTTGCACCATTTTTTGTACAGAAAGTATTATGTTTGCACCAGTTTGAATACAGGGCTCAGATGCAGCACAAATGGAATTTGACTTCATGGAGCCCCACTCAAGCCCCACAGTGTGTCTTCATGTGGATGCAGGAGTTCCTTGTGTGGAGCAGCTTGCCGGACCAAAGGCCCGTCACTGTGCGAGTGGCTAACGTCTGATGGTACAATCATTAATACATACGGTACTAAAATCATAAACATTCTCAGTGTTCTTGGCCTGCTCACAAGCTTTTGTTGTTGTTTGATGTATATAAACTTTTTGTTATTTTACTGTTCACTGGAAGGAAACAAAGCCGTTGTAGTATAGACTATTGCAGATTTTTCGGCTGCCAAGTAATACTTTGTTAATAGAGTTTGGCTTGGCTCTTGATAGTGGTTGACAAAAACACATGAAGGAGTGGTGGAGTCTTTTATTGTAGCTTTCTCTTCAGCTTTCAGTTGTAGAACATCTGCATTTCACTTTTAATCTTCTCTGTCTAATTCTCTGTGCTACTTTTGTGCATTCCAGTAAGCTCTCTTTCTATAACTTCAGTAAATTTGGAACAAAGGAAAAGGATGATGTCAAACGACTCTGACACATATATGTCACAATTGTTTATGTCACATGGATTGACCATCTGAACTTAACCTCAGGTTGGCCTTGATACAGAGTAAAAAGGGGTATATCTAAAAGATAAAACAGTTGCATAGGCAAGCTCATGTAGTTCTGCTTGTGCTACAGTCAGAGCAAGGTGACATAGTAAACCACCATTTGCATAGTTGCCTGTTTTTGCACAATGCATTATTTTAACTCTTCATTAAAATTAAGTGTGCTCTGTGTGTGCTTTCCCAGCCTTGAATTAGAGAAAGAAGATCAGCAATAACAAAGTGGCAGCATAATAATCTATTCGTAGTATGTAGGTTAACTGACATCCCTAGGGAAAATACAACATTTTGATTCCTTGGTGGTGCTTTGCTAACATCACAGATGGGTGCTCAAGCAATTTATGAATGACAACAAAGCCCTGAGAGTGAATTCAGCAACATTTATATTTATACAAAGTCCTCTACTGTTATAAATGTTGTTATATTAACCACTTGGGTGTAACACTCAATGTACATTTATGGGCAACATACAGTGCAGAGCTTGAAAAATCTTATCAAACATCTATTAGCCAGTAGACTAACTATATTCATCAGAAATCAATATAAAAGGAGGAGGAGGAGGTTCCATGCCTGAGGACTGGAGGCTCTGCTGAGAATTCCAAGATTTTGCTATCCCACTACAGTCAATAGGACTACTCAGGTGCATAAAATAAAGTACTCGATTATGCACATTGGAGAATCGGTCTTAGATTTTAGGTACCTGGCATAAAGCGGGTATTTCATTTAGATTTTAGAATCACACTGAATAAATGAAGTTCACCACAGAAAGATTTGAGAGAGAGAATTCTTCATATAATACTTCCATAATTTTTTTTATAATACTTAACAAACACAGATGTTTTTTATTTCTAGAATGGTGCTAAATTATTTAAATTTACTGCATTCCCTTTATTGTTAAATTAAATTCATAATCATTCATATATCAATATGTTTGGATGAATCTTGTTAAAAAATATTCTGTGCACTCCCACCTTCACCCACTGAGACATAATTTTGCATATATACTAATAAATAATCTTGTACTTCTTTGCTGAATATAGAAATGTAATTTATACTCTTAGGTCAATTAGCTTTTGTCTTTAACAATATTTCTGAAGCATTCATTGCTGTTGTAAAATTCTATTAAGATAAGAAAATACAGAGTCTTATGCTTCTCTGTTTAATTTTTCTTAAGAGTCTATCACAGTGTTTTCCCCAATAAGCTGGAAAGAGAGAGAATGTAATTTGTACTTTCTAAAGCTTTTGATTTGAATTGATTGCTATGTTCTTTCTAAAAAGCTGACTAAGTTTTATTATAATACAAACACGGCCTTCATGAAAAGGTTAAAGATGTCTTGAAAGAACTACTTTCAACCAACATTCACCAAGGACACAGAGTAAGGAGATGACTGAGTGTGGTTACTCAGGAGAGTAACCCTCCCTTAAATCATCTATTAATGAATTTGTCAGTAGTCTGATAATGATGATTATTGCAGGTATTAATTCTGGAATGAGCAGAAAGCATCAAGACAAAGAAATCAGTTTCATGATTAAGATGTTGGTGGGTTGTTATAGACTAATGTGGTGATTTGTATAGAAACATTGGAAGTTATATGAGTTTTAGGGTTTCCAGTTCATAGGATCATATGGTTTAATTATTTCTGGAATCTTAATATGATCTTTATTCTTTTCACCTTTCGCCCGAAGAGATTCATTCCTTTTCTCTGAGGAACCAATGTGATAGACAAAGTCAGTAATAATTAAAACTAATGATGGTGAAAAAACTCCAGCAAGAATACTGTATATCCATTATGAAGAATTGGCCTGGAAATTAAAACAAAATGTTTCCTACTTTTATTCCAAATATTCCTCTTTATGTTTCTCAAACTTGTCATCATTGTGCTTCTTTGGCATTCTGATTTATTGGTTTGTGGCAAGGAGGTTGACTATTTCAGGACCTCTATAACTCCCTGGGTAGAATGACTGTTTTGAGATAAAAATGTCTCCATTTTTGACGAATTTGCTGCAATAGTCCCTAAGCTTCTATAGCAGTAAGAACTAAGTCTTACTGGGTTGTGTAGTTCACATGGCTGTAAACTAAAAATTGTTTTGCTGAAGTATAAGAATTAGATTCTCTGTAGCTGTGTTTCATTATACATAGCTGCAACAATTTCACTTTCAGTAGAACATTGGTAAGTCTTCATAATGCATATAGTATCAGATAAGCTATTTTCAAACAAAAGATAATGAATGTTGTAAGGTAGTAGATGCTCGGTCTTTGTTTCAAAACATGAACAAGGACTTGTCTATGCAGGCATATCCAGGAAAGTTAATCTGAAGTAACTAAAGGTATGATTTTAAGTGGATAGTTAAAGTGCATTAAATCCCACTGTGAAATTCCTTGTTCAAATGGCCTTAATTTGGTTTAGTTTAATTCACTTCCAAAGTGAATTAAACTAAAAAGAATGAAGGCCATTTTAATTCTTTATGACAGCATCCATACAGCGATTTAATATGGGTTAACTGAACCACTTCAAATTCACACCTCTATTTAATGTGGATAAATTTTCTGGTTGGGGCAATGTAGACAAACCCCAAGATAGAGAGGAAAGTTTTCAGAGATATAAAAGCATTGAACTCTCATTGAGTTTCCATCAGACTCCTGACAAGGCAGTGATGGCCAATGGTCAGTCGGATCAAATTTGAAGCTGAGAGTAGTGAAAGTGTTCATAATTTAGTTTCAGGCTGGGTCAACACCAAGGATCAGAATTTGAGTCAGGTTATAAGGTGAGGTCCAAGTCAAAGAAGATCAGAAAGCAAGAATGGTCATGGTAGCTACAGAACATCTACACTATTTCCTGGATTCTTCCTGGAGCACCTCTTAAGTGTAAATAGGGTAAGGAGCTAGTCATGAGCAATGAGCCTGTTGGACCACTGGAGCAGGATTTCCCATGGTCTGTGTTTGCAGCAGATTGTGAGTAGTGAGCACAAGTTGGCTATTGCTGCTGGGTGGCAGGGTAGAAGTGTTCACTACCTGGCAGCTTTGCTGGCCTGGGTTTGAGATCCACTAGGCCTTATACATGGTAGTTGTGCACTTAACTTCTCTTTGTGCCTTTGAAACAACTCCCCCACCTCCGCCCCGCTGTTCATCTTGTATATCAGTGTTGTCAAACGTGTGGCTCAAAAACCAATAATGGTCCTCAAGAGCACTTACATTAAGAAAATAGTGTGTGTGACTTTGAATTGAAAATGAGATTTCTGCCATTTTTAAACTGACATATTTGAATCAGGCGTTTAGTTACATTTGGCGTGGGAATGTTCAACTGTGCCCTGTGTACCTTATGCCAAGTAGGGATAGCCAGAGAACAGTGTGCTCCAGCCATCCCTTCATGGCCACTGAGGTAGGGCTTGTAGAGAGGGAAGTGTAGCAGCTAGATCTACTGGATCTGTATTTGCTTGTGATTCCCATAATCCCCAGAAAGGGACTTATTGGTTGTTTTTACCCTTTTAATTCTGCTTGGGGGAATGAACATGACAGGGAATCTGCCACAAAGTACTGGTTGTGTCTCTTCTGATGTATTTCATATTGAACTCAAATTAATTCTGCACTATGGTTTTGGTTCTTGGATTGTATTCCCCTGCTAAACAGTAGTGGAAAGAAAATCTTCCTCACATGGGCAGTGTTGTGGGGAGGGGGAACAGTTGTTTCTGTAATCCTGTATATGCTATATAGAACAATAATAAGGGCTAGATTCAATGCTGTATTGCAGTTTCAGTTTAAAATAAATGTCTGGCTGGAGTCCCCTCCACAAGTTAAGTCTTATGCAATCCCAGTTCTGGAAATAAATATCTAACTCTCCCAGTTGCATTTCCAGCTATGTATTTACCACTAACAAGCACTCAGAATCCTTGAGAATATGAAACCACAAACACCTTGTATTTGGGGTAAAAAACAATAAGCTATATTTGCATAAAAATGAGATGAACCCAAACAGTGAATCAGGGATATGGGCAACCTCTCAGTCAGAATTAATAATTGTTTAGTTTTTTGGATGCCCAGAATCTTATTTGTAATACAATCCCAACCCGTCTAAAACAACACTTAGACTCCTCATTGGTGGCAGCCAAGTGAACTCCAGGAAACATCTTGCCTTCATATGTCTTTTCTAATCCAGCAAAGTCCATATCACTAGGTTCTGGGCTGATCTATGGCCGCCTGCTGTGGTTCTGGAAAGTCAGCTCCACCAATTCTGTCACAATTGGTTGGGCCACACAAAGCCAGCTCTATAGCCACCTGCTGGTGTTGGATGTGACCTAGTGTTGTTAGCTTCTACATTGGGTTCAGAATCCCTGGATTGGAAACCCAAAGCAAGATCAAGATCCTTGCATAGAGCCCCTACTCTTTCCAAGAGAGCTCCTGCTTTCTCAGAAACAACACTTTCCTCTGTTTGCTGAAGTTGGATTCATTACCCATCGCTGTCTTCTACCTGTTCTCATGATCCCTGGGATGGCTGCCCTTCTGAACTCTTTTTCAGTCCCCCAGTGCACTGCTTTCAAGTGATATCCCAACCACTCCCTGTCCAGTATACTCCCTGTCATGTACTGCCAGTCATGGTACTGGTCAGATGCATTGGTCTTGGTACCTGAAAGAGTTCTCTTCCGGGAGCCTGAGATCAATTTGGACCTTAGATATGACACTAAAAACAACTCTTCTAACCAATCCTGTAGCAAACTGAGGATTTATTAACTAAGAAAAGAGAAGAGACAGTTATTACAAGGTTAATGCAGGTAAACGTATATACACAAATGAGTTACAGTCTATGGTTTTAAAAGGTGATACGTTGAAGTAATCTGTCAGCGCTGAATATCCTTTGGGGCTAACTCACGGGGATTTCTGCTTCTGTTCCATAGCTCTGGCCCCGTGAGAGATCAAACAACAGAAGAGATTATTTTTTCTTGTCATCTATTTTTATTTCCTTTTTCCAGAATTCAAGCTGATGGGATGAACCCTTTTGCTCGAGTTTCTTTATGGTGTGAGGAGGCAATTAACAAATTTTGTGTATTGTGATGTTCCACAATGGCCCATTTAGTTTTGACAGGCCTTCTTGATGGGTAGGAGATGATTCCTCCTGACTGGGTTCACAGTTTCAGAGCAAATATTTTTTTACAGTTACAAAGCAAAAACATAAATATTTCTTTAAAGCATTTGAAAAAGATATACGTGAGGTTAATGGATGCAACAATTTACAAAATTTCATAAAGTCTAAACACATTGTTATAAGTTCAATACCCATTTTAACCATACGAACACACAGGTGAAACAGACTGGTTTCCTGTAATGAATTCCTCAGTGCTTGACTGAGGCCTAAAATCTTGGCAGGAGCTGGCACCTGTTCTGCCAGAGTTACATATGGTTGTTCATCAGTATTGGGCTCAGTACATTGTGTCTGAAAGAAAAGTGCACAGAGAAATGTCGAAGGGAAAATAAAAATACATAGATATACAAGTTAATATATAAAGGAAGTAACAGAAAAAGAATAGATCAGAATTTGGATCTAGCAACTAGTGCTAAGAGTGTAAAGCTTGTATGAAGAGTGTCGACGGATTAAAATATGTAAACAAATATGCTGACATAAACTAAATGCCCCCCTCAAAAAAAATTCCCAAACACCTTTTTTTGGCCTAAAGTACGACATCTAGTCAGAGTTGGTTTATTTTTGTTTTGTTCCTTGGAAATCTAAAATTCACCTTTTATTCAAGTAACTGCTTTATCTGGCTGCCTTGGTGAATGGACTGCAGGATGTGGATGATTTCAGGTCTTGCAAAGAAAACAAAATTGCTCAATTAGACTCTCCAGAAAGGCTTCATTTGTCATAGTGAATTACACTGGTCATTGGCTACTATTAAAAGGGAAAGGGAAAAGAACAAAGGATCACACTCTGTGAACAGGTCAGATTAAACCAGCCAGAAAGGTTCATAGTGTCATACACATTGCAAAGAGTGAAAAAAGGCTTTGATAGCTGATAACTTAATTATCTGCCACTATCAGTTTGGAACGGCTTTTAAACATGTCCAAAATGTCTACCAAAATTTTCAGCAAGAGTGACAGACGATTTTTAAGTAAGGATAAAAATGCAGCAGTCTTTCTGGAATAAAACTCTGACAGACTATGATGAATTACCTTATTATACTTGTTCACATGACAAATGTACTTGATCAGTGTTTCTTCTTGGGAATAGTTGAGCTTATCCAGAGGCAGAAGTGGAAGGGAAATGAAAGCTAACTAGTAATCCTAAGTGTAATACATCAGCATTTCTACAAACATATGCTGAGAAGCCTAATCAATTATTGTTTATGTCAATAACAAAACAAATCTCTGGTCCCCTCATGGCGTAACTTCTTCCCGAGTCTTTAACTCGTTTAATATTATGGATCAAAACTGTTCTCTCTGGCTCTCTCTCTAACACTACTATATAAGGAATAAATTTATAACTATGAGGTCTATTTAAATCATGACTTATTTGTGATGCAAGCAACAAGCTATAGCTATAGATAATATAATACACACACAGCTCCTCCTGTAATCGATACAAGCACTCAGAGGATAATACCCTTAAAAACGAATTCCTTCAGTGTAGGAAGTAGAATAATTTTGTGTAGAATATTTTCAACTATTGTTTAGTAGAATAATTCATATTTTTCCATATCTATAAAATGTCAAGAGACAGTTGTGTATGAAAAATATTATTACTATTGTCATTTATAATTTTTTCCCTAAGGAATGATTTTCTATATGGGCCAACATATTACTGTTTTGCCAGCATAGTAGATCCACACTAAACTACAGTTCCCTGACCTGCCCTCATTATAATTGCGCACAGAAAAAGAAATTCACATCTCAGCAAACATTTAATAGCAGAGTACTGACGTCTGATGTAACTAGACCTTGTTACTTTTATAAAATGTGGTATATAGTACATTGACAATTGTACTGTGAGTTTTGGCTATTCGTAATTAAAATAAAACTGCACTTGTCAAAATCTCTGAACAGATCATTTTTGTGGAGCATGCATCGTGATTTTTGTTCATTCACTTGCTAATTCACCAAATATAGTCATCTGCAATGGTCTCCCAGTCAGTAATGCTTATTAAGGAGGTTCTTGTATTTATTCAAGATGTGCATAATTATTTTGGTTCAAGACACGATTTGAAAATCACCCATGTCTGCAAAGAGATTGTTTTGTTGTATATCTCAGTATTAGAGGATTGTTTGTACATCTGTGTCTCTGCGTTCACAATTTGTTAGAAAGTTCATTTCTAAAAGCAGCCTTATTTTATTAGTGTTTAAAATTTAATTGTGGAAAGTAATATTTCATTTTATTGATGAATATGCTTTGTAAGACTTCAGTCATGCAGTATGCTGAGGGGAAAAAAAATCCCAACCAGCCCCAGTAGTGAAAGAGGGCGGCGTGGCTGTTGAGAGGGAAAGGATGGTCTTATGTTTAGGCATTGGATGGGGACTTAGGAAAACTATGTTCTCTCTCTGGCTTTTGATTTTCTATGTGAAGTTAGTGAAGTCAAAAACAGAAATATTCAGCTGCACTAATTGTCTGTTCCTCATTTTCTGAATGCCCAACTTATGATATGTAGGGCCTGATTTTTCTAGTAATGTCAACACTAGTTGAAGTCAGCGTGAGCTACAGGTGCTCAACACCCTTGAATAATCAGGCCCTAGAGTGTCTCAGGTTGAGCAGCCTAAATTATTGGACAGTTCTGCTGATTTAGTTGTAAATATCTCTGTGACTCAGTTTATGGTCTCTAAAATGGCAATAAGAATAACTCTCTACTTCAGTGTTATTGTGACGATAAATGCATTGATGTCTTTAACACACTGAGATACTGTAATAATTGAGCTCTTTGCCAATGAAAATCCCAAAGGGAAATACAGTATTCTTAATTCAGTTTATGGTATACAGTAAGTTAAGAACAAAACTACACTGTAAATGAAAGGGGGAAAAAATGGTTTAACAGCAGTCTCACTTACTATGCACTGGATGAGGCACAGATCCAGTGGGGAAAAAAAAAAATAGGTGATTGTGTAAATAAAGACTGCCTCATAATGCATATGCACAGAGTGTAGAGTTAAGATTATATAGATAAGCTTAATTCTATCATTTCCTAACTTTTGTGTACTTGATTTTTCAGACTTAAAATTATTTTGTGTCATAAAATATCCATTTTATACAAACAATACCAACATTTTCAAATATGGATGTCTAAAATTAGGTTTCTTAATCAATATTTAGGTTGGACTTTCAAAATTGCTAAGCACCCTACAGTTCCTGTGTTTTCATTGGCATTGTTGTTGTCAACATCTATGAAAATAAGGCCACATATTTAGGTCCCTAAATATGTATTTAGTAGGCTAACTTTAATTACCTGTGTTTGAAAACATTGGCCATAATTTTCCTTTTGTTGGATATCTTAATGGTTAAATTCACATTGATGATTTCTGGAACTTTACACAACATATTTAATCTAATACCTTTAGCTATTAGTATAGTTAGTCACCTTAAGTGATAAGCTTATATTTGCACTTTTCTATTCAGACATGTCTATTTACAATAGGTGTAATATTTACTGATAATGTACATATTCTGTAAACTAAAAATTGTGTGATATATCCTGAGGATAGAAAAAAATTGTGTTCTTTAAAATAATCTCTCAAATATATTACCAAGTACATATTCATTTCCTCAATATGTGTTTCAATAAATGATGCATATCACATGGAAAATATGACTCTTGGCCTTGCTAAATGAGAAATGAACAATTTATCTGATTCTAATAACCATCAGCCCTATGTTAGTGGGTCTCTGGGGTCCGGATTTTACAGGGTAATCGGTTGAAAAGCAGATGGGGGTTGTTCCAAATGAGTAGGCACTAAGCAGCAGGTGGACAATGCTGAATCAATGGTTTGCACTATTTGAGCTCTGTTTGAGCCAGTGGAATGTGCTAACTTAGACTGCACATTGCCATTATCAGTAGGTATTTGTCAGACTATATTTTAAGAAATAACGAGGGGATACCATGTTTGTATAAAACAGACCAAAACATCAGAAAAAAATATGTAATGTGATAAACTTTTACTTCTTCAGATTTTTTTTTCATCCCAAAATATCCACCTTATTTCAGGTTCTCCTCTGAATATTTGCATATTTTCAATGAAACTTCCTTATAAAGCAGAAACAGTTGAGAGGAGCAAGATGATTATCTTTTGATGGCCAAGTGCATGTGTTGAATGGAAATGTTGAGAATTGACAAGAGATTTTATTTACAATTGTGCTTTTTTGCATAGATATCTTTGTCTTTATTTCAGGTATTTATTTATTATGTATTCAGGTATTTCAAGTATTTATTTTGTTTTCAGGTATTTCAGGTATTTGTTTGTTGTTGTGTGTAATATTGGCTCAAACATAACTTCTGCTGAAATTTTAATAAAACAGTTAAACAGAACAGAAACTACAAATTAATTGAATGGGTAGACTTGGATCTAGGGCTTCTTTAGCTGTCAGTTGTCTGTTGTTGTTCTGCTTAATTTAGCTGCTCTTTAGCTTGTAAACCTCAATGTCAACCCAAAGTCAAGCACAGAGAAAATTTATGAGACACAAACACGTCTGACCAGACCAGTGATGTGAGCAAGTCTGACATCTGTGCAATGTATACTACTGAGATTGGGCTGTGAAACACTGGCTTCCAAAGCTGGATCAGATGTAAAGTAGTATAATAAAAGTGCATTATAATCCACAACTAAGGAGGGAGGCTGTTTCAGAGAGAAAGAGAAGCAGTGTAGAGCAACCTGTGATTTAAAGTGGTAGTGCCAAGCATTAGTAATTGAAAAAGAAAAAAAAAAGTGTCATTTTGGTTTTATTGCTGTTGAGCATTTGTTTTATTTTCCCCATTTGGATATTAGTATGAATACTGTATTTTACTCAGTGCAAAAGTATGTTGTTGGAGATATGAAACTGAAGATTTACTAGCCATGAATGATTGAATTAACACTGAAGTATATCCGATATATCTATTTGGATAGTAGATCCATCTTAGACTTGTGTGTCCTATTCTGTGGTCTGCATCACAGTAGAACAGAGGAATGTCATTTGATTTTGCCATGCAAAAGTAGTTGTCTGTATTTGTCATAAGTGTGAAGTAGCCTAGAATTAGTGTTTACCTGTAAGGGGTTAAGCTAAAGGTAACCTGAGAGGTGGACAACTGACCAATGAGAAATTCCTCAGGAGACAAAGGATTTTAAGTTTCAGTTTCTCTCTGGGTCTCTCTCTGTTCACCTCGGCTATGGGGGGAATACAGCTATGTCTTTCACTATAACTATAAGATTCTATCAAGTACTGCAGTTAGTAAGTTTACCTTTTTTTTTTATCACTTGGAGAGTTCTCAGTGGTGAGTGTTGGCTGGGTGCTTCTTGATATTGTAAGCTTCAGCAGAGATATCAACTGTGGGAGAAAATTGCCTCGGGGGAGAGGTTTGGTTTCTGAATCCTTTTGTTGATTATGGTAGATGCTGTTCTATTGATGGTTATAAGAGATTTATTCCTTTCTTTTTTTCTTTTATTAAAATCTTTCTTTTAAGAAGCTGACTGCTTGTTTTTCATTGTGTAAGATCCTGGTTTTGAATCGGGCACGTTTCGCAGGATCAGGCGAGGTTTGTTTTTTTTTCTCTCAGGCTTCCCAGGGAAGGAAGAAGTTTGGGGGGTTAGTGGAAAGGGAAAGAAGGGTCCCCAAACTACCCTAGACCTAGTTTGGGTGGTGGCAGTGTACCAGGTCCAGATACAAAAAAAAAATGTGTTCTGGAGAAAAACATTTTAACCCAAGCTGGTAAAATAAGCTTGTGGGGGTTATTTCTTTTTTCATGCTGGTCCCCACATCTATACCCTAGAGTTCAGAGTGGGGAGGCAATCCTGACAGTATTATTTTGATATTAGGCACAGAAATATTCTTAAGTATAGTAGGCAGAGTTTCACATAGATTGTCTAACTGGCTTTCTCATATTCTGGACACCCTGCTTCTGTGGATATAACAAATTATTTAAAAGGAAAGAAATGTTTAATATGTTCCTGTACATTCTATAAACTGCTTTAAGGCATTTGACTTGATACCGCATGACATTTTGATTAAAAAGATAGAAGATACAAAATTACCATGGCACACATTAAATGATTAAAAACAGGTTAAAGGTCTAAAAATGTAATTGTAAATGAAGAATCATCATTGAGAGGGTGTGTTTCTAGTGGGCTCCCACAGGGATTTCTACTTAACATTTTTACCATAAGATCATTACTGATAAAGTTTGCAAATGAGACAAAGTTTGAAACAGTGGCAAATAATGAAGATGACAAGTCGCTGATACTGGGTGATCTGCATTGATAGGTGAGGGGACACAAGCAAGCAAAATGCATTTTAATGTGGCCAAATGTCAAATCATGCATCTAGGGACAAAGAATGTGGGCCATGCTATCATGGGAAGCAGTGACTCTGAAAAAGACTTGAATCAGTGTGGATAATCAGCTACGCATGAGCTTCCAGTCTGACAGTTGCTGAAAAGTGTAATGTGATGCTCAGGTGAATAAAGAGGAGGAGTATATTGAATAGGAGTAGGGAGGTTACAATACCTTTGTTTTTGGACACTTGTGCAACACTGCTGAATACTTTGTCCAGTTCTGATGTGGAAAATTCAAGAAGGATGTTGATAAATTGGAGAGGGCCGAGCGAAAATCCACAAGAATGATTAAAGGATTAGAAAACATGCCTTGTAGTGATAGACTCAGGGAGCTCAATCCATTTAGTGTAACAAAGACAAGGGTTGGGGTGACTTGATCAGTCTGTAAGTACCTGCATGAGGAACAGAAATTTGATAATGGGCTCTTCAATCTAGTAGACCAGGGGTTGGCAACCTTTCAGAAGTGCTGTGCCGAGTCTTCATTTATTCCCTCTAATTTAAGGTTTCGCGTGCCAGGAATACATTTAAACATTTTTAGAAAGTCTCTTTCTAGAAGTCTATAATATAGAACTAAACTATTGTTGTATGTAAAGTAAATAAGATTTTAAAAATGTTTAGATGCTTCATTTAAAATTAAATTAAAATGCAGAGCCCCCCCAGACCAGTGGCCAGAACCTGGGCAGTGTCAGTGCCACTGAAAATCAGCTTGCATGCCACCTTCGGCACCCGTGCCATAGGTTGCGTACCCCTGTAGTAGACAAAGGCATAAAAAGATCCATTGCCTGGACGTTGAAGCTAGACAAAGTCAGACTAATGTTAAGGTATGTGTTTTGCACAGTGAGGGTAATTAAACATTGGAACAATTTACCAAGAATTGTGATAGATTGTCTATCACTTGGAATTTTTAAGTCAAGATTGGAGGTTTTTCCAAAAAAATATGCTCTAGTTAAAACAGGAATTAAATCAGAGAAGCTATATGGTCTGTGTTAGGTGGGAGGCCAGACTATCTGGTCAAAATGATTCCTTCTGGCCTAATAATCCATGAATCCATTAACTATGTTAAAAACAAACAAAAAATCATAAAATTAAAAAGTCCAAACAATGCAAAGCAGGAAGTCTCAGACCTAAGTATGTGGAAAAAGGTAGTAGAACTTTGTAGAGAACCATGTTAGCCATCTGAGGCAACCCTGCAAATCACATCTCTATGGCAACTAGCTAATATCCTGTTCAATCTGAAGATGTGAAAAACAGCAGTAAAGTTGCTGTGAGGTTTTCCATTTTTATGTTTATTCCTCTCTCTCACCCTGTGTCTTGTGTGTTTAGCCTATAAAATCTGTAGGGCAGTGGCTCTCTCTTCCTGTATGTTTATACAGTTCCTAGCACAATACAGCCATAATATTAATTGGTCCCTTTGAGAACTACCATAAAATAAATAGTAAATAACAATAATAAAAGAGAGTTGGTCTCTTCCCACAAGTACACAGACTATGATAGAGTGTGATTTCTTGCTCTAGAGGTATGATTTCATTGGTAAAGTTCCAGCATCAAAATCCTGCACAAACCATTGCAGAGATTGTGAAGATCATGGCATCTTTGAATTCCTTCCCAGGTAGACTCTAGCAGCACATGTCTTGTTGATGAACAAATATTATTTTTACTTTAGGTATGCCCTATTTGACATTATCTCATAATATAATGCAGACCACTGTAAAAAGTAGAATGTATCATAGAATCCTAGCTAAAATCCACTGCACAAGCATGCTTATACATGGAGCATTTCTCAGGATTAAGGCTCCAGTTGTCCCAGGAGTCTGTCTTCTGAAGACTATTTGAAATGGCTATTAGAAGGGAAGTGTTGGTGCTTTAGTGCAGTTGTTAAAGCAGTTTAACTTGACACAGTTTATACCATTAAAAATGATAGATTGATTCCAAACATAGTTCTGATTTATGCTTTGCACGAACAGAGCTTGTATGCTAGTCCTCATTCAGACATGATGTGAATTTCCAGTCACTCTATATCAGTAACAAAATGGTACGGAATGTTTGTTTTATTGCTTGTTGGCGTCAGAGTTTGGAAATAATGTGGAAATTCAGCAGAACAAAAGCATTTTTAGATTTTTCGCTATCAGAAACCCAGTTAGAACATGGAGAGAAGGTTTGTGTGGAGTTTTCTCTTTCTGAGGAACATATGTGTCAATATTTATGGCATTGTTTAGAGTGATCTCCAAAGAAACAGATTTATATGCACAAGTACAGAAACTCAAAACAGAGTCCTTATTCAAGAGATAAGCAGTGAATGCAAACACAAGCACATAAAAATACAAGTTTTTGTTCTTCCAGTTTAGCTTTGAGGCTTATAGCAATTTTTTTAAAAAATAATATTTTCATTGGGTTAGTGCAGTAAGAAGCTCCATTCATAAAAAGATGAACATAGGAATGACAATTCTAAAACTTTCTAATATAAGTTTGAAATGAATCATTGACCAATATTAATCTTTGTATTATGCAACTATACCTTAAAAACTAAATGGTATTCTGTGTGCATATTTTACCTTCTTTACCTACTTTAATTTGAAGAGATGTGATTTCTTATAATTCTGTATTTTAATGATGATACTAACAAACTATTTTTCTCTGTTTTCAGGTAAGCAAATAATAGATTCTTCAATATAATCAGACTACATCAAGGTAAATCAATTTCAGGTATATAACTACACAGGATAGTATTGTCATTATAAATGTATATGTGGAGAGAGAGAAGACTGTGCTTGTCTGTACGCAAACAGTGATGAATTCAGCAATAGAGTTTCAAAATGAAAGCTGCTGATGCCATTGAAATGTAGAAACCTAACAGAGAGAAGTACAATGTTGTATGCTACAGTGTTGTTAGCCTCTACTACTGGTATTTAAATCAATTTAAATGTTGGTTTAATCGTGACTATTCATTTAATCTTGACCATTCATTCATGTCTCCTCCCTCCCCCAGTAAGAGTGGAATATGATGAAGGCAACAATATAGTCAATTTGAAAAATTAGGAATAAAAAATTGAAAATGGTTAAGTGTATAGGATAATGAGTATTGAATTGGATAATTAGTTAAAGGTAATGAAATAAAACATGATTATTTTTTTAAAAAAATAGATGTTAAGTATTAAAATACCAGTGAAACTAAAGTTATGGGAGAGTTATCGTTGTTGGCAGAGAGCAGAGGATACCATGCTGCAGTTTGTAAACAACAGATTATGGCCTGTTTGTAAGGCCAGAGTCGTGGCATAGATTGTAATATATCATAATAAAAACTAGAACCTCTGTTGTTAGTACTAGTCAAAAATGCTTGCTGAAAACAACCAAATTCATTCACTTTTTCTGTTAGAAGACAAATTATTCCCTGATGTAGTGCTTGATCAGGAAAAAAAAAAGTTTCTTTTCCTTCCTAAAGATTAATTGCCTAGCCTATGAATTTACCACTCATTACAGAGGGTCTGAACAGAAAATAGCCAAAAACATTATCAATTCATTAAAGAAAAGTAGCATTCATTACTTAAACAAACAAAAAAAGTACAGAAATGCTAGTCTTTACAAGAAAAGTTGTATTAAAACTTTTTATCATTCATTATAAATAGTGCCGTATGACTGAACAATGTGCCTTTTGTATCTCCCTTTTTCCCCCTAAAGAAACCTCTAAAGAACACTTTACTTCTCTTTGCCTCTCTGGCACATACTGTGACAAATTTTCTATATTTGGAAGTAAGCAATTATAAATGGAGAGTGGAAAGTAAACAGTGTTGCATGAATTCATGAACAGAAGAATCATGCACTCCATAGTTGTTCCCCAGAGTAAATACGTCAGTACAGGTCTTCAGAAGTTACAGGGTCTAAAAATTCCACAGATTTGTTACTGATGTCTCAGACACCACGTTAAAGTATTTTATTACAACAATTTTATTAAAGGGTTTCTTTTTTTTTTTTTTTTTTTTTTGGCAAAACTGTTCTTTTAATTGTTTGGTGTTCTATATAGCTTCATTATTTTATACGTAAGACTTCTTGAGTATTTTTTTAAATATGGTTCTTTTTCTCCTCGTTGCTGATGTTAGACATATATTTGAAAAATATGTCTTTTGTTGTGTTCAAAATGGACAGATCCGGACCTTAAAACAGTGCAGCATGTCTCTGAGCTCTAGTTGTGTAAATGTGTCTGAAACTTAAGTTAAAATCAATATAGAGATTTTTTAAAAAAATCATACTTAAGGGTTGCAAAAATATTGATTTTTTTTTCTCAGTAAGAAAAAGCCATAAGAACTGTAAGACAACAAGAACATGTATAGAATGCTTATCTCTTTCTGGTTCCTGCCTATCATTAAAATAAAGATCTCTCAGAAAAGGAATCACTTGTGAAGTGGTGTTAAGGTAGCCTAGAAAATGAAATCCAATGAAATTTCCCAACATCAAAATTATGGGATTTTGGGGTACACAAAATCATCTATGTACAAATATCTCTACAATAAATGCAATTAATTTCTTATAAAAAGGCAGAACACTAGGGAAAATATTACTAAATAACTTATTTTAAGTTTATGTTGAAGTTTAAAGGGATTTCAAGATCCTGACCAAAATAAAATTGGTCTCCAGTTTTTTCAACTACAAAATTGTGCTCTAGATTTGCTTTTCTAGTCCAGGTGCTTTTTGAATGATATTACCTACCAATGATATTAAATCAGTGTAAGACTGATGGTTATTTGATTTAGCAACATCTGTTGTTCTGTGATGTACTTTTAGCACATGCATTTACTTGAAATATAATGTGCCATTTATCTCAAAACGTGTAACCTGTAACAGCTGACAGCTAATACAGTTGCAGTGCAAGTTTTGAAGCTGTGCTTGTGCATGTAAGTGTGTGCCAGCACATGCGCACAGTCAAATTAATGTCAGTAAATTGTGCAGAACATCATTAACTTTAATAAAGGTGGCAGTTGGATCGCTCTTTGAATCACTGACTTTACAAATTGACACACAGAATTTTTTCAGTGTAGGTCATTGAATAACCTTTTTTTTTTTTCCAATTAGCCATCTTTTTTGTTCCTGGTGGATTCATGAAAAGGACAACATACATTATCAGAGCTGCAGTACTGTTTTCTAAATTCATCATGGTATCTTACACCTGTCACACTGTACAAAGAGTTGTAGTGAGAAAAAATGTCCAGAGATGAAATCTACAACTAAATTGAATTTCTGTGCATGTATTGCTCTATGCTACCAAACAATCAAAACAAACGTAATTGTAAGAGAATCAGTGTTTTACACTTTTTATGGGTAAATGTGAGGGAATATGAGATAAATATAAGAATAACATCAAGAATTTCAGAGATGTGAGAAGAGTTTTACTTTGGGTGATAAAATATTCAAGTTATAAAGAAACATCAGAAACAGAATATTTCTTGTTTTGCAATACAGTGCATCTTAAATATACGCAGAATGTTTGTACATCAGGCATCCTCTATGTTGCTATGTTATTCCATATTAATAGGAATTAATATTTATTGTAATATAATGTTATTAATGTTATTCCATATTAATATATGTGTTGCTATTATTTATTTATTACATCCACTTTCATCTTTTAAAAATATTTGCACATACTTACCTGTCTTGCAGACAGATTATGGTTTATATTTTAAACCAATAAAGCCCTGTATATGGTAATATTTCACTATTTATGTTTTAAAGTAATTTCTAAAAAACCTAGATGGATACTTCAAAAGAATTTTCATAGGGTTTCACATCCTGCTCATGATGTGTGCTATAATTTACTGTTTGTGTTACTTACTCTCTGTAGTCTTGGAGTTTCACATCTTCTCCATGTATAGAAATAGTATGATAAGCAGTCTTTTTGCCCTTTCTGTTACACAAAGGTAAGCTGAAGTCTTGTCTCCATATGTACAGTGGATGCAGGTATGGTTTCTTATGATAACATAATGAATTGTCCTTCTTCCACCCCAGCCTCCTTATTCCAGAAAGAAGCAACTGGATGAAATAATTAACTTTTCCCTGAGACAAAAATGCCTTCGATCTACACATCTGGTTAAGGGCTTTCTGGCTCAGGGCTGAAATGAAGCATGGGACCCCACAATATATGTTGAGGTTAGGTAGTCCATAGCTTCTTCGTTCACTGTACGCTGCCTGTCTTGAGCCATAAATGAGGAATGGCTTCCACAGAAAAACTAATATGAAAGCATATAATGGTGTACTGTAATGAATACGTATAAGGTCTTTAATGTGCTTCACTTGAAAATGTAACATACCTGTAGTGTAGTTTGTTGGTTTTTTTCCGCTTTAAATATTCATCATTTCAGGATTTACCATAACTAAAATAAAAATGTGGGGGAGGGAGAGACAAACACTTTCAATATCTTGTCCAAGCAGTAAGTACAACTAAATGAATGTTAGGTCATTTGTGACCCTTTTTCACGTCTTCAGTACTTAGTGTCTGGAGTCAATAAATAATTATACCTATCATGTTATGGGTATTTTTTTTTTAACTCTGACCCATATATCAGGTGACTAAGTTAAGGAAATAAAAGAAAAAAAAATACTTGCCAGCACTCCTGTGTCTCACACCTTTATTGTATCCATGCAAAATGGCATTTCTTGTTATCAAACTCCAATTAAGTAAGACCTGGTTATTTAGTATGAAAATCCTGCAAGATAGAAATTGATCTCAGTTAGTAATATAGAATTGAATTGTGGCCTGGCTAATGCAGCCGGGTCTAGGCTAGTGCCCAGAGTCTAGGGGATAAAGGGCACAGTCCTTGTTTCCCTGAATTGGCTGCCCACATCATGGATGGCATCATGGAATTGAAAATAGGAGACTTGAGCCTCTGTTCTAACCCCTATCCCTGGACATGGGTGGTTAAGTAAAAATAGATCAGGGAGTTGAATGACTAGAGCCAATTTGTCAGATGGCATAGCTGCACTAGCATGTCAGGTTGTGTATTCTCTGCTGTGAATAGACTCAGCACAGTTTACTCCCCGAATGGGAGTGGAATAAATCACCATTTCCCTCCTGTGCTGCTTCAAAGAGCAATACCACAATGAACTGGCCCTTATTCAGAGTAGATCTTTATCTCATGATCTAGCATATAATAATTGAACATGAAGAGATTGATTATTCTTCAGACTATGATGTTTTAATACTAAAAAACAACAATACGCTACATCATATCTGTTTTCTGTAGTTATCAAATTATTCAGTAGAATAGCCAACAAAATTAGGCCCCTACTGACATGATGATAATTAAGCAAAAATGTATTCCTTTGTAGATCATGCAATTTAAGTAAAAAAGACTAGTAAATCAAAACTGTTTTATATCAATCAAATACCAATGTAATTAGACCAGATATTCAACAAGAAATCTTACAAAATTAAGCTACTATTGATGCTTTTGTAAGGAGATGCAAATGTTACTTACTAGATTGCAGGGTTTCAAACTGAAAAGCAAATTCTAGTGAAGTTGAGTCAAGTAACTGCTACTCAGTTGAGTCATTCTGCTTTTCATCAGCATATTTTTCCCTTGATTTGACTATTCAAACATTTGACTGCTTCTGCTTACTCATAAAAAGTATTTTTAAAAAAAATATTTTGGTTAAGTAAAGTTTAAGATGGGGAAACACACTGTCAGAGCCCGTGCTTAATTTGTAATGAAAGAGGTGCTCACGGGTTTAGGTGCTGGGGCTTGAGCAATTTTTTTTTATATTCATAACTGATGCAGCAAGTCCAGAGCCACCTGGGCTATGAACTGATAAGCCAAGAGATGCTGGGGCTGAGCCTTGGAAACCCTGGCACAAATTAAGCACTGCTTATAGGCAGGCTTAGCACTTAGTATTGGCCTAATAGTGCTTCCACTGAAGAAAATAAGTAAATTTTTACTTATGAAAATGTCATCTTTAAGCACTTATACCACACCCAGCACCTACTGTTATCTGAGTAACCCATCACTGACTTACCAGAGTACCTCACAGATTGTGTGTAGAGAATTCCGGAAATTCTTGGTATAACCCCCCAACCCTACTCTGTAAGGACGCTATATTTTTGATATGATGATTTTATTAACATTATACAGGGAAAGCTCCAAAATTCAGTTTTACGTATTTTTTTTTTCCTTGGAGGCACTTAAGTTTATGGTCCTTCCATCTACCAACACTACTCTTGAATCAAAGATTTCTAACCACATAGAAATACAGATACTTGAACTTTGTTAGGAATCCAGAAATATTTTGTTTTTATTTAAAGTGTCTCCATGTGTCTGTACATTTAGAATTTATAAACAAAAGGAGAGCAATGTATTGTCTTATTCGTGACTACTAAGACTGTTGTGACTAATAACATCTGCAAACATATTATCTTGTCTTTCTACCTCTAGAGAGCCTACACCTGTTTGTTCACTCAGGTCCTGATTTCAGAAAGCACATAAGCACTTCCATACTTTTAATCATGTGTTTATGTCCCATGGTCATGAAAGGGACTTCAACACAAGCTTGAACGTAAGCATGTGCTTGAGTGCTATACTTAATTGAGATGCTTTCCCGAATTTTGCTACCCTGCTGTTTATTTTCTAAATCCTGGATTATGAACTCTTTCGGGCAAAATATCTCAGCACTGTGTGTTTTCACAGTGCCTAGCACAGTGGGGCTCTAATCCTTGTTTGGGGTTTTTAGGTGCTACTGCATTAGGAACAATTAATACTAATAACATTCATTTATAGACTTATGAAACCCAGGTATCCCAGCATTTTTTATTACAGAAAGATTTTGTTAAGCCAGCATTTTTTTTCCCAAAGGATCAGTGAATTATCCTTTATAACAGACCCTACCAACAACTCTTCCTTAGTTTGCAATGGAATGCGTTCTTCTATGATTAAACTGTTTAAAGTATACACACAGAGCTATTTCTTATTTTTTAACATTAAAGCTAATATAAAAATATATTTAAGTAATAAGTGATGAAATCTGTCACCTGTTGACAAATTTGCTAACAAAATAGACTGCCAGAAAACCTTTGGTTATCCTGTATTAGTAGATTGTCGGGGAAAGAAAATCAGATTTCGTAGCTGAATGCATGTTGTTGTTTTTTTTGTTATAATTATTTTTTATTTATGGTGTCTGGCAGAAAGAGGAATAAGAGATCCTCCTTTTGTCATATCCCCCACTTTTAAAGAGTCACTGGAATGATAACTGCTACAAATTTCTCCTTTATTGTATGCTCCGTCTCTCTCTTTGGAGAAAAGATAAAGAAGGCACATATACCAACAGACACACAAAAGCACTTCAGAACACAATTTAGTCCTTCTCTAGCTTAAAAATACCGGAGACTTAAAAGAAAAAAAAATACAGCAACTACATTGAAAAGAGAAAAAGAAAATATTTAAGGAGGACTAAATTGCTGATACCGCTGCTTTTTCAAGTTTCTCTACAGCAAAAGGGGCAAATGGATTTTGTCTTGCCTGCCAGGGTACCTTGCCATGAGCAAACTTTGATGACTCAGGTGCTGAGTAGCAGGGCAGCATTGGCAAAGAGAACCAGATCTTCCAAATAAATAATGTTAAGTTTTGGTTTGCATTTAATCACTGTCTTATTGTCTCCACTTCTTCCTTCTCCATGGAAACCCTTGAGATGAGAGTCAACTGCCTACTGTTTCCAAGTGGAATTTTCATACCAGTTACTGTTTTTTTCTCTTTCTGTGTTTTTACCATTCTTGAGATTCAAGAGAAACTGAATATACCAGCATTCATGAATCAGCATGCATGGTTTCGTATTCACTTTGGCTTTATGCATAGATTCGCGTATATCTTTTGCTAATAAAGCATTATGTATGTCTTCACTGTGGTGTACAGATGTGTACAAGAAATAGCTTACATATAACAAGGCAATAAATAAATAGAAGAGGCATTTCTGTGTATGAAAAGACAATGTAGCATATTGGGCCATATGCACATACTCAAAAGAGCTTGCAGGTTCTCTCACAGTGTTGGTTACCAACTGACTTGAAATGAAAAATACGCAGTGTTTTGCTTTCTTTTGAGTTCCAGCATGCAGAGTTTTTAAAGTCAGCAAAAAGTGTCATTGAAATTGGGCACAAAATATTTTGGTACTGGATGACACTGAAAATTTGAAGAAAACTTTCTGTAGTGTGCTTCAGGTTTCCGCAGAAGTCAACAGCAGTTGTTTGATTGTTTTTCAGATGAAACAATTGCATTTTTTGTGCAGCAAAACATCTTTTATTTTTCCAAGATTTGAGTTTCTAGACAAAACATAATTATCTATATAGCCTCAAAACGGCTTTACTATATTAATGTTCCTGCAAATTCATTTGATTCTCCCAGATTAAGAATCTCTAAGCCACACTTTAGCTGTGTTTTACAAGGCACAGATAGATCTTTAAGGTCTACACTCTCGTAAGATACTAGCCTATCACTGCACAATTCTCTCACTTCATTCTACAGACTAGGAACTGATTTCTTTCCCTCTGATTTCAGATTTTAGATAAACCCACTAAATTATTGTTATTAGTAGTCATATTAGCAGTAAAAATATAAGATTTTCAAGGTGAGGGCCACCCTAAGAGAAATAAGAGCTTTCTACTGTTGTGAAATTCAAGGCATTCTTCACATAGGCTCCATTTCAGAAAAGCGTCTCAATTCAATAAATCACTTAAGCACAAACTGAAGTCTTACTGAAATCTAAGACCTTGAAGTCAGTGGGAATCTAAGCGTAAATTTCAAACTAAAAGTAGGCTTAAGTAGTTCTTTCATTAGGGATAAATTTAGGCACAGAGCCTAAATCCTGGGATAGGGAGTCTAACTGTAGCTGCTGCTATCCAAAATTGTAATCTATATGTAATGTTTATGGCCAAGTTATAAACTCCTGTGAATAAAGCTTATATATTGGCTAGCCTGCTATTGTGTGCCATTGTAACATGATTTTACCCTTAATGTGACTCTGCATCCTCATTTCACTTTTCCTATCTTAGAGACCGCTGACAAATGTAAATTTTGCTTTTATTTCCGAGACCCATGCATGGTGTCCATGCATGGTGTCAACAGCTGTCTGCCTAACACAACCTTAGCTTTATCTTCCTCCATCATTTTAGTTCTGCTGTAATTTCTGTTGGTAATATTTGGTATAAAATTGTCTCAGATTTACTTTTGTGTGTGTGTGTTTGTAAGGAAACATAAATATACACACAATTTAAGGAAAAAAAATTACAATGTTACGTACAATATTGTGTGATTTTTTTTGTTTTACCTCCAAATGGGAATTTTTTTGGCCAGTGTATTTCAGATAATTTCAAAGAAACAAAATGTTGATTATTTTGCAAAATTTCAGGAGTCTGAAAGCTGTTCAGAGTAAAGTATGCAGTTAAAATAAAATATCCTTTGAAATGTTGAAAACCTTGGAGGAGGCCTAAAAGTTAAGCACGTGTCTGGAGTTCAGAAGAGACTTATTTTTTACCACTGACTAGTCTTTAATGGTATTTTGAATATATTCTTACCTCTTTTTGTCCCAATTAGCAAATCAGAGTTTGAGGGCTTGTAGGTCGTTCCACTTTGGAATAATGATTAACGTTAGAGACGGGTATTTTATTTGATGTAATCTTGTTTATTTACAAGGAAGGTACGCTCAGTTAATTAGTACATTTAATTAAAGGACATTGTTACATTTACAAGATTTGTTAATTCAAAACCAAGAAAAAATAGTAAACTGTATTAATTATCTAATTTATATATTGGCAAGTATTCCTAGGAAGACATTGCTTAGGCTAGGTCCTTGCCAATATCTTCATACAAATCTTAAATAATGATGCAACAGGCCAGACTCTCAGATGATGTAAATTTGAATAGCTCCATTAATGGCAATGGGTGTACATTGGCTTACACCAGCTGATGATCTGGCCTAGTAGTTCCAAGGTAGTACTTTAATTTGAAGACACTTGCTTAGTCACAGTGTTGGACATACAGAAAGTATATAATGTGGTAGAGCTTTGCATTTAAAATGATGTAATGTATAATGATCACTAGAACATGAGGTCAATACAAAATTAAAGCTTCTTCCCTTTCTACCCTTGAAAATGTTGTGTGCACAGGTTACTGTGATGATGTGCCTTGTGTAATTGTGTAATATATTTTATAAACTGTTAGCGAGGTGATTATGCAAGCTGGGACCATATCATTACAGCTATATGAACTTATATGCAATTGTAATGCTCTCTCTTGTCAGGCAGACTGCAGATGCTGCTAAAATAATCTCCATTATAGAATGTGTAACTTATTAAAATATGGGAAAATGGCAAGGTAACATTTATGTTTTAAAGGAAAATCAGTTTGAAATTATTGAGAAAAATAAATATGTTAAATGATTTCTGTTTATATGTACGCAGAAATCCGCAGTAAATGTGACTCTCCTTAGGAGGCAGAGAGGATGCACATTATATCCTTTGACAGAAATACAAAGATAAACTCCAATGCCAATAGGGAGGGAATAGTATATTAAACAAACATTGAAGTTCTTGATAAACGATAATACACATTATATTCCTAATTAAAATAAACTTTGGATAAGACCAGAAACATGTCCATATATCTTATTTAATGTATGTGTCTGAATATTGCTGCTATTTTATTCTGTCCAAGCTCCCAGTGTAGTCATTTTTACCTTCTTCAAAAGAAGTTTTGACTTAGTAAGGATGTCTGGATTTGACCAAAAAATGCTTAGCATAGTGAATGATCTGACTGTTGCTTAACCACAGTTCAGCAGGCTGTCACTGTGGTTTTCTGATTTGTTCATGGAGTTCCTGCAGCTATTTTACAGTTTTGACCTAGGAAATATTTCCATTTCTGGCAACATGAGAGAAATCAACTGTCCATGATGCACTTGGAGTGTTCAACATAGTGCTAGATGAGGGAGAGGAGTTGTGTAATTTTAGTAAAGAAATTTTATTCTAAATAATTTATATTTTCTGTCTTTTTCACCGTGATAGATAAGTTCATGTTCATAACCAATGGCCATTGATGACTCTGGACCTTATCCCGAGACCATTGTCACAATAGGAATTTTTCCATTGACCTTAGTGTCATTTTGATTAGTTTCTCTGTCATGCTCAGTCCCAGGACCACCGGAGGTGACATTATGTTAAAAGCTGGGACCTCCCCCCGACCCCACGTCCCTCTCTGAAATCTGTATGCAAATCTAGGAAGAACAACTCATTGGTATAATTAGACTTTGCCTTTTCAAAATATGCAGCCCTTATCAATCAGTTCATTTATTTTTAGTTTAGGTTGCCACTGGGTGCCTAGTTAGGATAGGCACAAATTTGAGGTGAGCAACTATACTGCTTAATGAGTGACCACAATTTAGCTACCCACTTCAATGTCTGGACAAATTATGTCACTTTTCAATTGTAAATTTGGCATGGTTATTCATCAAAATAAAAGGACCCCTGTAGAGAAGAAATCCAATAGATTGAATGAAGGTTGTTAGGTTTTTTCCTATGTTCCAATTAGTTTCTGCAGCAATCCGGAATAGGCAGTGGTTTAGATGAGTCTGCTCTGTGTGTGTGTTATCTCTGTGTGTGTGCACATGTGCATGCACACACCTGCATGTTTATGCATTTGGGGATTGGTTTAGGAAGGATTTTATTCCTCTTTTCCAGGCTTCTTCATCTGGAAAAGTTATGGAGCTTGAGCTGTTCCAAGCCAACTAGTGGTTTTAGCCACATAGCTCCCATTAATTAATGGAAAGCTGTAGGTTGTTTTTTGGGGGGGTGGGGGTGGGGGGGTGGGAGTTGGTTTTGTTTTGGTTTTTTTTTGAGGGAGAGGAAGTTATAGTGTTCCTCACAATAGATAATAACACTCACTTGTATAAAACAAAGGGGGAATTCTTTTCTAGGATGTTGGATGCACAGACTCTGTAGCTCCCCTTGGTCTTCTCGCTTGCAGATTGAAGAAAAGGGTCTGTAATGTGCTATGTTGCCACACACAGTCTGCCTGAATCCTGATGTAGATGAATTAATTACAGAATAGATTGCTGACTACAATACAAGAGGGTTAAATGTTTTCCATAGTTCTCTAGAGGAATGAGAGGAAAGATACTAACAAAGGAGACTGAGTGAATCTAAGGTAATGTACATTACTACAGGATTTTACTCAAAGGGGTATTTTCAATTAAAGTACCTCTATTAATAGTATAATAGAGTTGTAGCCTCTGTCTCTGCTGTGCTGATATGTAACTACCTTTTTCTCTCTCTCCTGCCCTTGTTCCTTGTATTCTCTCTTCCTTCTTCCAAGTGTTATCTTTCTAAGGTTTAATAGATATCTAAGAACTACTTATCTTTTTATAGGAATTAAGTTCATAATAAAATAGTTTTTGCTCTAGGAAGCGAGTGAGAAACAGTGAATCTCAGAAGGGAAAGAAGAACTTGAAGTCTTTGGAGATTACTCATGTTAGTAAGCACTAAACCCAGTTGTAAGTGTCCTTATGATCAAAATGGAGGTGGTGATGAAGGAGGAGAGAAAGCAAGCAGTGGACCAAGAGAGTTCATTGGTCGTAGTGTTTTGGGTTTGGGTGAAATCTCATTGAAGTTGGTGGGTATAAAAACTGCTCTTCAGTAAGGATAAATGTAAAAAATAAGTTCATTTATGGAATAGATAGCTGAAGCAATAGGAGTCACCACCCAAAACATAAGTCACAGGCAAGGGTGGAATAGGAGTTGAGTCATGCAGTCCAAGGGGTTTTCCTTCTGGTCTGAATGCAAATGCAAGGGGCTGGGTATTGTTCAAGGGAGCTGTGTGTGAGAGAGAAAGAAGCAGCATCAAAAACACAGAAGCACAAAGAACAGGCAGCCAGGTAGCCTGATAACTAGTCAAAGAAGCACATGTGGTATCACTCTGAGAAAATTCTGAGAGAAAGAGAAGATGTGTAAAGTGCTGGCTAGAAAAAAGGTTGGAACCGTGAGGAAAGAAACTGCCTTTTGCTGTTTGATTCCTACTATGTTCAAGGATACAGAACTGTATGAATATGCTTTGTAAAGAAACGGGGTTGCATCCGGTAAAAATAGCTGACTCCACCATCAGTTTCTCCTCCTAATGGAAACAACCTGCAAGACTCTTAATATTGGCTAACTGCTCTGGGATAACAGTGTGAGGATGGGTGATTGTTTCAGTTCATTCTCAAACACATCAGAAATTAATATTTACAATATTTATTGTTTTAACACCATTTTAAACATTGTATCACTAATATAACTGAGAAGTATTATTTGTATGAGTATTTTAGCACACGTGGAGAGAGTAGTTATACTTGTGTATACGTGTATAGTATTCTAAAAAATAACAACTTTAATGTATGTTGCAAATTGTTCCAATCACAGGGTCAAATCTGTTCTAGAAGGCCTGTCAGTGTACTGAGTTAAATACAAGTTGTATCCAAAGCAGAATTTGTCCCTTTGATTTTTTAAACATTAAGTATACCAATATATTTACCTACTTACTTACTTTTTTGATAAGCACTGATAACATACTCAATGCTAAACAAGACAAATCCAACCCCTTAGGAGTTTACACTTTAAAGAATTACAAATCATTTGACATGATGGATTGTCTTTTTTAAACGTACAACTGTGTCACACACCTAGGGAGAAGAGTAAGGGACATATGCTGGCCCTTATGAGGGCTACGTTGTCACAGTTTGTTCAGTAGGATACTACTCCTAAAGTTTCATGAATTGTTGTAGCTCTGTCAGTCCCAGAATTTTGTCTCAACATTTACTCCTACTGCTTCACAGGTGCACAGGCAGGAACTGGAGTAGGCAGATCTTTGAGTCACCCCTCTACTCTACCCTACAAATATGTTAGCGAGCATAGCTTAGCTGGTAGAGAGGAGGAAAATAATTTATACTAAGTATAGAGCTAGTATAACTTACTTCGTCTGCTGGAGGAAAGAGGAAACAAGGACCACTTTGAGAGTCATATTAGTCTTTAATTGCCTGGGATAATTGAACACTGTGCTTCACCTTACTCAAGGATTTGTGGTAAAGCCATTCTTTCTCTCTTGCTCTTTATTAAGGTATCTAACTGATGAAATTTGAATGGCAACACTTCAGGTACTTCACAGTGTTAAAAGTTCATTGCACAACGTCTTTTCCTTTCTGATATGCAGTGTCTGCAATTTTATATTATACGCATATAAAAAACAAATTTGTCATGGAAATCTTGTGCAAACCTAAACCCATATATTTGCCAGCCTTGTTCAGCCTAGCTGACTAAAATCACCATATTTACACAGATATATTCCATATGCTAGTGTTTTTATTTTTTATCTTTATGCTGCGTCTTAGAAAAGTGCTGACAATAAGAAGTTCATAAATTAAAGACCATCCCATAGTATTTGTGGACAGCAGCATCAGTTACTGATGTGTTTTTTGTTATACTGCATATTGAGGTTAAGAAAATAGATTTGTAATTAACAACTAACCTTGGCTACTTATGTTGGATCATCAAGTTGTTGCACTCACTGATAAGATAGTTAGATAGGAATTAGGCCTGTAGCTTTGACACCGAATGTTTGGCGGTAAATGGTACCATACTTTTTAATGCTGAATGTTCTCTGTTTTAATTTTATTCTAGCCAATCGTCATTGATTCATTAAAGTATTTGCTACCTCCTTGTGCTTCTTATGTAGTTTGGTGGTATGGAACCCCTGTGTGACGGGTTGGAATCACAGAAACCCCCTTAGAAGCTGCCAACTGATTTACCAAGGCTATTCCTGCCTCTGTTTTCCTGCCCAAACAGCTTAGGACCTCAGTACCCTGCATGGTTTGAGTCAGACTCGCTAGCCTGCTGCAGAACCAGACCCAGGTCTGAGCCACATCTCCCAACAGCTGTGGGCTTGCCTAGAAACAGGATGGGAAGTGTTCCTCCCTTTGGCACTCAGATGCTCAATTCCTGATGGGGTCCAAACCCTGAATAAATCAGTTTTACCCTGTATAAAGCTTATACAGGACAAACTCGTAGATTATTCGCCCTCTATAACAATGATAGAGAGATATGCACAGGTATTTGCCCCCCTCCCCAGTACCAACACATACTCCAGGTGAATTAATAAGTAAAATTGATATTAATAAAGACAGGAAGTAGGATTTAAGTGGTTCCAAGTAGTAACAGACAGAACAAAGTGAATTACCAAATAAAATAAAATAGAACATGCAGATCTATCACTAATACAGTAAAAACCCTCACCCTCAGATGTTTCAGTGAATTTCTTCTTTCAGACTAATCTCCCTTTTAGTCTGGGTCCAGTTATCACTCTCACCCTCCGATGCAATCACTGTCCTCTGTTCCAGTTTCCTTCAGGTATCCTTTAGGGGTGGACAGGCTGTTCCTTGAGCCAACTGAAGTCCAAATGGAGAGGTCTCTTCAGGGTTTATATAGACATTCTGTTGTGGGTGGAGACCCCCTCCTCCTTCCTATGCAGAGTCCAGTTGTAAAATGGAGTTTCAGAGCCACATGTCTGCAGTTCATTACCAGCCAGGCCACATTCCTGGGGAAGCTCAGGTGTGGATTGGCATCTACAAAGTTCATTGTAGCTTGATTGGTTCTTTACTGGGCACTTACTGAGTTATTAAAATAGTTTTTTTTCTCAGACAGCTGCCCATCTGCTTTCCAAAGTCTACTTACAACTAAACAAGCACATAGCCAATATTCATAACTTTGAATACAAAACAGACACATATATACAAGTAGGATGAACAGATCCAGTGGATCATTACCTTTACATAGATATGGCATATGTAGCAAAACCATATTCCAGACATGTCATACGTATATTTATAAGCACGCGCACACACACACACACATGGTGTACAAGGTACACCATCACACCCCGTATCTTCACTAAAACTGTGATTCTCAAAGGGGCATATGGGAAAATCCTTGCACCTCCATAATCCTGTGGACCTGAGTGGGACTCCACAAAAGTGCAGGGATTTGTCTGTGGATCCCGTCAGAGGTTTCTTCCTAGAATATAGCTTGGGGATCCTAAGTGCATTTTCTTTCACTAGACAGATAGATGAGTGACTGCTTTTGAAACTGAAGTACAAATGGCTCCATAGGTCTCCTATGAAATTTTACAGCATGGTGCATTACATGCTGTGATCCACATAGGGGTAAACACATCACTTCATCAACAAAGTGCAATATAAATCATCCAGGATTTTAGGATGTTAAAAAAAATCTACACTGAATATATATTACAAAATGTAAGACATGCAGTTCATGATGCCCTCTGTAATTTGGAGTTCATTTTATATTTACAGACTCGATTGCACTTTATATGCAAATGGCTCATTATACATTAGAAAAGTGATATGTTAATTTGATTAATTTCTTACCTCATTTAAATCTTATGAAATGTCACCTGCCATTCAATCTGCACACCAGTTAAAACAAAACAAGTAACATTACAAAGAGGTGAAGCATTAAATTTCTCCTAATCACAAGGCAGATATAACTGTCTCAGTTTATGCTCTCAGACATTGCTGAGTGTGCTGAAAATCTGGACATATGTATATACGCATACATATAACTTTCTACTGAAATTCAGTAGAATAAAATCTTTGGTTTTGACTGGGTGCCAAGATGTTTCTTCCTGTGTCACAGAAAATATTAAAGAGAGTGCTATATTTTTTGGATAGTTTTTTTAGACAGAAGAAAAATATAAATAAAACAATGTTTCACAAGTTTCTTTTCTGGAAATTGTTCTCTGAAGCATTTTCTTATTCCCCTTTAAGGGGAATAAGAAAATGCTTTTCAGGTGATACGCAGGTGATACGCAGGGCCATGAGGAATAATGTTCATGTTATCTATAAGTCAATTGGCCTATCAATCTGGTAGCATGCCAGTTTCCCCTTTTCCGGGAAGGCTTTCACTGCTCCCTCTTAGTCATTAGTGGCAATAATTCCTTGTTTATGTGATAGAAAAAATGACTGTCTTTGTTCTAGTGGTAAAGAATCACAGGGTTATTTTCTTCCTTCCCTGACTAAAAAACTGGAAAAACAATGTTGTCCTTAAGTATACACCCTGTATTTGCTGTGGAGCTCCTGCCTAAAACCTCCCCCAGCCCCATTCTGTATACTCCTGCTACAGATTTAAAGAAGTGGTCTAAATCTTCTCACATCTGTTATAAGCTATGAGTCACATCATACCCTCTATTTCTGTGAATGGAAGATAATAGGGATTAAGAAAATCCTGACTGAATGCTATAGATGGACACAGTACCATATCCACTACATTTTGCTTTCTTTTATGAGGTTTGGATCCATTAATGGATTTGGGGATGGCCAAGGAGATGACAGAGTCCCTTTCTGTCATGTCTGTCTCAGCATTACTCACCCTTCTTTTCCCTCTGTGCTGTGGAATGCCTCTTAAAAGGGGATTCCAGGAATACCAGCCAGTGTGGGAGACCTGTTCACATGGAATTTTCAACAACTATACAGATACAAGTTATCTATCTAAGGTATTTATGTGCCCCCACCCCCATCACTATAGTATCTGAGCACCTCACAATGCCCTTATGAGGTAGGGAAATGCTATTATCCCAGTTTCACAGATGGGAAACTGAGGCACATATACACTAAGCAACTTGCCCAAAGTCATGCACAAGTCTGTGGCAGAACCAGGGATTGAAACTTGGTCTCTCAAATCCTAGATTAGCACCCTAACCACTGAACCATAATTCGTCTCCAATGTGAACTAACGAGAGAGGGACATGTACGAGAATCCATTGGAGATGCAGGAACTTTAAAGAAATGGTTTGTTTCTGCAGATCACCTGGGATCTGATGGTTTTGGAGGTCACAATCCCTGATTGTTTCATGGATTATGGAGGCAAAGCCCACACAGTGAAGAATTTGTAGTAAACTCTGGGAAGAACCTCACCAGTTCTGTCATCTTGGAAACTGATACGATAGGGGATGACAGCTATATGTTCCAATGAGCTTCTTAGTAGGATATTAATGAATACTGAGTTCAGTTCCAGTTTATGGAACAAGAATAGTCTGGTGTTTTTTTAAGACACACGTCTCATGATTGGAATTTCTGAGTACCATTCCCAGATCTGCTAAAGGCTTCTGCTTTTACTTTGGGCAAATGATTGTTCTGTTTTTTTGCCACAGTTTTCCTTGCAGTAAACAGAGATGCTAATTATCTACTTCCTAGAAGTACTGTGAGGCTTAATTCTTCAACTTCTCTAATGTGTTTAGATAGCCTCTGATGCAAGTTATGTAACACTGAAATATTGCTACTATTCTCGCTTACGATTAATAATTTATTTGTTATTAAGGCAGTGAGAATTCTCTTATGGTTCAATGTCTGGGTAACCTGACCTGTTAATTAAATTTGTATCCCTAAATAATATTTCATATAGATAAGAGGGGCACAAAATTAACCAGTTTTCAGACTGCTATTACATGAGCAATTGTTTATTACATTCTTTTTTTTTTACTTTCAAGCTTCCTGACCACCCTTAAAAGCTTGTGTACTAACTGAAGTGCTTTCATCTTTTTAGAGATAGTTTATCTTAGTTTTATGAGCTCTTTGGGAACTTTTTTCCTGCACACGTTCATTCCTGGTACCAAGGAACTGTGTTCTACTGTCTTCATACAATGTTTTCACTGAGCAATTTACAGTGACCTTGAGTAGAAGAGTATAAGATACTGTCCTAGGTATTTGCAAGTTTGAAATATCAGAAAACAAGAAAAAAAAAACACTATTAAATATGAGAGCTATGTCTAGCTAGATTAGTAGTTTTATTATTAATGGCTTTAGACTATATTATATCATCTAATTGATGTTTATAAATAGCTTTCTTCCCTGTGGTTATGGAATGTAACATTTACCAAACTTCTTCTTTGATGGAATTTACATATGGCACATCAGGATGATTAAAAGCCAGCAGTCTTTTCACAGCATGGCAAGAAATAGGATTTGATTTATCTTCATGCCTTGCTTACCACTTGCTGTGACTGTACTTTTGAAATTTAAATATTCTCATTTCTCATAAGGAGTTTTGTTATGTAAAATATTATGTAAATAACTTAAACTTGAATGCTTTGTTTCTTTCTTTTCCATATAGTAATTTTAATAAGATGGGCAGATAAAGGGGTGAGGGTGGAGAAATGGGACGTTTTAACAACATAGATTTTTGTCAAAGATGCAAATTTCCAGTTAAAAATACAAAAGAACTGGAGTACAGTGAGATACATAACAGCCAACACTGACATCCTTCACGTGTAGTGTTTAGCAACCAGTAAATGATAGAAAGGCAATGTTTCTGAATTCATGTTCTCTACCTTGGCTTTGTTCTTTAGCATGTATTTAATATACATGTATATTGAGAGAAAAACACACTAAGACTGTGATCCTGCAACATGTTCCCCTCAGGCCAACCACCTAGACCCATGAAGAGTTCCACCAACTTCAAACTCAACAAATCTCAGGATCAGGGCCTAACACTTTCCAGGGTGATATAACAATCATCAGAGAATGAAGATATAACAGTGCTTAAGAGATTAATGCTGGTGCAATGAAAAATGCTAGTTGGTAAAAGTTGGGGCAATATTTTCTTTTTATGTCTATTCAAATGTTATACTTTTCCTGTTTGCATAGGCCTCCAATAGACTGGAGGATGTTCTTCATAATTATAGCATCAAGCTGTGAAAATCTTGGATAGGCCTGTTTGTCAATCTTGACACCCCTTTCATTCCTTTTAAGCAATTAAGCACCTGCTGAGTTACTAAGATTTTACTTTGATTTTTGTATTTTGAGTTATTCTTTGATAGCTCCATCCACATTTTAGTTTACTTTTTGAATTTCTTTGTAACTGAGCGGAGACTAGTTTCACTGGCTTACTTTTCCCTCCCCCTCAGAACATTGCACAATGCACACTTGCATTCCAGTGAACTGAGAATAAAACAAAATTAAACATACTCAGTGTTGTATGTTGAGAAAATACAAAACTGAACACCCAATTAAAATGGGACACCTCTCTAGAAACACACATAGAAAAATAAGGTAGCTGATCCTGCTAGCGCAGGTTTAAAACAGGAGGTGCACACTGAGTAGCTGATATCTACTATTGCTGACTCTCAGACATATGGAAAGCTAACAGAATATGACTGCTTTGATTAAGCACTTTCCTTTCCAGTGTCTCTGCATTTTTTTTTAACTTGTAAAGCACTAAACATGGAGGCAAATAGAATAAACAAGCATTGCAAAGCCAAATAAGATAAATCTAATGCTATCCATTCAAGGTAAAGTAAATAAGAAGAAATGAATCCCTCCAGCATACAGCACACAGTTGAATATTGTTAATTTAGAATGGCTTTTTATAACCAGAGAAAATAAAAGAAAATGAAACTAAAATGTTTGTCAACACAAAACACTGATTCTAACACAGTGCTTCGTATGTGCTTGTCACATTTTGTGTGCTAATTTAAGAAGGGAGGATTTACGTGAGAATGAGTCAGCTTTGCTTAAGCACGAGCTGAACAAAATAATTCCATAAATGTGTCCCAGTGGGGCTGTGTACTTTTACCTGGTGGGGATTTTACTGAAGCTTTTAGGGCCCTCTCCCCAGCAAGGTGCTCTCAAATCTCATTGTCTCTAAATGGGAAAAAAAAAGTCTATAGCCTGCAAAGCTATTCTGTAAAACAGAATCAGCAGTTTCCTATTTCAGCGAGAACATGTGTATAAAAAGTATATAAAAAGGTAATACATATTACCATTAAATAATATCTATTCATACAAATAACATAGCCAAATAGAGCTTAGCCAAGTAACCTAGACTCAACACTATTTTACTGACATGTAGAAAATACATGCAGAACATGCCCTGTACATCAGGGGATTTGGCCTATGGATGGCACAATGAGGAACAACCCCCCTTTAAATAAATCTGGACAGAAAGAAGAAATATTTGCCACTCCTGTATTTCAAGTTCCAAAGTTGCTCTTTCACTAGCTAGCATACAATATGGTGCTAGTGCCATTTTTAATAATATATTAAGCAACTAGTTTCTTCTGCAAATATTTGTGGAGCACTAAGCACTTTGAGTTTCTGACACGGTGACTCCAGAAAATTCAAGCTGCTTTCTTATGATTCTTTAAATTAGTACTGTGGAGGATCAAGGAAATCTGAGGTGAACTATTCAAATAATTAAGCCAAAGGGCTAAATTGGAATTTATTACTTCTATTTAACACACACTTGTAACTCTAGGTGGAGATTTTATCAAACAGGTATTGTTTAAATGATTTGTTGTTGTCTCCCCAGGATACAAAATATGAAAGATTTTTAAAAAAATATTTTTAGTGTTCTCTGCAAAGAAAAATAAAACAATTACCTCTCTCTCTCTCTCCTGAGTTGTTTACTAAAATGACTATTAAGCTGTTGAACTTGAACAAATTTTTATTTCTGTGTGGTTATTTTGTATTTCCAAAATATCATATAATACTAATACTTAGGCCAGGCCACATGCCTTTTATACCAGCCATTCACTCATTCTTATTGAGACATACAGAATAGCTTGCAGAACTTACATAGTGTCTTTACCATTACTGAATAATGTTATAATTATCCTTGTGAGGATTAAGACACTGCTGAAAAAATGAGGTCTTTGTCTTTCTGTGTTCCAGATAGGGTACAGACACTGACAACAGTCCTTACACTGCTCTACCAATTATTTCAAACCTGCCACCCTTTTTCTAGTTGTGAATCTCGTTCTTGGCTTGCCTACCAAGCAGAAAAGTCGTGCTGCAGAGTGTCTGCGAATATTGTGATTTTGTGTATAGAAAGCAATAAAGTATGTATGTAGTCTCAGGATGAGATTTTACCGCTGATGGGAATGCTAACAAACAGTTGGGTTTTAGTTTAGCCCTATCATGGGTACATGTAGAGCAGGAACAAGTTAAACTGCATATTGTTTTCATAAATATGTGACATTCATAATACACTTAGATTCCCAACAAAAGTGGTAGATCTGTGGTAAATAAGTTCAAAAAATTTTACAAGTATATTTGAAGTGTTCGATTTGCAATTTATTAAATGATTTTAAGGTACCTACAGTGTCCTTCAGAACATCTGCGTAGTGTTGTTAAAACAAATGTGCTGCCTGGATAAATCAGGGGTGATATGAATTCATGATTACTGACAGCAAGCTTGAAAGTCACATTTACTCCTCACACTTACCAAAATGTTTGTTATTTCACCTTTTTTCACTGGGCTTGAGGAATTAAATAGTGTGACCTCAGAGATGCTTGCTTCAGTGTGAGATGTTTAGTTGATATGAAACTGGTTTAGCCTATAGGTTTGCCTCAGGACAAATATGCATCAAAGAGGCCAATACTAAGAGAAAATTCACAGCAGCGAGCACTCTACAGTCTAATTATTTAGAGGTTTCAGGAAGAAAAAAATAAGTCTCAAGTCCCACAGCTCCCATTTGCAATAGATTAAACAACTGAAATGGGGGGGGGGGGGGCGGAAAAAAAGTTTTTTTTCTACTGTCTGAAATATCTGCAAGGTCATTTCAGGGCCAAAATTAGCAATAGGCTTATGACTTGAAACCAATATTGATGGTATGTGTTACCAGGAATGTGAATTTATCTTCAGATTGTAGCATTGGATTTTCTCCTTCTGTAGTTCAGTTTTTTTTCTGGAATGTCTGCAGATTGAAAACATTTTTATTTGTCTTTATTTGTCACTGCATTCAAGACACAATATATAACTGTATAATAATATAATTCATAGATATAGGAGAGGGGCAGGCACTACCGAATTGATCGACTTAATGAACCCTCTCTACACAGAGGCACATCATAAATTATTTGGAAGCTTATTATATCTACTTTAAAATGAAGTATTGTGTGGAGTTGCCAAATGGTGCTGTTACTATAGAAAAGGGGCTGAACAATGATGCTACCACACATTAAAATGTCCACCTTTTGCGTGGCATCCAACATTTATCAGACAAATGCTGGAACAACATGACAAAGTCCTCCCTGCTTACATCATTTAACAAATAAATAGTTTCAGAGCACTAGGCCCTCAAATGCTAGAGTCGAGCCAATTTAGTACGCAATGTTGAATTGCTTAGCAGCAAGCATTTGATCTGCAATGCAAGCAGCATTATTGTATCAAAATCAACAAGAAGGTCTAGCAATCCTGCATCTTTCCCAAATTTCCCAATATGAGCAATAAAACAAATCACCCTAGTGAATCATATTAGTGCCAAGTTCATTTGGGAGAGTCCATGTCACTCACTGAGCAGCAACGTACACTCACTGATCAATGGTCTGAACGGCATGCTTCTGTCTTAGAGCTGTCTTACAGCTGCTGGCATTTCCTTACATTTTCGCATTGTAGTATAGACTGTGGCCATGTCAGCTGCATTGGTGTCCACTAGAGGTGCATGTGCAGCTGCTGTGTGGGTGCTCTTTGTTGCAAGTTTTTGGATGAAAGCCATCCAAAATGGAATCACCCAAGTGTGAACAATATCAACATCATTTGTTATTGTTAGGACATTGTGAGGTAGTAATCTTAAAAGATAGATTTTGGACTGCATTCATTTGTAGGTGACAAGGGTTTTTTTTGTCAAGTACTTGACGGTGAGTCAGTTCTGAACACTTTCTTGGTTTTTCAAACACTGCACGTTCCATAAGAGACTCTGGTTGCCTGGGGAGATTAAGTGACTTTTCTTTCCCATGCTTCAGTAATATTTCTTGTTATGCTGGACCATAACACCACTCTAGCCATTGAATGGAAGGTGTTAATCTCATCAGTGATCTCTATATTGATGTCTATATTATCTTAACCTTCATGGATGAGATTTCTATGAGCATGAAGTGGTACAATTCCATTTGGAATGAACACATCTCCCTGGAGTCTTTCTACTTCATTTTTTGCAGCAATAGTAATGATCCACCTCAGCTCATCATAACTGATACAGAATCCATACAGGTGGAGTATGGCACTTAAACTGCAAGATCCAAACTCATGATGTAGCTGTGCAGCAAGGCTTATGTGCAGTGGTGTAGCAGTTTTGGAACTGTTGAATACTATGTTATCTACAATTGATATGCACTTTTTTTTGAATGTTTTCTGGTGGACGATACTCATTTTTGGCTGAATTACATGTCTTTTTATCAATCAAAGGATAATACCTGGACCAACGGGGACACATAAGTAGCTGACTGCTGTAAACTACAATCAATCTGTCTTTGTGTAATATTTGAAGACTTTCATTTTGGCTATTTCAAACGAAAGGATTGTAACAACATTATATAAAACACTTGTTCATTTGAAAACTGTTCCTAAGACTCATTTGCCAGAAGAACATCTACAAAACATTTGGATAACTTAAGTTCCTGCTTCATGTTACTTGTAGCTTGGATAGCATTAGCTAACATTATTATGCTAGAACAATGGTAGAGTTCATTTGCTTTGTCCATGCTGTTCATGGAATGAAATTGCAGAACCATAGTGTCTTTTTCTAATCTTACCCATAATTTGGTACTAGAATAGTTCACTGTTTCTACATCTGAGGGAACTAGGGATTTATAGCTTTGTAGCAGATTGGATGGAGAAGAGCCTTCTTGTTGTACATAAGATCATTGTTTATCACCAATCAGCCGATAAAATGCAGTGTCATAAGGTGACTATTGTTGCAGTGTACCTAGATTGCTTTGCTTTAGGGTTTGTTTTCTTGAAGCAGGAAGAAAAGCTTGTTGAGTGAAACTGCATCCTTAGCAATCAAGACTTCAGCAGCTACTCTGTGCACGATCATCATCTCCTTTTTGAAGTGCTGTCTCCCTTAGATTGGTAGCTCTCGCAAATGTTTGTATTTTTTGAAGTTTGTCTTTGGGTGATTTATTTTTTCAAGCAAACAATGCAACAGGATTAATTGCTGGAGGATGTGCTTCTTTGCATGGCTATAGAAGCAGGTGAACATGATGCTCTCTGTTAAGATTCAGTTTCTGTTTCTTGTCCTTGATTCAGTACAACTCTGTCACCTACCAAAGTCAACTTGCTTTTCTGAAAGCAACCTATGTGATGCGGTATTGATGGCATATCATCTAAACTAGAAAACCCATCCAATAGCCATCAATACAATGGATCTCTCCTGCCTTCTACTGCCAGCATCACAGAATTCTGTCTAGCACTTGTGTTTTGTGATTGTTCTGCATTCTTTAGGTTTTCTGGACAAATAACACCGTAAAGGTGTCTCCTGGGTTTTTTCTCCCAGATTGTGGGAGCACCTGACCACACCCAATTACTTGTACTGCGTGGCTCCAGCACAGGCAGTAGTTCATTACTTCTTACAAGGAGCTTACCCCTACCCTACCTATTGCAAACCTTCTTAGGTCTCTCCCTGGGATCTTTTTGCACCCCATAAAAAAGATCTCCAGGATGGGAGTTCCCCTTGTGGGTTTAGGAGTCACTCCAGCAGTCTCATGCTTAGGGGAACCTTGCCCCTTTCTTCCCCACTCCCCCAGCAGCCTGCAGTTTTGTCCCTTTTAAAGACCTCCTACCCAGAGCCTCTCTGGTATCTTCCTCTTTAATATGGGGTCTATACACCCCATCACATACCCTCTCCTTTAAAAACCACACAGGGGTGTCATTCTCAATAGACTGTGTTAGAGAGTGTATTCCTTCACTCTCCCACTTCCCTGGTCCTTCTAGCATGAACAGAGAGCAACAATACCTGAAGTCCAAAGATGCAAACAACTCGATGTGTATTGATGAACTTCCAGCAAGCTTAAATCCAAGTTTCTTTTTCCTTATTTTTGAATCCCAACTTACTTTCTGTTTGCCCCTAATTTATATAGTAATATTCTCAGCAATACCTTAACCAACCATTTTAGTGAAATGTACCTAGCCAATCCTAACATATTATAACATGATTAGCCAACCAACTGTATCTCACCACCTTAATTTGTTTACACCCAGCAAAATTAATTATACAGCAGACAGAAATAGTCACAGAACCAGACAGACCATGCAAATAAACAAAAGCAAAGTGGGAATTATAATGACAAAACAATACAGACATGAGGATTTCACAACTATATCTATAAAGACATAAGTGTTTCCCAGATGTGTCTGTTGATAAGTGAGTTCTTACCAAATAGAAAACATGAAACTAAATTTCCTTTTACATCTTCTAGGCTCTTCCCTTTCTCTGGAGGTGATAGATTGGATCACCTTTTTAACAGCTCCAGATTGCCTTATTTCAACATGGCTAGTTTGGAATGTGAGCATGTGACCCATATGCTTCCCAGCTTATGGCTGCCTCTGCTGCTTAGCCAAAGATCATAGCCTAAGAACAGGGCCTCAGACTGTCAGAGTGAGAGAATGCCCTTATGCGGATTCTTTCTTTTCTATTTCTGTAACTAGCTACATGATAAGCATATGCCTAAATTCTTAAAGTAAATTCTTTACAGACAGGCCTGAATATCTGTATCCTTACAGAGTGCATGTCCTCTTCATCCATTATAGCGTTCATACTTTGTGAAAGGAAATTAGCATGAGCCTTGCCTGCCCGATGAAGCACCCATAATCCGTATAGCTAGAGAGCCACATACCAACGTATGATTCCTGTGTTCATATCTCACTGTGAGTAGCCATTGGAGGGGTACATGATCCATAATAATCCCTCTCTGCCCTTGTCCTCCTTCTCCGCCCCCTCCTCCCCCAAAAATGGTAATAGCACTAAGCATCTAAGGCCAGCCGGGGCTTCCTTCTCTATTATGGAATAGACCCTTTTATTTAGGAACGACTTTCGACTTAAGTACATTACTGGGTATATCTGTTCATTGGAATCTGTAAGAGCACTGTCCCAAGTCCAGTGCATCTGTCTGAAGTATAAACTATTTAGAGAAATCTGGGTTGAAGAGCACTAGGTCACAGCATAAAGTCTCTTTCAGCATTTTAAAGGCCACATCACACTCATCTGATCACTCGACTTTCTGAGGTTTCATCTTTCATTGGGTCTATAAGTGTTGTGGGGGTGGGGTGAGGGCAGGCTGCTAAGATGGCCAAGCTAGGCATGAAGAGACTAGTATCCAGCCAACCCCATAAATTTTCTGACTTGTTTTTTGGCCATGGGTATTGTGTAGTTGTTAAGGCCTGTACCTTATCCACAAGTGAATGTATGTGCCCGCCTCCGCCATATATCTTTTGCACATGGTTTTGCCATTTTCAAATCTACACTTAGTTAGGTTGGAAGTCAGGTCAGCTTTGGCGATCAGTTGTAGTACCAGGGTGACATGGCAGAGATGGCCATCACAGTCTGAGCTATATGTGACTACATTGTCCAAATAAACTGTGGCAAAATGTCCATGTGGAAGGAGCTCCAAAACATTCAAATCTCAGTGAAGCCTGAACAGCATTGTTAGAAAATAGTACATCCAACGGCCATGCCAAACACCATGGATTTTCGAGTCAAGTGGATCTACCAATACCCTTTTGTAAGGTCAATTGTAGACAGATACTCCAGGCTAATCCCGTAACTGTCCACTTGGAGCATGAGGTCCACACAGAACTTAGAGAGTCCACTGATCTTGTGGAAGTCAATGAAAAACCTCATTGTGCCATCATGCTTCCGGACAAGGACTATGGGGATTCACCAGTCAGTGTTGGACTCCTCCACTATGCCCAGGTCTAGCATAGTTTGGCGTTTGGTCTTGATGGTGTACCATGTCTTCTTAGATAGGCATCAAGGGCTTTCTCTCACTGTCTGCCAATGGCTGGTCTCAATGTGATGGGTATATTAGGTCCATATGCACAGGAAGGGTGGAGAATACCGGAGGGAATGTTTTTATCATTCCCTTATCACACCCTTATCAAGTCTCTGACCCACACACTCCATCCTCTCCTCCTTTGTAAAAATCTGTTGTCAGGTCCCAGGCAATGAGTTCTTGGCTAATACTTTCCCTCAGGGCAGCCACCTGCTCCCTGAAGTGCTCTTAAGAGCCTGCCTCTGAAGTGCTCTTCTTCCCTTTTTAAAGTCCTGTCAGGCTGCCAGCTTGCGAAGGCTTTGGAGGTGTTTTCATTAAGTCCTTGTTCTTCAGTGTTCGGGGGTTGTATACCCCATCATAGTTCCCCAGATATGGAAACCCTTACCAAACATGTCTGTGAAAAACCTAACCCAATCCCTGTCCCACCTTTAGATCTCTACTTAAGATCTGCTTCTGTGGCAATCCTCTAAGAAATTTTGAGTTGGTATTCTCTACCAGTTATCCATCAGCCATTGCTGATATCTCTTCTGTTTAGCTTTTTAGATTACAAGATATAGATAACCTTTGAATGACCAGTGACCATCAAATCTGTACAACTATGTATCATCATCCCTCTTACCCTAGTCCTTCTGTCTCCATTCATTTAGGGCCAATTGTTGCATCTTGTTTTAACCTGTAAAGATTGTAAACTCTTTGGGGCATAAATCCTGTCTTCCTGTGAGTGTACAGCTGTTAGCACAGTGGGGCCCCAATCCTGATCAGAATCTCAGGGCACTGCCACAAGGCAAATGGAAAATAATAAATACAACCACTGGGTGGTTGTGTTAAGGGATTGTCCTTAGTATGTTTTTGAGTGAAGAAATAGGCAGATTTTTTGTGTGGTCCTCATTGCATTTTTCATCTTCTGTAATCATTAAGCTATGTTTAATTCTCACCAACGTTGAAAAAATGGAGTGTTTTTGAAGGTACATTCAGGTGCTAATACTAGTCAGAGGCTCTGGAGTCAGAAGAAAGACTATTCAAGTAATCCATACCTCTATTTGTTCAAAATATTTGAAAAACATAACCTGTCAGTACTAGTAAAGGAAATTCATAGTCAAGGGACATATTAAGACACAGTTACTGTGCAGTCACAGACATGTAATTGATTATTTGACTAGTTGTACACATATCTGTTGTTACCTGCTTCTTTTTTTTTTACTCTGACCATCTCAAAGTCTTTGTTGCACTTCAGTGCCCAGCAGCACACAGAGTGGTTCAGAATATGACTTATTGCAACACATTTTCAGCTCTTATAAGTTTCATCAATTTAGAGAAACTGGTATTACATACAACAATGTAAGAACAAAACTTGACAGCTATCATTTTATCTATAGTACTTTCAACTGCTGGGCAGTTGAAGTCGTGGAGAAATTCACTTTTCTTTTGCTGACTTTCGTTTCAATTTTCTTTTCTCTTTCTTTTTTAGTGTCTTGGGAATGATATGAATTTCTTCCCCACTTTCCTTATTTAGCAGAAGTATGTTGTGAAATAATTGTCAGTTGAATCAGCTCCACAAGCAAAGTTACCATATAAAACCATTACTACTGATTGTAGACCTTACTCATATGAATAGTCTGATAGAATTCTGAGTAGTACAACCAAAGCATGGTGGTAAGTGTTTGTAGCATCAGTCACTTAATTTTTTTTTTAATTAGTGCTGTTACTCAGTGTTGACTCTGAATTTAGGATTTTCACACACAAGAGAGTATGCATGGTAATTCCTTTCCCTTGTCCTTTAGTTGGTAGAAATTTGCCATTGAAGCAGCTGTAGTGTATTCTGTTACTAGATAGTAGTGTACAAACAATCAAATAATAATATAAAACCTTATCACGGAGAATATGCATTTGATAGAGAAGTAAGTTTATCAGGCAAAAAACGGTATCATACATAGCAGAGGTCAGCAACCTTTCAGAAGTGGTGTGCTGAGTCTTCATTTATTCACTCTAATTTAAGGTTTCGCATGCCAGTAATACATTTTAATGTTTTTAGAAGGTCTCGTTCTATGTCTTTAATATATATTTAAACTGCTGTTGTATATAATGTAAATAAGGTTTTTAAAATGTTTAAGAAGCTTCATTTAAAATTAAATTAAAATGCAGAGCCCCCTGGACCGGTGGCCAGGACCTGGGCAGCGTGAGTGCTACTGAAAATCAGCTCGCGTGCCGAAAGCGTCACGCATGCCATAGGTTGCCTACCCCTGATATATAGGAATAGCATAGGGATAATTTTCCTCCTTGCTTGTACTTGAGAATGTACGCTAATGGAAAACACAAACATCAGAATGTAACTAGCACCAGCCCCGGGCAGTTATGTCTTAAATCAACATAATGCATATTCTTTTATTTCATACTTTGGAGACAATATATATGTCATATTGCCACTTAAGGCAAAGGAGAAGTGGCAAGTACCCATAATGAAGTGTATCTGAGTAACTTTTGCATCCTTCTGCTGGAAGATAACACTGCTGGATGTCATTTGGTGATAGCTCTGCAGTTCACACAGTGGCCTTGATACCTATTTGTGCATAGACATTCATCTGGAGATTTACAAATCAAGACAGGCATCAGCATTACCAACCTTAGAAAATAATTCTTTGTATCAGTGTGAATCAAGTACCTACAATATATTTGACAATATATTTAGTTCAATAAAGTGAGGTTTGTCTATGATTACATTTTCATTGAGGTTCAGGCAGTTGTTATGAACTATTCAGTTGAAACTATTAGCTTTATAATTTTAATGCAACTTTAATATACCTTTATAATACCCTACTATCCACATGACATATGCAAATATGGGGGGTAGGGACTGGTGGGGAAAGAGGGCAATAGATAAGGATAACAACAGAAGTCTATTTCCTTGTTTTTAAAAATCTTTTATACTCGCTTTTTTTCTTCAGTCCACCTATTAACTGTCAAATACATTTTTATTACACTTTAAGCATTATAGTTGCTTAGGTTGTAAAGCAACAAGTCTTAGGCCTTGTCTACACTAAAGGGAAAAGTCGATCTATGCTGTGCAATTTGAGTTAAGTGAATAGTGTAACTTACATCGGCATAGCTTAGATCTACTTACCACGGACACCCCTTACTCTTCCCGTTCCGATGGAGTACAGGATTCGACGGGAGTGATCGGTGGTTAGGACCCACTAAATCGATCTCTGATGCATCGATAGCTGCAGTGTCGATCCTCCAGTAAGTGTAGACAAGCCCTTAGGCTTGTTGAAGACTCTCAAAAGACATTGGGGAGAAATTCATCACGGTGTTTTGTACTGTGGATACAATTCTAGCTCCATAACATATTATTACTAATATTTTCTTGTAATTTATGGACTAGCAAATGGACTAGCAAAATGGAGTAGGCTGTGTTAAAGCCAGAATAAAGCAATCTGGGACTCCGTGCACACAATGACATCTCCCACCCTCATCCCCTGGAAAGGAACGGTGGCAGCTGGGGATAGGGGAGAAGTCAGGATTTACCCCACCAACCACTATCTGTTTGGAATGTGGTGGTGGGTCCTATGCAATCTTCTACTCCTGCCACACACACATTACTCAGGTGTTGTTGGCAGGGTTCTGCCAGAGCAATGGGCTTTTGATGGAACTGTATGGAGCAGTTCATCCCTCCCTGGAATTACTGTTTCCAACTGTCTGAAGACACAACCAGGGGCGCAACAAAACATTTCCTAAGGAGAGAACCCCTCTCCAGTAGGGTGCCTATCCTGGGATGGTGAAGACCATGGGGCTCATAAAGGGCAGAGCTAGGCACAAGCAGGTTTCTGGGGCTGCTGCCAGGGAATAGGGTGACCAGATGTCCTGATTTTATAGGGACAGTCCCGATTTTGGGGTCTTTTTCTTATAAAGGCTTCTATTACCCCCACACACTGTCCTGATTTTTCAGACTTGCTATCTGGTCACCCTACCAGGGAAGGAAGCATTGGGACCTGATGAGCTACAGTTCCCGGTGCCCGCACATCAGGACTCCCCTGTTAGTCTGCAATGAGGATGTCTCAGCACATTACTACTTACGTATGTGGTGAATACCCAGCTGTAGGGATGCTGTCTCAGGCATGCCTGGCAGGATAGGTGACTGTTGCTGGGTCTCAGCTCAGAGCCAGACAATGGGGTGTGGGCTGTCCTCCCCTTCTCCCCTTCCCCATAGTGCACTGGACACCGGCAGATGTCTCTGCAATGGCTACACTCAACTCACATTTGTCTTCATAACCATGAGAGTTAGAAACTACACACACCACGCCTCCTTCCTGTTTCACATAAAACAGTCACTAAGAGAAGGGGGGAAATCTGTTATTTCTGCTAAGAGTTTGGTTTTTGCTGTCTTCTTGCAGCAGTTCTGTGTCTCAGGGGAAGGTGATGGTAACTGAAAATTCAACAGTTCCTATATTATAGACATTCCTCTTCCTGGTTTGGGACAATTTAGACTTGATTTAACTGAATTATGAGGGTTTAAAAACACTTTGTGTGTATACATTTGTTTACATTAAGATTAAAACCAATCATCTCTCAGCACTCTATTGGCACTCTGTGTGTGTACAAACTGAGTGGAAATGTCTGTTGAAAAGACAACTGGATGTGAACATGGATGTTGGATAAAGTGGAGTGGAGTTTTCAGGTTTGCTGAGTAGATGATTGTGGACTGTCACCTGTTAAGATGTCTATGAAAGGAGGACTGGGTCCTAAGGAATCCTGTCTCCTCCAGCATAAGTGAGGGCACATTTGGAGTAAGGTAAGGTCTCTCACATAAGTGACTGACCGAGCATATTGTGCTGTGCAGAGCTTTCTTCTGATATGTATCAAATAGTACTACAGGCATGTTGTGTCTTACACAAGGGTTCCGTTCCGCGGTTTCTGCGTAAAGCGGAAACCGTGTATAGCAGAAACCGCGTATTGCCGAAACCCCATTGACTTCAATGGTGGGCGAAATTGCCCGCCCTAAGGAAAGTTTTTATATTTTTATTTTTCCCTTTTTTTTTTTGGTCGACTGCGTAAAGCGGAAATCGCACATGTTAAATGTGCCTAAGACGCGACATGCCTGTACTTGATGGTTTCTTTCCTTCTAAGCAGAAAATTCGGTACAAAATAAAACTACATGAAGAGACGGTTCCAGTTCTAAAGTGAAACGCTGAATAATCAAGAAATGACAAGTTTAAAGCTATTTGCCCATACTTCATGCTTCTCTTGGTGTTTGTGTGTGCACTGTGGTGAAGTGTTTAATTTTGTTACCTGCTTCTTGGCTTTGTACTAGACTAGTCCAGCCCAGCTCACACCTGCTCTGCCGAGCTTCATCTTCCAATCACTGATTGCTTCTCCAGCCTAACCCCCTCATGAGTGACCGATCACACTAACTGGCCTTTTGTCGGGTTCCTCAACCCTTTCAGGACTGTGGGATTAAAAACTCATCACAGGTTGTCTTATGATTAAATTACTTATTGCCCTGAACCTTTATTCTGTGGTTCACTGGATGGTTCAGGCATTAATAATGGTGGAAATCCAACCCTAATTGTTAATGACTAATAGTAGTCGCTATTTTAGGGGTTGTTCAGTGGTTGATAAAAATTCAGTGGGAAGCCTCATTATAGTTCTTAGTACACATGTGTTGGCTTCACATTTAGCATCTTGAATAGAGGGTTAAATTGGCATAGAGGTTGACGTACCATCTCACTGTATCTCACGGTAAGAGTTGAGTCACATTGGTAGGGCAAGGTAATGTTTTTGGTTTTTTTGGTAATATTTGCTGCTGTCTGTATTTTTAGCTATTTAAGAAAATTACTTAATTTTTCAGAGTTTTCACGAGCACTATATACTCTTTAAGGAAAGAGACTTGCTTCTAATGCAAAGAATGGAATCCATGGAAAACTGACACATGAAATGAATTGTGAGTTCCCACTATTTAAGCCTTAATAGTTAGGTGATTCTGTGTTACTTATGTAATGAGGTTGTTTGCTAACATGCAAAGTTAAATAGTTATAGTTTGGAATTGCTAAGTATTGTTAGTCCTCATTTAAGGGTAGATTCTGATTTTAGGTACAGCCCTGAGCCATAAATGTTGCATAACTGCCTCAATACAGGGTAATACTGAGAGATACATTGTGACAGAAACACATTTGTTTCTTCCTTGCTCATGGAAATAGTAATGTATTGTTGTCCTATACAAATCTTTTCCTCCGGCTTGTCTTGGAAAAAAATAGTTTGTAGTTGGCTGGCTTTGGAGTATGGGTGGTAACACAACTTCTCCCTCTTCCCATGCATCTGATCCAGTAAGAGTCACATAGTCTAGTTTCCTCCTGCAAGCCCAGAGCCAAGGTCTAGCTAACTTCTGTAACTCCCTTGCATAAGCAGGTAGTCCTAGGTACAAAGTAGCTATTCAAGTGTATTTAGTAAATGTCATAAGTGTGAAATAGCCTAGAATTAGTGTTTACCTGTAAGGGCTTAAGCTAAAGGTAACCTGAGAGGTGGACAACTGACCAATGAGAAATTCCTCAGGAGACAAAGGATTTTAAGTTTCAGTTTCTCTCTGGGTCTCTCTCTCTTCACCTCGGCTATGGGATGGACACAGCTATGTCTTTCACTATAACTATAAGATTCTATCAAGTACTGTAGTTAGTAAGTTTACCTTTTTTTTATCACTTGGAGGGTTCTCTGTGGTGAGTGTTGGCTGGGTGCTTCTTGATATTGTAAGCTTCAGCAGAGATATCAACTGTAGGAGAAAATTGCCTCAGGGGAGAGGTTTGGTTTCTGAATCCTTTTGTTGATTATGGTAGATGCTGTTCTACTGATGGTTATAAGGGATTTATTCCTTTCTTTTTTCTTTTATTAAAATCTTTCTTTTAAGAAGCTGACTGCTTGTTTTTCATTGTGTAAGATCCTGGTTTTGGATCGGGCACGTCTCGCAGGATCAGGCGAGGTTTTTTGTTTTTTTTCTCTCAAGCTTCCCAGGAAAGGAAGAAGTTTGAGGGGTTAGTGGAAAGGGAAAGAAGGGTCCCCAAACTACCCTAGACTTGGTTTGGTGGTGGCAGTGTACCAGGTCCAGATACAAAAGAATTTGTGTTCTAGGGAAAAACATTTTAACCCAAGCTGGTAAAATAAGCTTGTGGGGGTTATTTCTTTTTTCATGCGGGTCCCCACATCTGTACCCTAGAGTTCAGAGTGGGGAGGCAATCCTGACAGTAAAACATAAAACATGCAGGCAATAATCATTCTTTTTTAGTTGTGTGTTTCAGGTAGGTGGAGAAGAGGCAGCATAATATTGAACAAGAACTTTAGTATCACTTTATCTTACACTGGCTGCTGGTGGTTTGAGATTTTTATTTTCACCAATTATACATTTTTATTTTCTGTGTTGGAGGCTGTAATAAGGTTTCATTGTGCCCTATTTTTATTTTTAGTATCTGTATTAAAATATGTAATTAAAGCAAAAGGATGTTTGCAGTGCCCCATGTAGTGTACAGATGGCATCTTTAACCCCTACCCATACGTCTTGTCCTTTTAAAGACATCCCTTTAGGTCTGTTGCCTTGTAGGAACCAAACTACTGCTGGAAATAAATGATCTCTAAATTTAATTTTATCAAAATAAATCAAATCTCATGGGGACAGAAACCTTGCCAAAAACTCCTTTTCTTCAGCAGACAGCAAAACAGACCCAACTGCAAAGGCCAAGGAAAAGACTTGTATGTGTGCACTTTATTATGTAAGAGTTAGAATGGAATTAGTATCTCGGTTTAAGTGACGGAGCCTCGGAATGAGGCAACATTACAATCCACAAAACACCTGTCACCTATTCCTGTAGGCTTCTAAACTCACTAGGCACTTAAAGTTCTGCTGTAAAAGTTCCCTAGGCACCTCAATTTCTGCCTCTAGGCATGAGCACTGGTGCCTCAGGCAGGCATCCAGATGTCTATCTCACCCCTTAGTACTAGAACAGTCTTCACATCAGGCGAAGATTAGGAGGGCAATGCCTATCTCACCTATGGGGCCTGAATCTGGGAAATGTGCTTTCTCAATGCCTACCTCTACACAGAATGGCTGAGAGGGGAAGAAGATCCCTCCTTTATAACCCTTAAGCCAGTGCTTAGGGAGTTCACCTGGGATGAGGAGGAAAAAAAACCCATTCAATTCCCACCTGTGCCTTATGAGGAGAAGGACTTTGACCAGAGATTTCCCCGTCTCTTAAGTGAATGCTCTAACCTATCAATTCTGGGCCATTCTAATGTGGAACTCTCTCAATTTCTCCTGTTGCATTAGGTCAGTGAGTAAGACTGACTCTGTCGTCCAGTGATTTAGTGCCATCACCTGGTTGGAAACCCCTCTTCAACTCCTTTCTCCTCATTTGGCAGAGAAGGGAATTGAATGAAGGTGAACATCTTGAGATGAGTTCCCTACTCACTGGGCTAAAAGGTATAAGTGAGGCCTTCTCCTCCTTCCTCCCCAGCCATCTAGTGTGGAGTTAGGCATGTGCTGTTACTGTTCTTACAAAACACCTAACTGAGGGTTAATAGATTCTGCTGGGTGGCTAAGTGCCTAAAAGTTAGGCATTAAGTGCCTAAATCTCTTTGTGGATATGGGCCAAAATAGTTTCACCTTACCTGTCCTTTGAGTTGAAGTTTGGTTCTTTTTTCAAATTTCATCCCATGCTTCTGAAAGTTGGGTGAGTACATGGTAAGGTTGTTCATACAATTGGAAAATATGCAAGTCTCCTTCGACAGCCATTCTCCCTTGTCTTCAATCCTAAACACGCTTGAAATAATCCATCGATGGGAAGGACTGGGATAGTCAGAGGTTGAACATTAAAGGTGGACTGCGTGGAAAGGGCCTTTTTTCCTGAAACTTGAAATGTATTGAGCAATCAAACAAACCTGCAGGGGACAGCTTGCTTCTAAATTCTGTACCCTAAACTGCAAGTCTCAGTTACAGTTTGCAAAATGAACACTTACAGTTAGCACAGTTATAATCTTTGCTGACAAAAAATAAATCATTCAAGTATACCATTATTTTTAGTGATTTAATACCAACAATTCATAGGAGAATCCAGAAGGAATTCAGAAAGGAAGTATATCTTATCAATAATAATTTGACTCCACATCTGCATCAGCTGCAGCTACACAATGAGTAACTAGAAAAGCAGTGACATAAAACACTTGCTGGGAGACCGTATAAGGTGTGTTTTTTCTGACTTAGTGATAAAAGGCCAAACAAGCAACTAGTTGCGAAGGAACAATAGACGTAAGACACCTTTAAAAACAGTATTCCAGAGCTTGGTATCCTCTGAATCCTGAGTTGCCAAGCGTACCACATGTGTTGCCATGCATGCTGATTCCAGTGAATGATCAGACACTCTGCATGGAAGAAGGTTAGAGGAGTTGAATTAGTTATGCCAGCCAAAGAAAAAGTAGGGGCAAGTTAATGCTGAAATTTCAGCAAATTGTTGTCCCCACCCAAATTATGCTATAAACTCTTTCCCCAATATCCTACTCTTCTTTCCCTAAATGTCCTTTCTGTTTCCTACTCAGGAAAAAAAAAAAAATAATAAAAAAAACCTGAGAAGAAAGGATTTATTGCAAACTTTTTATTGCAGAAGTGACAGAGTCCTGTGGCACCTTAAAGACTAACTAAAAGATAGAATAACCCCGGTCGGGGCTCTAAGGGTATGTTAATTTGTTCCTGTGTTAGTGTAGGGAGTGTCCTGAGTACACGGTGCAGTTTCTTAGTATATTCTTCAGTGGGATCTGAGGGAAGTGGCCTGTAAAAACTGGTGTTGGAGAGTTGTCTGGTAGCCTCCTTTTGCTGGTTGGTGTTGGAGAGTTGTCTGGTAGCCTCCTTTTGCAGATGCATCAAGCACTGATAGGCAGTATATTTGCAATTAATGTTACATACACCTTGATTTAGCCCCTGTTTTCAGGAACACTGTTCACTGTTAATTCTGTGTTCCTGACCTCAAATAGCATATTTTTAGCACTCCTGGTTTCCAAGGCTTTTGGGCATCACTGAAAACCTGTGAAAGTGAGCAGTGATCTCACAGGATGAGCCTAGCACTGGAACTCTTGCTAAACTCCAAACTATATTGAAGGTGACCTGGTTTGTTTAAACTGTGATACCAACATGTCTATCATGAATGCTTAAGCACAAGTAGATGCTTTTGTCATTGATGGCAGAACATGACAAATCAAATGAGGAAACATTTCATACAAAGACTTCTCTCCTCTGTTCCTTCTCACTATTTCAAAAACTGGAACAACTGAGCTTTAGACAGCTAAGTTTTAAAACATTGGTTTTATGGAGAACAAAGATTTCTTTACAAAAATCAGTCTGTTTTATCCCTTTCTGTATACTGCCATGTGTGTTTTCAGGAACATAAAAATATGTCCTTCAAAAGAGAATGGTATTCAATGTGTCTAATGACTTCTTTATGTTAAAAAGGAGTGACTGATTCAAAATTTATAAAAGACACTTCTTTCAGCAGCACAAAGATATTTATATTGAATAATATTTTGATGTGAGCTAAGAGCAGATCTTAAATTGTGCATCGAAAGATGTAAAGACCAAGTAAGAGCTGGGTTACATTACTAATTTAGACGTATTCAGAGCCTGCTAAGGAGTATAGTTTCTGCTTGTCATCGACAGATATTATCAAAAATTAACACTCAATTCTGGACACACACCACTTTTTCTATAGATCTATAATGTGACCAGATAAAATACTGTTAGCTGAAAAACCATCAGTTTCTGCAAAAAAATGATGCATCCCCTCTATCTTGCCATTCCCAAGCAGTTATACCAATGGGTACGCAAGAAAATTGAGAGCCATTTAACAGAGAAATAGATGCAGCTGGAATGAGACTAATGGCACAGTGTTACAAACATCCATGTATTGGGCTCGCATCTGGTGGATGCAGTGGAAGGACAAAGAAAACAAACAAATTGATGAGCAAAGTGCTTTCTTTATTGCAGATGGCATGTAGCTTACACATCTCATTGAGTTATTACCATTTTTGCTTATTGCATGGCACATTTTTACAAATGTTCAATGGGTCCTTTGGCTTTGCCATTGGTCTAAAGATTTTTCTGCCAAATCATACTTAACTAGCCAGCTTGAATGCAGAGGGTTTTTTACAGTAATTTGAAATACATTTTAAACCTCTTATAATTACTGAGTTTAAGATGCTGAGATTCTACAGGGGGGAAAAATACTCAAATTATCAGTCCTCTTCATGCAAGCTATTACAGAAAGTTTTTCAACTTCATGCTTCCTGCAGCTGCTATTTTTTATGTAAAGATAGTTTCCAATTATTGTGGCCTAGTGACATGCACAGTGTGCTTATTTGATTGCCATGTCATGTTAGCTGATAATAGGCATTACTAAAGTGTAATACTTCAGTGATTTATAAATTAAAGCATTTAACAAGGAGATGACATTCTTTCTAAAGAGAAAGGAATAGACTTTGGAATGAATGTGTAAAAAGCTGAGAAGTTTAAACTACATGGAATAGAATCTGTATTGCAGATGAATTCAACGTCAGCAGAACAAATGAAAAGCTCGCTACAAAAGAAAAATACAATTGTAAATGTTAGTCTTTCTTTGTCAGACATGGCTGATACTCACACTGAATCTAGATCTTCCCTTTCGTGCCATGTGAAGTAGAAAAGCAGATGGCTGCTTCCTTGTGCTTCTCACAGACACCACCTATGTGTCATTGTATGGAGTGGCTTCCAGTTCATTTTTGGTGCATCTTAGCTGTGATTTTAATCCGAACATTCTAATTGAGTTGTGTCCTTGAAGCCTCAGAGACCTCTACTCTCCTTGCTTGATACGATGGCAGCTGAGGTCAGATAATGAAGCTCAAGTTAACTATCTCTTTATATTCAGTTTGGAGAACCAAAATGTAGCATGTTTTTTTAAATGAAGGGTTGCCAACTTTAGAACTTTATTTTTGTTTGTCTACCAAATCCCAAAGTTGTTTACTGTAAAAATGACTTTCTCTCAAAGGCTTTTTCTAGGAAAGTTTGGTGACTGGGTAATACTAGGTGATCAGAGAAACTGCTGGGAGCATTTTATATTTTGAATTTTGATCCTGATTTGGCTATTTACTATTTAAGTTTTGTGCATGATCTGGTGAGGGACATTTTATAAACAAAGAAATAAAAATGAATAAATGGGTCACTATATGATTTATTAAAAAGCAATTTTTCGTTATCAGACAATGCAAGGGAATGCAAAGAAAATATTTATGGTTACAAACCATATGAGAACTGATACATCATCTTTGGTTAGACTCTACCTCTAACTCACTGATTATTTTTATAGTTATATTACTGTTCTTTACTTCAGGGTATTGGGAGTTAAATTTCCAATATTCCTGCTCCTTCCAAGCTGTTTTGTGTGCTTAAAGCTAATGAATCCAGGAAGTCAATTCAAAATATTACATGGTCTATTTGGGTGGAAATTTAACCAGTATATGTATACATTGTCAATAGTGGCCATTTGGGTATAGGACCTAAATCATGGAGAACCAGACCACTGAAAAAATCGAAGTGTGTTTGCCAAAAAACATGCCTTTTTCTCACTGGCCTTCCAGATCTCTTTCATCCTCTGTTCATTTGCTGCAAATACTGTTGTTGCACAAGGCAAGTGTTAGGTTCTCAAAACATTAATGACTTTACAAGTTCTTCAGCTGAAATCTGAGTGCAAGAGATCCCTAAATACTGAATAAAAACCTGGACCCACTAATATTCTGAGGAAAAGCTTGGCCTCATTAATGTAAATAGAAAAATTCTAATTGATTTTAAGGGGTCCAGAATTTCACCCACTGACTTTAAATATTTGTTTGAGCTGACATTGTTCCAAAACATCCCAGCACAATCAGATTGTACTGATTCACAAATGCCATTTATTTTTGAGACACCTACTATGGTGTTTATAATCACTAGAAACAATTTAACATGTATTAGCTTCAAGTTTATAAACCTAATATTTGACATGTATCAGTTGTTATACAAATATGGATGCTGTTTTGAGCCCTAATGTCCATATCGTTGAGAATATAACATTTCACAGTAAGCTGTTATATTACATGTTTTATATTCAGGATGGTACGTAATGTGTGTGATTAAGTACAAGTACCCTTTTGAGTGGTCCAAAGCTTCTTTGTAACATGCAGGAATTCTTGACTCTTGTATAAGTACTTGGGAAAAGCAAGGTTAGCTACTGTTAATATGTACATATCTTATATCTATTGAACATATTTATTTTGTGCTGAATCTGTGGTATGCAAGACCTAAAACTGACACGAACTGATTAATAGAAAATTGACAATGATCAATGCAACTAAGTTTTCTTTTTCATTATTTTCTTTTTTTTGGGGGTAGTGGTTATTTGTAGGGCTACTATTTTGTCCTGGAGATCATGGAAGTCATGGAATCTGTGACTTCAGAGGACCTCCATGACATCAGCTGGGAGCTGCATGGTTCTGCCTAGGATGACCACATAGCAAGTGTAAAAAATCGGGACATTGGGTGGAGGGTAATAAGTGTCTATATAAGAGCCCCCAAAATCGATACAGTCCCTATAAAATCGGGACATCTGGTCCCCCTACTTCTCCCAGCTCCCGTGATGACTGAGAGCTGTGGGGTAGGGGGTGGGGACAGGCGGTGGGGGCCCCCCTGGCTCCAAGCCACTTCTCTTGGCTGGGTCCTCCACAGCTTCCACCCACCATACGCAGTAGAGGACCCCACAACTCTCAGCCATGGATGGAAGGGGACCCTGGAGCTCCGAGCCCTCAGGGGCTGTGGGGGCCCTTGGAGCTCCCAGCTGGCGCCGCAGCTGCCCAGAGACTTTCCATTTTGTCATGGATATTTTTAGTAAAAGTCTCAGGGACAGGTCACAAGCTTCTGTGATTTTTTTCTTTATTGCCTGTCCCTGACTTTCACTAAAAATATCCATCACAAAATCTTAGCTTTAATTCTGAGTAAATCTCTGTGGCTCTCCCTTTGTGAAATCAAGCTTAATTTTCTTTTCTACATAATAATTTAAAATAATAATAATAAAAAAAATCTAACAATTTTCAGGCAATTAAGCCAGAACGTTGTACTGTTGTGTATAATTTTTTTTAAAAAAAATCTGATTTTCTCTTTTTTATGGACATTTTCCAGATCTCTTTAGTACAGGGATTTTTAAAAGCTGCTTATTCAATAGTATTAAAAGTTGTTACACTCAGTCTGGAAACTATTGTGTGTTAAAATAATAAGAATATCAAAATGTATATTTATCCTGCAAAGAGTAATGGCTCAGGTTAGTCTAGTTGTGTGTATACCGCTCCCATAATTTGGAAAATTTTCCCGTTCCAGAGTCTGTTGCTAAAGAAATATAGCATTATCCTAAGAGTCTGGTCCGCATTTGAAGTTCGTGTTGCAGTTATAGGAAATTGCAGATGCTAAGCACCTCTCAGGAGCAGACACTAAGGGTATGGTTACACTTACAAGATTATAGCGCTATTGGTTATAGCGGTCCCCTTATACAGTAATATGTATAGCGCTATTGTATGTCCACACTCAGATGTGCCAGCGGTATAGCATGGCCACATTTGAGGCACTTAATGCGGTATTAAGAGCAGCGCATTAGGGCAGGTATCCCAGCATTCAGCTGGGTGCAACGTGCTTTTTAAACAAGGGGGGTGAGGGGGGACGCGTTGTGTGTATGCGGAGGGAGAGAGATAGTGATTTTTTCGTTCTTCTGAAAGCCTGTCAGTGAGCCTCCGTTCACAAAGGGCTTTGTTTTCACACAGGCTCCCTCCTTAAACATTTGCACTGCTTATCTGCCAAGTTAAGAGAGAAACTCTAAAGAGGTACTTCCGCATTCCTCCAGCCGAGTTCAAAACAAAGGGAAGAGACGTCAATTGCCTTAAATGGCTCTAGGCATCTCGAGAGATCACTTGTAGCGCAGTGGGTGTCCACATTCTTGCTGTAGCGCTACAGCAGCTGCGCTACAGCCCTTATTCCCCATGCGGAGGTGGATTAACAATAGCGCTATAACTCAGGAGTTATAGCGCTCTACGTGCCTTGCCAGTGTGGACGGGGAGGAGGTTATAGCGCTCGTGGGGGCTTTATAGTGTTATAAAGTGCCAGTGTAACCAAGCCCTAACTCATCTGCCATACAAAAGGAACTCCAGCAGGATGAGTTTGAGTCAGAGAGCAGAAGTTAGAACTGCCTTTGGGGGTTTAAATGACATCTACAAGCATACATCGTCATGTAATGATGTAAATGTTTCAATGAAAACGATACAGGAGACAGAATAATATAGTAAAATTGTCTGCTAGATGGACTTCATTCTAGGAAAACTCATGTGTGGAACATATAAATATAAGAATGAAGTAGTAAATCTCCTTATTACCACCTCCAGCATGAGGCAGTCATGTTTTTTATTAGCTGGGTGGTTAGCTCTCTAACACAACCAGCCTGTTCACCCCTCAGACACCCTCCTCAGGGTTGATAACAGCTGCATACTAGTCACTGAGTCCTTTCAAAGTGTCCCCCTGTGATATCCAGCCCCTAATCACTGGACACCTGCAGAAATCCAAAATTCTCTATTCCCAAAGGAACAGTGTACCACAGTTTACCAGTTTTACCTTAGACTACCACTCCTGTATCACACACAACACTAGAGGTCAATTATAAAGGACAAAGAAATGTATTTAAGAAGGAATAGAGATTCAAATAAAAACCAGTATGAGACAAGGAAACAAATAGTTGCGTATAAAATATCTTAATCCTCATTCTAAAGACCAAATTTAATTAGGAAGTTATTTTCCTTTATAAAGAAGTTTCTTACCGAAAGTTCTCTTCAGGGTTTTCAAACAAGTATGGCTGAGATCATTCAAATGGATTAATTTAGGTTTTGTGTTCCCTGAGAGGTTTTAAGTAGACTTTTGGTATGTGAATCTTTGGCTCTTCAGGCAGCTCTGGAATTAGAGAAGAAACTCCTGTTATGGGTATCTAACCCATCTTAAACCTTTAGTAAACCAAAATTATGATATATATTTTAAACCAAAATTTGTTTTATTAACATCATGAAGTATGCACACTAAAATAATTATGTGCATAGTTGTTTTCAATTGCTCTGTGAAATCTGGGAGTTTTGCAACAATTCATTTTTCCTCACACTTTTTGTTCGTTTTTTAATTTACAATTCCAATCAATTTATAATGGTCAAATTAACAAATTATTGAAATCATATATTTATAATAGAACTAACTGGGTCACTTGGCACCATTGTAGTCTGTAAAAGCCAGGCTTTTATTGTGATTTTTAGTATCTGTTGTCTGTGCAAATCATTAGACTGTTGATGAGACTATTGATTTAGGTCCTGATCCCGCTGCAATTACAGTGAATAGGAGTTTTGCAAATGACATCAATGAGAGCGGGATCAGACATGCAGATAATGGAATCACTGTTTTGTAATTTCAAAGATACCAAGTACACTGTAATGTAAAACTGTCTAATTACAACAATATTAAAATCAATAATCCTCATCTTTGGACTTCTGAGTTCAGGAGCAGAATATATCTAAAACCGTGTATGGAAAGGCCAAATTGAAAATTATGTTTCATTATTTTTTGTCAAGTCTCAGAAGTGTGAAGTGGACATTCTGTGAGGAAATTTATTGAAAGCTAGTTTCTAATTAATAATGTGCAACCATATAAAATCCTTGTATATAAAAATCTGAGCATCCTCTGTCCAGAGATAATTAATGTATGAAGAGGATAACTCCTTGGTTAGAACCTCTCTCAATTCATCTAGTTAGCATCAGAAATGTGTTCTACAATGCAACCACTTCTAATAGATTTGCACTGTTGTTTCTGTGCAATGAACAAAGAATTTCCAAAACAAAGAGTGAAATCCTAAGCTCATTCAAGTGAGTTGCAAAACTGCCATTGACTTAAGTGGGGCTAGGGTTTCAACCAATTTTGACGAATGCTCTCTGGTTCTCTGCTGCTCCTTCGGCTTCTGTTAAACCAGCTTAGATGTTGGTATAATTTCAGAATTTCTTGGAATTTTCCTTCAGAATCTTGACTGAATTATTTAGCTATATGTGTTTCCATCTGTATCAGTTAACAAAAATAGTAACAAAAAAAAAGTAAACAAAAATATTCTAGGCAGCTTCAGACAAATGGCTTTAGTTTGCTTCTCTTTATCCATGTTTATAGTTTAAAATTTAGTGTCTTTGTTCCACACTTTTCTTTTTTTTCCCCATTACTTCTCTTTCCAGAGCGTTAATTCAAATCTGTCACAGCAATGCAATCTCCTTCTATGACTCACTCTTTAGCATTTAGATAGAGAGGTGAGCTTTGCAGTATATCTGGTTTATAAACTCTTGAGCTATATGAATTTTCTGTCACAAGTTTATTAAATTTGTATTTCTGAACTAGCAGAGTTACAGAAGCCAGCCTCCTCCCTCTACCTATACCAGCAGTGGGTAATTCAGCTGGCTATTTTCTCAGTGCATTGGTGTCTCAGTCGTCTAAATCTGCAAAAGGTTATACAGCTGTCTATAATTCTTCTTCTCTGGAGATACAAATTGTACCAAATTCACACTTACCTCCCTTCCAGGCAGATATGAAGATACAGCTTTACAGAGGTTAATGCTTCAACATTTCAGGGATAAAATATTGCTGCAGGGTCAGGATATTGCAACAGAAGTCTTTGGCATTAGGAGATCCCGTGTAGTCATACACTCCAAGAAGGGATTCAAAAGTGGGAAACAGATGGAATACTAACATATGGCAAATTGCAGGTATATATGTCTATAATATCATTTCTACCCTGTCACTCTTGTTCATTTAGATTAGAAAACCTGTCAGCGTCCCTCCTTATTGTTATGAGAATGTGAATAGAAATGTGCTAGTGAAAATGGGCTAGGATTGAGAGTTCAAAAGGGAAACACAACTCTTCAGCAGTTATTTTACAAACAATATCTTTGCATCTTTTGGTAAAAATAAGAATTTACAAAAACAAATCCCCACAATCCAAGTCTTTAAACATTAATGGTTCAGTAACAAAACCAGAGCCCCTTGCACACTAACAGGATGAAACAAGTGCCCAATCTCAACTCTTCACTGTCTGTGTTTGGTGTCAAAATCTTCCAATATGTATGTGCTCTACAATCCAAGGGGCTGCTGAGCCATATCTCTTGCCTTATGAACCTTCCTTTTTATATCAAATACAATCAGCCAAATCTTTATATAGGATGGTCTTGTGGATAAAGGAATCAGGAGCGCTTGTTTACATTCCGGACGCTGGGTAACATAGGCAATTCAACCCTCTTTACCTACATTCCCAGTCTATAAAATTAGGATAATACCTTCTTTTCATATAGGTGTTCTGAAGAGTGATTCATTAAAGTTCAGAAAGTTTTGTTTTGTTTTGTTTTTTAATTCTTAGATGGAAAGTGCTACCGAAGCATTAGAAACTATATTATTATTACAGTATAATTTATATGGTATTCTTCAAAATTTAGAATAGAATTTATTAAGAAAAAAAAAACATTTAACACCATGTATTTTTGGATGCTTCCCTAATGTGCAATTATTGTCTTTTGTGATATTTGGTTAAAAGAAGGCCAAATCATGCATATCATGACAGTTAAATAGTGGGAGAGAGAATAAAAAAGGGTATATATTGAGAACTTGAAAGTTTCTCAATGGTCGATCACTTAGAAGATTACTGTTCAGAACAACCTAGTTCAGGAATATCTTCGGAATTCTACTCCAGGCTGTTGGAGAAAGGAGGATGAGAGTCTTGTTGTTTGGGGTTGAAAGATTGGAGGATGCAAACCCAGTTTGGCCAATCTCAAATGCAGTCAACCGCAGTCCTCAATCTTGGCCCCAGAATCATGAGATTAAAAAAAAAAATTCAAAGTATTTTTAACCTGTCATTTGATTTTAAGTCCCTTCTACTTATGTGTGTGATAATTTCATGTTGTGAAGGCAATCTTTAATGCACACAAAAATGCAGGCCTTTTCTTCACTGCTCAGATGCAGATTTTACTCACCATCTCTTCATCACAGTCAGAGGGGGATTTATTTATTACTGTCTCGAGTCCCTCCGTGCCTACTTTCTCACCTTTCCCTTTTCAACCTCCCCCTCTGATTTTTGCCTCTACTCCTCCTCATTCTTCTCTCCTCCTTCAGAAGTTAGGTACAAAGAGTCATGATGTAATTTTAGAAAACATGATGCATTTCTCCCAAATACCTAAAAAACGATGATCTGGAAAACAAAACTCTAAGCTACATAGACAGGGTGCACCATATTCAAAACAGATGCTTAGATAGGTTAGATTTAGGATCAGAGTGACTAAGGACTGGGCTACAGTATGGGGGCGGGGTGGGGGGGTTGACCTAAGATACGCAACTTCGGCTATCGAATAGTGTAGCTGAAGTTACAGTACCTTAGGTTGACTTACCTGGCTGTCCCCACGGCGGCAGGTCGACTGCGGCTCCTCCGCTGCCGACTCCACTTACTCCTTCTGCTGATGTGGAGTACAGACATCGATTTGGAGATCAATTTATCACATCTGGATGAGATGCGATAAATTGATCCCTGGTACATCGAGCGCTACCCGCCGATCTGGCGGGTAGTGTAGCCATACCCTTACTGTTCTAAGCCACAATTTGACATAACTACACAACCCATTTTGTGTTCAGTAATTGCATTTATAATATTTTTAACTCTTTTTTAAGAAAACCTCACATTCAGTGCATTTCAAAAAAATTAATTTAAATCATTCTACCACCTTGGTATCATTCTGAACAAATATAAACATTATTCAATAATTATAATTACAATAAATTAGTATTTTAATAACATTTTAAAAAACTAATTGCAACAAATTCTCCAAATAACTGAAATTAATTATTTTTAATGTTATCTTTGCCTTACAGAACACCTGGTCCTTACCTGTCCCCACTGGTCTCAATCATAGCCCTTTCCTGATTCCCTCCTCCTTCCTGCCTTGGGACCTTTCCCATCCTCTCCTCTGCCCCCTTCTGCTCTGGGACTTTCTTCCTTGGACCCCGAAATAAGTTATAGAGCTTCCCTGATTCCTCCCCTTCCCTGGCCTCTGGCTACCTAAGGACCTCCCTTGTCTCCCTGACCCCTCTGTAACTCTTCCAGCTCCCCCATCCCTTTCCCTTTCCCTTCTGCCCCCATAATATTCACCATCTCCTGGAGCCAGCAGCAGCTCTTCTTCAGTTTTCCCCTTCCACACCCTGGTCCTCTAATCCTTACTACATAAGGATGAAGGCAAGGCTATCACGGGGTCAGTTCTGTGTTCTGTGGCCAGCAAGTTCTTGCTCTTGCCTGGAGATCTGCACATGTGTATCCAAACCAACCCTGAAAAATCACAAGAATAGAGAGGCTTTTTGCATCATCTTGAGAGATACTGCTGCAGGCTCCAAAATCAAGTGGCTTGGGAATAATTTGTAATAGTTGGCAACTCTGAAAACCAAGGGCTTAATTCTTCACATTTGCACACATAAATAACCTTAGTCTCAATGAGACTTCAATATTTTTTTGTCTTTGGCTCTTTAACCAGCATATATAATCTCCGTACTACATGCAAGGCCACATATATACTCCACTGTTGGTGGGTTCTGACAGCTTCTGGCACATAGAAGAAATGAGAGCCATTAGAGGGTTTTCAAACTATTTAAAGTAATGCTACCCGATTCCTATACGCTGCACCAGTGATACTCAGACTGAGGCTTGTGGGCTGAAAGTGGCTCTCTAATGTGTCTCTTATGGCTCTTTCAACATACGATATTAAAACACTATGTGAGTTAATTATTAACCAATCAGAATGCTTTTACTATGTTGTTGACCAATTGTACTTAATAAAAGAATACATGGTCAGTTATTTTACTGTGAGTATAGTACTATAGTAAATGAAACAATGAATTTACATGACTGTACCTCTTTCTGGGTAATGTTGATCTCTAATGTGCTCCCGAAATCTCATTGCGCTACACATATGTGAATGAAATTACTAACATATGTAAATGTTTGAAGTATCAAGCCCTAAATTTAGAATTGGATGCTTATTTCCTGTCCCTCCCCCGATACCTATTTTCCCCACTAGGCATCTAATGTCAGCACAGAAAAATAGAAAATGAAAACAAGAGCTTCAAGAGTAAAATTCTCATTGACTTGAATAGTCAGGATTTAACCCTTAGGTGACTTACTTCGCAGCTTTAGATTTAATAAATTATCTGGATTCATACAAAAAAATTACATTAAAAGAACACTAAGATTGCAATGACAAACATGCCAAAGTTAGAAGATTAAGGCCTGTATCCTCTTAAATTGATTTTCTTGTGTGTTATGCATTATGAAACGTTTTTAAATTGAACGATCACATTTTCACCCTCCAGAGGACCCTTTCCTCCTTTAGTGAACAGTGGTCTGAAAATGAATCAGGGTTGGGTGGTACATGAGATTCTTGACTGAGGAACTGTGATAGTCTATCCCACACCATTCCAAAACAGTTAAAAGGGGTTTGAGGAGGCCAATTAACACACTGGACTGCACCTGGAGTGAGAACCAATCTTAACTGAGGGTAAAGATCATCTGGTGAAAGAGCTGTGTAATGACTACAAAGGAAGGAAGTTCAAAGCAGAAAAGTGGCTGCAGGTAGAGAGTGAATAATGCTGCAGTCAGTCTCTAAAATTATAAAGTTTGAAGACCAAATGGTCAAGGAGGAAGCCCAGGTGAGAACTGGCCCTGATATCCTCTTGGGAATAGAGTATGAGAAACCAGCCAGAGGGAATGGGACATGGTTTTAGGATTTCAGGGGGAGAGTTCTGAGAAGTGTTCAGTGGAGGAATAGAGCATGGGGATCTTAGGCCTGATCTGCATTAGCGGGGAAGATCGACCTAAGATACGCAACTTCAGCTATGTGAATAGCGTAGCTGAAGTTGATGCATCGTAGATCGACTTACCTGCCATCCTCACGGTGGCAGCAGTCAATAGTCGGCTCCCCTGTCGACTCTGCCATGTGCCTTTTGGCGAGCTGGAGTTCCAGAGTTGATGGGAGTGCCTCTGGGGATCAATTTATCGCGTCCTGACGAGAGGCGATAAATCAATCCCCAATAGATCGATCTCTACCCATCGATCCAGCTGGTAGTGTATACAAGGCCTTAGGAAGCCTTAAAGGGAAAGCCCAAGGAGAGTAGAAGTTGACTTAATATTTTTAGTTGGGGATTTTGTTAGTGGATTCCAGGAATATTCGTGAGCCCTTTAAAAGGGTTAACTAGAGTGATTGTAGCACCACAAGGCCTAATAAAGCCTGGGTAGAAAGAAGCCTAAGGGAGGTAGCAGCAAAAAGTTGTGACAAGCAGACCTTGGCTTCTTGTTACAGTGTCACTGCTATGGTGGTGTGAGGCCAGAGAACAAGGATAAAATCGATCCCCCAGAAAGGGTTGCAGAGACTATAGGGAAATCAGAAACAATATAATTGAATTTTTATTTTGTTGGCCTTTCTGTTACCCTAGAAGGGGTGGACTTGAATTGTGACCTCCTCAAAGGATCAAATTATGGGAAGAGAAACCCATGGAGTGACTGTTGACAGGGAGCACCAGATGGGGAGAGCCATCATTAAGAGGTGCCCCCATGGTGAGTGAACTCCTTCACAAGAAATCCTATCTTCTTTTTGGCAGAGGTTGGAATATTTGTAGTGAATGAGACAGGATGTAGGAAGAGGAAGGAAAGTCTCATTATTAAAGAAGTTCAGTGCCACCCTGGCAAACTGCATTCTGTTCCTGCTTCTGCCACAGATTTCCTTTGTTATACCGGGCAAGGCACTTAAACCAAGTTCTTTTCATGTGGCCACCAACTATGTATTCGTCATTATTAGTTTACCCAATACCTGGGGTAAGATTTACAAGAGTGCTGAGAACTCACAACCACAACTAGTGGTGTTAGTTTGTTCGAGCTGTGCTGTCAAAATGCTAAGTAACCTGAAAAATCAAGCACCTCAAGTTGGGCATCCAAAATTAGTGGACACTTTTGACAATTTTGGCCTTAATCTCTGTACCTCATTTCCCTGGCTGTGAAAAAAGGGCAGTATCAAACACCATGTAATCTCACAGGGTGATGTAAAGATGTATTTGCTAATGTTTGTGAATGGGATTTTTTGATGGTTCTCTCTATCATGAGAGAACCATAAAAAATCCCATGAGGAAATTAATCATTGTATTTAGTGCAGCATTTGGATAGTGTGTGTTAAGACCTGGGCCCCACATTGAATATGGAGGATAAAAAGAAATATTGAGTAAATATTAAATACCGGTACTCTTGACAGACAACATAGTATGCTATTATGCAATTAAGTACTTTATCAGCATATGTTCAGGGCTTCATAGACAATCTTAATTCTAGCACAGTGTAAAACCAGTATGCAGCTATAGAGAATATAGCATTATGTATGTTGTAACATGTTGATTAATATTACTTGAAACCAGGAGGTGTAATTTTAAATTTATTCGAAGCTATGATTAGACTGAACCCTAAGCTAAATGAGATAATACTGATTTTTAGCGTGAATATAATTTCTCTTGGTCAGAGAATAGCAACAACAACAACAAAATCCAGAATTCAAAGATTTAATTTATGAAGAAAGATTAAGAGGCTTATTATTGAAAAGAAAAAAAGATTTTACAGTCACCTAAGCAAAGTTTTTTTAACTTATGAAGAGGGTGACTAACATTCAAATGAACTTTATACTTGCAAGGAAGAGAAAAGGAAGGGTTGGATTAGAAAAGATTAAAGAATAGAGAGTAAAAAGAGACCTCAAGTGAAACATTTTACATGTAGAGTAATAAACATATGGAATAGATTACTGGAAAGCTTTTGAAGCATGAAGCATTGATGGATTCAAAAAGGCATCAAGTTGAGCTTCTGAGGATAGAAAGATATGGGGAATACATCGTCTGTTAGAAGTGAGGAAAGCATAGATAAGATGGTACAATGAGTGAAGTTCTTTTTTCGTAATCTGAAGGTTTATGTCCTCACATAAAATAAGAAAGATATGTATTAAAAATAATTTCTCTTAGTATATATCCTTGAAGGGAGAGGGCCTGATTCTAACCTCTGATGCATGGCATGCACATCAGACATATTCACATGTGCAGCTTTGGGTGGCTATGTATTTAGGAAAATAAGAGTCTGGCAGTGACAAGCTTACAGAAAGCTTCTGTTTTCATATGTGATGGTATGCAAGAGCTTAATCCTTAGCTGGGAAAAGGCTGAATTTCCGTGCATTAGGACATCCCAACTTATGGTGCCAGGTGATGTTTTCTTAATGTCAATTGAAACTGGTTTGAAAAAGCAAAATTGTTCCCAGTCACTTTAGCTTCGCTTTGTAGTTTCCCTGGATATATATCATCATTTTTTTATCCCTTCCTTAACATGCTGTGTCAGTTTGGTCCAGTATTACCTGGAAGACAATTATGTATATGTGACGATGCCATGTGTGAACAGTTTCCTGGGATCCTCTGTGTCAAATATTTGTGAAAGAAAATTCTTTGATTTTTTTTTCTTCCATGATGCAGTGGTGTTTGCTCTTAAGAAGTTAACATTTGCCACCAGTTACCACAGTAAACACAATTACCACAATTCTTTAGTTGGAGTGTATTGGAAAACTGGGGTATCTCAAATACCACTGTGTGATAATTATGGGAAATTCTAACTTTTGAATGGTTTCCACTGAAAGATATATTCATGAATGACATATTTTATTGTAGATTTTTTTGATTCTTCATTTAAGTAATCAATTTGTGTGTTTCTGTACAGTGGGGACAGGTTTGGTAGGTGGAACTCCAAGTTTATTCTGCTGGTTTACCGATCTATACACTTTTTCATTTGCAAATTAATAATTAAGAACATTGTATTATACAGTGCAATCCAGTTACAAAGAAGGTGTGGGGATTGTAAGAGGAACCACTGTGTATCTGTGGTGTAATTCTTTTTTAAACTTGGGTGAATTTCTTTTCATATCTTCCTTTTAGCCTTAGAATTAATTGTGTGTAAACCATTTGGCTCCTTAGGATGATAATTAATTCACCCCTAAACATTAATTTGGTTAAGTAGTTTGTTAGTTATTATTGTTTTTATAGAGTTAAATTCATCCCTGTTCAGAAGGGTTACATGAGACCTATGCACCAGTTGTGTTGTATTTATGTCATACTGGGCCCTCCTTATGTGGGTGAATTTCATCCATTGGTGTAAAAGTTCTCTTTTAATCTTAAATCTTAGTTTTTGAATCTCTTGGAAATACTGTTTGTCATAAGTGTGAAGTAGCCTAGAATTATTGTTTACCTGTAAGGGGTTAAGCTAAAGGTAACCTGAGAGGTGGACAACTGACCAATGAGAAATTCCTCAGGAGACAAAGGATTTTAAGTTTCAGTTTCTCTCTGGGTCTCTCTCTGTTCACCTCGGCTATGGGATGAACACAGCTATGTCTTTCACTGTAACTATAAGATTCCATCAAGTACTGTAGTCAGTAAGTTTACCTTCTTTTTATCACTTGGAGGGTTCTCAGTGGTGAGTGTTGGCTGGGTGCTTCTTGATATTGTAAGCTTCAGCAGAGATCTCAACAGTGGGAGAAAGTTGCCTCAGGGGAGAGGTTTGGTTTCTGAATCCTTTTGTTGATTATGGTAGATGCTGTTCTATTGATAGTTGTAAGGGATTTATTCCTTTCTTTTTTTCTTTTATTAAAATCTTTCTTTTAAGAAGCTGACTGCTTGTTTTCCATGGTGTAAGATCCTGGTTTTGGATCGGGCATGTCTCGCAGGATCAGGCGAGGTTTGGTTTTTTTATTCTCTCAAGCTTTCCAGGAGAGGAAGAAGTTTGGGAGGTTAATGGAAAGGGAAAGAAGGGTCCCAAACTACCCTAAATTGAGTTTGGTGGTAGCAGCGTACCAGGTCCAGAAACAGAAGAAGTTGTGTTCTGGGGAAAAACATTTTAACCCAAGCTGGTAAAATAAGCTTGTGGGGGTTATTTCTTTTTTCATGCGGGTCCCCACATCTGTACCCTAGAGTTCAGAGTGGGGAGGCAATCTTGACACTGTTAACTTCTGGTTAAGGACCAGATTTTGCCACCATCACTCTCACTGTGTGTCAGTTTGTTCCATGAGGAATCTCTTTGATTTTAAAGGGATTACTTATGGAATGAGTTGCCATTCAGCATGAGTGAAGGTGACTCATGTTGAAAACATAAGTTAGGATTTCTCATGCACAATGCTGAGCACTTTTGGCTGCCCCTAACTGCAACACCTTGCAAGGCCCATAATGGCTTAGTTCAGTCTCTACTGAGGTGCCAAATGTGCCCCCTTCCCTTTTTCTATTTTTTTTTTACTTTTATTTTTATAATTAGTTGAAAAGAACAGTTTGAGTAGTCACTAGTTCTTGAGTTTCTTGTGCTTTCGTGCCACTTGCTTGATATTTCTGTTTAAGCTGTTGCACATTTATATTTTTTACCAAATACATTTTGGCCTTTCAAGAGCAGGCCTCCACACCTGACTGCATTTTACAAGTGTGTACTTGACCAGGGCGTGAAACCAAGTGTGATGAATTCCATCATGGTCTACAGCAGACAGCATGTAAGGTTGGTTAATGAGTCTGTTAACCTTCCCTTCACTATTAGGGAGTCTGAAAATTGATCCTCAGTCCACTGCAGAGATTTTCTTTCTTTTTTCCCATATCTGTATGCTAGGATGTATCATTAGACAATATCAGATGATACAGTTATTATCTTGCACAGTTTGGTAGACAGTATTCAGAAATGAAAAATAGGTTTAGCAGCTCATAATACATAGATTGTTCAATAACTTTCGTTCTCTGAGAACTTTCCAGTGAGTTGAGATTAATACAAGTTGAGACGAGAGTCTGAATAAGTGTCTAGCAAGGAGTAGGCTCAGTTCCCCCCCCCCACACACACTTCATATGTAAGCAAAGAAAATTATTAGCATGTTGGTATGCTAAGTAATGGTTGTAATTTATACATGTTCAATAGAGATTGCCCAAATTAGAAACATCATGTAACCTGTTCAATTGGTAAATTTGTCTTTGCAAATCTCTCCACCACTTAGAAGAAAGCTACACAGTCCCTGAAATCCAACCACCAGAGAATGATCAAACCAGCAGACAAAAGGGGATACTGCTTATAACTATGTATGCTACGCTATCTATTCCACCTTGTATTTAGCTCAGCCCCTTTCCCAGACCTGAAGAAGAGCTCTGTGGAGATCAAAAACTTGTCTCTCTCACCAACAGAAGTTGGTCCAGTAAAAGATACTATCTCACCTACCTTGTTTCTCTAATGGGAGTGCAAATCAGTTTAGCATTGTGGTGAGCATAGCAATGCCTACATTTCATTTAAAATCTAGGTCTAGAACTCTTCAAAGAAATCATGAGGTTTCTTTTTCTTTTGGGTATCAGTAAAGTTGGCTATCGTTCCACGTTCTTAGAAACAGCTGAGCTAGTTTGGCTGAAACTTAAACAAAATCAACCCAACAAACAACAACAGAGGAACTTTCAGTCTAATGGAGGGACCTGGCATAGATTTCAGCTCAGGTGATTAATGTTAGGCAAAGTTACAATCAACTGAAAACAGGGACTTTGGAAAATATTAATAGAACTTAAATAGCTATCTTGTCAACTCTGCCAATAGTCTATGGATTCCCTTATAATTTCTATACGAGCATAGTAAATAAAGGTTGTGTGAGTAGCTTTACTAACCAAAAATCTTGTAGTTTGGATATAATGGCGATATCCTTTTCCTAAGCTCTAAGGCCTGAGGCTATACTGATAGACCTGTATGTGTAGCTTCATATGATGTAATTTCAGACCCTAACCCTGTACTTACTGCATTATATAGAAAACATTCCTGTAGAGATTAAAATAAGGACACCTCTAAAAGAGCTGGACTAAGGCCTGGTCTACACTACACTGTAAAGTCGAATTTATCTGTGTTAAATCTGTTCTTCCACTTTATTCTCACGACAGCGCCAGTTAGGCTGATCTAAAAGGGGCTTTAAATTGATTTCCAAACTCCTGCCCAACAAGGGGAGTAGTGCTGAAATTGACGTTTCTGTTGAACTAGCATTATTGAGGATGCAGTTCGACATTACCGGCCTCCGGGAGCTATCCCAGAGTGCTCCAGTGTGACTACTCTGAACCCGGATGCATTGGGCAGTTAGACAGGAAGCATCCTAGAAACTTTTGCATCTCACTTCCTCATTGGTCAGCTTGCCGAGATCTCCTGCACAGCTCACCATGCAGAGCCCACCAGCAGAGGAGACCATGCAGTCCCAGAATCAAAAAAGGGCCCCAGCATGGACTGCAAGGGAGGTACTGGATTTGATCATTGTGTGGGGAGATGAATCCATGCTGGCAGAACTGCGATCCTAAGAAAGAAATGCCAATACATATGCCAAAGTCTCCAAGGGCCTGATGGAGCAAGGCCACAGCACGGACACACAACAGGGCCGTGTTAAAAAACAGTGCTGTGTTAAGGAGTTGAGGCAAGACTATCAGAAAGCCAAATAAGCCAACTGACGCTTCAGGTCACAGCCCAAAATGTGCCGCTTCTACACTGAACTGCATGCCATTTTAGGGGGATGTGCCACAACTACCCACCCACGTCCGTGAACTCCACCGAGAGATGGCAGAGGTAAACATGGCAGAGGATATGCTGGACGAGGAAGATGAGGTGAAGGAGGACTATGAGGGCGAAGAGTCTACGGAACAGGCAAGCGGAGACACCTATCCTCCCGAAAGCCAGGAGCTGTTCATCACCCTGGAGCCGGTAACCCCCCAACCCTCCCAGGATGGTATCCTGGACGGGAAAGGCATACAAGGCAACCTTGGTGAGTGTCCCTTGGTCAATGGAGTACCCGCTTGACAAGCTATTTTTTTAATGATTACTGTGCCCTGAGAACTTGGGGTGCAAGAGTGTCTGCAAGAGTGTCTCTGTCTTAAAAGAAATCCTCCCAGCAGTCCCCCAAGCTTTTTTTGCAGGGGGAGGTGTAGAATCTGGATGGCCAGCAGCGTCTGGGATCATGTGCCCATGCGTTCTCTGATCGCGATGGGGGAGTGGGGCACAGACACCATACTGTAACAGTCTGGCTAACAGTTATCTTCCCCAATACCAACCAGGTGCTGAGGGGCAGGGTGCAACTCTCATCACAGAAAACTTCTTTGTTTTCAAAATACCACTCTCCCTTTCTTTGTCCAACAGCTGAAACTGTTTCCAGCCTCCCCCTCTCATCCGTGTCCCACAGGCTTGCACAGATAAGGTGGCGAAAAAAACACACGCGGGATGAGATGTCCACGGAGCTCATGCAGTCCTCCCGCACAGAGAGAGCACAGCTTAGAGCTTGGAGACAGTCAATGCTGGACTGCTGGAAAGTGGTAACTGAGCGTGAGGAAAGAAGGGACAAGCGGAAGCAGAGAAGAGGTGAAAGGGAACAACGGAGGGGCGAGAGAGAGGAGAGAAGGCAGGAAGCATTGCTCCATCTTCTGGCGGAGCAAACCGACATGCTCCAGAGTCTGGTGGAGCTGCAGGAAAGGCAGCTGGAGCAAAAACCGCCATGGCAGCCTCTCTGTAACCTCGCCCCTCCTCCCCAAGTGCCATAGCCTCATCGCCAGCACTCCGTAGAACGCAGGGGGGCGGGGGCGGGGCACCTTGCCACTCTACCACAGAGGACCACTCAAGCACCAGAAAGGTGGCACTCCCAAAGTTGTGACTTGTTGCGTGTTCTTGTCCTACCCTCACCCACCACCCCGCCCGGTGTTTACCCTCCCTCCCCCACGCACGCCTTCCAGTGCTACATTTACAGCAATCTTCCCATTCCTGTGACCCCTTAATGAAGAATGTATGGTTTTCAAACAACAATGATTTTATTATTGCTTAGCAAGTGATGAGGGAATGTGGGGAGGCAGCTGGCTGAAATTTCAGTGCAGGGGAGCAGGAGAAAGGAAAAGGACACATGGAAATAAAAAAAACAAACAAACCTGTAAAACGTTAGCCTGATCAAGGGGGTGGGTTTTCAGGATGCGTAAACAAACAGCAGAAGTAGAAACAAAGTGAAGTCTCACACTGTAGTCTGCCTTGCCATGAAACTAGTTGTCAAGGCTTCTCTGATGCGCACAGCATCGGGGGTGCCCTTCTAACTGCCCTGGTGTCTGGCTGCGCGTAATCTCTCCTCTCTCTCGCCCCTCTGTTGTTCCCTTTCACCTCTTCTCTGCTTCCGCTTGTCCCTTCTTTCCTCACGCTCAGTTACCGCTTTCCGGCAGTCCTGCGCATAATCAGCAGCCAGGCGGTCTGCCTTAACCTCCCACCCCGCCATAAATGTCTCTCCCTTGCTCTCACGGAGATTGTGGAGCACACAGCAAGCTGCAATAACAATGGGAATATTTGTGGCACTGAGTAAGCTGTGCCAGCGTCCCTTGAAATGCCCAAACACACACTCTACCACCATTCTGCATTTGCTCAGTCTGTAGTTGAACAGCTCCTTACTACTATCCAGGGCACCTGTGTATGGCTTCATGAGGCAGGACATTAATGGGTAGGCCGGGTCCCCAAGAATAACAATCGGCATTTCAACATCCCCAGCTGTAATTTTTTGGACTGGGAAGAGAGTCCCTTCCTGCAGCTGTTTAAAAAGGCTAGAGTTCTTAAAGACACGAGCACCATGAACCCTGCCTGGCCAACCCACGATGATGGTGAAATGTACCCTTTGATCAACCAGTGCTTGCAGGACCATGGAAAAGTATTCCTTGTGCTGGTGGTCTGGTGCCAGGATAAGGATATGTGTTCCGTCTATAGCCCCACCACAGTTAGGGAACCCCATTACTACAAAGCCATCCACTATGGCCTGCACATTTCCAAGTGTCACTACCCTTGACAGCATCAGTTCAATGATTGCGTTGGCCACTTGCATCACTACAGCCCCCTCTGTAGATTTGCCCACTCTGAACTGATTGCGGACTGACTGGTAGCTGTCTGGCGTGGGAAGCTTTCAGAGGGTTATCGCCACTCGCTTTTGAACTGTGAGGGCTGATCACATCTTGGTATTCTGGCGATTCAGCACTGGAAAGAGCAAGTCGCACTGTTCCATAAATGTGCCCTTATGCGTACAAAAGTTTCTGAGCCATTTGGAATCATCCCAAACCTGCAGCACTATGCGGTTCCACCAGTCCCTGCTAGTTTCCTGGGCCCAGAATCACCGTTCCATTACAGGAACCTGCCCCATTGCCACCAGGATCCCTAAGCTGCTGGTGGCACTGCATTTGGGGAGCCCTATGTCCATGTCCTCTTCACTCTCGTGACCGACGTGCCTTCACATTCTCGCATGGGTTTTCCCTTCCTGCATACATTTCACGATAATTCGCGAGCTGTTTACAATGCCTGTAACTGCTGCGATGAGCTGAATGGGATCCATGTCAACGCACTACTAGGGTGTCTGCACGGGCAGTCCATGGAAAAGGGCAGAGCTGGCAGCGGAAGCATTCGACTAAGGAAGAAAGGAGAAAGACGAGAGAAAAAATGCCACTTGGAGGGAGAAGACATGCCACTCGGCGGGAGCTGCAGAAGCCTCCACACTTAACGTTCTTTTTATGAATGCCTGGAGCACGGCAGGATAGCAGCCCAGGGCCAGTGATGCTGATGGCACCAGAATAGATATTGCAGCTGAACAATGGGAGGACCTTCGAGGTAGAATCCTCTGGACAATCCATGAAAAAGGGAAGAGCTGGCAGCGGAAGCGTTCGACTAAAGAAGAAAGTAGAAAGATGAGCGAAGAGATGCCACTCGGTGGGAGAAGAGATGCCACACAGCGGGAGTTACCAAAGCCACCAGTCTTGACGTTATTTTTATGAGTGCCTGGACCACGGAAGGATAGCAGGCAACTTGATGTAGTTTCGGAATTGACTGGAGTACAGTAAGATAGCAGGCGACTTGAGAGCAGAGTTCTAGCAGGAGCCGTGACTGGCTGACCACTGCTCTGTCTGCCAAAAGCAGTATGGCGTCTGCAGGACCGAAAGGCGCGAAACGGTTGTCTGACGCACCTTGCACTGAGGGAGGGGCGAGTGATTGGAAGCGCGAACAAAAAACCCGTGAGACTATTTTTGCCCCCATCATTCAATGCCGGCTTTACCCAGAATTCCAAGGGGCCACGGGGACTGCGGGCACTGTGGGATACCTACCCACAGTGCGTCGCTCTGAGAGTTGATGCTAGCTGTGGAACTATGAACGCGATCCGCCGAATTAGCCAGCTTACTGGGAACACACACAATCGAATGTATACCATTGGCTTTCTTAACTCAAACTCTTGAAAGTCAGCATTAGCTCGTAGTGTAGACAAGGCCTTAGATTTATTTTTTTAATGAACTATTTATACTTTCCCTTTTGGAAATAGATGATGCATATGCATAGTGTTAGATTACTAAATTGGGAAGTTTCATGTATTTTGGAAGTGTTTTGTCCCTTTCCAAAAAATGTACATTATTTGCAGAGGCCACTCCAGACAGTGTGTCACCTCCATCCTAACCACCAGAGGTTGTACCACTTCCATCCCACCGGTTTTCATCGGAGAGGGGTGGGGATTGAGAAGGATGGGGGCAGAGAGGTTTTGAGCCTGTGAAATTAATTACTCAAAAATAAGAAATTTCCATTTTTTAAAAAAAATCTTCACGTCTGGTCTAATTTAGGGTATTTACTGGGGCATGGAAGAAAAAAGCAGTGAAAGACAGCAATAGAAACCAAGTCCTTGGATACCAGGGCCTGTCTCTCTTTAACTTGCCCAACAAGTTTAAGTAAGATCTATGTAATCATTTGACAGGTGAGGGATTAGATTACTGTTTTCTTTATTTATTTGGCTTTAAAAATAATACTTACATTTAAACTGAATTTTGTCTTTAACTGTTATCCTTCTGTTTGATGGAATGTCAGAACTTCCAGGAAAACTAACACAAATTGGAACAAGTGACAGGGGAAATATGCATTTAGTTGCTTCAGGAAGTCCTCACAAAAATATTTTGATCATAAAGTGCATCTCTACAAAGTATCGCTTTAAGGAGAAAAAAAAAGTCTAGCACCAATCCTTATCCTAGTTATTCACAAGGACAGAATGCTACCCCCTAACTGTATTTTCCTGAAGATGATTACTTTAATATTTAATTACAATATTACTGGGAGGCCCCAATCAGAGTCATATTATGAGCACTGCCTATGTTCCAATGTCTAGAGTAACACTCCTCCTACTGGAAAGATGAGACACTTTTTCATCATCTTAAACTCTTATCCTGTGTTCCAGTCTGCTGCTGTTGGACCCCTGTTTCCATGCAGTCTCACTGAATTCAATGGTGCTCCTCACGAGCTCAGGCTAGTGAAGGGGTGGGCAGACGTTTTGGCCCAAGGGCCAGATCTGGGTGGGGAATTCGTATGCAAGGCCATGATTTTAGGGCTGGGGCGGGGGTTGGGTTGCGGGACAGGGTGCAGAGTGTGGGAAGGGGTGTGGTGTGTGGAGGGGGCTCAGGGCAGGGGAAGGGGTGACTCAGGGAGCTAAGGGGGTTGGGGTGTAGGGTGTAAGAGGAGTTCACGATGTGGGGTCCATCCCTGTGCCACTTACCTCAAGTGGCTACAGGGTGGCAGTGACATGCGGTGGGGCTAAGGCAAGCTCCCTGCCTGCCCTGGCTCTGCGCCATTCCCAGAAGTGGCCAGCATGTCCGTCAGTTGCTCTGGGGATGGGCTCAGGTGGGGCAGGTGGCTTTGCCTGTGGATGTCACCTCCAAGGCTCCCATTGGCCATGGTCACCCGTTCTCAGCCAATGGGAGCTGTGGGGGTCAGTGCCTACAGGTGAGGGCAGTGCATGGAGCCCTCTGCCCTCCCCCTCCCGAGAGGCCTCAGGGACGTGGTGCCAGTTGCTTCCGGGAGTGGTGCGGGGCCAGGGCAGGCAGGGAGCCTGCCTTAGCTCTGCTGCATCATGGGGCTGGCAATTCTGTGGGTCTGATTGAAAGCCCTGATGGGCCGGATCTGACCCGCAAGCCTTAGTTTGTCCTTCCTTGGGCTAGTGCATTGAATTACAGAATTGGGGCCTAACTTTTGAGCCATGCCATTCCAATTTTAGACAGAAAGGATGCTGTTTGTTAAGCAAAAGCAGATCACTTCACTTGAATGTATGACTAGGCAACACTCAAGAAAAATCTTTCAAATGTGTGTGCTTAAAGTTAGTTCATTATAAATTTTGACTTCCACACATTTTGGCCAAAACCCTAGATTGCCTGATCTGGCTTTCTAAGCAGGGATTTCCAGTTGCTAGACAGGTATGGACCATGTTATTAGGCAAATCCCCCAGACTCATGTCTCATAATTTATGCTGCTTAGAAGTTTTAAAGGTATTTTGCTGGCTATTCAAATCGATCTCAAATCACAGTAGAGATCAATTCCAGCATCGTTTAGTTCTGATGTTAATTAATTTCAGCCCAAACTTTACCATTCTTCTACATTCTGTTGAGGTAATCCATCATCATGCTAAAGCAAGAGAAATTCAATCCATCACTGCTGGATTCTGATAGAGGACTATGGGGGAGGGTGCAAGTCATCTTCCCAGCAGTAATAAAACAGCTGTGATACATGCCACTTTAAGCTGGTATCATCATATAATAGATGGTTTTCTTCTGCGTGGGAGCTTGCTTCAAAATCTTCAGGCAGATGAACTCTGTTGCAAAGGTTTCATTTTGTGGAATTTAAGGCTCTGAACTGGTTATTGACAAATACTACATCATCAGTTCCAGTTGAAGACACAGACTAATAAGTAGAACATTGGCACTAATCCTCTTTTAATCAGCCTTAAAATGGTAATTTCAGATAGATGAGGGCATAGGGAATAGATTTTTTTTTTTACTCAAAGTGGTACTAAAAATACCAGTGATATGTGTACACAACCCAAGGATGAAATTAAAGAGCATTTGCTGTGCATGGTGACTGAAGCATAGAATAGAAAAACTGAGGTCACAATTGTAGTGGGACCCAGCAACTTCTCTGTTAAGTGAGCCTATCCTTTCAGTTCCAAAATAACCCTTTTTTAAGGATACCCAGGATATTTAATCAATGAAAAAAAAGTGCAGTTAATATATTGTAGGATTTAAAGTGCCAGTTAAAATTGTACACTGGTGAGGTGAAGCCTTGGAGCTCTTCCTACTAAATTCAGTTACCTATCTTATCTATGTTCAGTATGATTGGTATCATGTAGGTCTTCACTGACATATTTAGACACATTAATCCTTTGGTTGTGATGAAGTTTCTTACGAAGCACTGATTTGGCTGACTATTTGGAAAATGTAAATGTCTAGGTTTAAAATAATACCGAACAAATGTTTGTTAAAATACATGATGCTTTCAAAGAGATTCTAGAGTTCCCTAGCACTGAAATGCTGCAGAAAATAAATTGCAAAAGTTAAAGCAGTGTTTTTGTCTGTGTAAACAGAGTAATGCAAATATTGTATAAGCCTTACTGAATGCCGTTAGCCTGCAAACATCAATCTCAATCTATTTTGAAGATCAGTTAGCTGAGCCATGAAACAGTGTGCCTAGATCATGTAACCAGAATGCAAGTACTTTAGCTGGGCTATTTGAAGTTTCCTAACTTGAACCTCCTGGGATTTATAAAGGAAGAATGTGTGACAGTTTTTGTAAACAATAAAGTTGATGTAAATTAATCAATTTAAGCTGGAAAGTAGTTTTACTGAAAGCCAGGTTCAAGCCTAATGCCATGTCAAAGGTTATCTGTAATGTATGCCAAGTATTGCAGATTGTTCATTTTACAAAGTCTTTATGATTCTTTTGCGTCTGTTACATAAAAGCATTTCGAGATAGATTTTCATGCTCATGAAGTTAGAGATCTACTCCAAGTCTAATTTTAATTTTACAAAATTTTCTTTAGTGTAATTCAAACTTTAACTTATCAGTGTAAGGTATCTCTTCCTGTTAGTTTGTCAGCAGTTAGTCTGAACTTAGAGTATATTTTCAAGCATGTAATACATTTAAACTCTAGATAATAAAATGAAATATAGAGGTGTACAACTAACATTCTAGAGTTTTTTAAAATGGGTTTATTTTACAGTGTTGCAGGTTGTATTTTTAGATATGGTAGATGTCTGCAATTTGGAATTGATAGTTCTGTGGTGTGCGCAAATATACAACAAAGGTGAATGTGATTGCATCTTAAAGGTCAGCTACTGCATCACTTTGAAAGGTCACCATGCACCTAACATCTGAAGGTAAAATATCATGTTGGCTTGTTATTTTAATCCAGTTCTTAGTATACATGTTTCCATATCACAAAAAATAATCACAATTATAAGTAATTGGCACCATATTTGGTGGCCTCTGTGGATAGATGAAAGATTGACTGAGACTTTCATAGGCAAAAATTGAAGATTTTCACATCAAGGGATGATCCCTATAGCTAGTGTGGAGCAAGATCCATGGTGGGACATTGCAGGAAGATAGTGCTGTTAGTGTCAAAGCTGCATCTATTCTGTTAATGAAGTCCTTCAGGCTTCAGAACTATTCACCTGGCACTTTTCACGTGCATGATATTCATTAGCAAATTAAATCAAAATTACGGCATAAGATATATGATAGTAAAAGGTATCTTGTATATATAAAATATGTATCAACATGGCAATGAAGTTGTCCTTCCAGAATCTGTGGAACTCTTTGCCAGAGAATGTTGTGAAGGGTTCAGAAAAGAACCAAATAAGTTCATGGAGGATAGGTCCATTAATGTCTGTTAGCCAGGATGGGCAGGGATGCAAAACCATGCTCTGAAGTGTCCCTAGCTTCTGTTGGCCTTAAGCTGGGAATGGGCATCACTTGATGATTACCTGTCCTGTTCACCTAGTGCCCCATGCCAGAAGCGCCACTGCGTGGAGCTCCAGGCCCGGGGCCTAACCCCCTGCCGCCCAGCAGTGGAGCTGCTCTAGCCTCCCACAACAGCCAGGTCACCAGCCACCGATGAATTATCCCTTAACCTACCCAAAACAACAAAAGCCTGGCTGAGTAACTTCTAATGGAACAATTAAATGCATGAAGGGTATGCTGAAATATGCATCCTCTGAGGAGTCTGAAAGTGAATTTTGCACACAGACAACTGTTTCACTTTACCATAAAGAGAGAGTAGGAGCTCCCAGAAAAAAATGTCATGCTGTAGGCGTGCCAAGTCATTACCATATAAAAAGCTGTTTTAAGCTTTTACATTATGTAAAATGTTGCTAAACTGAACCTCAATATTCCAGATGTGTATTCTTAGTCATTTGCACATACACTATTATTCATGGAGAATTATCAGTGTATTGAGCATCATAGTTCTAGGATAGAATTCATGCATTCTCACATAAAAGAAAAACTTTATCTAAAATTTTACTTTAAAAGATTTCCATAGAGGTACTTTTGGGGAGGGGTGAGTAGTGAATGCCTGCAGCAATTGAAATCTGCACTAATGCAGCATTTAGTAGAATAGATTCAGCCTAAAGGGGATAGGCAACTTGACATGTGGTGGTACTTTTTAGGTTCATTATAAGATTGCAAACTACTGTTTATATCCTTACTACTTTCCTCCCACTTTTTAAAAAAAACTGTAATACACTTGCTGCAGGCTATTCCACGCTATTTCTTGTTGACAGTATTGTATTGTTAATGAAGGTACTGGTAGCTGAATGCTAGAAAGGTTCAATTAAACTGACATATGAGATGCACTAATTGTAGTGGTCATGCCTTAAAAGTTTCTTCTGTTTTTAAAGATTCTAGCAGGCTGAAAGTGATTCCCTCTGACTAAAATGGGGGATACTGATAGAACTCTTGAAATTCCAAACTCTTTAAAGATTTGAGGGCAGCTGCTGTAGGTTATAGTATTTGACTCGCTACTGGACCTCCTGTATGCCTTCCCCATACAGGATCTTTTCACTACATGTACCCCCAGCCTCTGTTTATGTCCTTAGTCTAAGTATTCTCTTTCTGTTGTATGAAAAACTAGTTAATTGTATGTTGTGATTTCTTTTTAATGTGAATATAAAGTCCTACTGTATGGTATAACAGAATATTGAAATGAAAGCAAATAGTTTACAAAAGGAGAAGACAAGGGAAATGGCTTGGACATATGGAAAGGAAACAAGAAGCTAATCGGAACACTTGTGGTTTACAAATTCAGGAGATTACTAAAGCCACTGTGTAAAGAAATAAATTTTAGGGTTATCAATTAATCACAGTTAACTCATGCGTTTAACTCAAAAAAATTAATTGTGATTAAAAAATAAATAATGATTAATCACAGTTTTAATTCAATAGACTACCAACTGAAATGTATTAAATATTTTTGGATGTTTTTCTGTTTTCAAATGTATTGATTCAATTAAAACACAGAATACAAATTGTACAGTGCTCACTTTATATTATTTTTATTACGAATATTTGCATTGTAAAAATGACAAAAAATAGTATATTTCAGTTCACCTCATACAAGTGCCATGGTGCAAGCGCTTTAGTATTAAAGTGCAATTTACAAATGTAGACTTTTTTTGGTTATATAACTTCACTCAATAACAAAAGAATGTAAAACTTTAGCGCCTACAAGTCCACTCAGTCCTACTTTTTGTTTAGCCAATCGCTAAGAGAAACAAGTTTGTTTACATTTTATGTTGTGTGATTTAAGAACTCTTTCACTGCAGATTTGATAAAACACAAAGAAGGTTCCAATATCAGATTTCTAAAGATAGCTACAGTACTCAACTCAAGGTTTACGAATCTGAAGTGCCTTCCAAAATCTGAAAGGGATGAGATGTGGAGCATACTTTCTGAAGTCTTAAAAGAGCAACACTCTTATCCAGAGACTACAGAACCTGAACCACCAAAAAAGAAAATCAATCGTCTGCTGATAGCATCTGACTCAGATGATGAAAATGAACATGTGTTGGTCTGCACTGCTCTAGTTTGTTATCGAGCAGAATCCATCATCAGCATGAATGCTGATGGAATGGTGGTTGAATCATGAAGATTCAGATGAATGATTAGCATATCTGGCACATAAATATCTTGAAATGTCAGCTACAACAATGCCATCTGAGCACCTGTTCTCACCTTCAGATGACATTGTCAACAAGAAGTGGGCAGCATTATCTACTGTAAATGTAAAAAACCCCAAAAACCCTTGTTTCTCTTACCGATTAGCTGAACAAGAAGTAGGACTGAGTGGACTTGTAGGCTCTAAAATGTTATGTTTTATTTTTGAAAGCAGTTTTTTTTGTACATAATTCTACATTAAGTTCAACTTTCATGATAAAGAGATTGCATTGCAGTAATTTGATTAGGTAAATAGAAAAATACTATTTCTTTTGTTTTTTACAGTGCAAATATTTGCAATAAAAATATAAAGTGAGCACCGTACACTTTGTATTCTGTGTTGTAATTGAAATCAATATATTTGAAAATGTAGAAAACATCCAAAAGTATTTAAATAAATGATATTTTATTTTTAGTAGCACAATTAATTACAATTTTTAAATTGTATGTGAGCCCTAATTATTTGCAATTATTACATGGTGAGAAAAGACAGGATGATGCAATACATAGCAGTTTTTGATGAATATTATACGGTCAGTGTACTCAGAATCCAGGCAGCGGTATTGTGTTAAATGAAGATAAGCTTGTCTTTCATACAACCAGAATACTGACAAATAAGGTTCTTGGGTTTGTTCAATAAAAATATCTGCAAATATCTAATATACAATAAAAAAATAAGAAAAGTGGAGGATATATCCTAAAGAACACATGTTGCCTCACTGAAAAAGGCAGAGGTCATCATAAGTTCTCTTGGTTCTGCATTCTGTATCTCAAGCCCCTCTCACAGGGAAGAGAAAAGTATGCCTGGCTGTGGATTGGTTTTCTGGGGACTGATATTTCCTCCTCAGTAACAACAGAGGCTGAAGAGTCAGAATCCCCTTTCTGGAAGCATCAAAGAACTTAGAATAGTTGGAAACTGTGTAGCCACCCAGTCACTTTCTGGAGCCACCCAGAATCTGTGAGAGGTAGCCTACGGAATTTGTACCTGGGAAGGCTTGAGGTCACCTGAAACATGGGGTTCTTGAGCACTGGGCATTGTTTCAGTGGGGCTACAAGAAAAGGTTTACAAAAAACTTCCCAATTGCTGCCTACTCTCTCCCCCAGGAAGACTGTCAAGTTCCCTGTAATCAGGAAGAAAATTGCAAGGAATAGAACTACAAGAAAGCCAGTCTCTGCTGCCAAAAAGGAAGGGAGGAGGGGGAGGGTATTCCAGATACTTCCTGATAATCATATTGACCAGAGTTCTGTCTCACCTTGGATCAAGATCCTGAATGAATTTCTAGTCAAAACAATTGACAAGATAATCATGCTGAGACCCATTATGTCTCTTCTAAGGGAAAGTTATTATCAATCTGTACTGGACCTTCCAGTCACTTACATACACACGAGGACATTTTTCCAAGAGAACAGCACTCCCAGTAGAATGTATTGCCTTTTGTGTTTCTGCTGTAATTAAAGAGAAAACTTAGAATTTCCAAGTCATTATATAAGGAGCGTTTTAATGCCTTCAGCTTGAAAACAGACATACCCAAATTGCAACTGGTTTTCCACTTGCTTTCTCCAAGCTTCATCTATCAGCCATCATATGGCATTTTTTTCTGAGAACTCTTCTGTTACTCATACCAGTAACTTGATAAAGTAAATACAAACAAGAAATAAGGGAAAAAAAATGCATCCAGACTACAAAATGAACTTAAATCCAGATAAAATTATCAGGCAAATTTTTGAGTGGTAGTTTAATTTCAGTTGTGCGGTTTCATATATTTTGATCCCCTGCATATACACTCTTTCAAATCCCCTTTTCCCATGATGAAGTGAAGTCTGGATATAATGGATAAAAATGTAAGAGCACAGACAAGTCTATTATACCCAGCATTTACTTCAGGTGCCATTGTAACTACTATTCCTAAGGGTTTGCTTACATGAAAGGCACGAATGCCTTGGGCTGACATGTTGGTTATAAAGGAATACAAAGAACTGTCAGCAATTATATACAGAAGGTGAAATTTGATGGAGGTTGCTGGAAAAGGAAGATATACTGTATATAGGATTATTTTTGACTGCTAAAAGAAATGGTTTCATGCTAAGTCGTGTCTGTGATTCTAAAGCATCCTGTTCCTCGTATCATAAGTTGAAGGTAGTTATGTTGTGGATGGCATAGAGGTGTGGTTCATTTGTTTTCTTAACTTTTTAAAACATGAATCATCTTAGTTTAGATGCATTGCATAGTGCTACTATAATTAGATGATTCGGGCTTATTATGGTTCTCTATATCTGAATATTAAAGTATCTTGATAGTTTCAAATAGCTTTGGGTTGCATACTGTTCAGTGTTAACCATCAGGAAATACTTTGGTGTATATTATGAAGAGATTATGGTCTTCACTATGTTGAATGACTGCCCTTGATCAGGTAGCATTGTGCTGACCAGTCCCTCATATCTTTTCATGCTTCATACTAATTAATTTCTCTACTGGAAAATAGTTAAAAACAACTGTAAAGGGCATTTTATTGAAAATAAAGTACTAGAAAGTACTTCTCGCCTGTTAGTTTGTTTTCAAGGTTTAGCCCCTAGCAAATCTTTATGGCTGGGTTAGAAAGCCCACAAATGGGTTACACTAGAAATGCTGGCAAGCCTTAAATGGCAGCAGCACACACGCTGCTGCTATAACGCAGTATTACTCCTGGGGGAATTCTGCTCCGCTGCCACACAGCAGAAAAATGCCCCCATCTGCAGATTCTCTTTACTTGCATGCAGAAAATTGTTTCTGTGGGAAAGCAAAGAAAACCTGCACCGGTGCTAACTCATCCCTTCCCGGCAGCTCAGGCGCATCTAGGGTGACCAGATGTCCTGATTGTATAGGGACAGTCTCGATTTTTCGGTCTTTTTTTTTTGTATAGGCTCTTATTACCCTCCACCCCCGTCATGATGTTTCTCATTTGCTGTCTGGTCACCCTAGGTGCATCAGTTTGGGTAGCCAGGGGAGAGGTAAATTAGTGTGGGGGCGGGGTAGGTTTGGAGATGCCTTGGCTGCCCAGGAATGTTATTTCCATCAGGATGGGGTGGAGGGGAGGAGGAGGAGGAAATAAATGGAATTCCTCCTCCCCTCACAAAGTAGGGGCTGGGTCAGATCACCCCCCAGAAACTTCCTCTAATTGTAGGAAGCTCTTCTCCACAGGGGAGCAGGGGGTGGCATGACAGAGGGGAAGTGGGGTGAAGGGGGTCTGCATGCATGAGGTTGGGTGCAGGACAGGAGGAGAAGCTCCCCTCTCCCCAACCCAGAGCCCCCCCAATGCATCAGTGCCCCCTACACCTGGACCCCCACTCCACTGACACCTAACCTGCTGCACCCTGATTCCTTCCCACCAAGCCCCACTCCCCCAGCCCCACTCACCCCACCCCCTGAGCCCTAACCACCTTCACCTGGACTCTCCTGCAGAGTCCCATTCCCCCTGCATCCAGAATCTCTCACTTTGTCCCTGTGCGCCCAGAGCCCCCCACTGAGCTGCCTGCCTGCACACAGCAGCTGAACCTCTGTGCTCTGCTGCTGTCTTGTATAGGGCCTGGCTTACATCAAAGCAAAGATATAGCTGAAAGCATTTCAAAACTAAGAATTAAAGATGTTTTTCTGAAAGCATTTTCATCCTTGTGTGAGTGTTGTTTTGTAATTTTGCACCCACTTTTTACTCTTGTACCTTTTTACAATTTATCATGGTCTTTTCTGAATGAATCAAAGGTGAAAAATAGCCAGCGGATATTTAGAGCTTTCAGGTGTAATTGGAAAAGTCAGTCATTTTGTGACGTGCCTCAAAGATGTTTTACAAGTACAAACTACATTTCTGAGGTTTATTTGAAGACTGATTTCTCCTTAGTTTGGTTTGTTTCTATACATTCAATGCCTTCTATGCAAGGATCATTAAAAGATCTGCATTCTGTTCCAGAGTGGCATCTTTTGCTCTTTATAATAGAATGGGTTAACAGCAATTACAAAAAATTAACTTTCACAGATCTTTCATAAGTAGGTTTTATTAATTTAGAAGTGTGGTTGAATAAAAGAGTGAATTTTGATAAATTATGTGACATATAAATACAAATACTTACAAAGTTGCCCAACTGGTCTGGTTACTTCAGATATTGCTGCAAAGTAAGAAAGAGACCTGCATTCTTATTGGGCTCATTATTTTGCTCAAGTAGTAGCAAGAAAATGAATATTCTGTGTAGGAGAGTCATCAGTTTGGATGGTCAGGAGTAAAGAACTCCCAGAGAGTATGCTACTGGCTTCAACTGCAGAGTCATCTGCTTGCGTGCCCTTTTGATCTATTGAAGTATGTGGGGAAGCAGTCACAGATGCAAATTGCAGAAAAGGATGATAGGAGTATGATAGATTTACTGTGAAGCCAGAGTGGACAATAAACTCTACTTTAAAAAACAGAACAGAAAACTGGAGGCCAATAAAAAGTGAATATAAGGGAGGCCAACTGAGAAAATTGTTTTAGACAATAATGAAGTGATGTGCCTTTAAATATCAGATTAATTGGACTGAGACAAATTTACTCACAAATTTAGAGTATTTCCCACAAGCATTAATGGACATTATGAGTTTAAATCAATGTCATAGTGAGACTAGACCAGAAAGAGTTCAAAGGATTCCTGTGGGGGCAAATACACTGTATTCAAATACTGAATAGGTAAAGTAAGGGATAATGTATTTGGGTGGAATTTAACCATATTGTTATGTATGTTATTTCCATGGAACTGTGACTTTGTTTAGATGTAACAAATATGAAGTTACATCATGCAGACTGTGGTCTCTACATAATAAAATGTCTGCATTTTTCATCAGAATATAATTTCATATAATAAAATGAAGCTTCGTCTGAAGCATGTAAACACTGGTATAATTATCTACTTTATTTTGATGCTTGTCAATGTCAGTTTGGATATATATGGAGCATCTTTTAATGCTTTAATGTTTGGAGCATTAGGAGAGAAAGCAAGGATGGAATAACTATGGTGAGAATAAATCTTCTCTTCCTTGTAGATGGCCCTTTGGGTCAGATTTGAGGCATGTTGCTGGAGAAGCCTCGTAAACCACTTTCCTTAAGTGAAAATAAGACTTTGATCTCCACAGCTATCAAACTGACATTGACAAGTATCAAAATAAAGTAGAAAAACCCATATGTAACCTAAAGACAAGCTCTTTTAAATTCAACATTTTTATACCTGCTACATGAACCATTAACTGCTGCAGATGTAGTACCTCAAAAGGTGATTGTAATACAAATATGCAGTTTATTTCCCATATGAAAAGCTTGACTTCGGCATGAAATTAGTTTAGGAGTTTATAAATATAACAAACTCAAGTAAGCTTCTTGGAGCAGCTAGTCCTGGAATCCACAAGGAGAAGGGGCAATTCTTGATTTAATCTTAAATGAGAAAAAGGATCAGGTCTGAACCGCTCGGTAATAGCGACCATAATGTAATTACATTTAAACATCCTTCTCAAGGAGGAAAATACCAAAGAAATCTGCCACAGTAGCATTTAACTTCAAAAAGAGCAACTACACAAAAATGAGAATGCTAGTTACACAGAAATTAAAAGGAACAGTCTCAAGTGAAATGCCTGCAAGCAGCATGGAAATTACTTAAAAAATAATAAGAGTGGCTCAGACTAAATATAGATCCCAAATAAAAATAGAATATCCTTCCCAAAAAAGCCATTATAGCGAACAGCAGAGTAAAAGAGGTGGTTAAAGGCAAAAAGGTGTCCTTTAAAATTGGAGTCGGATTCTCCAGAGAAAAATAGTTTATGCTCCTTTCTCTGGCAAATATAATGTCAAAGTATAATTAGAAACTATGAAAAAGAAGTTGAAGAACAACCGAAAGACAAAAAGACTATGTAAGTACATCAGAACTAGGAAGCCTGCTAAACTATAAGTAGGGCCACTGGACAATCATGATGCTAAAATAAGACTCCGGAAAGAAAAGTTTGTTGCAGAGAAGCTAATTGAATGCTAATATCATGTAATAAGTCACCAGGACATGATGATATTCACCTAAGATGTCTGAAGGAACTTGGATATGAAAGTGCAAAACTGACTGTGATACGTAACATATCACTTAAATCAGCCTCTGTATAAGTATCTGAGGGGTAACCGTGTTAGTCTGGATCTGCAAAAGCGACAAAGAGTCCTGTGACACCTTATAGGCTAACAGATGTATTAGAGCATACACTTTCATGGTTGAATATCTCTATATAAGATAACTGGAGGATAGCTAATGTAATCTTTGTCTCTGGAGCCTTTATTAATCATGGCAATTACAGGCTGGTAAGCCAAACTTCAGTACTGGGCAAACTGGATGAAACTGTAGTAAAGAACATAATTACCCAATGGACAGATGAACACAGTATATTGGGGAGGAGTCAGTATGGCTTTTGCAAAGTGAAATCATATCTCACCAATTTACTAGAATTCTTTTGTGGAGTCGATAAGCATATGAACAAGGGCAATTCAGTGGATACAGCATATTTGGACTTTCAGAGAGCATTTGACAAGATCCCATAGCAAAAGCTATTATTCAAAATAAGCAGTAATAGGATAAGAAAGAAGATTCTCTCATGGATTAGTCACTGGTTAAAAGAGAGGAAAAAAAGGATAGGAATAAAGGATCAGTTTTTTGCACTGGAATGAGGTAAATAGGATCTGTACTGGGATTCATGCTGTACAACATATTAATAGACCTGGACAGGGGGTGAACAGTGAGGTGACAAGATTTGGAGGGAATTTAGGGGATAGTTACATCCAAAGCTGACTCTGAAGTGTTACAAGGGGATCTCATAATACTGTGTTAGTGGACAACAAAATGGCAGATGAAATTCAAGGTTGATAAGCCCAAAGTAATACACCTTGGAAAAATAATCTCACCTATATATACAAAGTTATGGGGTCTAAGTTAGCTGTTACCACTCAAGAAAGAGATCTTGGAGTCATCACTCTGAAAATCTCTCTTCAATATGCAATGGCAGTTAAAAATGCTAACAATCATAAAATATCAGGGTTGGCAGGGACCTCAGGAGGTCATCTAGTCCAACCCCAAAAAATATGGAATGCTTCATGAATTTGTGTGTCAGCCTTGCACAGGGGCCATACTAATCTTCTCTGTATCATTTCACTTTTAATATATGTGCTGCCAAAGCCTCATGTGTTAGAACAGCAGTGGGTAAACTTTTTGGCCTGAGGGCCACATCGGGGTTCAAAATTGTATGGGGAGGATGGGGGAGGGAAGGCTGTGCCTCCCCAAAGAGCCTAGCCATGCCCCCATGTGACCTCCTCAAACTCCCTGCCCCTTGACTGCCCCCCTCAGAATCCCTGACTCATCCAACCCCCCCTGCTCCTTGCCCCCTGACCACCCCCTCCAAAGATGCCCCTGCCCTTTAGCATCACCCCTCAAGACCCCATCCTCTATCTAAGCCCCCTGCTCCTTGACCCCTGACTGCCCCCTCAGAACTCCTGACCCATCCAATCCCTCCCTCTCCTTGTCCCGTGACCACCCCCTCCAGAGACCCCCCCCAACCTAAATGCCCCCCAGGAGCCTTTCTACCCAACCTCCTTTGCTCCCCATCCCCGACTGCCCTGACCCCATCCACCCCACACCCCCTGACAGACCATGGGACTCCAATGCCCCATCGAACCCTCCCTGCTCCCTGACTGCCCCCTCCAGAGACCCCCAACCCCTATCCAACCCACCCTGCTCCCTCTCCTCTCCCCTCACCCCTTATCAAATCCCTGGGCCCTAAACCCTCTTACCGTGGAGATTCCAGCAGGGTGTTTGGCTCCACGTGAGCCAGACACGCTGCCCCCCATCCCGAGCAGTGTGCACATGGCGGCGTGGTTCCAGGGGAAGGGTGTGTCTGGCTCTGCAGAGCCAAACACGCTGCCCCGCCGGAGCACACAGTCCCAACCCTCTGAGCAGCATGCATGTGGTGGAATGGTTCCAGGGGAGGAGCCGGCAGCTTGCCGCACTTGGCCGGGCGCTCTGGCTTGGCATGCCGGCCCGGAGAGCAGCGAGCCACCAGCCCGGTGCCCCAGGCTGGGAGAGCAGGGCCAGTGGCCCCGCTCCCACAGCTGGAGCTCACCGGTCGGATGAAAACAGCCTGCAGGTCTCAAACAGCCTGTGGGCTGTACTTTGCCCACCCCTGTGTTAGACCCATTAGGAAAGGGACAGATAATAAGACAGAAAATACAATGCTTCCATATAAATCCATGGTATGCCTATGTCTTGAATATTCCATTCGATTCTGATTGCCGCAGCTCAATAAAAGAGAAGTTAAAACTGGAAAAAGTATACCAAAGGAAGTGATTAGGGGTATAGAACAGCTTCCACGTAAGGAGAGGGTAAAAAGACTCTTTCTGCTTAGAAAACAGATGACTAAGAGGGATATGATAGCAGCCTATACAGTTATAAATGGTGTGGTGAAAATGAATAAGAAAGTGTTGTTTACTCATTTATATAACATAAAACTAAGGGTCACCCTGAAATTAATAGGCAGACAGCTTAAAACAAACATAAGGATGTACTACTTCACACAGTGCAGTCAATCTTGGAACTTCTTCCCAGGGGATGTCATGAAGGCAAAAAGAATAACTGGATTTTAAAAAGAATTAGGTAATTTCATGGAGGATAGGTCCAGTGATTATTAAATAAGATGGTTAAGGGCACAACCCCATGCTCTTGGTGTCCATAAACATCTGACTGTCAGAAGGTGGGACTGGATGACAGGGAATAGATCACTCGATAATTGCCCTTTTCTATTGTTTTCCTCTGAATCGTTTGGCACCGGCATCGTCAGAAGACAGGATACTGGGCTAAACAGACCATTGTCCATACTGGGTCAGAGCATTCTTATGTTTCTAAGTAAAAAAGCTTCAATCCTGTCACTGTCTGCATGCAAAGACGTTCCTTTATCAACATGCAGTCAATTGAAGGATCCTGGCCTAAATTAAAACTTGGTATATGTAAATAGTACTAAAGCACCACAGATGTATAAATCGTAGTTTGAGAAAACACAGGTCTAAACTTCAAACATAGATCTTGATGTTTTTCTATATAATTTACTTTCACTATGGCAACACTTTTCATAATAAAATAATATTAAATTGAATTTATTCCTGGAGGGGTATTTTTATTTCTAGTGTAAAAGTTAAATATACTTAGCTAGCCTGATGATAAAATGTCTCTGCAATGTGCTGCCAACAGGGAGACCAGCTGCCAGATCAATTATCTGTGTATATCTGCCTCTTCTGGGGAAAGCAAAAGCACAACTACTGTATGACCAATGAAGAAGACTAAAAAGATTTAATCGATCTACTGCAGCTCATTGAACATTTGTCAGAATGGAAACAGTTGTCCAGAATTTAAAGATGGGCTCTTGCAAGCTGCGTTTTTACTTAAATATCCTATCTAAAGTATGATTTATTCAGAACTGAGAGCCGGAAAAAATCCAGTATTATCTATAGTATCGAAAACAGAAACAGGAAAGCTAGGCTTGGGAAGAGTAAGTTTTACTTAAAACCCTAATTGTTTTACAATTTGACTTTTTCTGACTGATTACCATTTTGGAAAAAAAAAATAATAAAGGTTCTGAAGTTCTGTTTCAAAATGCTGAACAGCTAAACTGCTGTGTTTTCATGAACTGCAGTGCTAGAGTGTCACATACAAACATAAGGAAGGAAAACAAGCAGAAATGGAAGTAGTAATGTGAATGAGCAGGAGAGAGAAGAAGATGGATTGTTTGGTCCCTTGGTTTTATTTTCCTATACGTTTTTGGTCATGGACATGCTTTAGATTAAGGTTCAGTTAGCCAGAGGATTGTGCCCAAGTCTGGTAGCCATGGTATACCTTAAAACTTTTTGATGTGTATACCATGAAAACATATTTTTAGTGAAAAATTAGTGATTTGAAATATCTACTTAAAATGATGTATAGTAGTTATAAGGACTGCTTTTTTAAAAAAACAAAACAAAACAAAACAATATTTGTCACAGTTTAAGGCAATGGCGTCCGTAATTCCCTCTCGTAGTCCATCCATGGTATCCACCCTCAGGCTTCCTACTCCCCAGCCAACATCTGTCTTGGGCTTAGGCCCATATTTCTCTGTCTTCTGGGCAGATTTTTTCCATGCCACGCAGTTCCCTGCCTACATTGTGAATTCCCTAGCAAAGACACCTAAGCAGCCCTGCTCTGTGTTTCTCCTCAGAAGCTATAAACAGTATAATTGCAACAGTTATAAGTTACCATGAAGCTCTTCCTAAGCAAGTACATTTATTCTTAAGGGGAATACAGAGAAAATAAATTAAAACAATAAAAGAACCTATGTGCATGTTAATAAATTTACCAGAGATCACCCAAACTCCAATGACTGTGTTGGGTGAACAGTCCTGTATAGCCCACCCGGGGCTGTTTCTGTGATGTCAAGTTCATACAGCTGTTAGGTCAGAACAAGAACACCAATGGAACTGAGACTCACTCTTTTATCCAGTTTGGGCCTCTGATTTTGTCCTCATGTAACTGGTTATCAGCACACAATTGGCTTCTCATTAGGGCATGGCTTTAAAAATTTGGGTCTGGAAGTGGATAATTAGCATTTCCCTACTCCCAGGTGTTTCCTAGGAAACCCACTCCACTGAAAGTGTAGTCTTTTTTGGCTCACTGTTTTAAAATAGTCTTTTGATGTTCATAACATTTCCCTGGGCTTGTATTAGCACTGCCTCCCCCTTAAAGATGCATGCAATCCCACAATATTACATACATATTTGCATTTTTAATACAGTGAACTCCTAAGATACTTTTACTTAATTCAATAAGGTTTGTGCAGAATATTGCAGGAAATTGCCATACTAGTCACAAGGTCTACTTAAATACATTTTTACTCACATTGTATTAACTTGATTGTATTTAGATTTTAAGATGACAAATAATACACTGGGAAAGCTGACAGTTCAGAAGTGCAATGGAAACATATTATACTGTTTCAAGAAATGTACTTTGCTGAAAGATTCTTCTTTATTAAAAATAAAAAGTGAAGTGCATAATATTGGGATTGTTACAGTAAGTGAAGGTCACATCATAAGAATGGCCATCCTTGGTCAGACCAAAGGTCCATCCAGCCCTGTATCCTGTCTACTGACAGAAGCCAATGCTAGGTGCACCGGAGTGAGTGAACCTAACAGGTAATGATGAAGTGATCTCTCTCCTGCCATCCATCACCCCCCTCTGACAAACAGAGGCTAGGGACACCATTCCTTACCCATCCTGACTAATAGCCATAAATGGACTTAACCTCCATGAATTTATCCAGTTCTCTTTTAAACCCTGTTATAGTCATAGCCTTCACAACCTCCTCAGGCAAGGAGGTCACAGGTTGACTGTGCTCTGTGTGAAGAACTTCCTTTTGTTTTAAACCTGCTGCCCATTAATTTCATTTGGTGGCCCCTAGTTTTTATATTATGGGAACAAGTAAATAACTTTTCCTTATTCACTTTCTCCACACCACTCTTGATTTTACATACCTCTATCATATCCCCCCTTAGTCTCCTCTTTTGCAATCTGAAAAGTCCTAGCCTCTTTAATCTTTCCTCTTATGGAACCCGTTCCAAACCCCTAATAATTTTAGTTGCTCTTTTCTGAATCTTTCCTAATGCCAGTATATCTTTTTTTTTTTTTTTTAATGAGGAGACCACATTTGTACACACTATTCAAGATGGGGTGCACCATGGATTTATATAAGGGCAATAAGATATTCTCCATCTTATTCTCTATTCCTTTTTAAATGATTCCTAACGTCCTGTTTGCTTTTTTGGCTGTTGCTGCACACTGTGTCAATGTCTTCAGAGAACTATTCACTATGACTCCAAGATCTTTTTTCTGATTAGTTGTAGCTAAATTAACCCCCATCATATATTATGTATAATTGGGGATATTTTTTTCCAATGTGCATTACTTTACATGTATCCGCATTAAATTTCATTTGTCATTTTGTTGCCCAATCACTTAGTTTTGTGGGATCTTTTTGAAGTTCTTCAAGTCTACTTTGGTCTTAACTATCTTGAGCAGTTTAGTATCATCTGCAAACTTTGCCACCTCACTGTTTACCACTTTCTCCAGATCATTTATTAATAAGTCCTAGGACTGACCCTTGGAGAACACCACTAGTTACCTCTCTCCATTCTGAAAATTTTCCATTTATTCCTACTCTTTGTTCCCTAACTTTTAACCAGCTCTCAGCCCATGAAAGGATCTTCCCTCTTAGCCTATGATAACTTAATTTATGTAAGAGCCTTTGATGAGGGACCTTGTCAAAAGCTTCCTGGAAATCTAAATACACTATGTCCACTGGATTTCCCTTTGTCCACATGTTTGTTGACTCCTTCAAAGAACTCTAATAGATTAGTAAGACATGATTTCCCTTTACAGAAACCATTTATGTTCTTCTATGTGTCTAACAATTTTATTATTTACTATTGTTTCAACTAATTTGCCCAGTACTGACGTTAGACTTACCACCTCTAGAGCCCTTTTTAAATATTGATGTTACATTGGCATTGCATGAAAGTCTTCTCTTCAGTATACTTGGGTGTCAGTTGATTTTAAATACAGATATCTAAAGGCCTGTTTCTGGCAGGAAGTGCAGTGGCAGGTAAAGGGTAAGAGTAAATTGACTCATCCTCACAGAGGATCAGCCAAAATTGCAACCCTTGTGCTTGTGGGAGCACAGAATTGCTTCAGAGATGCTTCCTCAGTTGCACACTGTGGCCCAAAGGGGGCTAGAAACAGGTGAGACATGGCTAAAACTCCTTGCTTTCGGTAATGGCCACAAAAGATGATCCAGTACATGGGGAAGTAAATTTTCTACCCTCAGTTAACTGGAAAACTCCAGAAGGCATTCTGGGAGCAGTGTCCTCAGTGCAAGGCTGTACCTTAAGAGGCACAATTTTATTCTCAGTGCAACAGATGTGAACCCAATCTTGCAGCTGTTCTACAGGCCTTCTTCTTCAAGGTGCTGAGGTCTTCTGAGAGGTACTCAGCACCCACAACTCTAGTTAAAGCCATTGAGAGATGAGGATGTATCAGAAGTGCTCAGAGCCCTGTAGGATAAGATCCTATGTGAGGAAATCCAATTTTTTTTGTTGGGTGTTCCATGTATGAAGCACTAGCAATGGGATTGAGCCCCTCTGTCACCGTATGAATAATAACTAATACATAATATAGCATACAATGCTATATTTTATTAGTACTGTGAAATAAAAAAAAATGTAGTACCAGATCTCTAATGACGGAGAGTGGGAGTTGGCACACACTGGGAAAGAGGAAGCATTCACAGCTTTATGCCACCCAGTGCTGGTGGGGATTTACAGTACTTGGATCTCCTGTCATGTGCAACTAGGATCTGTTGCCCCATTACTAAAGCACAAAGTGCTGTCCCACACCCCAGTTCGGCTCAGGCACACTCCAGCTATCCTCTTATGCTTGAATTTACATTATTTTTGCATATTATGTGTATTATTCTTAAAATAATTTGGTTTAATGAAGCTTTTGAAAGCAAAGCATTAGTGATTTTTAATACTAAGGTATAACATACTTTACAGTGATATGAGAGTTGCTGTAAATATCACTAAGTACTAGATTGTGTCATATAAGTCCTAACGAGAGCACTGGCATGTCAATGCCTCCCGAAGCTCCCATGCATGTTTTGTGTGCCTGTTATACCCACCTTGTGGAGTGCAGCTTGCCAGTGCATGAGAAGGAAGCAGCCATGTTTCTGCCTCTTCCACCTCCTTTTGGAATGCTGGGAGCCCCTAGGAATTAAGGGATATAGCAGCTGTTGCACTTCCTGGAGCATATAGGCTATAATTCTACTGCACCTGCCCTCTCATACCTATGAAAGTGTGAGGCAGAATCTGGAACTAGGAAACATATAGGAAGGCTTACAATCTTTAACCACTTGCATGCCATATAATAGTGTGTATCAAGTGTCAAGATTTGTTTATGAGAGCAGCAGGATGCTCAAGAGGAAGCATAGGACCATGTTAATGTTCTTGTATGGGAGATTTATATTGTATGTTCCAGAACAACAAAGGGCTTGAGTAAGTATGCTCAGTCCCGTTCCTATTTAATTCAGGGAAGCAGGATATGCCCTGGTGTTTATTTTTTTTAAAAAAAAGTCTTGCACATTTTACTGTTTTATGCCTAAGTCAAGATATTAGCATATAATCAATAAATAATAGTGGGTAAATATGTGGTGACAAGATTTTAAAGAAGAATCATAATGTTAACCAATCTGTTATTGATTAAAAGCAACAAAAAAAAGCTATTTAGAAGAGGAAATTAGATTCCTGATAGATTTCTACCCTACAAATTATAAATAGAACATACTTTATATTCCTGATATATTACTCACAAATGCCTTTGAATGGATTTTGATGTACACTCTGCTTTATCAATGCCACAGAACAGTAAATAGACTTAGGAGTTCATGATGGGCAGAGGTCCATTTTTACAATATCGTAATATCACATATTCACTTTCCTCTCTTTGGAAAATCCAAGGAGGTGTTCTTTTGATGAATTGTCTTTTTGTCTATGATAATCAATTCTTTCTTATTATTCTGATGATGAACACTAGATTATCTAATCTGGTATTCCTTCAGGCACCTTTTATTTTATATATGAAGCATAATTCATCATACAATCTAAAAGCAGGTACTGGCTGGTACACAACTTATATCTGACAAGATGTCAACCTTAAACGCAACACTGACCTAGCCTTTTTCATGTACTGTAAACAACAAGATGGGAAGAAACCAAACTGTGGAGGTATTGAAATACAAAAGGAATTCTGATGTACTTTTCAATGTTGGGATTTATTTTAGTCTAAAAAAATAAAAGTACATTACATACTTAAAATTAGGAAATAAAATTATATATACACTTACAGCTGCAATTTTTGCAGGCTAATAAGGGCAAATGTTGTTTAATGAATTTGTTTTAGAGTGCTCAATTATCTCCATCTGTTTGAATATATGGAAAAAGTTAACTTGGGTTCACTTTTTTGATCATTAAGTTAATTGGTAGCCTATTCCAGATATAGGTCTGTTGATATTTCCATTATAATCTCCCTTTTTAAAGGTAATGTGACAAAGTTCTTTGTCTGCCTTGGTGAGTCCTATAGTTTTTTGGCGGATTTGCTCACCTCAGAGGTTCACGGCAGCCCTCAGTTTGGCTGGTTCTGCTAGATTCTCAAACCTGCCATTCAGTCTGCTAACCTCATCACTGGCCAGCATGGGCAAAACAGAGGACAACCTCCACAGTCTCTGTTGTTCCATCTAGTGGGTTAGACAGGCCAGATCCCTTTCTAAATTAGACCTTCCCTTCTGATGTTGCTCACAGGCCAGGTCAACTCCTCCTGTGTCTGATCAGGAGTTGAGAGGATGTGGGGAAACCCTGGCCCATCTTCTACACGGGGTTCCAGCCCAGGGTCCTGTGGATAGCAGTGTCTACAATGTCTCCTGTATCAGCTGCATGACAACTACAACTCCCTGGGCTACTTCCACAGGCCTCACCCCAGCACCATCTTTATCCTCACTGCAGAATCTTCCTCCTGAAGCCTGATCACACTTGTGCTCCTCAGTCCTCCTCCTCAGTCCTCCAGCAGTACGCCTTCTCACTCCCTGCTCCTTGCATGCCCTCCACTAACTGATGGGAGGTCATTTTTAAACCAGGTGTCCTTATTAGGCTGTCTATCATAATTGAACCTAGCGGGTTCCTGACTGCTCTAGTGCAGCACCGTGCTCTGGCCACTTAGGGAACAGAAAACTACTTATCCAGTGGCCAGTATATCTGCCTTCTTCTACTCTGCTGTACCCAATTGGCCTGGCTCTGTCACAGTATTTACACCATCTATAAAACTAGTTTTCAGGCTGAAATATGCAATATAGATTTTGATACATTTTAAACATTTTCTGTTGTACCTGTTATAAACTTAAGTTTAAATACTATAAATATTATTTGTGTCAGTTATTCTTCATAGAACATCTGCCACAGTTACACAGATTTTGATTTGCCCATCTATTTTCCACACAGACAAGAAAAGCTGCTGGAATTAAAAGTTTTGCTTATAGTTTGATACCTGCCCTTTGCCAGCCAGCTTGTCCCATCTTCATCAGCATTTAAACATCTTTATTTCTTGTTTATGAATTATGAGGCTGATCAATACAGCCATGTACTGTAAAGCTCAACTGAGCTCACATAAAAAGCTTTTTCACTTGGTGAACAGTTTTGTTATTGGGGTTTAGCGGTGAATTGAAATGTTAGCAAATGCTGACTGACTTTTTCAGGTCACGTTCCTTATAAGGACACATGAGAGACTCTTAACTGATGTTTCTAACATGTAAGCGTGTGTAAGATATCTGATATCTAGTATATTTTACTTTAGCACAATCTAAAATCCATGTAGGTGTTTACTCAGATATCTGAAATAGATCATTTGAGGTGACTCACTCAGATAATTCCAGATAGTGTCAGTATTTCCATCATGACAGTTGATCAACTGTTGAATATAAAGTCAGTGGCTAATAAGATACTTTCCATCCATTATTTATTTAAAAATGTGTCCTCTGACTTTACAAAGACGTGACTGGATGAGACACATTCACCTAGACTCATGGACTGAACAGATACACTGGATTTATGTCTTATTACAAAAATATGTAACCCTTTTACCCTCCTTTTTGTCCTATGACTGCAAAGATGTTAGTGGGCCATTCTGTTTTGAACTGTCCTTTAAAATATATTCTAATTACTTATGCTAAATAATCTGTTCCACCTTGAATTTATCTGTGATGCTTGGAGTACCTGTCCCAGACTTGAAGAAGAAGCTGTGTAGCTCAAAGATTGTCTCTCTTACCAACAGAAGTTGGTCCAATAAAAGATATTACCTCTCCCACCTTGTCTCCCCTATCCTGAGTAATTTTGTGTTGTTTGCAAACATTACCATCTCACTGTTTGCCCTTTTTTCCATTTATTAATATGTTGAACAACACTGATCTCAGTAGAGATCCTTGGAGGAACTGATTATTTACCTCTTGCCACTGTAAAAACTGACCATTTATTCCTACCTTTTGTTTCCTACTTTTTAATCAGTAACTGAACCCTGAGGAAAAACTTCCTTCTTATTCTATGACAGCTTACTTTGCTTATGAGCCTTTGATGTCCAAGAATTTCTGAAAGTCCAAGTACAGTATATCAAATGGATCACCCTTGTCCACCTGTTTGACCCTCTTGAAGAATTCTACTAGATTGGTGAGGCATGATTTCCCATTACAAATGCCACATTGACTCTTCTCCTATGTGTCGTGTTCATCTATGTGCGTGATAATTATGATCTTTACTACAGTTTCAACCAATATGCTTGTACTGAAATTAGGCTTACTGGCCTATAATTGCCAAAATTGCCTCTGGAACCTTTTTTTAAAAAAATTGGCATTATATTAATTATCCTCCAATTGTCTGTGCAGAGGCTGATTTAAGCAATAGGTTACATACAACAGTTAATACTTCTGCAAATTTATATTTGATTTCCTTCTGAAACCGTGGGTGAACACTTTCTGGTCCTGGTGATTTATTACTGTTTAATTTATCAATTTGTTTCAAAACCACCTTTATTTATACCTGTGTCTGAGACAGTTCCTCAGATTTCTCATCTAAAAAGAATGTCTCAGGTGTGGGAGTCTCCCTCACATTCCCTGCAATGAAGACTGATGTAAAGAACTTAGTTAGCTTCTCCACAATTTCCTTTTTCTTCCTTGATAGCTCCTTTAGCACCTCAATTGTCCAATGACCCAATGATAATTTGGCAGCTTCCTTCTTCTAATGTACTTTTATTTCCTCTTAGTTTGTGTGTCTTTCGATATTTGCTCTTGAAATTCATTTTTGGCCTGCCTAATTATTCTTTTGCACTTGACTTTCCATAGTTTATGCTCCTTTCTATTTTTCTCAATTTTGAGAGATTTTAGACTTCGCCAAGAGAGCATTCTTATTCATGGTCTGGGGTGTTTTGATATCCTTTGTAGTCAATACTGTGCCTCCAAAATGCAAACATCCTCCATTTTTTCCTCACATATTGCTGAAGTTTTTAGATTACCTGCAATTTGTGAAGCAGGGAGAAAGATGGCTAGAACACTGGTGGAAGCAGTGTTACACTCGATCAAGTTGAGGCATAAGAAGGTTGAGCAGAAACTGTGGGGAAAAAATCCTTGTCATCAGCATACAACCTGTGAAATACAAAATAACAGAAATGTTCCAAGTAGTTAACCTGATTAATCTGGTCCTTTTTATCCAACAACATAGGTGAGTTTTTTCAACACCGATGACTTTTTAATGTACTTTGTGGATAAGATCACCTGCCTCCTGAATGAGCATTGTGCTTCTAATGAAGGGGAATAAGTTTTCTTTGCTTCAATTTTGGCTTGTATTGCTCAATAAAGCTTTGAGGTGATATAGGATATATGCACTGCTATCTGTGGATTCAATCCATGTGCTTGCTGGGTAACAGAAGCCAATGGGCAAGTGTTGGGGGCATTGTTAAAAAAGAGTGTCAAATCTTCGTTGAAAGGGAAAAGGTGTTTTTATCTTTTTATCTTTAAATTATTTCTCAAAAAGCCATCCTTTTACATACAGACTGTTCAACTATTACTGACTTTTGAATCCCCTTTGTTGTGGACAATCACTGAGAAGTTTATGTCAAGCAGCACAGTATCAGTATTGAGGGCCCAATTCTTGTCTTTAAAGTTTTAAACCAGTGTAACTTGACTGACCTCAATGGAATTATCCTTAATTTATTCCAAAATAAATGAAAAGAAAATCGTGACTCTGAAATCTTTAACTTTGTTCCCTCAGTTGGTTTGGTCTTAGGTCTGGGTATAGAATAGCCTAAATTTCATATAGACAGCACATTACCCTTGTACTCCATGTTGTTCACTGATTACCAGCTGAATTCCAGATGAAGTTCAAGATGTTGGTTTTGACCTATAAAGCTTTACATTATTTGGATTCTCTTTATTTGAAGGATGAACTTTCTATATGCATGTGATAAGAACGTAATTAGGAACCTAGGACTTGACACGCTATATCAGATTAGTTGTTAATGTTGCCCAGTAGGCTGTATCTCTCAGTAGCCAGATCATGTGCTTCAGAAGAAGGTGCAAGAAGCCTTGCAATACGTTGTTATGAAATAACCCACTCACAAAAAAAATCTTTTAAATTCTAATTATGTAATGGTTTTCTTGTGACTCCTGAAGCATGAGAGTTTATATTGTTCTAAATTTCCTGCTGGGTTTTCTTGTTTTGTTTTATTTTTGTTTTTTAAATTTACTACTTACTGTTTTAAGTCTAGAAGTTATCACTACAAATGTCCAATTTTTAAATTTAATTTAATCCTGGTAAGATCTTGGCCTCACGTTCTTGACCTTGTGGCAATAATTTCCAGAGGTTAATTGGGAGTAGAACATATTTCCTTTAACCATTTTAAAATTGTGCTCTTCATTTTCCTTGCATGACTCTTTGCGTAAGCAAAGGTAATTAGGTAGTGCCTGATTTATGTTCTTTCTGCCATTTATTATTTTGAATGTTTGTATCATGTCTTCTCTTGAAGGTGAGTAGTTCCAGTCAACTCTAAGGTCCAGATTTTTTAAAGTATTTAGACGTTGCTCCATTCAGCGTTGCAGTGCCTCAGTGTCCTTTTCAGAGGTAGCTTAGGCACGTAAATAGCTAAATCACATTGCAAGTGAATGGGACTTATGTTCCTAAAGCAATTTGGCATTGCACCCCTGAATGGAGGCAACACCTAAAAATCTTTTAAAATCTGGGCGTAAATGTCATGTTTGCAGGTATCTAAGGTGCTCAGACAAGAACTTCTATTTATTAATCAGGGGATTGATGCCAAGGTGCTCTCAGTGAGGGCTCCTTTACTGTGTAATCAGATTCTATTCTTGGAAATCTAGAGCCTGATTTGATGACCATCAGACTGTATGTGAGACTCACCTGTTCACCTGGACTTTTCATGGTTGAATGGATTAAATAGGAGAGGGGAGGTTGTGATGGGGGCTGCAGTGGGGAACTATGTTAATGGTTATGCAGGGTGGGTTCTCTTAAGAATTCTGGTTTTAGATGAGTAGTGTGATATGGCTATATTGTAATATGGCTAATAGGGAATGAGTTTGCATAGACTTAAATAGGAAAAAAATCTAAATAAATCTAAATCTGCATTCCTCTCAAGTTAATAAAAAGTGTAAAAATAACTTGAGAATTACCTGAGAGATTTTCAAAATAAATACAGTTTTAAAGCTGTTAGGATTCACTCATATATGTTGCAATATCTTAGAACAGAGGGGGTGAGTTAATACGAGAGTGACAGCCTTAACTTTATATTTTCTTTCCTTTGTCAGTTTAAATTGGAACTTCTCAGTTATTTTAATAGACTTTTTTATTTTTAAATTTAATCTATTCATCAGTTTTATTTAAAGTAATGTAAAGTGACACTTTATTCCATCATATTTGGCAAATCTGTAACTCAGCTGTCATATACCTTGGGAGATTCTACGGGGTGTTCAGCTGTCATATGCAATTTAAGCTAAAATGTCACTGTTTGCAATAGGAAAAAAATCATTATTATTTTTAAATTAAAATGTAAAAATCAAAATTGTAAAGCTATAGATGATGATTCTGTTTCCATATATTTGCTTTGATGACATTGTCCCTTGTCATGTATTTTATAACAAAAATACAAAGATTCAAGGACTTAGCAAAGACAAAGATTCTTGCAAAATAATATCTCGGAAATTACATGCCTGTAGCATGCTTGCTGTTAGAAAGGAGAGGACAGAAAGAGAAGAAGGGATCAAATGATATCAGAATGACAGCTCACCCTATGAAAATAATTATAAACACTGCATTTAATGTGTGTAATTCACTGAAGCTTCTAACTATCTGCTTTGGCAACTCTCACTAGGCCCTCCCAGATGTCCCCTCAAATAGCAGGTACTAAAAATGTTGAATTAAGCAGTTTAATTTACAATGAAATGAAATGAATCTCTGTAGAATAAATCAAATATCTCACCCATGAAGGGTAATTATCTTTCTTTTTCTCAAGAAAGAGAAATTCAGGACTGAGCTATAACTTTTCTCACATGTGAAGTAACAGATGTTACTTCTGTATGTGAATGAGAATATACGTGTTGATATTTTGATATATTTTAAAATAACTGCAAGTAAAGAGATTCCATGGTAATGAGGAGAACCATATTCTGAAATACACATTCTCTTTGTTTTATCATGTATTATGCAAATTTAGGGATAAATAAACCAATCTCCCATGTAATTCTCAAGTTATTTTATCAGTCTTTATTAACTTGAGAAAAATGCCAATGTAGCTTGAGTAGCAGGTATTTATATCATCCTATCAGGCCCAATTCAGGTATTCATTCACTGGGACTATTCACTTGTTTAAAATTAATCACATGCTGAAATGCTTTGCTGTATTGGAGCCTAAGGGTGAGTAAGAAGTTTATTATCAGATCCTTATCTGTTATTGCCCTTTAACAGTTGTCCAATAGCAGCAGAGTTGGTTCTATAATGAGCACTTCCCTCCTCCACACAACCACCCTTAAGAATTGTGGGATTTTTAGCTCCATGACTCCCATTGATTCCAAAGAGAGAGACAAAGGAAATAAACTGAATTTTAACATCATTTGTAATTTTGTCTGCTTTTGTCTTAATAAATGTTGTGTGCCCAATATTAATGTCTATTCTACTGCCTTTGTCATAGCCATTACAGTTCATTTTGGGCTGAGTATAATTTTGGAAGAGTATAATTTCTCCATAAATCCTTGCAGCTATAATAGCTCTTTCTGTTGACTTATCTACTGTGCATGCATAGCAACTCCATACAGTAAGCTCTATTTTGTGTCAATGAAGAGAAGCTCTCTCTTGAGATGTGTGCAGTTCATAAGACGTGTTAAAGGAGAAGCAGTAAACTTTGACTTTGTGGTCTTTGCTCTTTTCTGAATATCCTGTTGTGTCATTTAATGTGTGGATTGCATGCTGAAGAGAAGGGAAATGATAAGCAAATATGCAAACAAGGCAAACTTACAGTTATACAAAATTCAACCCTTACCTAGCCCTCCTCCACTCCTAGAACTTAAAAAAATGCCTTTGCCTGCAAGAAATTTCCTACCTAGCAGAGTGAGTTCATTGCATTCTTGCAAGAGTAGCTATTGTTGTTTTATAAGTGTAACATTTAAAGACTCCATCCAAGAGGTACTGTCCTACACACACAACACATAGTACCACACATTGTACTTACACGTGGAAAAAGCCAGTCCCTGTCCTACAGAGTTTACAGTCAAAATAGACAAAGGCTGGAAAAAAGACAGTACAGTATACCATTTATCCAAAACAATATGATCAAACCTTCACATTATCCAAATCACTTCCTTGTACCCCAGGTATCTAATTCTAGGGGTTAAGGAAGAGATTCAGATAATACAGAGGTTTGGATATAGAGCAGAGACGCTTGGCCAGGACTGTTGCTTGTCTGTTGATTGTTTATTACTTACACTGATTAATTATATAAGCCAATTAATACTCTGTAGTTTGGCAAGTTTCTGCGCCATGACCAGATCCAGTCCTAGTGCCCCAAAGAAGTTGCAGGTACAATAACATTTGTATGCCTGTGTGATGCTATATGATTAAAGATATGGCCATTTATATAATTGTTATTGCCATTGTTATGCAATTACCATAAATCCTGTACAAAGTATGTCATGTAAGGTGTCAATGGAAAAATTATGATTTGTTAAGTATGATTATTCTGTTTATGTGCATGTATCATCTTTCTATCTGAAGTATTAATATTGATTATGTATATAAGTACTTTGTAATCACTTGTATGTATATGATTACTAAAGCATTCAACAGTTCCCTTCTTTTCTTTTCTTTTTTAAATATTATTAACTCTTTAATTTTGGTTACTAAAGGATTTGCATCAGCATGATAATTGGGTAAGATACTAATTACATATTGAATTCACTAAGTGGCTTGATCCCTTGGTATTGGAAGGACATCTTGGAAGGTATTTGATTACATTGGTTTTCAGTAACCACTCATCATAAAGTTCAGTGGCTGAGTGGTGAGCCAAGGGCTGGAATGCCTAAGAGACTGCACTTTGATTTCTTGTTAACCAGTTAACAGAAGTTCACTTTTGTTACTGGCATGGTGTAACCTAATGATCGAGTAAACCACCAGTTTTGGGGGATTGCCTGTTCTATTTTCTGCAGTCTGCCCTGAGTGTGGCATTGTCAGCTGTGATCCACTGAAGCATGGTGACAGCTTGCGATAAGGTATTGGCTCAGTCAACATAATATGATGTTTTCTAGGCCAGTACAATATCTTTCCATTGGCTTCTTCTTTTATACATTGATATAAACAAATTATATATCACATTCCAGATGTTTTTACCAACTTGTATCTCATAGTTCGGACAATACATCCTCCTCCATTATCTCATCACTCCATCCTTAACTTTACAAGAGATCTGTCTGTTCTTGTACCATCCGTTCCGGAATGTGTTTACATAGCCTTGGTCTACACTGGAGGGGGCATTGATCTAAGTTATGCAACTTCAGTACGTGAATAATAAGTGAATATGTCGATGTACTTAGATCTACTCACCGTGGCATCTTCACTGCGGTGAGTCGACTGCTGCTCCTTCCCCGTCGACTCGCTTGCACCTCTCGCGTTGATAGAGTACAGGGGTTGACAGGAGAATGCTCAGGGGTTGATTTATCGTAACTAGACAAGACACAATAAATCGACCGCCGCAATCTGGCGGGTAGTATAGATATACCCATAATTACTTAAGGTGTCTCTATGTTCTTGCACCATCCTCTCTGGTCAGGAATGTCTTTTTCCAGTTAGATGATATGTAAGTGTTACTATTCTGACAAGGGCTACTTTGTTTCATTCTGTTAGTAATTTCTAGGGCTCCAGCAAGGCCTACACTAGTTATATGAATGAAGTTTGTATCATCCATGCTATTTGGACAATTGGGAGTATACTGATTCTCCCCAGATTGGGAAGTGAAGCACAGAGACACTGACTTGCCTAAAGTTGTGCAGGAAATCTGTGAAAAGATTTCTAACTGAGCCCCAATCCAAGGTCAGTGCCTAGAAACCTACCTTTCTTCTAGGGTTGGATTTTAAGCTTCCAAAGTTATAGCATTATCCAACACAAATTATTTTCTTGTCAAACCACTAACTTATGTTATATCATGCATGGATAGTGTAGGGTAAACACATCAGTTTTCTTCACTTGCTGATTCCAGTTGCGGAGCATTAAGATCTGCATCTTTCATACATTCATACATTGCTTTTGTTTTGCTTTGTTTTGAGTGGATGGATGCCTCTTGATTTTTAATTCGGAAAAGAACCTAATTTTTTCCTATTGATTTTTTTTTGTCACATCAGAGAATCGTTTACTACATACATCATCTGATTTTTTATGGGATGGAAAGTTTACTAACGTGGAATGTTCTTGCAGAGCTTTCATACTGTATTCTGGTTAATCTAGTTATCTTTGCACCGTTTTCAGTATATAAACCACTTGCAAATACTTTCCCCAAGCACTGGAGTTATTTTGAGTGCTGGGACAAGCTGTATAAATTGGCAGTAATAAAAGCATCAGCGGGATTCATTTGCAGCCTCCTGCTGGGGACACACTTTACCTTATCTGTTCAAATTATATTGAATCATAATGAATGAAGAGGTGGATTCTTACCAGGGAATGGTTTGTAACTTGCAAAAGATAGATATACTTGTATAATAATTCTGTCTCTGCTGTTCTGCAAGTTGTATAGTTGTTTGAAGCTTTATTTAGTCTTTTCATTATGTATTAATAAAGTATAAGAATTTTATTGACTAATCCAAATAAGGATTAATAAATCAATCAAAATTCTTACATTTGATTGATAAACTGCAAAGATTTTCATAGTATTCCATTCTTCTTCTGCCATGTTTCTAGCTCTTCTGCTTTTAGAGATTCCTAGAATAGCTGATAAATCTCAATTTGTTCGTCCTATTAGTTCACTATAAGCATAAAATATAATCCCAGAAATGTAGTGCTTTACATTTTCAAAGAACTGTGTAAACATTAATGTAATTTAAAGGAATATAACCTGCTGAACCATATGAACGTTTTGGAACTGAGCTGAAGAAATGGAGAGAATGTAGCCACAGTTAGAAAAAAAGTGTCACATAGGTTAAGGAGAAAACTTGAACTTTCTTGCCTTATCTTTATGTCCAATCCAATCCAGTCTAATTTATGTTCTTTATAAACCTGTCAGGCCCACACTCTCTCCAGATCATCAGCTGCTTCATGTCAACCATGTAGCATCAAAATATGGCTAAAAATACAATTTGTATCTTTAATGACACTTATGGTGTCTGTTAGTTAGTTATGCTTTATTGTTTCTTTGTTTTTGATGTGTGTGGTGGAATTAATGTGACAGCCAGAAGTTTTAAGAGAAGAGCATTGGACTAGAAGCTGGGGTAGCAAACACTAAGAGGAAATCAATCCCTCCACTTCCCCCCGAAGCCAAATATGTTGAATGTGTTGATGCACTTGTGGCCCATGAAGCTAGTCCAACCCCCAGCAGCAGCAGGCTGGTGTGGGGGGGGGAGGGGCTGTTAGGTTAGCAAGGGTATGGGGAGCACACGATGGGGGGTCAGGTCAGTGAGGAGATTGCGGGGATTGGGAAGCACAGGGGAGATGAGAAAGGAGGACGGATGTTTCAGTATCAAATGCTGGCATCCGAGCCTTTTCCTACAGCATTTCAGCCCAGCCCGCAACAGTGCACCCCCACTCCCAGCCTCAAATCTCCCTGAAATCTTCCCGAAATCAATTGGAAAATATATGTTCAGTATGATGCTAAGCATCACAATGCCCATCTTTAAGACACCAAGAAAATCACAGAAACAACGGTGTGATCCACAAAGCTGTTAGGCACTTAGGCTGCCTAGTCAATGAATGGGGTGAGGTAAGTGCCAAATCACTTGCCTCACTCCACACAAAACAGCTGGAAGAAGTAGTGCTGCTTGACCTGTAACTTTTAGCCCACTGGTTAGAGTGCCTATCTGAGATGTGGGAGATCCAGATTCAACTCCATCCTCTCTGCTAAAGGGCGAGGAGAGAATTTGAACCAGCGTCACCACCTCTAAGGGGTGCTCTGTAACTACTAGTCTATGTGATATTCTGAGAAGGGCTCCCTCAGTCTCTTCTGTTGAATCTGTTCACTGAAGATAAATGATTTAAGAATCATTTGAGAAGTGGCACTGAACCCAGGGTCTCCCTCATCCCAGGAGGTTGGAGCTCTGAAAGCTGAACTACAGACATTTGTTCTCCCTCATACCTGTGCAATGACTGTTCCACTATGTATAAATACTTACAGTTGTTGGATGCAAGTCGTTAGGGCACCAGTCTACTTGCTCTCATTATTTCTCTAGAGTGCAACAGTTTCAACAGGAGAGACTGAGAGATCCCCTAATCAGAATATCCCATTAGCTCACTGCTGTAGAGCACTCTCCTGAAAGGTGGAGACCCAAATTCAGTTCCCCTTCTTTATCAGAGGAGGGAGAAAGGGTTTGAATGGGGGTCTCCTGTTTTCTTCTCTGACTAGGGTAATTGAACCTAGCTCTCCATATCCGAGACAGGTGCTCTAACCACAGGGCTATAAGTTAGGTACCACCAGGACTTAGTTGCATAAATGCCTTTGTGAAGCACATTCACATTCAGGTTGGTATGAATATTTCCTGGAGGAATCAATAGTACAGTTCATATTCAGAAGGGAGGAATGTTCAGTAAAGACACATATTTGCTACAAAAAGCAACTCTAAGTGTTTCCTCTTCTGTTGAGGAGCATAACTGTTTCCTGGTCAAGACTGAACTGAAATGAGCCTTATAATTCCTTATTTCACTGTTGGGTTTCACAGAAGTTCAATCCAACTTCCAGAAACCACCACCACCGAGATGAAAACATGGAGGGAAAAGAGGGACCAGACTGACAGGCTAGAGATGAGGGGATAGGATTGTGCTTTTCATTCATGAAATTGCCTTCACAGATTCTCCACAGAATTCTTAGAGATTTGTAGTTTACCTTAAAGACACAGAATCTTTTCAAACCATTAACCATTAGGGCTGTGATGGGAAAACAACACAATATGTTTCAAGGTTTCAAAATTTGTTTTTTGTTTCACTCCAGAGATAAAGCTCTCAATTTGGTAGTTATATATGAATCATGAAGAAATGTTTTACAATTCTTTGAAGTGTGTACATTAAAAAAGACCCATGCAGGAAAACAACTTTCAGAAGCACCAGAAATCTGAGCTGTAAAACTAAGGTATCCAGAACAAATTAAAAAATATATTCACTTTAGACAGCCAAAGCTGTAAAGTGTTCGGTCAGATTAATAATGATTCCATTAGCCACTGGTTAAGTGCCTTTGTACTCACTTATGCAGTACATACAATTTTTAAAATACTGTAGAATTTGTGGGGTACAAATTATATTGCGAATTGATTGAATATTCATTTGCAATTAATGGAACATCAGTAGACTTCATAACTTTAAGTTCAAGTATAAAATTTGATGTATGTGTTTTAAGATGCGGGATCTGAAGTTCATATGTTGTCTTAATGTAATCTATCTTTGTTCTTGTTCACAAAATAAGCCTGTCAACATTCTGATCCTTAGTTTGGTTATTAGATTTTCACTAAATTAAACAAATATCTCTTTTCTGGAATTGTTAGACAAAGTGACACAGACACATTTCAGCAGGTTAAGTAGAACAAAAGTGTAAAAGAACTCAATTTCCCCTACCCCCTTCCAAATAAGCATTTTCTAGGAATAGTAGTTGCCCAAGGAAAGTGACGTTTCTTGCTCAGCTGTGTCTTGGCAGGGTATAAGGAAGTAATGAAGCATTCTAGTGTACCCTAAATTGTATCTATTGCTTATATGTCACTAGTTGGATATGTTTTTTTAAGTCATTATTTTTCATAACACCTTTGTTTTTTCTAAGCAAGGGAAGAAATGTTAGAAACCAAACAGCAAAATTCAGCTTTTTGAACTAATGTTGTTGAAAGGAATCCGAGGGAGTACTTGATATTTGACACTGACTGTCCAAGCGGTATTGCAGGCTGACTTTTATCTTGACAGGCAAGAGTGACATCGTTGTAATTTCGTACAACTACATTTTTAGTTTTGTTTTAGTAATGTTTTCAAAACATTTGCAAAATTAGTAAGATTAATTAACTATCTCTGCAGTCTGTTTCAAAGGCTTTGAAAACTTGAATTATAGCTTTGATCAGCTTTGATAGTGCACTTTATTGTAAAACTTGCAAAAACATGAGCATGGCATGTGATGTGGGTTTTTGATAGAAACAGATAAGCAATGATGCTAAGTATAGAATAATTCATCATGCAGAATGTGACAGATTGGTTTATAGACCCAATACTTGTGCAGGAGAACTATGTTGGCAAAAAAAAAATGCAGTCTCAGGTGGTTTCTGTTAAAATTATTAAGTCATTTCCTGTGTGCTTTACAACTTCTGAGATAACAGCAGAAATAACAAACAGCTGAGTTTGGAGTAGGCCCTTGATAATAGGTCAGTCAAAGACTCCCATGGTATTAATGTAATGGTTCCCTAAGTCCCTTCATCCTATGCTTGTATAGATATTTTGGAACACTTCCAAGACCTTTGGGTTCTGAAATGGAGATTTAACACGCCCTCCGGAGGATGGACTACAAAGAACTAACTAGAGTGTTTAGTTTTAATAGGGAAGGCATAAAGGAGTATGGAATTGGGAAGATCTGCCCATATAGATCAATGCAATGATCTCATTTAGTTTGAAGCCAGATTGGAGTCTGTGTTGCATACCTGGGAACCATCTAGTATCATCATGTAATACACTAGGCAATAAATGTCAAATGGCATGAGGTCCGCATTTTACCATGCTCTGTTTACATTTTCATAGACAGCTTTATTGACTTCCTGCCCCAAATTTGATTTCTTGAGGATTTTCTTTATATTACGCCAGGTTAGTTTTGGCATGTACAGTGGTAACATAATGCCATGTAGAATAGATGAAATGTGAATTTTCTTTTAGCAATTATTTGTAGGCATCTTGTGAAACACATGGAAGAGGGTTTCCTATGTTTTAGATTCATGTTTTTTGAGGATCGAGTCAATATTACCTTACAGAGGATGGGGATTCAGTAATATTTCAAAGCCTAGTTTATGTAACTTATTGTTTCAAATGGAACATCTTGATGTCTGTAAAACTTTTGACAGACATAGAAGACAGTCTTTCCTGGTTCCTCTCTTAGGTAAGAAGGAGGGTTGATTTTAATCTATTAGAAACTCTCACTATAACAAACTGACTATATGTGGAATGGTGGAGATCATTTTATATATTCATCTCTGAAAAACAAATATTTGCATGGCTACATAGTTATAACTAGGCTGGATGGAGAACAGAAATTCAATTTTGCAGATTTTGAATTTTCAATATTTGTTTGCATTTCTATTTAAAATGAAACCCAACAATTTCAAAATTATCTTCTGGGGGAAGGATGTAGGGGAAGAATTTCAGATTGATCTAGATGTTTGGATTTTTACTTTTTATATTTTATTTTAATATATAATACAAAATATTAAACAAAACATTTTACATGGAAAAATTAAACATTTTGTTCCAAAAATGTCAAAATGGGGTTTTGACATCTCTGAACCTTTTTTCTCTGCAACTAAATTTCTGTGATTTCATGAAACCTTTACATTTCAACAGAACTGCATTTTCCAATGGGAAATAGTTCCATTGATGTTTTCCCAGTCAACTCCAACTATGACCATTCCACCCTCAAGCTTTTTCCTTGTCTTTTCATAATGAGAATGCTATCTTGATGAGAGATAGATCTGCTTGGTGAATTAAGTGTAAAGTGTTGTATATGTTGTTTGATGCCAGGCTGTCTTTTGTTAAACCAGTTTGGACTGTACAGGTGAATAAGCAGGATTAGAGCTAGAGTGTATCCTCCACTGGCCTGTTTGGATAGGTGAAGGAGAAAGTAGGGGTTTTTAGCCCCCTTTTGAAGAATTTCTTCCTTACTGTTCCTCACTGTCAGAACTCTGCAGATGTTTCTTAATTGGGGTTCCATATAGAAGGAGCCAGATGAGAAGAAAAAGGTGGTTGTACTCTAAAGTACTGCATCCTGTGTGACGGAGTCAGACCAGAAGGGTATAGGAGAGTGCTGGAAGGCAGGTATATCAGCCTCTGGATGTGTAGGTCCCTGTTCCCTGGATAGCCAAACAAAGGCTACTCCAGGCCAATCAGGAAGCTTCTAGAAAGGAGCAGAAACAGATAGCCTGATTGGGACACCTGAAACCAGTCAGGCACTGGCTGAAACCAGACAAAAACCTCCCAGTTAGTCAGGTGGGCTATGGGTGTCAGGAGCTGTGGAAGGAAGTTATTCTGTTGGTGAGACTGAGTGGTGGACAACATATCATACAGAAGGAAGGAGGCCCTGAGGTAAGGGTGAAGTGGAGTTTGAAGAAGCGGAGACTGCTGTAGGGAAGTAGCCCAGGGAATTGTATTGTGTTTTGTGGCTAAAAGGTCAGCCATCTTAGCTGATACTATTAGGGTCCCTGGGCTGGAGTCCGGAGTAGAGGGCAGGCCTGGGCTCCCCCCTTTCTGTCTCCCCTAATTACTTACTGAGAAAGGGAGGTCACTCTGGGGCCTGGATGAGTTTCTGAGGCCCCTAAATCTGCCAGGAAGCACAGGACCCACAAATACAGACTCGGAACTTTGTCACACCTGCTAAATATGTGAATACCTTAAGAGATACCATCAGGCATTCCAGCAGCATTAACTCTCCCTTGGGTCCTGTTTATGACTGCTCTGAGCAACTATATGTCTACTGCAGGATCCATGCTGCTAGGAGACTAGCAAATCTGTACTTTGTGTCACACACTAGGGGGTAGTGGTGCAACCTAGTGGTTCAAACGGGAGCCACGCCTAGTGTCAGAGCAGAGCCAGAAGGCAGAACTGGAGTTGTGGTCAGGAGACAAGCCTATAGTCGGAGTCAGGACAGAACCAGTGTTGTGGTCAGGGGACAAGCCAGTGGTCAGAGTCTGGAGTCAGAGGGTTTGGAAGAAGGTCCAGGCTAGGGCTGGAGCAGGAGGTACAGGTTGGAGCAAGGAATGGCACAAGAAACAGCTCTAGCAGTTGCAGGGGTAGAAAGCATTGAGCAGCTGCCACGTTGCTGTTGCTATCAGATATAAGTGTGATCTGCTGGCTCTTCTGTCCAATAAGAGAGCACAGTTACTTAGTGAGGGCTGAAACACAGAGAATAAAGAACATAAAATCATCCTTTCCGGTTCAGTCACCATTTCTCTGAAGTTGGAACAAAGTTGTGTACTTAATTGCTGTTTTTGTTTCCTACTTCCATCAACATTTTTTGCCCATGCTAAAATCAATCTAGATTGCCAAGACAACTTGTTTACTTTACATATAATTGATGTATTTTTCCATGTATGCACTGTCCTAAATATCTATCTTATTCTAAAAAAGGTTTTAAAGGACTCCATTTAATTGGACAAACAATTTCAATATTGATTGTTGAAACTCTATTTGTTGCATATACCTCCTCTTCAGATTACTGTTCTCCATATGAATTGAACTATACTTCTGAATTATATTGTATTTGTTTAATGTAGCGTGTGCACCCTTTTAGGTCTAATGCTAACTGCTTCAAAAACTCTGTCAAATGGCTTGTTTGTAGAATGACATACAACTTCACAGTGCATTAATTATTCAGACTGTTGACAATAATAAAAATTGACTTTATTGTTAAAATTAGTGAAATATGTTCAAATATTTCCATATTACAAGGAAGTTGTGTACTGTATTCCCGTTTCTTTTCACTAAGGTCCTGATTTGCAAGTGCAAGTGAAAGATTGACTTTACATTTCCAGAGATGATTAGCTGCCAGCTCTAATCAAATTGAGAAATAATTAGCAAATCAAAACTTGATTAGCTCTTTGCTTGATTTACTAAAATTATAGTTTATGCAGTTTAAATGATGGGGGAGGGAAAATGTCTGTACTCCATATATAGTCTGGTGTGCTGCAGTGGAGGAAAGATTGTTTTTTAAAGGCTTTACTCACTTGAATATTTAGCACTATTATTTCCCTGAAGGTGATAAACTAATTCTTCCCATCTATTCACCTTTAAAGTAAATGTTTCATGAGAAGCTGTTTTGAGAGTGCTGTTTGAGATGAGTGACCCACACTACCTGACTTTTCATTCTCAGTGCTCTTCCGCATTCATAAAAGCACTAGAGTATTTTATTGAATTATTTAAATGTAAAAGTTATGCATTTGATTCTGCAGAAAAGGAAGTTGTTTTACTGATTCATATTCTGTGACATGGCCTGGGCAGGGGTTAAAGTTGAAAGATCATGTCAAGTCAAAATATCTGTTATATTTCCATCTATGCCACCTGCTGGCTGTTTGACCTTTGACATCACTTTTAACATCTTTGTACAGGTTCAGCCTCTAGAATAGATATCATTCATTTTGCACAAGGGTGATGTTGGTCTTAATTTACGTTTGAAAAGCACATTGAGTTCCTCAGAAGAAAGGTGGTATTCAAGTCCATAGCACTGTTATTTCATAAATTCCTAGATGTCTATATAAATTCAGGTGGTTGTCCTGAATATTAGTGGAGCACAGGCATCCTGGGCTCATATAACTCGCCTCTATAAATGAGGAGGTAGAATTTAATAGACAAATTCATCAGAAAGTAAGTATCATGGCAAATAAAAGGGGAGTAAGGTAAGAGGGATAGTGCTTGTTATGTACACTTTGGACAGAATTGCATCTGTGATATTGTATTTGGTTTTGGGTATCATATTACCAGAAATATATTGAAAACTCAGAGAAAACATAAAAATAAAAATTAGCAAGGAGCTGGATGAATTAATTTATGAGAGAATATTAAAAGGACTAAATAGTTATAGTTCAGGCTATATGATATTCAATGAGGCAAAATATTACAGAAATTTTAAAGGTATTAAGGCCAGGTGGGTAGGAATTATGTACTGTGATACACTTGAATATATAACTTGGAATAAGAGGATGAAATTTAGCAGGTGGAAATTTAAGCTTAGATTGTAAGCAATTTGGGAAAAGGACCGTGTGTGAAATCCTGGAACTCTTGAAATGAATGGCAAAATTCTCATTTAACACCAGAGCTTTATCTGTGTTTGTCCAAATCCTGACTGGAACATTAGGCATTACTGTAATACAAATATTTATTAATAATAATATTTTATATTATGGAAAGCCTAACAAAAAAAATTAATGTGGCTGTGGAAAAGTCTGCCTGGGAAATTCATGGAATTCCATCCCGTGATATACTTAAAACTAGACTAGACTAAAGATTATAAAATGTACTGTCAGTAACATCTCTGCATTGTTGAATGGATCTCTCATGTGATAAGTCTGTTCCATATCTACATTTAATTAATGTGTTATAGCAATAATTTGCAGCCATATGCTGTCAACTTGCTCATACTGAGCAGTACCTTACTTTGCAAGTAGTCTATCCAGGTATGTATGTGGTTCTCATTGGTGTAGTAACTGAGCACTATGCATAGCATTAAAAACTATAGTATTCTCACTTCCTTTTCTCTACCACCAAAAAATAGACTTAGGTATCCTTGTTTGGTTTATTTTAAATGAATTATTTTAAATGAGTATGAGGATATTAATATGGAAAAATTCTGGTCAAAGAGGTGGGTGTGAACCAGGGAGTCCCTCAATGGCAACTGCAGAGGGAACACCGTAGCATAACTCATATCAGGTCTGACATATTCACTGCCTCACCTCACTATGGTAATATTCTGACAGCTATAGGAGGGTAGTGGAATGCATATATGTCAGCCCTTGAATGGTGAGGGCCCTATTGCCTATGAACTGAAATGAGGTTATCTCCAGTTAACTAGAGACACCTAAGGCCAATTAAGAGCTCTAAGTGACCATTAAAAATCCCTCCTCTGGTCAGAGAGAGAGAGAGAGGAGAGGGCAGTAACAAGCTGCAACAGGGTTAGTGGCAGCAGGGAGAAATGGCTTCTCCTGGGTGGAAAGCTGCTCTGCTCCCTATGGCAAAAACACCCAAGTTAACTGCTGTTTGGGGAAAGACTGGCAACCAGGAACCAGTATAGTAAGGCAGTGTCCTAGAGAGGGCTCAGGTTTGTATTGTGAATCTGGGATTTTTTTTTGTTTTGCTTAAGAGAACTACTTGGAACTACCCTGAGGCCCACCTTGTAAATATGGAAAAATAGACCAAAATGAAGACTAAAACCCATTCAAAATAGGACTGATTTACTCCTGGCCTTCCCATCACCCAGAGGAGAAATGCTGGGGCCAACAAGGTGAAGGAGGTACCTTGCCACAGTATCTAAAAGGTGTCATGTATGGTATCATATATAAACTAGCAACATTCTGGCTTTTAATGTTATTGCTTAAGTCACCTCATTCTAGACAAAGGAATGTGCTTCTGCCTGCTTGACTGTTTCTGCTGGAGAGATAATGAAATTAATTTACATGAAGGGTAAACAAAACTATCAGGGGAACCAATGTGAAAGATGGCCACTTACCACTCTCAATAGGGAGATGGAAGCTGCAGCTCCGGGAAATCTTCCTGCCTCCTGAAACAAGGTCACTGAACACTGGAAGATATAAGCAAGGCCAGAAAGCAGTGTTGGCATCCATTAATGGGCAGACTCAAGAGGACAGAGCTCTTATACATCTGAGAAAAGTGAAACCTCTAAACCAAACGGGTTGAAAGTCTCTGGAAACTGAATACAAGAGAGAAACCTGCTTAGACCAAGATGATAAATGGCTGAAGTTAAATTTACTCACTAGAAGGCACATTTTGTTTGTAACTTTTGGTATCTCTTCACTCTTACTAGAATCACTTAACCCTATATTCTTCGTTAATTAACTTCTTTTCAGTTTTACTACAAACCATCTCAATGTTGTATATTAATGAAAAGTCAGTCCTTAGCTAAATGAACAGGTTGGTGCTGTGTAATGTCTCTTTAAAGGAACAGTCAACTTAATAAGGTTCTGTGAGTGCTATAGTTGGAGGGAGTACAGTTTGAGGAAAACTTGGGATTGGGAGGGCATTGGTGTCTCACTGCAAGGAGTAACCTGTCCGGGGAATGCCAGAATCAGGCTGTTGTGCTGAAAACAGGCTGCTGGTGTCAGGGATCTGAACCAAAGCTGCAAGGCCTACAGGCACTCAAAATAGCAGGACAGGCAGTGAAACAGTCACTTACTAGTCTACGCTGATTACCCACATATCTCAGTGGGTTTTATATTTAGCTCTGAATGTGGTGTCATTAGTGGCTGCTCTTTTTCCTCCTGCCAGTGAACTTCATTTTCTGGTCTAACTCAGGTGAAGATTCTGTTTTCCATGGTCCTAAATCTCCCATTATTGTTTGACAAAAACATAATTCCAGTGCAACATAGGCAGCTATCATGGGAGGTCCTGGTCGTGAGGGAGAAACTGTGTCTCAAGTATCCAGGGCCAGTAAAAGGTAGAGCTTTGCAAATCAGGTCTACAACGTCGAGCTGTATTATATTAAGTGGAGAGCCAGGGCAGAGAGTGGCATACTAAGATGATGCCCTGGCTCTCTATTTAGCTACTTGTGCTTCTGTGCCGGGGGTTGCTGAGTTTCAAATAAGCATGAAGGCATGGTGCTTCATTCCCATTGTTTTAAGTGGGACCATTCATGGAGTAAACTTTACTCACTATGAATGTAAAAGTGACAGAGTATGGCTCTTAAAAGTTATTGAAGTATTTATAAATATTATCTTAAAACGATTATAATGATGTCACCAACTTTACAGTATTTACGCAGTTCAAACACATAAGTTAACTTAGGAAATTCTGCAGGTTAATATGTTGCATCAGAATATATTTAATGCTGTTGCTTCACTTTACCTGTTGCTGTATTTCCTGAGCACTCAAAAAGTTCTTTGTTTTTCCTTCAGTACTTTTAGACATTTGTTTTTTATTCACATTTTGGTAGAAATTACAGAGCATATTTCACTAGTACAATTAAGGCAAATGACAAAGATAAAACCAGTTTGCAAAGTTAATTAGATTTTTCTATCTCCTCATTTTCAATTAGGATTGTTGTTATGACACAGTTTTCCTGTTAATGTCTTTCTGTTATCTTTACAGAGTACACAGTCTGTACTAGTGTAATGGTCCATCAAATAAATATTGATTATTAAAATAATCATGGAGGTGAAACTATTTTTTGGATGTTCTAATTGTCCTCTTGTGTTTGAGCAGCTGACTCATGTAATTAGTATTTACTTTATTTATGCCACAGTTTTGATTTGCACTTAAAAGTAGGTTCTTTATTCTGGCAAACAAGAACGGTGCTGGCATGCAAAAACAGAAGAGACACTAACGCAGAAGTGATAAGATTTAACACATTAAAACAGCTGTAATTACATTAGATAAAATATTACTCTGAGACTACAAATCCTTTAAACTGATCAAAGATTGGGATTATAGCAATGCTCAGTGTTAACACTGCTAGAAAAATATTTATGGCTTTGGTCACTCAGTAGTATTAAAAGCTGCATTGTTGCCCTGGGATCATATGCTTTTGTGAAGCACTATTTATGGGAATTATGACTTTTTAAATTCAAGTTTAGACCTCAACCAGAATGTGCATTGAAAGTCCATACATTACTGTTGATTTCTGCACTCCTTTTGTTATAGAGTGAACTGTAGCTTTTCTCATATTAATTATACATATTTTCAAATATTCATATTTTCATTGAGTATTCTAAGACTTATGTTTTATTAAATTGGTTCAATTTTCCTATTAAGTCAAGCATAGGGATGGTTTACATTTATTGGCCCAGCAATGTACAGTCATATTTGCTAGTGTCTTCACATTTACCTGCTCTCTCCGACTGCCTCCCTAGCTATTTCTGAATGTCTGACGATGTACCTTCCATGTCTGAAGGTGGTATGTAACCTACCACTTAAATCAGCCTCTGTACCAAATTATGGGAAGATAATATAATGTAATGCCAATTTTCAAAAAAGGCTACAAAGTTAGGCAGTAAGCCTAACTTCACTACCAAGCATATTGGTTTGCACTACATTAAAAAAAGATAATTATCAGACACATAGATGGGAACAAGTCAAAATATATTTTGTAAAGTGAAATCATGCCTCACCAATCTTCGGGAACTTGGAGCTCTTTGAAGGAGTCAACATGTATGTGGACAAGGGTGATCCAGAAGATATAATGTACTTGGGATTTTAGAAAGCCTTCAACAAGTTCTCAAACCAAAGGCTCTTGAGCAAAGTAAGCAATCCTGGAATAAGAGGGAAGGTCCTCTCATAGATCAGTAACTGGCTAAAAGATAGAGAACAAAAGATAGGAATACATGGTCAGTTTTCACAGTGAAGAAAGGTAAATAGTGGGTTCCACCAAGGATTAGTACGGGGCAAATGCCATTCAACATACTCATAAATGATCTGGAAAGATGCTGAAGTGAGGTGGCAAAGTTTGCAGATGAGGCAAAATTTCTCAAGATAATTTCAAAATAGTCTGTGAAGAGTTCCAAAGAGATCTCACAAAACTCAGTGACTGGGCAACAAAATGGCAAGTGAAATTTAATGTTGACAAATGCAATATACTGCATATTGGAATACTGAGTCCCAACTATACATACAAAATGATATAAATTATATATCTATATATAAATATAGATATAAATTAGCTGTTACCACTCAAGATGGAGATCTTGGAATCATTGTGGATAGTTCCTTGAAAACATCTGCTCAGTTTGCAGTGTCAATCAAAAAAGCTAACAGAATGTTAGGACCCATTAGGAAATGAATAGATAGTAAGAAAATATCATAATGTCACTATATAAATCCATGGAATACTGTGCACTGAATACTGCATGCAGTTCTGGTGGCCCGTCTCAGACAAGATATTAGAATTAGGAAAGGTATAGAGAAGGGCTACAAAAATTATTAGGGGTATGGAACGGCTTCCATCTGAGGAGAGATTTAAAAGACTGTGACTGTTCAGCTTTAAAAAGAGACAACACAGAGGTGGGTATAATAGAACTCTCTAAAATCTTGACTGATGTGGAGTAAATGAATAATAAATGTTATTTACCCCTTCACATAATACATGAATGAGGAGTCACCCAATGAAATTAATAGGCAGCATGTTTAAAAGATACAAACTGAAGTACTTCTTCACACAGCACACAGTCAACCTATGGAATTCCTTGGCAGGGGATGTTGTGACTGCCAAAAATATAACTGGATTCAAAAAAGAATTAGATAAGTTCATGGAGGATAGGTACATCAGTGGCTATTCACCAAGATGGTCAGGAATGCAAACCTGTGATCTTGGATTTCCCTTTAACTTCTGATTAGCAGAAGCTAGGACTGGGTGACGGAATGTATCACTTGATAATTGCCCTGTTCTTTTTATTTTCTCTGAAGCATCTGACACTGGCCATTAGTCAGAAGACAGACTAACTGAATGCATTTCTCTAGTTAAGCTTCTTTTCACAGGTTCTTATCAACTGTCAGACACAGATCCACTTGACTTTCATTACAAGGTGTTTTTTTTTCTCCTGCTGATAATGGCCCATCCAAATTAAACAGCCTCTTAGAATTGGTATGGTAATTTCCAACTTTTTCTGCTTTCTCTGTATATAAATGCATCTTACTTCTGTGTATTCCATTCTATGCATCCAGTGAAGTGGGCTATAGCCCACAAAAGCTTATGCTGAAATAAACACGTTAGTCTCTAAGGTGCCACAAGTATTCCTCCTTTTCTTGTCAGAAGACAGGATACTGGGCTAGATGTCCTGACCTAATATGGTCATGACCATTTGTGTGATCTAGTATGGTCATTCGTATGTTCTTGTGTACCATAGTTACATCTGCCCACAGCAAACATAGTCACCTTCACTTCTCCCTACACTCAATAACTTCTGCTTCCAGCTGGAGATTCCTCTTCCTCAGGAGACTCGTCATGGTTCACTCCTACTATAGAATGAGTCCTGTGGTTGTGCCAGAGTGGGAGAAGACTTAACTAGAGCATGCAGGGCTGGTGGTACAGCCAGTACGAATTTCTACGCTGGCATATGTTAGAGCAAACCTCAGGCTAATTCAGTTTGTAGTCACAGTACCCTCAGGATGACATGGGACAAAAAAAGATGGAAAATTGATGAAATACCATGCTCCCCATTTCAGGCCTGAGATATGCTGAGCATAGTATAGGCCCATCTAGTACAGCCTTTTGAAGCAACAGCAGCAAGAATCCTTCACTTCTCTCTAGGCAGCTGCACCTAGCCTCAGAACCTGTGATAACTAGGAAAATCATTTGAGTAGGGAGGGCTTCTACCTGAAAACAGGAAGAAAAAGGAGATGGTTGTTCAGTTCCCCACCTTTCTTTATTCACTATCACCTCATCAGCCATACAGTGCCCACCAAATCTTATTTTACTTTGTATGATTAAAAAGAATACTAATGTCATAATAACAAATTATCTGAAAAATATATAATTACATTTCCTACTCAAGGATTAATTTGATATAGAATGCAACATTGACACATGCTGCAACATTGCCTATTTTTTTAAAAAAACCTACTTATGTTAGTTGCTACGCAACATAGTTAAAAACAGAAACTTCCAAAATTGTTGTATGCTTACTTCTACAATGCTAAATAATCAACATATTTCATAACACCAAATAGATCAGAAGTTCTAGATAGATTCCCCAAAATACTCTTTTACTCCAGAGGATCACGAGAACTCTATCTTACTTTATTGTATCCTGGATCTATATGTTCCTCTAGCTTTACTACATATTTAATAAACAATAAGTAAGATCAACAGTATTCATTAATGTACTTCCATTAGAGAATACGGGAAAAAAGGAAGGTTGGATGATTGACATATGTAAGTTGTGTTGGGAGTGAGTGGATCTTATTTGGCAGTGATACCTTAATTATTCATTTACAATGTGGTGTTTTTGACTTCGAGGAGCAGGGGAGGGGTTGTTAGCTGGACTCAACTGGAATTTTTTTTAAAAAAAACTTAACTTTTTAAAAATATTTTCCTTTGCAGTTGAGAATCTATTTGTTTTTAAAGTTCTCACTCATCTTGACCTGACACAACTTCATACCATGTTTGTTATTTTATTTTACCATTATTGTGAATCTTAGCATTTTTAGAGGTTATATGTGTAATACTACTGTAACTCATTGGGATTAGTCTGGGAAGGTAAAGAATGGTGGTGGAGTTAAAGTTTTTCATTTTTAACTGTTTGTGGACAATACATGTTTTCCACTACCTTTTCTCAGTGTTGTGCATGTTAAGGTGGTGGGAGTTTGTTTTTATAATTCAGTGCTGTGGCAGGTACTGTATTTAATTTGTGCCCTACAGTATGCTACACTGTCTCATTGTTTTCTGTTTGAAATCCAGATGAGTAATTTTTTCCCCCATCATGCTGCCCAAACTAAGGAATCTCTTACTGAAAGGTGGTATGTGAAAAAAAGAGAATCCAGGAGTATACAGTAATAGATTTTTTAAGTAGATTTTTTAAAAAAGTATGTCATCTGATACCCATTCTTCCTTTGACATTTACGAGAGAAATGAATTTAGCCTTGTTTCAGTTTTTGGGCCCCTCTCTGTGCACTAAAAAAATTAAGAATTCAGGGGGAGAGAACTCAAAAGTGGGCTGAGTCCAAGGACTTAGGATAAAGGAGGTCTATTCTGAGCCCTCTAACCTTGCACTGGACCCAGTTAAATATCTGGTATGTGCAGAAAGGTGAGTGGATACCCCCTCTCCATTGATATAGTGGATACCCCCTCTTTTGATATAGAAAAGCAATAATCATTCAGTTCCCCTTCCTTGGAAATTAATTAAACAAGACTATTATTGTTACACAAATACAAGTAATCTCCAAAAATCTATGCATATAGGAATTCAGATTAGATTCTGAGAGCTTTCTCAGTCTTCAAAAGACAGCCCTGAGAGCACTAGGCATTTTCTACTGGTTGTGTCAATCATAATCTGTAGGACTGTATCCAACATGGATTACACCATGGCAAAGTACTCCCTTCCCCCTCTTCTCTCTAAAAAGGGGTATATTTAAAGCTGTGTTATACCCAACAAAATGCTGAGTTGTTTCTGGATATTAGAAAAAGAGATTACTTGAAATACACTTATTTAAACAGAATATTTTCCTTCTATTTTCAAGATAAGAATATAAATCCATTTACTTGTCTTAAAAATCTTTATAAGTGTCTGATGCACTAAACATTTTTCTCAGAGTTCACCTGGCAGTCATTGCTGCTTTTTCATGAATTGGAGGGAACACCAACTTCTACACAATCCTCTAGTGGTTTGGTATATAAGCGAAATGATGCATTTAGCACCCCAGCAGACAAATAAGTTGTGTCAAGGATATTAACTTGATGATGGCTGAATTAATGAAAGCTGTTTGAGGATTTTTTGCAACTTTAAGTGCCTTAAATAGAAGGTTATTTTCTGGTAGAAGCAAATGCAGTTTCTAGAATTTGTAAACAGGAGAGTCTAGTGAATGAACCACCAAATGTTAAAGCTCAAATGATGTTGGATGTTAATTCAAAGTTCTTCTCTGTCCAGTAATTCCGCAGCAGTCACACAAGCATATCAACATTGTGTCTGTACTTATTCTAACTTTAGTGGAGACTTCATAAAGAGGATCTGAGGCTTAAAAAAAATCTCTCTCGATTTTCACATAAAACAGATTCAGATATTCAGAAAAGTCCAGTGTCCCACTAAATTTTGGTTTTAACATCATCCTTCTGTGCAAGCCATTGTCCAAGGAAACTTTATAATGGGGGGTTATCTACTTTTGCTTCTCATTGGTATTCTGTAGTTGTACTGATGCTTGTAGGTTAAATAAAAGGTCATTCAAACAGAGTAGCAAGGATACCAGCCAGCCTCAGGCTAGTACTTTTGCTAAAGATTTATATGTCAACCACTTAGATTTTGTTGCATACTTTATTAAATATTAGTTACTTTGTGCTACATTCTTTGTTTGTACAGATTATATGTTGTATTTTGATTAATATATGTTCTGTGTTTGTTATATCTCTGCTAGATGTCACTACGAAACTGGTTCCTCTGAATGAGCTTGTGTAAATGCATGAGCATGATCCTTTATGATTCATTTTCTCTCTAAAAGAGAGAGAGAGAGAGAGAGAGAGAGAGAGAGAGAGAGAGAGAATGAATCATGGAGGATGATAGAGGAGAAACAGAGACCATGTGTAAATGTGTGAGCATCATCCTCTCTCCTCCATGATTCATTCTCCCTCTCTCTCTCTCTCTCTCTCTCTCTCTCTCTCTCTGAGGGTTTTACAGATGCCTATGTAACTGCTCAGGCCAGAACTCATTAGACAATGATTTTTCAGGGGAAATCATTGTGTGACCAACTGAAAGATAACATATAAAATGACAGTGAAAGCATATTTTTAAAATGTTTCCCTATTTCTATTGTTACACTGTGTTTTAGCTCAATTAGAAATACTACACTCTTTAGCGGTCTTTCAGTTCTTGAAATGTATAGCTCACATTTCAAACCAGATTCTTTCAAGCAGCCAGTCATCAGGTAAAATCTACAACGGTTATTCTCATTCTGTTTCTCAGCTGCTGCTCTCTACTAGAGACATTTCTGATCTTGTTTCTACAGGAAAAGGTTAAATGGGAGGCCTGCTGTGCTGGGAAAACGCAAGAATATAATTTGAAAAGATAATGTTTAAAATCTTTGTTTTATTTTTATCAGCTCAAGCCTGGCATCTATTTGATCTTTGATACTTTATGGCTTACAGTATACATGAGGGGAATACAGTATAGTGTAGTATATACTATTAGTATAATACAGAATATAGTACAATGGGGAATGTTTAGAGACCATTACTGATAAAAAAGGATTTAAAGTAGAATAGTGTCATCAGCCTAATACGTACCATTATACAATGTTATATAATATATATTTGCATGAATACTGTTAACACCTTTTGTTTCACAAATCATTCTCTAAATTTCAATCCATTTGATAATATTGTGCTTGTGAGTGAACACACCTATATTCAAACTAATTATATCAGTATACTGTGCTTCAGAAAAGAAAAAATAGATGATGGTAGGTATGTTGGGATAAAAAGGAAAAATCCTTCACCAAAATATGGACAAATTAGATAGGTTCAATATGACATTACTACATTATCTAATAAAGTAAAGTTGTAAGATTCAGGTGTTTGTTCCTGTTACTTCTGCTATAGAAGAAATTAACAGTATCACTGGAGAGATCCTGCCATTTTTTTTTTCTCTATTGATGCTGGCTGTCCAGAGGGATGACATGTACATAGCTTTTCTCCAAAGAGAAAAATTAGTTGTAGTGTGAGGATGGAGAACACCTCAAGGTGAAGGAAGATCTTTGCTTCTGCTTCTTTCCGAGTACTGTAAACCTGTCAGGGCATTTATATTTCTAGCTGCCTGATTTCAAAATCACGTTTTTCCCTCTGTATGTGCAACACAGAAACAACTGCAGTTTCATATGGTTATGAGGGATGTAGCCATGTGGCATGCAGAATGAACTTCCATCTTGAATAGACTTTTTCCATTAGTCAGAATGGGAGGAATTATGATTCTGAAATCCCTCAAAATTGTATCTTTTAACTTCATTCATGGTCAGCCTCAAATTCTGCTTCCTTTGACCTTAGCTGTATAAACCTCCTGTAAAAGCATATATTCCACTGCACATTGAATGTAACGCTACCATTGTAGTTGTCCTGTTCTCAGCTGGTGTAAGAAGCCAAAATCATCTAAATATCTTCTTATTTGTGACAAAATCAAAACAAACAATGTTAAGAATACACCATATTTTTGACACTGAAAATTGTTTAGGTTCTTCTTCTCGCTGTTTTTCATGTCTAGAGGAGATATATCTTTTTATGTTGAGCTAGCTCAAACTCCTCTTTCCACTAGGCTGTAGGACTAAAACCTGACAATTGTGGAAAAAAAAAGTTGTTCCCCAGTAAGTTCTCATTCTCACTGAGTGCTATAATTTCTTTTATTGCCACTTGTTTGAGAAGGTTTACATAACTAATAGTGGTTCCATCACCAGTGGGTAGTATGGCCACTCAAATTCATGGCAATAAAAATATCTATGGTGCCTACTCCATCAACTATTCACTTACTTTCCGTGTCCTTGTCTCTTTTCACACATCCTATGATGAAACATGGAGGGAACATTTATAATGGATTGAATTGCGGTTGGGGTGCAGAATTATATGTAAGTAAGTATATGTCATTTACTCCAGGAACCCTACTTTCTCATGCCAGCTTACTAAATGCATCTAGAGAAGGTCTGAAGCCCTTCTGGAGTTGGAAAAAGAGTTGTTTTTATATTTAGAGGATCTTTATTAGTTTGTGGCTTTATTCGCTGAAAGACAACATATACTGTTAAGTAAGAAAACTGCCAGTCCAAATCAAAGGGATTCATTAGGCTCTTGGTTCTGTAGTCTTTGGGTGCTCAGAATGAACAAATTTTAAGCAGAAAGAAGAAGAATTTTAAAGTAGCACTTTCAGTCTTTATTTGAAACCTCTTGTTCTCCTTTAGATCACAATCTGTCACACAGAGCATGTAAGAATCAGACAATAATACTTTGATCATTCTACTATCTTGTTTGATTAATGTTTTCATACTATGGAGTATATCAGCAGGGGGCAGGTTGATCCCTGTGGCTTATAATGGGCAAAGTAAGGGGAGGAGGGGAAGAGAAGGAGTTTTTTAGACTGCTTAAGATCCATGAGTTTCTTCCGTCTTCAAGGTTTAAAAATAACACAATGAATGGATAATCTTTGCCGTTGAAAAAGATTAGATATCCCAGAGGAAAGGTTGGCCAGCATGTTGAGTGCTTTTTTATTCTCCCTCCCTAGCTCTCTAAAAGAGGCGTGATACCAAAGTGTAATCAAAGTTGGTGTGGGGAGGACCTAGCATATTAGGACAGCTTTAAATGTGTTTCACTGAGAAAACAATTATTTTATAATGCAGTGTTTGCTGTTAAATGAGACTTGAAAATTCAAGTACTTTTCTAAATGCATTTTGAATTTTTGTTCCAGTGGAATCTTAACTATGTTTGTGGACTCACAAAGGCAATAATCTTTTTTTTTTTTATTATTATTATTATTTCCTTACGAGAAACAGGACTGTAATCTACAAGGCACTTTCCCACTGAATTGTGTAGAAATCATTATGGTGAGCCTTTGTGTTGGTGAATACCCAAGGTATTCTAAAGCAGCTATGATAAGTTAAATGGAATTGCTGTTATGGATCTTCTGCATTGGGCTTTCTCAGGAACGCCTGGAAAAATTGAAGCTTCTAGCTCAATTCCTCCTGTGAGTGATGGAGGATGCTCAGTTTTCTCCAAGACAAATTTAACGCCACAATTCATCATCAGTGTTCCTCAAACCAGTTTTTCATATAAAATAATGACAAAAACCACTGGGGTCTTCAGCACCCTAATCTGAAAGATTTCTGTCAGCAGTCAGGGTTGGTGTAATTTTCCCTACACTTTCCATAAGCCACTTAATTAAAAGTAAAAAGGAATACAAGCTACTATGTAGTACAAGAGAGTTTTTTTTTACTTTTTTTCCTGGCATTAACAAATTACAACTTTTTTTTTTCTTTCCTGGAAAAGGAAAGGAACCTCAGGATCTTTAATAAATTATAGAAGCTCTGTATTGTTAATGGTAGAGGTCAGTTTAAAAATAGATTTTCCTATAGTAAGACTAAAAGTATTAATACCTAGTAAGGTTTTAGATCCTACATAAGTACTCTTACCCAAGCAATTGTCATTAATATGACTGACTCTCTTTCTTTCCTCATCTTCAGCAGAAAGCAACCTGCTGGTTGACTACACTGGACGAAACCTATACAAATTATCAGAAAATAGCCTATCCTAGAAAATAAATAGGGGGCTGAGATGTTCAGACACAGAAATTTATTGGGTCATCCCTGACTTTCCACTGCCAACTGGCTTTCTAACAGCAATAATTATGACTGCTCGTTTCTCTGGTAGTCATTCCTAAGTCATCTTGATAACTAACTAGCAGGACTGAAACTACAATCCTTTAAGGGACTAATATTTCCTCAAGAGATATTGTTAAAAGGGGCAATTTGTGATGCTTTAAAATTTATATAGATGCAGGTTTCAAAACATCATCACAGCAATTGGGGTGGAAACACTTTACTGTTACTTTTTTCATGAATATGTAGTATGTTTTATTTGTGTTGATTCCTCATTTAATATATAGCTTGTGAATGTATGGTATACTCCTCTTGTTTCCTGTTGATCAGTAGGATTGACGGAATTACTGTAAAGCTCCATTTACTGAAGGGTTTATTTTTAACTAGAAAGTAATCCACAAATTGTTAAAAACATTTAATCTTGCCTATTACATAATTAAACATCTTCCAAGACTATTTCCCCCAACATCAGACTTCAGAGAAGTTCCCTTTAGGGAAATAAAAATGTAACCTTTTTTTTTTCAGTATAAATAATGAAATAAAATATCAGAAGTCTCTTGTATTCCCCTGGTTGCAACTGAAGAGATACTTTTATGACATGTTCATTTGCTTAGCTGAAAGGAGCCTGAGTCTATCACATCAGGCACCTGGAACTTTGTGGCAATAAATTATGTTATTGCCCTTCTAATGAACAAGGCTGTTTAGAACTCATCCACTTGAGCATTATAAACCACATGCCATGTGGTTTATATACTTTTGACTTATAGTAACAACTCTGATTATGCTCATTATTGTAACAGTCAGATAAATTTGTTGCCGTGTGAAGAAATAAATGTAGATTCTGCAGAAGATGGACTTCTCTCAGTTTTCAGTGCTTGGATTCCATTTTCCATATGACTCTTTTAAAAGCAGCACCTATTCTAGCAGCTGAAATGTAAGTGTGATCACACTCTTATCTATCATCTTCATTAAAAAATCCTTGTTATTTCAAACGGCTGTTTATTATGCTTCTCTTCACAATGAATATTAAGGTTCTGTTGCTGTAGCTTGACTCTTATTTTTTTAGTGATCTTATGTTTAAAAACAAGTTTTTTTCTTCAATAATTGATAAGAGAAAGAAATCTAAAGTTCTGCAACTAGTTCACTTTTACTCAGATGACTTTTCTGTAAAGATGCTTTCCACCCATCTTTCTAAGCAGAAAACACATTCTTTGCCTAAGGCCAAAACAGTTCTCTCTTACATCATGAAGAAGATAATTCACCAAATGTAGAAAAAAAGGCTCGATGTGTTTAGTTATGAATTCTAGTGGCAAAGTGAAAAGGTACAAGGGTTATTGTGAAAGCACAGTAGTGAGCTGTTTGGTATGGAAAACATTGGTCTACAGTGCAGGGGAATATTTACAAAGGCAAGTATGATGGAAGTCCTCCATATCTGTGTTTTACATTTTAAAGGTTTAACACAGGCAAGAGTAGTGTGGTTAAAGATATTGAAATTTCAAGTGTTTTTTTAAAGATAAAATGGACTGAAAGTTATCAACTTTATTTATTATAAATATATATTTCAGTAATCTTTTACAATTCATCACTGATAAAGTGTATTCATAGTCTTTCTACTTCTGAAAATGTAATGTTATGTCATTCTTGATCTACATGTATTTGTGTAGTATGCAATGACCATGACATAGAATAAAGATTTGTGCATACTAATCAACTGAAGGTTTTTTACATCAGAAAAACTACCAATGGGACTCCTGATTTGCATTATTCATGGGTGTGTATGTTCCAGGATAAGGCCCTAAGAGCTAGCTGTAACCATGTTTCAGATACTCTCTCTGCTTTCTGCCAGTGACTTGCACAGTGGTCTGGAGTTTTTTGTGTATGTTTTGTTTGTAAAGGGAGAGTATTCTTCAGCAGACTACTAATGTCACAATCATATGACATTCCTATATATAAATTCACCATTCTTACCGGAGCAATTGATCTAGATGACTGCAAGAGAGGCCTAAAGGTAAAACTATACTTAGAAGGCTTTTCCACTAGGGAGGGAAAGAATCTATGCAGTACAGAAGTCCTTATTCCAATAGAAGTATTAAATGTTACAGAGAATGAGAGCTGATAGGTGCTAAGATGAGGTGCTGATAGGTGCTAAGAGAGCTAAGATGGGTCATGAAGAGTATTGAAAGTGAAGAGAAGTTTGTTGCCATATAGAAGGAGAAGCCTTTGAAGAAAATTAAAAGAGAGGGGTGTTATGGTTAAAGCAAGGGCTAGGAAAATGATCTTTGTAGCACCATTCTGAATGAACCAGAGCTGGGCAAGTTTGCATTTGTCAAGGCCAGAGGAAAGAATGTGTACCACTCGACTCATGAGATGTAGACAGTCTGGATGAGATTTTCAGATGTGTGGATTAATAGAAAGGGTTTTTTTTTTTCCTTAGATGTTATGCAGAAAGAATCTGCAAGATTTCAACATCATGGATGTGAAGACCTAGAGATATGAACTGAAGATCACACCGAGGTTATAGGGCTGAGTAACAGAAAAGGATGATAGTGTTGTTCACAGTGATCAAGAAAGATGGTATTTCAGAGAGATTAGGACTATGTTGTTCCTGAGCTGATAGCTAGACATTCATGAGGAGATATCAGGGAGGCAGGCTCCGATTTTAGTTCAGACAGAAGGGAACAGATCTGTAGAAGAGAAGGTCTGTGAGATATTAGCATAGAGACTGTCATTAAATTTGTGTTTCGAGATGAGACTTCCCAGAGAAAAAGTGTAGATGGAGAGGGAAAGGGGACCAAGAACAGTGATCTGTGGAAACCTTGCAGAAAGTTGGGGATGTGGAATGAGAAGTTTCTTCCAAAAGAAGTGCTGAAAGAATGAGTAGAGGGGTAGGAAGAGAACCAGGGGATGACAGTAAGGCAAGCAAGGACATGATTTCAAGAGGAGGAAGAAGGCAGAAACTGTTGGGAGATGGGAGAACTGAGTGTCAGCTTTGGCTAGGAAGAGGTCATCAGAAACTTTGAGAGCAAAAACCAAAAACTAACAACCATTTTTATAAGTACATCAGAAGCAGGAAGCCTGCCAAGTGATCAGTGTGATGGCTGGATAATCAAGGTACTAAAGGACACTCAGGGAAGACATGGAATTGTAATAAGTTACCAGAAGCAGGTGACATTCACCCAAGAATTCCAAAGGAACTCAAATATGAAACTGCAGAACATAAGTGTAGTATTAACCTATCACTTAAATCAACCTCTCTACCAGATATTGGAAGATAGCTTAATATAATGACAATTTTTTAAAGCAAACTTCAGAGGCATTCCTGGCAATTACAGGCCAGTAAACCTAACTTCGTACCTGGTATATTTGTTGAAACTATTGTAAAGAACAGGATTGTCAGACGCATAGAGATACATGATTTGAGTCAACACAGCTTTTGTAAAGAGAAATCATGCCTCATCAATCTATTAGAATTTTTGAGGAGATCAACAAGTATATGGACAATGATGATCAAGTAGAGTGTATTTGGACTTTCAGAAAGTCTATCATAAAGTCTCTCACCAAAGGCACTGAAGCAAAGTAAGTAGTCATGGGATAGGAGAGAACTAACTGGTTAAAAGACAGGAGACAATTAGTAGGAATAAAAAGGTGAATTTTAACAGTGGGGAAAGGTAAATAGCAGGTTTCTCCAGGGATCTGTACTGAGACCAGTGCCATTCAGTGAGATGATAAATGATCTGGAAAAAAGATTGAACAGTGAGGTGGCAATGTTTACAGACGATACAAATTTCTCAAGATAATTCCAAAGCAGACTGTGAACAGTTACAAAAAGATCTCATAAAACTCAGTAACAGATTAAATTTAATGTTGGCAAGTACAATGTACTGCACATTGGAATACAGAATCCCAACTATACATATAAAATGATGGGGTCTAAATTAGCTCTTACTGCTCAAGAAAGAGATCTTGGAGTCATTGTGGATAGTTCCCTGAAAACATCTGCTCAGATTTGCAGTGGCAATCAAAAAAGCTAACAAAATGTTAGGAACCATTAGGAAAGGAATAGATAATAAGACAGAAAATATTGTATGGTCACTATTTACTGAATACAGATTGCAGTTCTGGAAGCCCCATCTCTAAAAAGATATTATAACAGGAAAAAGTACAGAGAAGGTCTATAAAAAATGACTAGGAGCATGGAACAGCTTCCATCTGACGGGAATTAAAAAGACTGGGATTTTTCAGGAGGGGAAAGACATGACTGAGGTGGGATATGATAGAGCTGTGTACTCTTGACTGATGTGGAGAAAATATATAAGTAAATGTTATTTACCCCTTCACATAACACAAGAATGAGGAGTCACCCTATGAAATTAATAGGATGTAGGTTTAAAACTTTTTTATTATTTTTTTTATTTAAAAATACAAAATGAAATGCTTCCTCACATAGTGCACAGTCAGCAAGGTATGCAGTGAAGGCCAAAAGTATAACGAGGTTCATTAAATAATTAGATAAATTCATGGAGAATATGCCCATCAATGTCTTTCAGCCAATAGGGCCAGGACTGAAAATTTATGCTCTTGGATATTCCTTTTCTTCTGATTGGCAGAAGCTGGGATTAGATGACGGGGTGAATCACTCAATAATTGCCCTGTTCTTTTCATTCCGTCTGAAACATCTGGCACTGTCCACTATCACAAGACAGGATAATGGGTTACATAGACCATTGGTCTGACCTAGTATGGCTGTTCTTATGTTCATACCAGTTTCAGCAGAGTGCAAGGGGCATCAGCCAGTTTGGGGAGAGTTTAGGATGGAATTAGAGGAGACGAAATACAGACAGTTGTTTTCAACACCATGTTGAGTGAGTTTAAAGGTAAAAGGAGATGAAGTGATAGTTGGGTGGACAAGTGGAATCAAGAATTTGTTTTTTTTTGTTTGAAATGGGAGTAATCAAACCACGTTTGTTTTGTGAGGAGAGGGAAAAAACAGAGAGAAAAGGGAGGGAGCCATTTGCAGCAGAGCTCTTGGAATGGAGGCGGATGATGCATGACAAGCTGCTCAGAGATTCAGTTCATTCAGAAGATAAAGGTTTTTGCAGACCTAATCCCACTTTACTGAAAGAAACAGTAATATTTTTGGGAGAAAGAACTAGAGCTCTGGGAAATAAATGGTTAAATGCTTTGCTGAATAGGGATAAGATTAGTCAAATGCTTAACGTTAAGCATATGTGTAAGTATCTTGCTGCATTGGGGTTTAATAGCCTACTTCTCCCTTCAAGAGTCAACAGAATTATGCAAGAGAAGATGTCCATATTCCTCCAAGAAACATCCCCATTCCTGCTTATTCGTTTTATATCTGTATAATGCAAAAACTGATTTCAAGACCTTGTGCTTTTTAAAGGTAATTAATAACCTTGCATCTTCATATAGTCTGTTTTAGCCTGTCTAGTCTGTCTCAGTGCTTCCATAGTCACCACTGCCAGAGTATCTGGGCACCTAAATTTCAGCTTAGTTTGTTCCTTGCTTTCCATTGCCTCAGCTTGTTTGTATACTAAGGGACAACAGATATTATATAGGCTTAAAGTGATTATTCATCATAGCTTTGTCTTGGAAGTCTACATTTTTCATATAATGTCTGTGTCTCAAGAATTTCTTGATAGCTGAAATGTTAGTTTTTCTTTTAATTGGTTAAAAATTGTTTCTTGTAATTAACTACAAAGTGTTTGTAAACTACAAAATAGTCTGCTGTGTCAGGGGTTGTAAGGGAAGGGCTTGATACCTGGTGGGTCCCTCTGCCCATTGCTTCCTTCCTCTCTGTGGGAGAAGGGAATCTGGGGGAAGAGGCAGAGCTCGGACTTTCTTTGATCTGTTCTGCTGCTTCAGGCAGAATATGTGTAATTCAGGAAGTGAAGAGTAAAGAAAGAAACCAGAATGCACAGCTTTTGAGTATTTTATTGAAGTATTTGTTGAGTATTTGTGGCAAATGTTTTTTTTTTTTCCCCTCAAAAAATATGATCACCTTATATTGACTGTGGAACTTTTGTATGCTACGAACATTGACTTTGAAAACTTTGGCCAGAGTCTGCTATTTCAAAAACTGAAAATTTTAAACATTCATCTTAAAGCATGTTGATTTATTTTAACTTCAATTGGACTACTCACATGTGTAAAGGTAGTTATGTGCTGAAGTGCTTTAGTTCATGTGGCCAAACAGCATGTGGTGACAGGGCTGCTCATAGGCTTTGTCCTGGACAAAACAGTTATAGTATGGACTGCCAACTGCACTGCAGAAAGCAGGGATTTTTTTTTTTAAAAAAGCAATTATAGTTTTTGTATAGACAATGCGGGAATCAATTTTCAGATGCCAATAGCAGATTTAGCCCCTAACAAAATTTAAGAACCCTTTGCTCCCTGTTTAGTATTTCTCAGGCTGGGATACCTGTTAAAAGTAAGTGTGTATGTCTATTCATTCATTCAGTACTTGGCTTCCTGCCGTGGGACATCCTTCTGCTCGTCAGTTTGACAGAAAGCAGGATGCCCTTGATCAATATTTTTTAATACTAAAAAGTGGGGGGGGGTTGTGTTTTTTTTTAAAGAGAATTGTTGACAGAGATCTTCTGCCTATTGAGCCTTATGATGTGGACAACAGTGAGCTTTCTGTATACACTCTAACAAGACCACCTGGTACCATCCAAGCTAGCCATCTTATAGTTGCTAGAGGAAGGCAGATAGAACATTAATACATGTTATTGTGAGGAGCAAGAACCCTTAAAACAACATTCATCTCTTGTTTAGTAGAGACCTTTTTGTCTCTTGCAATGTGATTAGGCTCAAGCTTCTGAACTAATATAGGTATCATTGGTAGCCCTGGCTCACCCCTCCCCTTCATTTATTTTCACATTTCCTGTAGAAATATTTCAGAATTGTTCATTATCTATTGACTTAGTGAGATCCTGATCATAGCAATATCCTCAGGAATGCCTTCTAAATAATTTTATAGTTGGGACTGTCAAGTAATTTAAGTAGTAAAATAACTAGTCAGTTTACTGATGAGAAACATTCAGACAAATCATAACATTCCATAATATTACAATCCGTGTTAAATCCTTTTGTAATCCTGTGCAAATTCTTGTGAAATACTTTAGCATACAATTAAAATCTCTTTGAAATCAGAGGTTTTCTTCAGAAAAAAAATTCAATTACCTACAGGATCTTTGGGAGTCCTTCTCATACATGATAGCTGAAGCAATTTAGAATACTTTAAAAATGCCTCTTGCGTGATTGTAAAATGATGATCAAATCTTTATGCAAAATGTTCCAATTACTATTTATGTGGTGTTGTATCATAGGCATGCATACCACTTTAAGAGCAGGAAAAAAGATAGCCGTTTGCTGTTTGACTTAGGAATTAGACTGGAAAAACAACTGAAAAATAACAGGCCTTGGTGAGCAGGGGGATAGTAAGTCATTAGTGCACAAGAAGATAAGAACCGATTTTTGGGTAGAGGGCAATTATTCCTAGAGAGAATAATTTAAATGATTTTTGGAAGTTCTCACAGAAATACATTTTATTGAGAGATTTGAAAGAAGAGATACTTGACTGGTGCCCAAGAACAGGGAGACTATTCCAAACGCAAGGGTAACTTGGAATAAGATATAAAGAGAATGGAAATCAGCTAGGCTGGAGCTAAAGGGATGTATGAAGAGGTGAATGCAGAGCTGCAAACAAGTGTGGAGTTATGCAGGGACTTGAATAGGGCAGCAAGTAACTTGGACTTGATACTGAAGACTAGTAGAAATCAGAGAAAATATTCAAATAAGCAGTAACTAGTGGATACTAGTGAAGGAACGTTAATGAGCTAAGGAACTCACTTGCTAGAGTTAAGGACTATTCATGTTTACACCTAGTTTTGGCACTGCCAAATACAATACAGGTACTACCATTGAAGTTCATGCGTTCCCTTTTACTTTTTTCCACTGATATGCAAGGAGGACAGCAGGGCTATTATTTCTGTGTCACAAAATCTTTAAAGTACAAGCTGGATCATATCTCTTTCCATTGATCAGGTGGCTCTTTGCTTGGCACATTGTGCCATTGTTAAAATACAAGGTTACCTTCATCTATTATCGCTTTTAAAAATTGGATTATGTGAGATCTACATCTTCATGGAAATCATGTTATGCCATCATAATTATGAAAAAAATTAAATTCAATTAGCTGTTAATTTACTTGTTGTTCTTTATTTCTGTCTGATTATTTTTTCCCAACAATTTCAGTATGAGTTAAAGTTTTCTTTTCTTGTTCTTTTATTTTTTCAAACTTTTCAGTAAATATCTTGTGCAGTTTACCTTCCAGAACTGGTAGTTCAGAATCACAAAGGACTTACTGATTTCTAGTCTGCATTAGATACACCATGTGAGAGACTGCTTCTTGGATAATTTCTTACCCATTGAAACCTCTTTTCAAGCCAATAGTTTATTTGGTTTTATTTTATTACTTGACAAGTTTCACCTTTGTGACATTAAATTCAACTGTTCAGGCTGAACTGTCTGTTCCATTGTATAAAATTGTAGGTCACCTCACATTTTTTCTTGAGAAGATGATGCAATTTCATCGTGCTCGATCTGTGACTACACACTCCTGTTAAAGCCATTTTTCATGTATAGAAATGGAGTTTTTGGCATCTACTTTTTGTATAGCTAAATGTTTTGGAGATTTTATGCACTTGCTTGTTTCATTGACAATAGTTGCTACTTCAGGTCACATCATGAGAGCTTACCTAATCATGTGTCAATGCTATTTATTAGCATGATTGATACATGATTTTGGCCTATATTCAGGTCATTTTTTCAGAGGAATGTCATCTTGTCACCCTCAAAAACCCCACATACTCTCCTCTATAAATTCTTAAAGCCTTATTTTTCAGAGGTACTGAGCTCTCACAACTCACATTGTGTTGACTGCAACTGTGAATGCTGAGCCGTTCCGAAAATGAAGGAGACTAAGGTGGTAGAATCACCTGTTTTTGTTTTTGGAAATATTTGATTCTGGCCCGTATTTCTGGCCCATATTTCTGGAGCATTTCTGGATTCTACCAATCCCCAGCTAGTGGAATAACTTCCTGCATCTGGACATAGATAAGAACAGCCCTAAAAGATGAACTGGTCTAAGGTATTGGTACTGTCAGGGAATTGCATACCAAACTTCATGCTTCTTCAGTCATGCTTGTCCCACTTCATCCGCTGAGATCTTATGCTGAGCATGTTTCTGCCTGACCTGAGTATCAGGGCCAAAATGTATTATGTAACTTGTCAATCAAAATCCCAGGCCATTCTGCAGAACAGAATTCTCTGCAGTTTAGAGCTTCCATGGCTTATAACTGTCACTCATTCTCTTTCGTGTGGGCTGATGATATCATTATACAGTATGTGAGGAAAAGTATCTTTCCTTTGAAATGCTGATATCAAAGCTGTCAATCTGTTTATGCATACTAATTGTCAGATTGTGTATGTACTGGAAATATAACAAATTAGACATTTGGTTTTATTTATTATTTGCTTGGAGGCCACAAGTTATACCTAGCTGATAAAACTGGAAGAACTTTGAAAGGTCATTGAGTCAAGTGAAGTCCAGTCTCCTGCCTTCACTAATAGGAGCAAGTACTGTTGCTGACAGATTTTTACCCCAGATCCCTAAGTGGCTCCCTTAAGGGCTGAACTCACAACGCTGGGTTTAGCAGGTCAATGCTCAAACCACTGTTAGGCTCCTATCCGGCTTCCAAAGGCTGATGGTGTCTCTCAGGCTGAGGGGAGGCAGTCAGTCTTGGTTACAGTTCCAGTATGTCTGTTTGTTGCTGTCTTTGGGAGCTGCTTTTCTCAAACCTCCCATGGGCAAGTCTCTACCGACTGTTAGACTGAGGTCTCATGTTGTTTTCAATTGTTGTTCTTTTGTAACAAAGTGGCACCTGCATCCTGCAAATAAATAAGCTATATAGATGATTTTATATATTTATATTTATTATATGTTTTCTACATTTTTTTTCCTCTTGAAACTGGAATTGTGACTCTTTCACAAAGGGAAGTATAATGAAATGATGGAAGTCACTCCTTGTTGATGCCAAATACCAAATTCATTCTCTGTTTTATTATATATATGGCTTTTTCTTTCCTGTGAAGGTTTCAGTCCTCTTCCTTATCCCAACAACTGGCTTAATAAAGATTGTTGATTTATATTACTCTGTTATAAGTATCATAAATCTTCCCATATTTGCACAGAGGGAAGCATCCCTTTAACCTTTCTGTCTTCAAGTGGTGATCTAAAATACTCATACCTTTTTAGATAAATGGGAATTATTTGTAATTCTCAGTCTCAAAGGTCTGGAGTTGCTAGGCTCCACACTCACTTAACCTGTTTCCCCTAATAGATAAGCAAATGTGTTAGAACCCTTTTTTAGCAAAGAGAAATAACTGTTGGAGCTTTTGTTGGCATCACTCAGTCATATTATCATAACTTTACCCCCTAGTCTAATTTGTTAGATTTACTCTTGTGTTTTCAGATCTCTCTGTGCCTAAAGCTAGACTATGGCTCTATTCAACTGTTTTTTAATGCATACATATATGTGGATTGAGCTCTGTGGCTATTTGTAGATTTATGTACACATGGGCATATGCTGTGCATAGCTTTCTGACACCAAGAATTAAAAATTGTTCCCTTTGTCTGAATGTCTTGTTATATACGTGGATCATTAATCCATAGAATATGGTATATTTTACAGTTTGCTTTAACTGTTCCCTCTAAGACAGTGACCAGCTAACTGCAGAAAGCTAAATAAATGATCACTATGCCATATTTTTTTTAAAAGGCATATGAGAATAATTTCATGGTATGCATATTTGAAATGGTGGTTTTCCTAAAAGGATGCTATTTAAATTTTGCATTAATAGTAAACAACAGGTGAGAAAAGACTAACCAATGTGCACTGACACTACGCTATGTAGTGTTCATGCAGGTGTCAAAATCTGTGCATTATGCACACTGATTAAACTGGGAAATAAGCTAATGGAGGAACACAAAGTGGAATGTCGCTTACTGCAAGCACATTTAGGTAAGCTTTTTCCATTTCATCTTGCAAGCTAAGTGCTGCAGGTGAGGATGGAGACGCTTCCATCTCTAAAGCTGTAGTGAAATTTAATGTATACATTGGAGATTTAGTGGATTGCACTAAATATGCAATCTTCTCTGGATGGTATTCTGCTTTTTTTAAAAGAATGAGGTTTTGGAAATCTCCATATATGTATTACAGAGTACTTACCAAAGATGCTATTTAATCAAATTGACAATATTCATGCTGATTTCCCTTTTATTTTTCTAGGCATTTTTTTAGAGGTCACATTTGTAGTCTTATTTCAGAACATGGCAGCTCACTATAAAGGCAGTTCAGCTGATTTGTGGGGATAGAGATCTATCACAAAATGTTTGTGTCGTGTATGCTACACACAGTATTTATAAATAGAAAACTTCCGCAAAATACAGCGCATGCAATCTGTGCACTTTCTTCTGAAAGGGACATGGCTGGCTTAAAGTACCTATGAATCTTTTTTTCTCAAACATGACTAAAGGAATAGCCTTTGGTCTTCTGTCTTAATTGCTTCATTCCCTATGCATATCAGAAGGACACAACAAGACAACTTGACAAGAGATTTGTCATCTACAGCCTGGCATAAAAATTCAATGGTACAGTTAGAATTCAGAGTAAGCTTAGCTCATTTCTCCATAACCGGAATGAACACTAACAAACTGTAAATGACAAATTGGTGAAGCAGCTGAAAGAAGGGGAGTGTTGTTTGATAAAGCCAGGCATTGCTGACTGGTTGACTCCGCTTGGGCTGATTTAAATAAAATCTAAGAAAAGATCCATCTACAATGCTGTATATTTCTCAGAATAGTATTCATTTCTTGCATTTAACAGAGTATGAGAGAACCATTCTGAGCACAGTAATACTTTTTTTTAACCTTTCAATCTGCTGTGTCAGTGCTGGAGGAAAGTAGGTTCAACAGAGTAGCATGTGATTGGATTCAACAACCTTTATACTGGAGCCTAGAGGCTTGTAAATATACTTGAAGCTTATAAGTTATTTAAGCATTTTTTAGGCATATACCCAGTCCAAATACTGAGTTTTTGATCTGAATTTCATTGGATTTATGTGAGGTTGGGCAATATGATCATTTTCAGGTAACTTACGATTAGGACTGGTTGAAAAATGGAATTTACATTTCACAGGAAATTACAAAATTTTGAAATTTTGTTATTGATCTGATTCAGAACAAAAAGCTGGAGCTTTGAAATTTCCCCTGCAACAAAAACTCCAAAAAAATACCGTATTCAGAACCATCAACATATTTCATTTTGATAACACTGAATTGTTTAATTTCAATTATGTCAAAACATTTTGTTTAAATAAGTTAAAAAGATTTAATTTTTGTAATGTTAAAAATCATTGTAATATGATGTAGATCATAGATGAAAATTAATATCTTAATATAATAAAAACATCTATTTTAAATTATACAAAATAATTTTACCTTATTGAAAAGAAAAATGTTAACATAAAACATGAAGTGGGTCAAAATGATTCTTTTTACTTTTTCTCATGGAAAATTTTGTCAAAATCAACATATACTTGCAATATGTTTTGATTTTATAAATGCATTTTATGACAAAAAAATCTTTTGCTGAAAATTTTGGCCATGTCACTATCTGTGCTTCCCCTCTTCAGGGAGCCAGGGGAGGATAGGAATAGGTATCTCAGTCCAATCCTGCTACTTCGCCAGTGGTGAGTGGGGGGGACCCACTGCCCCCTCACTCTCCCCATACACACTACTCCAGGTCCCAACACAGGGGACCTGTAGATAGCAGCCTCCTGCTGCATCTCTTTAACTTATGTCTCTGCTGCTTAAGTTCCCTGGTCCACTTTCCCGTGGCCCCAGCACTTTCTTTGCCTTCTTCTGAGGGCACAGAACCAGCTAGTCCCAGAAGCCAGCCAGGACCTCCTTCTTGCTCCACTGATGGCTGCTAGTGGTTGCTCTGTCCAAGCTACTTGTAATTTTTTCAGCCTCTCAGGGATACAGCCCTCACTCTCTGGGCACCCAGCCACCACTGACTCTGCTGTTCCCTTTTATGTGAGCTCACTGGGCCCTGATTGACTGTTGCTTACAGCTTCCCTCCAAATGGCTGCTTTGTGTGCAGCCTCCTTAAGCTTGGAGGTGTCACCGCCACTTCTCCTTTCTGAAACAGAGTTTGGCAGACCCATGAGGCCTCCTGTAACCTGGCCCTTGCCGGTCCTCTTCACAAAAACTCCCGGAGACCACTTTAAGTGCAGCATCCATGTCCTTTATTGCTTGTGTCCGTCCCCACCACCAGATATATGTATATCTGATACATATATATCTGTATCTGTGTAGCAGATATATACAGATATCTACAGACCAGCGCTCAGAGAGACTGCTAGCTTCCTGGCCAACAGGGATCTAGAGCCCCACACTCTTCCCTTTGCTGTCTCCCTGGTCTCCTCCTGCTCTGGTCTCCCTCTGCTTCCTTCCTGCTAGCTTTTATAGCAGACTGGCTACTCAGGCCTGCAGGTGTCTCCCCTCAGGAGATTAGGGCGTGGCCTCCCAGCCAGCTCCAGCTAGTGCCTTCTTCTCCCTGGGTCTAGGCTAACAGGGGCCTGGCTAGATCCTCTAAGCCAGCACCCTGTTACACCTCCATTAACCTCTTCCTCGTCTCTGTGGGGCAGGCACCCCATCACAAGCCTATATAGACAGACTTGTCAATACATGTCTACAGTAATATCCTAAAAGATATTTTTGATGTCTTATACACTACATTACTCTGTCTCCGAACACCTAAAACATAATTTTAAAAAGAATAGCTACTATAAACATTTCCAGATGGGGTATTCTGTGTTCTTATGCTGAAATAGAAAAATGTACTATAAAAGTCCTCGTACATTAGCTGATTTTCTCCCTATTTCTGCTAGCTATTCCTGAGCCAGAAGATAGCATGCTGTGGATTAATTAGGGGAAAAAATGCATGGAGAATCATTAAAGGCGGTTTAATGAGATGATAACAAATTGATGTCAGAACTTAATAAATGCCTGTTACTCCTAAGAAGGTCACATAGCAGTAACGATCTGACTTATCAAATGTATGTGTTAGTTATGTTCATCCATTAGGATACACTGCATTGGCCCGATGAAGTCTGGTTTTCTGATGTTGCCTAAACTGACTTAGAAAAACTGAGCACATCCATCTTTTGAATTAGATGCCAGTATTTTTACAATATTCTCAGAAATTTCAAGAATATCATTGCACTTACTCCACTGATAAGTTAACTGAGATCCATGTCCCCAAATCATCACCATAACATTCTTGTCAGTCTAAGCAGAAAGGCCAAGTATGAATGGAGGGTGAGTGAGCTATTCTTCCACCTCTGGGGGTTGTCTCACCAAGTTGTGGTAAATGGGAAGGAAGCATAGTGAAAGTTACTTCTTCTGCTGTACTTGTTCTATGAGGAGGGAGAAGACTTCAGTCCCCACTAATGTCAGTCTGGCATTTAGTTAGTTAGTTAGTTATCAAACATCATACATAGAGACAACTACAAAACCTGAATTTTGAATTTTATTCCCTGATATGTTGAATGTCATTGATTATTGTCCCCCTTTCATTACAATCCTCTCCCACCAGTGAAGCCATACCTAATTCGTACTGCACATTATGTTTCTCATCCTTATTCTCCACTTCACCTGTTCCCATTTCTACTCCCTTACCATTCAGAGAGAGACTCCACTTCAGAATAACCATTAAGGCTCGGTGGTTAGTGCACTCACATGGAATGTGGGAGATCTGGGTTTAAATCCTTGGTCTGCCTGATTTGTAGCAGGGATTTGAACCCCCATTTCCTGTATCATAGGTGAATGTCCTAACCCTCAGGTGATTTGCTGTTCTGGGGCTTGGGCCAAAGGGAGGCGGCGGGTGTGTGTGTGTGAGAGAGAGATCCCTCTCAATCTTTCTTATTGGAGTTGTTCCACTTTATGTAAATATTAACAGGAACAAGGACTTGACCCTCACTCTCCCACATTCGGGTAAGCCCTAATCACTGAGTTATTGAGTCAGTTTCTGTTGCTCTCTTGGGCCCATGAATATTTATATATACAAAGTGGAACAGCTCTAACAGAAGAGACAACACTCATTTGGTGGGGGGCCTGTGAATCAAGTATAGCAGGGATTTGGATTCAGGTCTTCAACATCCCTGGTGAGTTCCCTGATCATCACGCTCTCCTGGGTGCATTTCTCTGTTTTTCATTTGAAAGAATTGCAAAGGTCTCAGTTTTGTCTTGGTATGGAACAAAAACTCTGTTCCAAACCCTAAAATATTCACTGGCTAGGAAAACTGTTTCCTATTTATCTCTAATTAGTATGTTTCTGTAGTTCCTGGGCGAGATCCTCAGCTGTTATTGTCAGAGCTCCATTAACCACCATAGAGACCAGCTGACACTACCTCATCTGAGAGTCTGGTGAATTGTCTTCAACAGAACCAGTTTGCAGTGGGGAGGAGATGAGGGAGAAGCAACAATATGATGTTTACTAGGTATGCATTTGGAAAGTTTCTTTATAGATTCATCTCATGTTCATTCTTTAGGTCAGTGGACTTGTGTGTAGAGTTCAATATATTAGAGGTGTCTAATCCACATAAATGTTAAACTCCCTCCAGGGCCGTTCTGTCAATAGTGATATTTTTTCTTTGATTTTTCTGACTTATTCATATAATGCACTCCCTGTCTTAACAGGTTAAAAATGGAACGAATAGCTGTGTAAGTCTTTTTTGATGAATAGGACCCTTAGTGGAAATTTAATAACCTCAAACATAAAATATTGATCCTGTTGTACTTGCTCTCATAAATTCCTTTAAAATTGTAACATATTATTTTTTGTTGCAATTACATGGAAAGAAAAACACAAGCTCAGAATCTGTAATCTAAGGTGTGACATGAAGAGCAATATATAGTTTTGAACCCTGGAGGTCAGCAGCTTGGATGCTATTTATTAGAGAAATAAAACATGAATGAACAGAATGGTAAAAGAGTGGAATCCTATCCAGGAGAGGGTGGGGAAAGCAACTCATGAAATGTTAGATACTCTACACCTTGGTAAGTGACAGTTTGCCATAAGAAATAAAGTAGGGTGCCTACTTACGGCAAATGTACTGACACCAAAACCACCAAATAATAATATATATAAAACCTTGAACAGTATTGCATATCATATAGAAGCATCCCACTGCATGCATACTAAACAGGCTTCTATTAAAGTGTAGACCAAAAAGGGGCCTGATTTGTCACTGTGTTGTTCAAGATTTTTGCTGCTATTTCATTGACATCAATGGAGTTACCTCGGTGTAAGACTGGAATCATACAGGAGTGACTCAAGCCCAATGAGACTGTGAGTCAGTAAGAAGTGCTTTGCTTTCCTGGTACAGATGCACTTATTTCCCTTTAGCACTGCCTGAAGTAATATTTCCAGATTCCTCAGGAAAATCAAGTTATTATAATTACAGTGTTTTCATTCAGCACAAAGCAAATTGTGATTCCCCACCATGCTGTACTGGGACAACATTTTAACTGTTTTGCATGGATTGGAACCCTCCTCAAGATGGTCCTCCCAAAATAGCACGTTTGGGGGTACTGTTTTGAACTGGCCCCCACAATGCAGTTTAGTAATCTGATTCTATTTGCTGGCCTTTATTTTACAAGACATGCATGCATTGTAATGAAGCTCAGTATTCATTTACCTGGGTTCTTTGTATATCTATTTGCATCACTATAGTTAAGAAATTATGTACATTTCTGTTGCACTTTCCAGTTTTCACAGGGAAAATGTCTATAGACTGTAATTTTTTTAAAAAAGTCATTTTGAATTTCAAAAGAATAAAATGAAGAAAAAACAGGATTAAGTTGCATAAGATGCTTTACTGGGCTCCTACAATGCAGACCTCTGAAAAGTGGGATGGGAAGGTGTCTGGGTGCATTAGCATTAATTAATACATTTGCCTTATATTCCATATCACTATTAATAATTCTAAACCTCTGTTACACAACCAGAAAAATTCTTCCAGGACGAAGATCTGTTTTAACCAAATTCCTCAGTAAGAAAATCATTAAGAAATTACATATAGCTATTGAGACAAAGACTCTTAATAGTTCCAGCAATACCTGAATTACAGCAATAAGACAATGTTCTTTCCAGACTGCGAATGACCACCTCCAAGCCAAAAGTGTGGGGCCATTATCTTTAATAGTTCCCTTTTGAGGAAATCCTTTCAGAAAAATTCTTGGTTAATTGTTTTGTTTTCCTTGTGTCTGGTTTGGGTGACTGAGGCCATCATATTGGTATATTGATACTGTGTGGAATTGTTTCCTTGATATGTAAAGTTTGAATATTGAGATCACTCCCGTTTATCAAACTTGAAAAGTAGAATAGCAGTTCAGAGCATGGACATGGTAACTTTCAGGCATATCACCTAAGTATGGATGGATATCACCTCTAGCTGCTTAATGGCAAAGGAAAAAGAACCTGAATGTAACTTGACTTGATTATTCTTCATGAAACTCTTTATACAGACCCACGTATTATCCTTGGGTATAGAACATCTAGAGGATTTGGTATAAAGATCTTGATCTAATCCACTGTTAGGCAAGAGTGTTCAATGTCCAAAGAAGGCTCAGTACTTGGGACCTTTATATTGTCATCCGAAAAGGCAAACTCAAGCATTCTCCAAAGAGCTCTTCAACCTCTTGATCCTACTCCCTTAAATCCAGCACTGAAGGCTGGAAGAGATTGGTCGTGCCATATAACATTGCTTTGATCTTGGTGTCAAATCCATGTGGAAGGCCTTTTATTTATTTGTACCCAGAGGCCCTAATCAGTAGTACCAATCTAATGTGCTAGAAATTGTGCAGACGCCTAAGGTAGAGAAAGGCAGCCGCTTCCTTGAAGAGATTTGGGAATCACCAATCAAAAAGAATCTTGAAGGATTCTGTTTTTTAGGACCATGCTCTGGGAAGAAGCAGCAGAACCATGAGTCTCTGCTTCACACTGTCAGTGACAGATTTCTAGGACAGTTTCTGCATTGGAGGCCCCTCCAGTGCTGGGTACATCTGATGTCTCAGCTTTGGGTCTCTGGTTCTGAATACCTTGCTGTTTTATGGTGAGAGGACCATCCATGGTGCAAGATGCTTCTGGAATGCATACATACTTCAGTAGTCTTAGTCCAAGCCTGCGTCAGGTACCCTTGGTTCCAGCTGTTTCCACACCACCTGTGCAGCTTAAACATTAAATGTTACCATAACAAAGCTCTCTACTATGTGTAAAGTCATGGGTATTTGATTAGCCAGACACCATCTTGCTTATTTTTTTTTCCAATAGTAACAACACATAAAATGTAGCAGGTAATTTTACAAAGTATAATTTTGAGCCTTAGTAATTTCAGGCAATAATGTAAAACTATTTCATCCCATGAATTGTTACTTATGTTTTATTAGGTGTGTATGTACAAATGCCAGAATGCTATCTATTATTTTAGGCCAGGATTTTCAAAGGAACCTAGGGGAATTAAGAGCCCAAATTCATTTCCTTGAGAAATTCCAGTAGGTATCCTTGAACAATTGCACACTATTACCTCATAGCATATAATGAGACTACTATATCAAGTATAGTAAACAATTGTAATTTCCCTTATGCTGACTTTCCTCTTACCAAAGATGATTCTGATGTCCTTACTATACAGGATTTTAAATTTACCATTTGCATCCATGTGCTGATAATAGAGTTTGGAACAGTAGATTGGGGGATCAATCCTTAGTATAAGGGGTTTTTTTTTTGGGTGGGGGGGGAAGGTTGTTTGTTTTTGTTTTTAATCACTTTCCACGGATTTATTTGTGGTTTATTCTCTCCTGAATGCCTCTGCTGTTCTTGACAGCTTTCTGTGACTTATATTGTAATGTTTTCTAATTATTTAGAGTATTGATTTGAAACTCTAGATATATATTTCATATGCTGAATTATAGTAATATGAGTTTTTATATATACCTTTAAGAATTCACTCTAAAGATAGGACAGCCTGTTAGGTATACATTGCTAAGTTTACAGATGCTTCTTACTGCATACCTCTCTCTGCCTCCTCTTTAATTCCCCTCTCAAATTGTAATGAATAGTCCTATCTGCAGTGTAGTGTTGAGTTAATTTCACAAAGATGGTGAGGTTATGTAAAAATCATTTACTCTGCCTCCTCTAATATTAAACAATTTATCATCCCAGTTCTTATTTACAGCAAATGACCTATCATTACTATGCTGCTAACACTGGTGGTTGTATGGTCTCCTGGAGTTAACCTAAACAAAGGAAAGTATGACATGATGTAATTTGAGAGAGAGAGACAGTTCCATATTTATTTTTCTGATTGTATTGTAGCACCATGGGTGGAAACACAGGTGCTGCCGTGCCAGGTCAAATTCTGGGCCCCTTTAGTCTAGAATTCCACTCTGGCTATGGCAAATAGCTTTAGAAAAGATCAGAAATCATAATTCACCTCTGAATGTACAATTATGTAACTATATAAATGTTTATTAATAACCTGTGATGCTGTGCATGGGGAGAAAAGATTCTGTTTACACCCTGGAGCATGAGATTTAATTACTTTTACATTATTGTTTTAGCTTACAAATTTGCCAATGTTATTTATCGTCAGAAAATTATCCAACCCCTTTGTAAATGTATATTTGTCTCAATGAACTTTTGCAGTAGTGACTCCAGTAAATCAAATAGACCCTACCTAAAGAGGTAAATCCTTTTGTTAACAATGTGCCTTTCTTTGATGGTACGAGTTCTCCTTTTATGGAGAAAGTTATAAAATGAAAAGGATTCGGAATAATTTTCACTGTACTCTTTATTATTTTATTAACTGTAAATCAAATTCCATTTCATATTTCACTATTCCAGACTTCCATATATCATGTACATTTCTCTGTACCATATATGTAAACATTTTTTTCGCTGTTCCCTGGTCTATTTCAATCTTGGCAAAATCACTCCAGGTGAGGGAATGTTGTTTATTGTGTCTAAAGCAATTTGTGCTTTATTTCTGTTTTTTGAATGCAGTTGGTTTACCTTTTTTCCTTTCTTTCTCTTTTTTAAATTACTGCTGTATATTGGGTAAGCAATTTCATTTAGTTAATGACCCCTCTGAGGCCTTTTTCATTTGTGAATCCTGAAAGTTAAGGTATTCTATTTGTTTTTGTTTGTTATATGCTAGTACTATTGCACTATCAAGGTACATGATACTTTGACCCCTGGCAAAGGAAAATCTTGGGGTATTCTGATGCTTTGGACCATGCTTTTTCCTCTAGGGAGAGGCAGCAGAGTGACAAGTTCCATGCCTCTGCTTGACACTGTCAGTGACAGCTTCTGGACTGGAGGCCCCTCCAGTGATAGGTACATCTGGTTGTCTCAGCAATGGCCCTTGTGTTTTGAGTACCTTGCTGTTGCAAGCTGGGAGGACTGTCCATGGTGGAAGAAGCTTCAGGAATCCATAAATACTTTAGTGATCTCGGTCCCAGGCGTAGGTCAGCATGCTGGACAACAAACATAATCCCTGCTCTGCAGCATTTACAGACCATAGGCATGAGGATAATAATGTATCATACTACACAAGATATTAAAATACAAACTAGTAATACATAAGTAGTTGGGTTGGGCCAGGGCCAAGTTTTCAGGGGTTTCTGGAATGAACAAAGAAAAGGGAGAGGTCTTATGACATTTTAGTTGCAGAAAATTCCAGACACCAGGGACAGTATGGAAAAAAGATGTGAAGTCATGAGTGGAGAGTGAGGGAGTTGTAGGTGAAGTTCTGATGTTTAAGTTCTTTTTCTGACTATTAAAAACCTTACACTTATGCAATGAAAAGTATATCTGCCATTGGGATTCATAATCCACTTTTCTGTTAGTGTTTCAGGTTTTAGAGGTGTTAGTACTCCCCTCTCCTCTGTTTTATGTCATGCACAAACTTTGGCAACTTTTTCTGTCCACTTCCTTATTCATTCGTTATGATTCTTTGTTTCCTATCAGTTAGCTACTTAATGCCTAGCAGGACTTTCCTCTTGCTCCCTAATTATTAATTTTCATTTTGATAATAATTTCTTAAGAGGGAATTTGTCAAAAGATGAAAAATACGTTCAGCAACTCCAGTACATCTACTTTTAGAATAACACTTTAAAATGCTAATGGATTAGAGAGAGATAATTTACTTTTTCAGGAGTTGTTGGTTTGGACCCACTCCCTTTATAGTTATGCAAGTGTTCATAGATTTTAAGACCAGAAGGGACCATTGTGGTCATCTATATGAACATAAGTAATAGATTTCACTCAGTGATTTGTACATAGAGCAATTTGTGGTTGAACTTCACCATATATTATAGAAAGACACCCAGTCTTGATTTGAAGTCTTCACGTAATGGGAAATTTACCATGTTTTAAAGTGAATAGTCCTATCTGCAGTGTAATAGGATTTAAATTTAAAGTAATCTGTTCCAGTGTTGGATTCTCCTCATTACTATTGTACTACTCTATCCTTAATTATGTCCTCAATTGCGGTGGCCCTTAGTTGAGGATGATACTCTTTCACTACTGGGATTATCTGGAATACCTTTTTCCTCTCTCCCCTCCACCTGATATAGGGATTACATTAATGTTTCCAGCTTCCACAACAGGTAACTGAATAGACATGGGTTTTCATGGTTCACTTATAATATGTACAGACAATATGTCATACTGTAGCCAAAAATCATCTCAATAGCTGGTACCATCCTATTTTGGATAAGAAAATTCAAAGCTGTTTTGTTCAATTACACATACTGTAAAAAAAAATACAGTGCAGTGAAAAATAATTTATTAAATAAAAGGATTAAGTTTTCATTGAAGTTTGTGAATATGGTTACAAAGTAATTTTCCTTTAGAATTACTAGTTTATTTGCTCTTAGAAATGATTATTCTGAAAAACTGTGAGAGAAGTGTGTTTCTGAGAAAGGCCAGTTCAACTTATGCTTCAGAAAGTGAAAGCAGTTATGCAGCAGTTATATGCAACACAGATAAAAATAATATAATTATTTATCATGATAATGCATTCATTTGTGAAAAAGGTGTTTCAGGGAGTGTCTTAAATTTATACAGTACTACTGATAGCTAGATTTTTCTTTTTTATCTCTTATTTAGCTGATGTGTATGGTAAGATCCGTATTTAACCCCAAAGTGATGGTGACTACACATCTGACAATATTGAAGAATGCAAGTTATTTCCAGTTACAGTCAACATTAATTTATGCTCATAATAATCATCCCAGTTTTGCCTTTTTCCCCCTATTATTAAATTGTTATTGATGTCTTTAAGAAGTGCATAATAGTATATAGCCATAGCCCACTAAAGTCAATGGAAATCCTTTCCATCGACTTCAGTGGTGTTGGAAACTCTTTGTTTTCAAACTTAATAGCATTCAAAGAAGAAAACTAAGCTGAATTCTTTTTGGCTTGCATATCATTGGTGGTAGTAAAGATTCTGCATATAACAGTTTTACTGATGCTGCACAAGCTAGAAAAGGATTCAACTTTTTCTCTTTTGGCTCTTCAGGATTAAGTTTCTTATCCCATTTAAGTCAATGGAAAGGCTCTCTTTGACATTAATCAGACCAATAAAAAGTAGCAACAACTTTGTTTTGTCACTAAAGCTGAAAGAATAGACTCTGAATCAGACAGAGAACAGATTTGTTGAGTAAGATGATACCCGCTTTTCATTAGTAGATGTATATAGTATGAGAAAATGCCAAACTAAAGGTAAATAAGATGAGGAAGACTTTGTAGCACCTTAGAGACTAACCGGTTTATTTCAGCATAAGCTTTCGTGGGCTATAGCCCACTTCATCAGATGCATATAGCCCATGAAAGCTTATGCTGAAATAAACTGATTAGTCTCTAAGGTACTACAAAGTCTTCCTCGTCTTATTTACGGATACAGACTAACACGGCTGCTAATCTTAAAACGAAAGGTATCTGTCCTTTTTCCAAATAGAGCATCTATTAGAAAAAGCTGTGATATTTATTTTTAGGCATTTTAGTTTATTTCATTTATGGGGAGGAATGTCAGATGCTTTTAACATGGACTTCAGTTAACATTTTTGACATGGCACGTCAGAATAGGAAAAAGTACACTATGGTCTAAATTTAAGCTTTTTGTGCAAACCGGGATCCTATTATAAATTCCAACATAGGAAACTCTAAATACAAGAAAATCAGGAGTTATAAACATTTTTTTTACAATTAGAAAACCTGCGTATTCTCAGTTAAGCATTTCAACCCACATAAATGCACACTTAACTCACTTTTTGATGACAACTACATGTGGATCTGATGGAAGTATTTTACCTTAAGCAATATTTTTGTCAGCATTATTTCTATTTTTTTCCGACTACTTTCCTTTTTAATTATCAGCATTTTTCCTTGAGGAATGGAGGACACCTAATTCAAAACAAGTTTAAACACTATTTTGCATACAGTAGCTGGGTTCTCAGCATTTCTTGGACGAACTGCTGACTTTACAAGCTGTTCAATTTTCTCCCCCTAAAGAATTATCATAAATTGTAATTTATTGAAATGATAATTAATCAGAGAAGATATATTTTTATCTTAATATCTCTGTATATGTATCTGTCTGCCTGTACACTTGTGCATTTAAAAGAAAACGGTAGAAATGTAATGTAACAAAATAAAATAGTCAACCCTCATGTTCTGTGCATTAACAATTTCAGCAATTATGTTCTCTTACTACTGCACTTTGGGGATGGATGTACTCTCTGTGGGACTGGTTCTGTTCTTGTTTTGCACTTACCTCAGTAAATCCACTGAAATTACTGCTGACTTATACTATTATAAATGGGAAGAGAATCAGGACTCCACATTTCTAGCACTGTAGAAAAAAAAATCATCTTGTGTTCCATAGAAGAATTTTGTGCTCAGGTTTCAGAGGGATAGCCCTGTTAGTCTGTATTAGCAAAAATAACGAGGCATCCTTTTGGCACCTTAGAGGCTAGTCCACTAAATCTTATGCCCAAATGCATTTGTTAGCCTTTAAGGTGCCACAAAGACTCCTTGTTGTTTTTGTGTGTTCTCAATATCTCAGGAAGAGGAAGTGCCATGCTCTGTACTGACTCCCTTTGGATAATCAGAGAGAATATTTGTAGAGTCTGAAAGGAGATTCCTTCGCATTTGAAAATGTGGGTTCACCCAAAGCAAAGCCTTTGAGGGAGCATGGAAATAAAGGAAGACTTTGGAGAAGTTCCTCTTGCCTAGCCTTGAAATTAGAAGAAATGCTTTTCATCATATTAGTTCCCTTTATTGGAGGAATAACTTGTTCCTTTTTTATGAACAATATTTTTTTTCAGTGATGGAGCCGTCTTTTATTTTTAACCCAAGCTTCCCAAGGTCTTAATTACTAGATCATCCTTCCTCATGATCATCTTTCCTCCCTGATTATCTTCAGGGAGGTTCAGAAATGTCTTCAGTACTCTTTGAGGATGGTGTTCTAATCAAGCTAGTCTTTTTTATAATGCCTTGTTAAACAGGGCTATTTGGCTAGTGATCTGCAAACTTTTCCATTTCTCACTCCCCTTTTAACGTTAATGGAATCTGTCCACATCTTCCCCTTACCATTAATGGAAGCTGTCCATGCCCTGGCTCCATTACTGCACAGCTGAGCTTCTTCGGCAGCTGGCTGCTTCTAACTTGCAGCCAGGCAGCACCACTAGGGCAAAGCCATTACCTTCTCCTCTGCCTCTTCAGCCTCAGGTTTTCAGGGTGTTGGGAGGCACATGCAATAGTCTCTGGGGATAGAGCCAGCACTGGGAACAGAGGCTGCCAGGAGTGGAAATTGGCTTGGGACACTGACCCACAGGCTGGGTGGCCTGCTGTGCAGGACTGGCACAAGCCACTTGACATCACCACTCACCTCCTTAACATTCCTCCACATATCCCGATGGAGCAGGCAAACTTTTTGGTCCTTATTTACTTTCTCCACACCAATCATGATTTTAGAGACCTCTATCATATCCCCCATTAGTCATCTCTTTTCTATGCTAAAAGTCCCAGTCTTGTTAATCTCTCCTCATATGAAAGCTGTTCCATATACCTAATCATTTTTGTTGCCCTTCTCTGTACCTTTTCAAATTCAAAAAGATGGCTAGATCATCTGGCTCAATGGGTAGTGATCAATGGCTCGATGTCTAGTTGTCAGCCTGTATGAAGCAGAGTGCCCCAGGGGTTGATCCAGAGGCTGGATTAATTCAGCATCTTTATTAAAGGTCTGGATAATGGAATGGATTGCACCCTCAGCAAGTTCACGGATGCCACTAAGCTGCGGGGAGAGGTAGATATGCTGGAGGGTAGGGATAGGGTCCAAAGTGACCTAGACAAATTGGAGGATTGGGCCAAAAGAAATCTGATGAGAGGCAACAAGGACAAGTGCAGAGTCCCATGCACTGCTACAGGCTGGGAATCGACTGTCTAAGCAGCAGTTCTGCAGAAAAGGACCTAGGGGTTACAGTGGATGAGAAGCTGGATATGAGTCAACAGTGTATCCTTGTTGCCAAGAAGGCTAATGACATATTGGGTTGCATTAACAAAAGCAGTGCCAGCACATCGATGGAAGTGATTATTCCCCTCTTTTCAGCCCTGATGAGGCCCCATCTGGAGTATTGCATCCAGTTTTGGGCCCTCCATTACAGAAAGGATGTGGACAAATTGGAGAGAGTCCAGTGGAGGGCAATAAAAATTACTATGGGGCTGAGGCACATGACTTATGAGAAAAGGCTGAGCGAATTATTTAGTCTGCAGGAGAGAAGAGTGAGGGGGGATTTGATAGCAGCCTTCAGCTACCTGAGGGGGAGTTCCAAAGAGGATGGAGCTAGGCTGTTCTCAGTGGTGGCAGATGGCCGAACAAGGAGAAATGGTCTCAAATTGCAGTTGGGTTGGGGTCTAGTTTGAATATTAGGAAACGCTGTTTCACTAGGAAGATGGTGAAGCTCTGGAATGGGTTACCTAGGGAGGTGGCCTTTTTCCATCTTTAGAGGTTTTTAAGGCCCAGCTTGACAAAGCCCTGGTTGGGATGGTTTAGTTGGTGTTGGTCCTGCATTGAGCAGGAGGTTGGACTAGATGACTTCCTGAGGTCTTTTCCAACCCTAATCTTCTATGATCTTGAGTAATTTTGTATCATCTGCAAGGTTTTCCACCTCACTCTTTACCCCTTTTCCAGATCATTTATGAATATGTTGAATAGGATTGGTCCGAGTATAGACTCCTGAGAGACACCACTATTTACCTTTCTCATTCTGAAAACTGACCATATATTCCTACTCTTTGTTTTCTATCTTCCCACCAATTACTGATCTATGAGAGGACCTTTCTTCTTATCCCATGACAGCTTACTTTGCTTAAGAGCCTTTGGTGAGGAACCTTTTCAAAGGCTTTCTGAAAATCTAAATACACTATATCTACTGGATCACTCTTGTCCACATGCTTGTTGACCCCCTCAAAGAATTCAAAGAGATTGGTGAGAATGATTTCCCTTTTCAAAAACCATGTTGACTCTTCACCAACAAATTATTCAAATTCATCTGTGTGTCTGACAATTCTGTTCTTTAATATAGTTTCAACCAGTTTGCCCAGTACCGAATTCAGACTTACCCACTTGTAATTACTGGGATCACCTCTGGAGCCCTTTTTAAAAATTGGTGTCACATTACCTATCTTCTAGTCATTTGGTGAAGACTGATTTACAAACCACACTTAGTAGTTCTGCAATTTCACTTTTGAGTTCCTTAAGAACTCTTGGGTAAATACCATCTGGTCCTGGTGACTTATTACTGTTTAGTTTATCAGTTTGTTCCAAAACCTTCTCTAATGACACCTCAATCTGTGACAGTTCCATAAATTTGTCACCAAAAAGAATGGCTTAGGTTTGGGAATCTCCATCACATCCTCAGCCGTGAAGACTGATGCAAAGAATTCATGTAGTTTGTCTGCAGTGGCCTTATCATCCTTGAGTGTTCCTTTAGCATCTTGGTCATCCAGTGGCCCTACTGGTTGCTTACCACGCTTCTTGCTTCTGATGTATTTTTTAAAAATGCTATTAGTTTTCTGAGTTTTTGACTAGCTGTTCTTCAAACTCCTTTTTGGCCTTCCTAATTATAGTTTTGCACTTTATTTGCCTAAATGTATGCTCCTTTCTATTTTACTCACTCGGACTTATCTTCCACTTTTTAAAGTTGACTTTTTGCTTCTCGCTGCTTCTTTTACTTTGTTGTCTCGCCACGTTAGCACTCTTTTGGTTCTCTTACTATGTTTTATAATTTGAGGTATACATTTAAGTCGAGCTTCTATTATGGTGTGTTTAAAAAGTTTCCTTACAGCTTTCAGAGATTTAACTTTTGGTACTGTAAAAGGATTGTTTTCCTTTATGTAAATAGTTGAGTGTATAGATTCTTTGTCATTTTTCTAGTCATAAATGTAATAATATGATTAGACTTGCTCAATAATCTTCTGTCTCAGGCTTTTATTCATGTCTGATTCATTGTGTCTATTATTAAACCCAGCTGTTGATGTTTTCCAACAAACTGATTTCTGAATTAACTCTACATTGTGTTCTGTAATATCCCTACTTCTGAATTGTCATGGGTTGCTCCCAATTTACTTTTAGATAATTAAAGCCTCGCTTTATTTTTATCCAAGTTGCCTGTTTTATTTCCCATAACACAAGGATGTGATTTCATTCATGTTGCTCTAGGGGTCTAAAGTTGCTAATCATTTTTCTACATGTGCCCTCATCAGTATCATCTTGCAATATATGTTGCTCTACCATCCTCCCTTAGCTTTTTTCATTAACATTCACATTCTCAGTGACATGTTGTGTTTGTCTGCCACAAGCCATTCCCTGTTGTTTTCTTGTGAAGTCTATACCTTTGCATCAGAATTGTCTTAATTTCCCTAGCATATTAATTTTTCCCTTTATTGATTTGTTTACAATTATTATTTACATATGAATGAGTCTCTTTCAAACTAGTGTCATCCTGAAATATCAAAAAATGCATTTGCAAGCATCTGAATAAATATAAATCCAACATATAATCTAGATTATTATAAAACATTTCAAGTTTCTGTTGCAAATATTTTTACTAATTAAACTCGGGCAGCTTAAAGCAAAACAAGCAAATAGATCATGCTGCTGACTAATTTTTTTAAAAAACTGTTATTGGGATATATTGTGTTACGGTTACCCATGAAAACCTGCTAGAAGAAAATGCACATATGCCATCTATGAACCTCAAAAGGCCATTCACCAGAACAAGTGCTGTCTGTGCAGTGAGCCCTGGCTTGAAGCCTGACTGAGAGGAATCCAGGAAACAGTTAACTGACAAGTGGTGTGGGAGAAAGCTGCTCATTCTTAGCTTCTTGATTAGCTTGCTTAGCTTGTTTACAAGGTCACTAAGGCCTGGTCTACACTGGGGGTGGGATCGACCTAACATATGCAACTTCAGCTATGCAAATAGCGCAGCTGAAGTCTAAGTATCTTAGGTCGACCTACCAGGTCATGCTTACAGCGGCAAGTTGACTGCTTCCACTCCCCCGTTGACTCCGCTTCCTCCTCTTGAGGCGGTGGAATTCTGGAGTCGACAGGGAGAGCGCTTGGAGATTGATTTATCACACCTAGATGAGATGCGATAAATTGATCCACAATATATCAAACACTACCCGCCGATCCGGCAGGTAGTATAGACGTACCCTGAGTGATTTTTTAGATTATATGATCTGGGATGGGTGATCAGAAGAGGCGTTGAAAACCTCTGCTAGTAGGAGTCAAGTTGTTTTCTGCTGTCGCTTAACTGCAAGGAAGAGACACAGGTGACAGATGTTACAGCTTTCTGTGCTTCCATGACTACTCTGTGTGTGTGTGTGTGTGTGTGTGAATGAACCAAATTCTTGTAAGGAGGGCATTGTGTTTGGTTTTTATTTCTAGTGGCCTATGAGACCCGACGGAATGTGGGTGATACTTTCTGTGAAATAAAATGGTAAATTTCTTACAGTGAGATGTATTGGGTTCTGGTATTGATTGGAGGCATGATTGGCTATGAGATAGTAACACTGAGTGTCTGATTTCCCTTCTGTCTCAGTATATTTCAAATAGAGCAGTAAGGCTGCACAGAGCAAAAAAGATTGGCAGGGAAATTTCCTAATTCATATTGTCCTCCCAGAGTTGCCTTATTACATATATGGTTTGGATTTCTTTTAGTTCTCTATGGAAGGACATCTCATACCTCTGATAGCCTTTTAGAAGTTCTTGAACCAGCTAACTGTTTTGTTTTGAAACTAAGGAAATGGTATAAATAGTTAATAAATTGAACTGATTGATTACGGTCACCAAAGAATCATAGAAATGTAATTCTGGAAGCTTGAGAAGTCATCAAGTCCAGTCCCCTTAGCCGAGGCAGGACCTAAAGTATACCTAGACTAGGTGTATGTTCAACCTGTTTTTCGTAGCCTCTAATGATGGGGATTCCACAGTCTCCCTTAAGATACGGCTACACTACCTGCCGAATCGGCGGGTAGCGCTCGATGTATTGGGGATCGATTTATTGCATCTCATCTGGATGTGATAAATTGATCCTTGAATCGACGCCTGTACTCCACCTCGGCAGGAGGAGTAAATGGAGTCAGCGGGGGAGTGGCCACAGTCGACCTGCCGCAGAGGGGACAGTCAGTAAGTCGACCCGCTGCTGCGGGGACAGCCAGGTAAGACAGCGTAGCTGAAGTTGCATATCTTAGGTCAACACCCCTCCCCTCCCCTCCCCCGTGGTGTAGCCCAGCCGTTAGGCTATTCCAGAGCTTAACTACTTTTATAGTTAGAATGTTTTTTTTTTCTAATATCTAACCTAAATATTTTTGCTCCAGAGCAAACCCATTACTACTTATCTTACCTTCAATGGACACGGAGAACTATTGATCACTATCCGCTTTATAACAGCACTTAGCATATCTGAAGAATGTTCCCAAGGCCCCTCTCAGTCTTCTCTTCTCAAGACTAAACATGCCCAGTTTCTTTAACCTTTCCTCATAAGTCAGGTTTTCTAAACCATCTTCATTTTTGTTGCTCTCCTCTAGACTCTCTCCAATTTGTACTTCAAGATTTTAGAAAGAGCAGCTCACACCCTCTCACATAGTTGTTTATTTATAGATTGGAAGGGGAAACCTAGCTTTCCTGCTTTCTCAATTCCAAATCAGTGTATGAACTTTGAATGAATTAGTCCTTGAACTGAATGAATAGATGAATGAAATGAAATGAAATGAAAGCATTCTTTCTGAACCTGCAAAAGAGGCTACTACTGCTAAAAGCAGGTTTAGCACTTTAACAGTTTCTTAGCCCATGACTTCCATCAATTCTTCGTTTGCCATTATAAGATTCCACTGCTTATTTTGCAGCAGTTTCCATCTGAGGCAGACTCTTAGTTGATCACATTATTTTCATGTTTGAATATCCAATGGTTTTATGGTTTAGCTAATGGTATTCATGGTTTACAGGTTTCTCCCAGGAACAGGTAAAAATGTCTGCACTAAGCTTAAATCACCTATATTTTAAACCAATAACAACTGTGTGTACATGTGATGTAGACACTGTTTTACAATCCAGTACAGAATGGAGATTATATAATTTCTTATTTTTGTAGCGTCCTTTTAGTTGAACGAAAATCAAATCCTCTCAATGTCTGAGGGGAATAAGGGTTCCAGTTTTAGAACACGTACAAAACAAGTGATTGGGCTTCATATATAACCCCAAACTTGTGTTCTTAGTGCCTACCCCAGCACTGGCTGCTGTGGGTGAGATTGAGTAAGAGGTGCATATGGAGAATTGGTTTGAGTGTGTCAAATAGTATAGCACACTCTTCCACGTTTCCCTTAGCTGAGAGTGCCTAAGATTTGGAAAGCTATGGGGGACCAAATGCAGCCCTGATGTAACTGAGTCCTTCTCAAGTGAAGTTAGTGGGTGTTGTGCCTGATTATGGCAGAGCTGAATTTGGCCCTGACATTTTCTGTACAGTGTATACAAGCACTCTTTTCCATATTCCATGAATCACCTGTCCCCAAAACCAGAGAGGTGGGATTGAGATAATAAAGGGTATCCTGGAAAAATGTGTCTCACCCACTATCCCATCTCTTTTCTACAGAAGTTCAAACTGAGGTTAAAAGACTCACCTGGGCTATTCCATGTTGCACAGATGGAGAAACTGAGGGTACAGTAGGGAAGTGACTTGCTTAAGATCGCCCAGTGATTCAGAATCTGAGCAGGAAATAGAATCCAGGTCTCCTCATGACTAGGATTATGCTTAACTCATCTGCCCACAATACTCTGGATGTTTCCCAGAGATACTCTCTGCGGGAGAGGGCTGCATCCACAGCCCACTTGATTAAAGTGAATTTCTCACTCAGTTTCCTGGATCTCCTGATTTGGTGACATGGGAGGGTATGCAGGAGTCCCCTCACAACCAGCATGGGGGCCAGGTTTTGTTTAGTGCAAGTGCCCCATGTGGCTAGGCTCAGAGATTTGGAAGAGAGCAGGGAGTTGCTACTGCATCAGCCGCCTACAGAGGGCACAACTGACTATGCATTTCCCAAAGTCACAGTATGTGTAACCTATTGCATTGACTGTAAGAGATGCTAGTTTATTATTAGCTTTGAGATATCTCAATAGGTGGACACAAGTTTATAAATCTAGAAAGAGACATATCTGTCCTGGAATGCTCTAATCTACTATGAACCAAATGGAAATGGTTTATCTTGCTAAATGTTCATAATTTTTAAACTAATTAACCAATTTTCTTCAAATTTGGCTTGCTTTTGTATATTTTATACAGACATTACAAAACGAATTTGGAAGCCTGTACCACCTTATATGGGCAGTGATTTGTGGTTTGAGAGTATTATATACTGTATTAATTACATTTATGATGCTATAAAGATAATTCATATTTTGAGCCGGATGGAGTTTTCTTCCTGAATTTTGCATTTCCTGACTTTGAGGGCTTGATTTCTCTGTCGTGAACTTTGTGGTGGTGGGTGGTGATGGCCTGTGCTGTATGAGAGTTCAGACTAGATGTTCTTGATCTTGTGGCCCCTTCTGGCCTTAAACTCTACGATTTCTGACATCCTTTATAACACAGTAATAAAAAGGATTGAAACCCCCATTTCAAATGTATTTTACTAAGAAAACATGTATCTGCTAGCTCAAAAGTTTATTTACGGGCTCTTCTTTCCTTGCTTGGTAACAGTTTGCCTGACTACAGTACATAGCTTTAGATACTTCATGTAAGCACATAAAAAATAAATTAAATCTTTGAACTGCTGACAGTATATTAAGTCCTGTGTTTCTGTTTACTTCTTCACTTTACATACAAGGGCTTTCTTATTGTTTATTATTCCCCAAGAGGCAGTGCATTGTTAGTGTGCAGTGTGAAAATTTCAGACAAGTGCTGAGCCTACTCTAACAAAAAAATAGTCCTTATTTATTATGTGTCAAATTACTGTTCTGAGAGCAGACCTTTTAGGCTGCATTCAGCCTTTAATTTGACTGAATTTAAATGGCATAAAATGCCTTTTAGTTGGGCCTTGGCTGGCATATTATATATCTCATTTCAATGAAAAACATTCACATGCAAATACGGTTTGTTTGGAGTGAATACAAATGCCACTATCATGACTGATGAAGGCTTTTGATCACAGCTCTACAAACTGAAACTTTAAAAAGGAAGAGGCTATTTGGACTGGCATCTGCAATCCCATGAATTATTTAGTTCACATTATTGATACATCGCTTTGAAGAGGAGGTTTAGGAGGTTTTAAGAGGAGTAGTCATAGTTGTGTTGCCAGTTTCTATTTATGCTGTAAGTGACTGACTGCATATGAAAACTTCTAAGCTGGAAGGGCTGTGTTGAATATAAAATAAGTTACACACATGTACTTCCCAAAAATTGACTTATCCTTTTTAGTGTTTTTGTTTCATTTTGTTTCCTACAAAAGGGACAGGACTGCATATTTATGCGCTCTACATATTCACACACACACACAAAAAGATTGGCATCACGAGAGTATGTCAGTATACGTTGGTCTACTATACAGATAGCAAATATGGGCCTAGTTAAATACCACAGAGCACATGTTCTCAGCTGGAATTTATTCTGCTCTCCATTCACTGAACTACAAATGTCTTTTGGCTGCAGTCCCACAGCAAAACCAAAAAAGCTGCTCCAGCATCCCCTTGCATTCTTTTATAACCTTTCATCACCCTTCCTTACAACAAAGAGATGGCATTTCAAACTGATTCCTGTATCTAAAACATTGAATGAAGTTAAATAGTGTCTAGTAATATGGCAATTGTATGTTCCATTTAGCATATCCATTTAGCTTAGTTTACTTGTAATAATTTTCACGTTTAGAAGAATGTGCCGCATCTTGTTATAGTTGCCAAGAATCAAGTTAGAACTGTCAATAGTAATTTGCTCACCTGAGCTTTTTAAACAATTCTTATGGATTTATTTTTTTAGTGAATGAATAATTTCAATTTGCACTCTTAAAGAATTGTGCTTCCTATTTACACTATATACACAATTTGGAGTAATAACTCATTTTGTTATTTTTAAATACTGTAAGGGCTACAAATGCAACATCTCTAGAGTCACAACTATTATGGATTATTTTGTGGCATTAATATGTAGAGTATACATAGTAACTGGCTTGTGTCTTCAAAAGAGAGGCAAAATATGACCCTTAAAATAAAAACTTAAAGGGATTAACCAATTAGTGTAATTTTTCTATACCAAGAGTAATATTTTTTTCTTTAAAAAATCACTGTTTTTATACTTACCTAGGATGTTAAATATATGAGAAAATCTACTCAGAATTCTCAAAGTAGGGTTGCCAATTTTAGTTGGATTTGTTCCTGGAGGTTACATCACATGACAAATTTTTAATTTCAGCTTAATCTTAATTCCTGGAGACTCCAGGACAATCCTGGAGGGTTGGCAACTTTATCTCAAAGTGAACTTCTATTTTGTTTTGGTTTTTAAAACAAGTTGTTTTGTTTTTTTAAAACAAGTGAGTATTAAGATGTTGCCTAATGCCATGCATTACTGGCTCAAACATAGCAATGTACATGCTACCTTTCAGGCAACAATGTATACAAATTTTAGTTATGTGAATGCTTCCACCAGCGAGAAGGGATAGTGAGAGAAATATAAAAAATAATCTGACATTGAGCATCAGAGCCATGGATTGTGGAGAGGGAGGGAAAAGGTATGGCGGGGGTCCATGCATGCATGACACCTTGCTTTATTTTAAAGACTGAATTTTCCAGAAAAAAAAATTGTATAAATGGACCTGAACAGTATAACATTTAAATAGTACAGAGAGGTGTAGAGAGTTGACCGATTCATGTGCGATCTTAATAAAAGTAAGTCATTTAATAGTAATAAACTGCAAATTACAATTGTCAGCACTCTATTGTCTTAAGCGCTCTTAAATAGTGTCTATTATCTTAAATAGTAGAAAGACAAGACTATTGTATAGTCTTAAACTGTGTACTGCTTTAAAGACCATATCTTCTCTCGGTGTTACAAGCACTTTTTAATTTTGAAAAGCTCAACAAGGTCTGTCTATAAATTTTAGGGGACAACAGGAATGTGATACTACTAGCTTCTATAACAGTTATTGTGCCTCTTATTCAGTTTGTTATCTAGAAATAAACTGTGCTGCTTTCTTCTCTGGATCTTCGTTTTTTTCTTCTGTTTTGCTTCAATCTTTCCCTTTCCCTTTCCCTCTACCTTTTCCTTCTCCTTCTTCTCACTGAAGCTTGGCTTTTTTTTTTTTTTTCATTCTTCATTGTACACTTTGCCTTTTTTTTTTCTTTTTTCATTTAAACTGGCATTTTGCTTCCCTTTGACTTGTGACTTTTCATTATTAATTATTGTTATTCTCATTGTCTTTAAACTTGCCCTTTTCCTTTTCCCTCTCTTTGGTTTTCTCTCTTTTATTTATATATTTTTTTTCTTTATATTCAGAGATGCAGGACTACCTTAAGGAGCTTGCCTCGCTATTGAATACTTCTACACCAAAGTGACCGTTGAGAATATTTCCTTTTTTGTCACCGGATCTTCTCAATGGCAGCTCTGATTCTCTAGTGACAACCTAACCTATGTACCATGTGAGTCTGGGTCTGTGGAAAGGAGCCATATTCTTCTTGACTTCAACCACAGCAGTCTCTAAGCTCTCCTGTGAGCTGGACTCTTTCAAACTCAGGCTGGGATTTTCTTGGGATACTCTAATTTGCATTAACTAACCATTTTTTTATCTGAAACAAATTCTGTGCTCTTCAGATGTTTTAAATATGCTATTGAATCCAGAAGTGAGCTCTGATCAGGGTGCCTGTTTGTTCTGCAGCTGGAGAATCTGCCTCAGAATCCATTACTTATTGCAGAATTTAAAGCTTTAAAGGTATTGGTACTTGAAAGCTAAAGAGGACAGTTTGAAAATCACTATTGTTATCTGTTTAACTGTTGATCATTTCAACAGAAACATCCAGCCAGATATGCTCATTCCACAATCTTAAAATGCTTTCCATACTTTGCCAGATAGCTAAATATCCTAATATTCTCTGTACAGTTGCAAAAACCAGTTGACAGCTTCTATGATGCAGTCATGAATTGTTTGTATTGAGCCAGGCTGTGTCTACACAAAGGAGCCTATGTTGGCATAACTGTGTCACCATAGCCTCCTAGTGTAGACACAGTGTGTACTGACAGAAGTTTTTCTGTTGGTGTAGGAACATCACCTCCCCGAACAACCTTAGCTACACTGACAGATACCCTCTTCAGTCAGCATAACTACATCTTCTTGGGGATTTATTGACACAGCTATGTTCGTCAGGAGTATGTTTTTTTTCCATGCCCCTGACTGATGTAACTATGCCAACATAACTTTTAAATGTAGAGCAAGCCCCAACAGTGACACAGACAGATCCTGGTAGTAACAGATGTAACAAAACCTACATTAACTCATTGGGTGTGTCCTTAATATTAAGAACCACAATTTTAAAGGTATTTAGGTTCCTAATTCCAAATGGCACTTTAATAATCTGATTTGGGTGTCTTCCATTCCTATGCTAAATATTAATATAACAACATTCTGGAAAATTATAGCATCTTTAAAACTGTTTACTTTCAAATACCTGTTTAACATTGCTACATGCATTTATGATTTTAGTATCTCTTCCTCTTCTGTGAAAACCAATCCACCCCCAATTAGTGGATACTTTAGAGTTTGAAGAATTCAGTGTGTAATTTGTACTCTTGAGATTCTGCATTCTCTCATTCTATTCCTAGTAAAGAACTAACTGCCTGTACCTCTCAAAATGCCTTTGGATACTATTCTTCAATTTTGAATTGATGAATCTTTTGTACAATCTCTAGCTCTGTTTCTTATATTGTTATACAGTTGTTGCATAATTTCTCACTTACCCATGAAGCATTCCCAGTGTGGATAGAAATCTACAGAGTGAACTAGTAAGGCTGGGAAAGGAAAAGGAAAATATAATAGGATGTAACACAGAAAAATACAAATTTAATACACATGATTGGTTTAAAAATCTTAATCATCCAATGAAAGCAGATGTCAAAAAAGGGGCTAGCATAAGGGTAAAATTCTTCCCTGATCATTGGGTCACTACAAAGTTTATGGCAACCTAAATCCAATTTAAGACATATTTTTAAGGCTTAAGTGGCATATGTCTTGTGGAAGCTCTCTTCACAAAGGGTGATTTTCATCCTCATGGCATTAGTAGACAACAAATTGGATATGAGCTTGCAGTGAAATATGTCAATACAAAAGCTATGTTTACTCTTTTGAAATGGGGTTCTGTTGTGTAAAGCACATATAAAGATGTTAGCATGTTAAACTGCTAATAGCAAATCATTATAGTTTCGTTATTAGCAAATAATTCTGTGTGTGTGAAGGAGCGGGGGGTGGGGATAGAAGTTGGTATATATTCATTCTTCATTCAAACTTTGGGGGTCAACACACAGTGCCTTTACAATTTTTATTGCAAAAGTGTGTATACATTTCTGGGACACTCAGTGCTAGAAAGATATTGAGAAAATAGAGTTGATTCAGTGATGAACAACAAAACTGATACATGGGCCAGAAGTATTATGCTATAGGAAAGATGAACAGAAGGCATGAACCAGACAGGCCAAACCCATGAAACACATGCAGAAATTGGGCCAGTTTTTGGCTTAATTGGCTTGTGAGTTGCTTCTTGGCTAGTTTTTGGCGTGTTTGTTTGGCTTGTTGCTTGTTGCTTTCGGCTATTGGCAAGAAGGGGCAAGGGTGGGAGGTGAAAAGGAGCAAGGGGCAAACAGGAGAAAGGGTGAAGAGAGAGTCAGGGGTACACGGCAGGCCCACCACAATCCCAGACTGCACACTGGGGAGATCTAGTCACATAAGAGTGTTGGGGTTCTTAGGGATTGGTTTGTTTTGGCCTTATTTTGAAATGGGATTAGCTTGATTTTTGCCTTATTGTGTAAGTCGGGGTACTTATTTACTGCTTGAAAGTTGGCAACTGTGGCATGGATGACACAGTGTATAATAAATATAAAGTAATATTTTTATTATGGTTATAAAGTAGATCAATATCTTTAGATATTTGAGGGACACTTGGTTAAATTAGATTTCATATAGAAGATGAACATCTGCAGTAATTGTT
>ML677351.1:11734776-11787913 GCA_007922305.1 Dermatemys mawii
GCACACACACACAGTGTGTGTGCCTTCAATTATTACATTATTATAATGTCTGTAAATTATATAGACCTCAATGGCTCCAAAGGGGCTATTATATTCAAGCAGATTTAAAATCTACTCTTTAAAAGGTCCTAGAGGAACAATTATAATGTATCAGGTCAAGACTGGGATAAAAGCTTTCCATATAATTCTTGACAAAATAAACTGAAATGCAGTTACTTGTGGGGAGAATTTTTAAATGACTGTTTAAATGTAAAGGAAATTTAGAATTCACAAACATAAACTTAATTGAAAAAGAGGTAAATTTGAAAGTATGTCTCAGTGGAGCTCAGCCAAAAGCGCAAAATTACACTTCTTAAAATACTAATAATTTAAAACCTTTTGTTTAAATAAATAAATAAATAAAATGAACATTTAAGAGATTCAAGCAGTTCCCCATCACTATCCTCCTGCATCACTCACTACTGATTATCAGCCTTAACTTTGCCCCCAATTTCTTTTTAAGTGTATTTTCTAAATTCATCTGAATGTACCCATCCATGTCTCTTCTCCAGTTGTTGGTGAGCTAATATAAATACAGAAGCTCTGTGTTGAACAGTGTATACATACTTTTTGCATGATGGAAAAATATTTATAGGTCATAGGTACTGAAAGGATATTAAAGATCTTCAGATGCTTATGAGATCTGCAAAATTGATTTGAAGGCAGAAAAGTCCTTAGAATCTGCAGGACATAACCTAACATGATATGGCAGGGTGTTTTAAATTAGTGCCTGACAGTATTTCTTTAATAAGTATTTCCAGAATTGTTTTGATACCTTGGCTAAATATAAAATTGAAGACCAGAGGCATTTATATTTGTTTATATTTGTGTATTACATATGTGCAAGTAATACTTGCTCAATATTTTATAGAAACCCAGCTGTTACATGGTAATAAATTGCTTGCTTACAATTTGTATTGCCTGTAGAAGTTGTGTGTCTGGTTGCATTATAACACACATAAAAGTAGTATTGTGAGACAGGCAAATCACACTATCTAGATTCCTTTTGCAGGAGCCTTTAGGGCATGATTATATTCATCTTCAAGTCTCAGCACACAGTAATATACTGTGTAATATATTGCAGACTTCAAAATCTCCTCAGCTAATTTGGTATCATCTTCTGCTGGAGTCCTGCACTCTAGCAAGGTTTATGTTCCAAGATAATACTGCTGATCTCCTCCATGCTAGTTATGATGAATATTCAGGACAAAATTATTGTATTTATAGCATGCTTCTTAGACTGACTGTGGAGCTGAACATTCTTCAGTATCCTACAGTTATTAATTACCACATAAATAGAAGAGTCAATGCATATGATAAACTAGTGCCATATTTTTTTTAAAAAAAATAACGATGTTATTCAGCATGACATAACCGTGAAAGATATTTATAATTATTATAGCTTTCTTGTCCCTGTCATTATACTAGATCGTTAATTAATACTTTTAAAAATGTATTTTACATGACATTGATTGAAAAAAAGATGCTTTAAATCCAATAAATTTATGTCTCATTATGTGAAATTGCAGCACTGCGAAATAATGTTGGACATTCTGCTATTTCTGCATGTTTCTTTTCAAAAATTTACCTAATAAAACATACCTCAAAAAGCCACTAGCATAAATAAAATCTAAACACTAAAATACCTCTTAAAAGTAACTTTGTTAAACATTGTTACCCCATAGCATAGCACATTAAGGCGGGGTGCTGTTGTTGGGGTTCTTTCTTTGTGTCTTCCACTGAACAAACTGAAAAATCAAATAGAAGTTACTGCCAGACGTAGTAGAGCAGATGAACTAACTGTTTGTTCAGGTTTGGCAATTTCTGTGTTACCGCATTCTGCTTATAGATCTTACAGATTATTCTAAAACAGTCCCAAATATGTAGTTACATTATGTAATAAGATGTTTGCTCATTAATGGTATACATATACTCGATAAGGTGTGAAGCTTTTATTTCTGGATTGCCTGGAGGCTTTAATAGATTCTAAGGACCGAAGGGCCCATATCTGATCATAGTCTTGACCTCCTGTATAACACAGGCCATAGAACTTCCCAAAAATAATTCCTATAGCATATCTTTTAGGGGAAGTTTTGATTTTAAAATTATCAGTAATGGAGAATCCACCATAACACTTGATAAATGTTTCAGTGGTTAATTACTCTCTCCATTAAAAAGTTATTCTATATTTCCAATGTGAATTTGTCTAGCTTCAACTTCCAGACATTGTGTCATACTTTCCTCTGCTAAACTGAAGAGCCCATTATTAAGTATTTGTTTATCATGTAGGTACTTATAGACTGTAATCAAGTCACTCCTTAACATTTTGTTCATTAAGCGAAATAGATTGAACTAGCTGATTTTATCATTATGTAGCATATTTTCTAATCCTTTAATCAATCTCTGGTCTCTAAATCCTCTCCAATTCCATAAGGTTTTTACACAATTCATCATAAATTGGTAACCCAACTGTCATTTCTAATTATGGCCCAGATCCTAACCCCATTGAACCTGATTGGCATCCGTCTAGTTATTTCAGTGGCCTTTGGATCAGACTGTATATATTCAATAGTTACAAGGACACAGACTTTCAAAAGACAAAATCAAAAACTGAAAAATAAATTACATAAAACAGAAGAAAAAATAAAATGTATATAAAATCCTTCTAAAAATGTCCATAACAATGAACGCCATGGAGACAGCTGAATGTGGGGAAAATATTGAGCATCTTGTAGCTATCATTTTTCAAAGAATGTAATTTTAAAATGTTGACATACAAAAGCAAAAACTCAGAAAAATATATCATAAAAAAATAAAACACTCTATGTAATATCAAATCCAGTTTTCACCTACAGGAAATGAATTCTGTTCTTTTTTTAACAAGTTGTTATTAATTTATTTCAGCTGAGATAAGGGGAGAAATATTTTGCCATTATCATAGCAAAAAAGACTTTTTGTAATTTAGCAGAGTTTTGTGAGATTTGTAATCCGGTGATTCTCCCACTCCTGGACTGGGCCATATTCTGTAACATGGCATACATTTGATCCTTCTTAAACCACAGGTTCACTTAGATTTGGGCACCTGCTTTTCTTCCCTTTAGGAGCCTGTGTCCAGTTTGTTACAATGACCCAAAATAGCCTTCTTAAAATAAAATATTGTTTAATGTTAATGGTAGGATCAAAATGTAAGAGAAGACAACAAAAGTTCTACATGCATGTCTGTCATACCCACATTTTCCTAGGCAGGCCTATCTTACCCCAGATGTCTCTGTTTCTTTTTCTTAACTTTCTTTTCCCCAGGCCTTGAAAGCCTCTTTAAAACTCACCGAAGGTCTTTGTTCTCATTTTCAAGGACCTGGACCTGCTGTCCAAACCAGTTTTCTGGGTTCCCCAGCACATCAAGCCAGAACATCAATGCCAAAGGCCCTTGTATTATCTCTTCAGTGTATTGCAACAATCTTCCCCCAAAGTGTTTGTTGAGTCGTAGTCTTGCTTTCACATTTGTTTCCCAGCAGCTCTGTTAATTTAGTCCAAGATAGTCATACAATAAATATCCCAATAACCAGGTCAAGATATAGTATTTGTAAATGATTGCAGGCAGCTCCAAATCCATCACAGAGAAAAAATAACCTACACTATAGCTAATAAGTTTCATTGTCAATTATTTACTTTAAAATGTCAGGAAATATTGAAATGTAATTTTCTAAAACTGTCTTTGCATTTCCGAACCTTACTCATTCAGCTAGTCTTTGTAGTGAAAATGACAATGACCCCCATCCTGCAATCACATACAAAAATGAGCAACTTGACATACAGCTGTGTTTGCAGAATTGAGGCATATAATAGTTCTAGTTACATTAGAAGTATATGGCAAAAGAGAGACATTGTTAAAAAGTAGATGGTTCACTCTCAGGAGGCTATGTTAAAACTAATGAAAGTAAAATAAAAAAAAATGGCAAGCCATCAATAGATTAAAGAATATCCAAATATTTGTACATTAAATATTTCCCATACATTTTATTTTAAGATGAACACATATGTTCACTTTCATAAATACCCCTCTTAGTGCTATCCTTCTCTATAGAGAAATCCTGAATTTTATCATCCATCTCATCACTTTTTCCTACCTGGGTAATAACACTATTCTGAATCTACAATCCTAATGGAAATAGTTTAATTTTGACTCAACTGTCAAATGTAGATTGAAGTGTTTCTGTTGCAGAGGACATGCTCTCCAGATAAATGTGAGGACAGGAATGAGTTGAATAACTGGACCTGGATTTCTGTTCTGCTAATTTAACTGCTTCTAACGGAGATACAGCTACAGGAGATCATGCAGGCGACCGAGAGAGAAAATGTCTAATCCCCAAAATATTATACTCACTTATTATTTATATTGTAATTGTACTATAGGGGTGCCTACTGACATCAGGAACCTGTTATGCTAGGTGATGTACATTCAGGGGTGAAAGTAAAGCCGAAGACTTACTGATATGGGGGCTGGGTGGAAGGGGCGGGACTGGGAGTCAGGGTTCCCCAGCCAGCCCTTCCACATTGTGTGGCACGTGTTGCCCGGGGCTCCTGCGACAATTTAAAGGGCTCGGGGCTCCACCCACTGCTACAATAGTGGCAGCGGCTGCCGGAGCCCAGGGCCATTTTAAATTGCTGGCCCCTGGCAACACAGGCCCTGGGCAGCTGTTCCTTTTGCCCTCCACCTCCTATCGGCAGCCGGGGAGGCAAAAGGGGCAACGACATGCACTGTCATCAGGGTCCTTTGTTGTGGCAGAGCTTCAACGTTGCTTCCCCCTTCGAGCCCCTGTCAGCAGCAGTCCTGCTGGTAGGGACAGTGCTTTAAAGTCAGCTGGGTACAGGCCAGCACTGGCAGCCACTTTTTACTGATACGTTGTACTGGCTTACTTTCACCCCGTGTACATTCAATACTAAGAGACCATCCTTTCTTCAAAGAGCTTACAAACTAAATAAATCAGACAGGCAAAGGGAGGAAAGGTGGAAGAAAGGGAGGAGTATTATCCCAGATAATAGCTAAGACACAGAGAGAGATTAAGCGGCCTACCGAAGATTATGTAGGACATCTTGTGATGCAGCCAGAAGCTGAATGCAAATATTCTGGGTGAAATCCTGGCACTATTGAAGTAAACGAGAGCTTTACCATTGATTTCAGTGGGGTTAGAATTTTCCTGTCTGAGCTCCCATCTTGTGCTTTAATCACAAGATCATCCCTCCTTTTTCAGTTTGCAATTTTGATAATATCCATGTTGGCAAATTCCTTTTTGCCTTCCTCCCTCCTCGTTGGTGGAATGATACTGAAAAGAGGAGGATAAAAAATATGAAGCATTTTAGGAGAATGAGGGGGAAAATAGCTCCTTTAAAACAAAAATACTTCTCTGTAGTGTGCCTCATTGCAGGAAATTCATAGAGAATAATAAGGGGGAAAATAGATATTAAAAAGGAAAGTATTTTCCCACCTAAACAAAAGAAAATATCCATAGAAGTGAGAACAGAGGAAAAATAATTCTGTCCCTGCCAGGCATCAGGTGGTGGGTGAAACATTAATGAAAAGAGCCCCAGCTGGTTCCACGCAGTAGACAGAAATATATTTGTAAAGACAACTTTCAGCTAATTTGGCTGTTGTGTGGTATGAACTTTACCAATTGACTTGTAACTGGACCATCCTGTCAATGGGAAAAAAAACCTTACAGGTATTGAACATGACATTTGTAAGAACACTACTGTTATCTAGGCCACTTGTATTGAATATGCAGATAATTATAATTGGGCTAACAAGCCTGGTAGTTTGGCCTACTTCCAATTATACAGCCTCACTCATGCCTGTCCTTTGTTTACTAGTGCGCTGTAGATAGTAATTCTTCAGGTCTCTTGGCCCACTCGGGATTTTCGAAACCATTAAATATTGTAGATAATTAAAAGATAGGGAACCACAAATACTTAGTATAGTTACAGTCTTGAATTAGGATGGGTCCGGCTCACTGTTAGATTGTTCTTTATCTCCTCGCCCCCCATCCCTACCGCTTACTTGCCTGGCTGAAGGGGGGCTGCTGGAATGCCTCTGACTCTGGGAAAAAAGCAAGGGCTGCTTGAAACTCCCACTTTTGAACAATTGAAAGTGGAAGGTGCAGAAAGGAGTGGTGAGTTTGATGAGCCTTGGTTCTTCTATCCTGGTTCTTCCATCTCATACCCACTGGGAAGAGTAGGTGGCTAGGTGCACGGTGGGAGTAAGATGTTCCCCAAAAAGGGGCGAAGTAACTCTCTCCCTCCCCCAAGCAAGGGGGTATCAGAGTAAGAGTTGTGTGTTTCTGAGACACAATTCCTCCACAAATTTCCTCATGGGGCAGTGCAGTGTCACAGAGAGCCCTATGTCCTGTGCTGAGCCTAACGGCACAGTCTTGCCCATAGTATCTTGGTACAATCTACATTTGACAAGAGTGACTCAGGTTAAATTTTATAGTAGGCATACAGCCTGGGTAATAGAAGGTAGTTCTCATGATCTTTAGAAAATTTAGAGGAGGGAAGGCAAATGTGGAAATACATTTCATGTGTTTCTTCATCTTTATGGATAGATTTTACACTTTCAGACCATCCTGAGTATGGGGTGTGTGTAGCTGTCCCACTCCAGGGAAGCACTGCTGACATTGTGCCTCAGAGATACCCATCTGAGGCACAATTTCTCTAGAGCTCCTCTTTTTCACTCGGTTTGAGTCCTTGACAAAACACAGCATGCCCCTGCTGCCTTGCACATCCAACCAGCTTGGGAAGGAAATGAGACAGGGCTGCACCTACTCCTGTCCCTCCTCTCTCTTCCTCCTCACTCCCATTTTCTAATGTGAGGGAATATTGGCTCACAGCCCCATCTTTCTCGTGGTGGCGAGAGCCACAATCCATACACAATATATGCAGCCCTGTCAGGAAGTGGGAACCCTTTACTCTCCTTCATGGCTTTGATTCTGCACTAGTCCACGTCAGTGGATGCAGGATTAGGCAGGATGACAGCACAGTGAAATCCTGTATGTTCAGGTCAAAAGTGTTACATAATATAGATTAGCAACTATTGCATATATATTTTCAGAGCTGTCTGATTATTTGGATATATGCCTGTAAAATCTTTAGACAAACTTCAGTCTGCATATCCCTGTACAAATGCAAGATTTAGCTTATTTTCTTTTCATCAAAAACATTATTTTTGTAAAAAAATCCAAAGATAGAGGAAAATAAAACTGAAAAATAGAATCAAAGGGGATCTGCCGTGCAGTTTATGCAATCCAGCATGGAGCACTCACAGGGAAAAGTGTCCTGTAAGACTAATACATTTTTAGGGTTTGGAAATATGTATAATGTTGAAACTGCTATTTGTGATTAATGGTAAATGATTTTACAGTACTTCTTGCCATACTTCTCAAAGTCTTTTGAGGAAGGGAGTTGTTGGGTGGTGGTGGTGCTTTTTTGGTCATATACTAACTAAATTTAAAACACGGGTCATCTCTCTTGACAGAACCATCGGTCAGAAGAAACTATACACGCCTCAAATAAATTGGTCAAATAATGTTAGAAATAGTTTTTGTTAGCGCTGAATCAATATTGATAAAGCTTCTCTGTATTCTTAGTAAGTAGACTCTCTGTCTAATCTATCTTTGTTCTCTTCTCCTTGTGCAATCTTTTCCTTGGTTCCAGCGGCTGCTACCAAGAACAAAGTTAAAGGTGAGTTTCCACTTCTGCTCTTTGATTTTCATTGCATGGTTCTGCAGTACACATTTACTCACTCATCTTATCTTTTTTTTCTTTGTTAATTACAAATCTGGCAAAGGCATCTATCAGAGTTATGCTCTGATAGATTACCCGTTTGGGCTTCTGTAATTGCCTATAAATGCAAAGTGTTTACTACTGGTTATCAGCCATCACTCTGTTTTTATACTGTAGGTTCCTAGAGTTGCTACAGTATGATGGGAAACATTTTTAAAAAATAAGTTGGATTAAAAAGATAAATATAGAGCATATACCCTGTAGTTTGCTCTCTTTCATATATTTCATAGTAAGATAAAGCTATTTTATTTTTTTAATCAAGAAATATATAAAAGCTAAAACTTCTTATATATTCAAAAATCCCTAATAATCAGGGGTGCTCAGAGTCAATGAACCAAATTGTAAACCGTGTTTATGATGGAAACTACTTCAAGCCAGGGAGTGCTGCTGCACCCCCAGCACGCTTAGTCCCAGCTCCTATGCCAATAAGTAATGTTTAACTATTCTTTATTTTTTTTTATCTCTAGACCTTCTCAGAAAATGTCTTAAACATTTGTGAGTAGAAAACATTAATGCCTCCAAACCATTCCCTTCTTCTTTCTACACTAGTATAAAAAGATCATAATTCTTTATTTATGACAGTATACCCATGTCCCAGAAACATACTATAATCTTATAGACAGAAAATTATAACTTCATCATAGACTCAGGAGGAGTGTGAAGAAAGGGAGTCCATCTTCAAAGAAATAAAACTTAATTATGAACATTTTATCTTCAAAAATTACTCATGAAAAGATTATAAATTGTTACCTCACTTTCATATATCTGCAGTATTGCGTTATTTACTCCTAGACAGAAAGGAATCTCCCTCATTCTGACCACTCTTAGATGCTGTTGGACCAATCAGTATTTTATTTCTTATTCTGATATTGTAGTGGCATATAACCCGTTAGGGTGTGTACAGTACAGCAGTGGCTTTGCCTCTGTTTCCCTCCTGGTGTTCCACCGATCTACCCAGCCTCTAACAAGCCTCTGGTTTGAAGTGGCTTTGCCTCTGATGAGGTCACATTAAAGTTCCACCCCTTGTGGGGTGCCCAAAATCCAAAGTCAACCCAAATAAATGTAAAATATTCCAATCCTGTGGGCCAGGTTCTTTTCAGACTCTTCACCTCTTCTGGGCTATGCAGTATACTAAAACAAATCCTTCCACCCTGCCTGGACTTGTACAAGCCACTGGGGACATTTGCACTGCAGCTGGGAGATGTAATTCCCAGCTCAGGTAAATGTACACACACTAGTTCAAAGTTAGGGTGCTAAAAATAGGTGTGTGGCTGCAGTGCATTTAATATGCATTTTGAGACCAATGATGGCCATCAATTAATCTGTAAAAAATATCAGATTCGTTAATACCATTAAATATTTTTAAATTACTAATATATTTACAGGTTTCAGAGGGGTAGCCATGTTAGTCTGTATCTGCAAAAAGAACAAGTACTTGTGGCACCTTACAGACTAACCAATTTATTTATGTTTCAAGTTGCCCCTACCATTTCTTCTTCTCCCATTGTTTTCTCCTCCATGATTTTTAATAATTTAAAAAGAGATATGATGTACATTAGGCTGCTTTGTAGCAGAGTGGGCTCAATTGCAGAATCAAGACCTAAAAGTCTTATAGGCCTAAAAGTTATACACAAGGATTTTTTTTCTGATTGTGAATTTACAAATGTAGTTAAGATTTCTTTAAGAATGGGCTTTTCACCCTGAAGACTCCTAAATCTCTGATTTTTTTTTCTGTTTTTTAACAGTGATGATTTTAAAGTTGTATCCGTAACTTATAGTTCCTTTTGTATTTTTTTTAACTCTGAAGGAACATTGTTGAGTAAAATTTCACATATGTGCCCAGATTGCAATATAAACCTGCTCTAGAGCAGGTATAGTTTAGCTATTTTATTCAAATTCAGTCTTCAGAATGGAGAGAGGTAAATAATGGTGTTCCCCAGGGATCTGTATTTGGCCCAGTGCTATTCAGTATATTCATAAATGATCTGGAAAAAGGGGTAAACAGTGAGGCAGCAAAATTTGCAGATGATACAAAACCAGTCAAGATAGTGAAGTCCAGGCAGACTGCAAAGAGTTGCAAAATAATCTCTCAAAACTGGGTGACTGGGCAACAAAATGGTAGCTGAAATTCAATGTTGGTAAATGCAAAGTAATGCACATTGAGAAACATAATCCCAACTATACATATAAAATAATGAGGTCTAAATTAGCTGTTATCACTCAGGAAAAAGATCTTGGAGTCATTGTGGATAGTTCTCTGAAAACATTGACACAATGTGTAGCAGCAGTCAAAAAGGTAAACAGAATGTTGGGAATCATTAGAAGGGGATAGATAATAAGACAGAAAATATCACATTGCCTCTATATAAATCCATGGTAAGCCCACATCTTGAATATTGTGTGCAGATGTGGTTGCCCCATCTCAAAAAGAGATATTGGACTTGGAAAAGGTTTAGAAAAGGGCAACAAAAATGATTAGGGGTATGGGATGGCTTTCATATGAGAAGAGATTAATAAGACTGTTATTTACTTCTTCTCTTAACACAAAAACGAGGGGCTACCAAATGAAATTAATAGGCAGCAAGTTTAAAACAAAGAAAAGGAAGTATTTTTTTTCACACAGCACACAGTCAGTCTTTGGAACTCTTTGCTAGAGGATGTTGTGAAGGCCAAGACTATAAGAGGGTTGAAAAAAGAGCTAGGATAAGACCATCAATGGCTATTAGTGAGGATAGGCAGGGATGTCCCTAGCCTCCGTTTGCCAGAAGGTGGGAATGGGCAACAGGGAATGGATCACTTAATGATTACCTGTTCTGATCATTCCCTATGGGGCACCTGGCATTGGCCATTGTGGGAAGACAGGATACTAGGGTAGATGGACCTTTGGTGTGACACAGTATGTTTTTCTTATGTTCTTATAAATTAAACAGTTTAAGATTGCTGATCTTATCATTATACCCCACTCAAATATGAAAACTTAGCATAAGTATTTAGGCTTTACATAGGAATTAAAAGATAAAGCATAGGACTCAGAGATTTATGCTGATATGGGACAGATTTAAAAGAGAATTAAGAACTCCAATATATTCCATATTTGATGAATCCAAGTATTACATAAATATTATTAACTGAATGCTTCCAGGTGCAAATACATTTATTTATTTTTTTTAAAAAAGCTAATTTAAATAGAATCTGACTTAGTTGGCTGTTGGTACTTTGTTGCAGTATTACAACAGTGAAACCATTAGTTAAACTCAGATCAACTTATTTCCACTCATGCATGGCTTTCTTTTAAAAAAATCTCATCTTTGGCTGAAACTTTTCATGCATTGGTAAACTTGGGGGAATCAGGGTACATAATATCAGACTGAAAATGTGCTTGTTTGTATGTATATATGAAATTTTCTAGTGTCAGTAGTGACACTATGGAGTAATTGTTAAACCATTTCACAATGAATAAGCAAGTGAACAAGAACACCACATAGACACAAAGCACTGACATGCATAAAGAAATACTCCAACACCCAGCATTTGCCCCACATATGTATGTACTGCCAGTCAAATAAGAGATGGACTTTCATGCATGGGCACGTACTAGGAACTATAAAGAGAACCAGATGTATACACAGGCTTCACTCATCTAGGAACATTGACACACATTTTTCACCTTCACAACTACACACAGACAGTGAATAGATACACTGCAACCATCTTATAGTAAAGTGATTTTAACATTGTAACAAGCACACATCTTTTATAAGGTTTGGCTGTTCATTCTCCTCTGTCTCTTTTTTTTTTCACCTCCCCAGTGGCTTCAGGGAAGTCACTGTTTTTTCTATTCTTCATTGCTCATAACTCTGAAACAGAGGCACCAGATAGCAACAGGAAATTGAGCACTGATCCCATGGCCCCATCTTTATTCACTATGGCTGTAGAAAGAAATAACCGTCCATAATGCCAGGAGTGAAGCAGGTGGCCTCTCACTGCTACTTCTTATTGCTCTGTCTGAATAGTGAAGAAGGTTGAATTTCTAATTCCCTTGAAGTGCAACACTCAGCTGTCAGGTAGTTGTCTAACACTGCACTTGAAATTGTAACTCACTAACAGTTGAAGGAACGCTTCACTCTAGGAGGAGTTTCTCTGCTGATACGAATCTCAGCAGATCCCCACTAATCTCAACAGATGCCCATTTTTTGTGTCTGTGCCCCTACTTGTGGGCATGGTGGCAATTCTCGAAGTTCTGTGCTTTCAATTCCAGGCCTGAGCATATCACTCTCGTCCCCCTCTGAATTGTAGGGACCTCATAGAGCTGCTGTAGTGAATTTCTTCCTGGGAATGTTTGAGGAATTAGTTCTTATGGATCCACACTCAAGAGAGACTATGTTCTGGATAACCTTGCCACTTTGTTGCCTTGTAATGCTGCCAGTTTACAGCAATTTTTGCCATCCAAAAAATAGAGGAACCTATAGTTATGTGACTGCCTCCAAGCAGACTGTTGGTTCCTTTGGCCTTGGCTACATCCCTAGATTTTGAGTCCGCTTATGCCTATTCTTTTCTTGAAGTGTTCTCTCAGACTTTGTTAAGCACCATATAGGTTAGCTGATCTGTTGGGATTGTTGAAGACTGCAGCTTTCTCTTCTTTGGTGAGTCTTGGTTCCTTCCTTACTTGCTCATAGTTTTATAGTTTTATCTCCTACTTTCCCTGATATTTTCTGGTATCTAGAAGAAACTGCCAAGCTGCTTGAATGAGATTAGTTCTTGACCCTATGCTATTAAACATTTTATCAATGACTTGGAAGAAAACATAAAATCACAGTTAACGTTTGCAGATGACACAATTAGGAGAGTGATTCATAGTGAAGGTCACTGATACAGAGTGATCAGGATCTCTTGGTAAGCTGAGTGCAAGCAAACAATATGAGTTTTAATATGCCCAAAGATAAGTCTTACATCTAAGAAGAAAGAATTTTGGCCATGCTTACAGGCTCAGGGACTCTGTCCTGGTAAGCAGTGACTCTGAAAAATATTTGGGGATCATGGTGGATAATCAGCTCAATTTGAACTCTGTGTGTAACACTCTGGCCAAAAGGGCTAATGTGATCCTTGATGCATAAACAGGAATCTCAAGTATAGAGGTTTTCTTTTCTATTTGGCACTGTTGCAACTGCTGCTAGAATACCATGTCCAGTTATGGTGTCCACAATTCAAAAGGATGTTGATAAATTGGAGAGGGTTCAGTTAAGAACCACAAGAATTATTTAAGGATTAGACAACTTTCTTTGTTGTGATAAACTCAAGGCTTAATCTATTTATTATAACAAAGAGAAGGTAAATGGGTAGCAGGATGACTTAATTATAGTTTATAAGTACCTGCATAGGGGAAAAGATTGAGAATGGGATCTTCAGTGTAGCAGAGAAAGGTGTAACATGACCTAATGGCTGGAAGTTGAAGCTAGACAGAAATAAGGCATACATTTTTAATGGTGAGAGTAATTAACCATTGAAACAATTTACCAAGAATCATGGTGGATTGTCTATCACTGGCAATATTTAAATCAGTGGCAATATTTAAATCAAGATTGGATATTTTTTCTATAAAATATGCTGTCAGAATTATTTTGGAGAAGTTCTGTGGCCTGTGTTATACAGGAGGTAAGATGAGGTTATCACAATAGTCCCTTCTGGCCTTGGAGTTTGTGAAGCTCTGAAGCTCCAGATGTGGTAAAACCATGTCTTTCATATACAAGGATGACTCATTGTTGCAGTGCCTTTGGGCAGTTTGACTGCCCCAGTGGTGACAGCTGCTCCCAGATATTGCCACAAACATCCAGGTTCTAGATACAGTATATTAAATGTCTCTTGGCCTTCAACGCTTCCAGGAAGCCTGGTACAGAATGCTTGAATTGATGCTGACCATAGGCTTGCAGGGACAGACCCTAAAAACACAACTCAAAATCTTTGGGGAGACAATGTAGATCTGATTCAGGGCCACCAAATCCTGTAGAGGCTTCACCTTCAGTTTCTTGATGTACTACTCCAGAGTTGTTTAACAGATTCCTCAAAGAAGGTGTCTCCTCTGCCAAAGCACCAAGCTGATTTCTTTCTAAAAGGGCTCGCTTTACTCTGTACTGAATACTATTACTTCCTTCAGCTTCTGGCAACAACCAATCAAGTTACCCAAAGCCAGCAATGATGAACCAGTTTCAGACAGGAGATAGTATTGGTAAGCCTGGTGTCTTTCTTCAACTGAATGATTCAGATCAGAAACTGAGGTTTGTGTCCCATGAGCCATCTTTTCTGGTCTACTAGTAGACAATCTTCATTATAGGAGCATTGGTAGAGCCTGCACCAGTGACTTTGATGTTGTATACTTGCTGTAACACCCTTGACTCTGCGGCCATTCAGAATCTACACAGCAGCTTCTGGCATCTATTTTGGAGGATGGGAATGGACTAGGTGAAGATAACTGGGACTGTTTCTGAGATAACGAGGTATAAGACCAAGTATTTTTATGGGACAAAAAAGATGTCAAATTCTCAAGGAAGACCGTGCATGATGATTGTTTATTGGAAAGGATGCCAAAGGCCTTCCACTTTATTTTTGAGGATGCTGAGAATATAAATCTCTAAAGCATCCAAGGAAGGTGCATTCTGCAGATAGTTGGCAGTGCCTGACTGTCATATTCTGAAATTGCTGCCAAAGGAAGAATGGCAACAGCTGCATACTACCCAAGCTATCGTAAAACTGGTAGTTGGTCATCTGTCCCCCCACCACAACACACTTCCCTCTTCATCAGTTTGAACTATGGATAAAGTTTTGCTTTTTTAAATTGATTCTGCCCATAAAGAACATGATCTGATACCAGGGGTGGGCAAACTATGGCCTGGGGGCCACATCTGACCCTCCAGACATTTTGATCTAGCCCTTGAGCTCCCTCCAGGGAATGGGGTCAGGGGATTGCTCCACTCTGCGCAGCTCCCAGGAGCAGTGGCATGTCCCCCTTTGGGCTTCCATGCATAGGGGTAGCCATGGAGCTCCACATGCTGCCCCTGTCAGAAGTGCCACTGCCCCTGTAGCTCCTATTGGCTGGGAACCAGAGCCAATGGGAGATACAGGGGTGGCGCCTGTGGATGGGGCAGCACACAGAGTGGCACAGCCGTGCCTCTGTATATAAGCTGGAGGGGAGACATGCCGCTGCTTCTGGGAGCTGCTTGAGGTAAGCACCGCTAGAGCCTGCACCCCTGACCCCCTTCCGTGCCCCTGCCCCAGCCCTGATTCCCCTTTCCCCCTTTGAACCTCTCAGTCCTAGCCCAGAGCAATCTCCTTCACTCCCAACCCCTCATCCCCAGCACCACCCCAGAGAACACACCTCCAGCCAGAGCCGTCCCCCCCGGCACCGCAATCCCATGAGCATTCATGGCCCACCATACAATTTCCATACCCAAATTTTTTCCCACCCCTGTCTTATACCATGATCCCATCCCATCTGCATCACTTAGTAAGCGCAGTCTATGTCTGAAGAATGTATACTGTGCGCTCTCGCTCTCGTTCTCTCTCTCCCCTCTTCCGTCCCCAGAGGTATTGCAAAGGTTTCACTTCAGTGGGGTCCTAGAGGAGCTTCCAAGGTAGAATCTACTCTTTCTATGGGCTATGGCTTAAAGCTACCTTCAAACCATATGTGTCTTTCATTTTAGTACATTTCCAGCATTGGTTTAATGCTATAATACCAATTATCTGTAACCTAGTGGGCATCCAGTACATGTAGTAAAAACTCTTAGTATTGCTTTGCCATGCTTATGAGGTCCAAACATTTTTTTTCTTTTACAAATTCAGAAAAATGTGATTTTTCTGCAAGAGTCATCTCTAGTTGAGTTACAGATATACTTTTGTGGTTTGCCGTGGCATTCAAATGAAGACAGCTCAATTGCCTATGATAAGACTGAATTTAGCAACTAAAGATTAGCTTAAACAGCACTACTTTAAGTTTCTCAATTTCCAAGATAAATAAATCATCATAGCAGTTTATATTCTGTCTAAACACATCTCGAAGCCAAAGATCATTTTGGACTTCCTTTATTCATCTGATTCATGTTATTACCCATTATGCCAATGAAATTGGTTTGTTTATTGTAAGATTAAGTCAGCAGGGGTGCTGTAAAGGATGTAGTAGTAAACATACCGTATAGTATCCTAAATACCAATGCAGTGATACCCATTAACTTTAAGCCAGGGGTCAAATTTCAGTTTCAGGGCATTGACTGTCAGTCATACCTGTCAGTCTTCGCCCTGATATCACAATATCACATGGAAAGATTTATATTTTATTCTGTCAGTCATCTTTTTAATAAATAATAAAATTTAACTAAACTATATACCCTTTTTCAATTGGGACCAGACAAGCCACATATGTTAATCTTCCAGTGAAGAGAATTCCATGTCATATAGTATGTTTTGTTATGTATTTGGCTGCTTTATAAAACACAGATGCATTCAGCCAATCAGATTACTGAGCTGTGGGTGCACATTGGTTTGTTTTTGTTTTCCATATGAAATTACTGAATGGCTAGATAATTTCATTGGTAACTGGAGACAAAAAAAATCATTGTTGTTCTATTTGTACAATTCATATATAAAAAAATCTAATGCTGAATATCAGAGACAGGCTTACTCTTTATCATTCCCCAGGATATGATACCTGCCTGCCATATTCTATGGTGGCCACTCAGGATGGCCACCATCTACTCTGCATGGGCACATGGGAAGCCAGTGCCCAGCCTTTTCTTCTCTTTTCTCAAGATGTCCAGAGAATAAAGACAAGATGTGCACTGACTTATTATGTATATTTATATAGTACAAGTGTGGTGTTAGATTGTTGGGTGATTTTTAAAAAAATGTGTTCATAATAGAGCTGGAATGAAAACTGTAATTTCTATTCTATGGAAAATTCTCATTTTTTTCAACATTTGTTTTCATTGTGAATATGAATGAAATATCAAAATTCCTCACTGAATGAAAAGTAAGAAAAAAATCAATTTAGAAATTTTAAAATGTTTTGTTTTGAGTCAGTTCATCATTAAACTGCATCTGCCTAAAGTGCGTCAGTGTCTCGTGGGAGTTATAAATTGGGTGCTGCGTGCCCTCAGTACATCCTATGGCCTGGCGTCTGTAGCTGGATTAGGTCTCCTATGGTGCACTCCAATGAGGTGACACCCATAATGGACCATACAGCTTAATTAGAGGAAAGATGGAAGGTCAGATCTGGCTTAGGAGCCATAGAAGAGAATGGGGGTGCATGAAACTCATTAACTACAACTACCTTGTGGCAGTTAGAGAGGGAGTTTTTTGTCAAACTGACCAAAAATAAAATATTTACTTTTGATTTTCATAATGGAATATTGGGGAAAAAAGGCAAAATCATTTTTTTCTCATAGAAATTCCCATATAGTTAAACCCCCCTGAAATTTTGATGTCATTCTTCAGAACTGAAATATTCTTCTTCAGCAGAATCTGGAGAGTAATGTTCTTCTGCAGAGAATGTTCTCAATAGAACTGAGGCCACAGGGTACTCTTAGCAACGATGGCTGTTGTCTCAGTCATCTACTCCTCCCAGCCTAGCGGCACAGGAGTAACTGTTCTCTCCACTGGCATTATGAACAATGGGAGAGGGTGGCCATTTTGAAAAAGGGCAATTCTTTGTGAGTTTCTATGAAGGGCGTGATTGTATGTGCCATCTGTATTGACAGAAGAAGGTTCCATTTTGAAAAATAAAGGAAAAATAACCATCCTAAATATTTATTCTCAAAAGGTACTGCTTGCACCAGATTTACTCAAGAAGTGAAGTGGGAGGGATGGGAAAACTAGATTGTGGAACGTGTCTGTATTTGCAGGGGAATGTTAGAGGGTGCAGGAAGAAAAGGAAATCTTGGAGAAGGGAATGTGGAGGACAGGAAACAGGAAAAACCTTGGGGGAGATGCAAGCAAATATAGACAGTGCAAATGGAAAGGGAAATTGGCAATGTAGGTGTGAGAAAAGAGAAATGTGGAGTATGTGAGCAGGGGCATGAGTAGAACAAAAAGGAATGAGAAAAAAGAAAAAAAAAATCTGTGTCTTCAAAACTCAGTTTAATCCAATCTGGAACTAGGTACACCTTAATCGTAGAATGGCATTACTACTGGGAAGAGTTAAAGTTATTTGAGTTCTTAATTATGCATTTTTATACTTTAATAATAACAGTTTTTAACTTTAACTCTACATTTCATAGGTTTATAACACCTGTTGGGGGAAAATTCCCATTGTTTTCTGGGAATACACACAACATAGTATGCTGAAATCACTAGAAGATCAGCACCACCGTATATTTTGGGATTACCTTAGAAAGTACTTAGGAAATTGCTAAGGGTGCTTATTTACATAACAGTACTACACACATTTTTGTATAATATGTAAGTGTAATCTTATAATCATTATCAACATTACTGCTAGCCATTCACAGTTTCTAATGTAAGGGGACATATGTTTGGAATGCCTGCAAGATCCTATGCAATGTGTTATCTATCGGTCCTGCAGACACATTTCATTTAGATGTGAAAGGGCCTGAATTACCATTTTAAAAATTAGTATGTGGAAAAAACAATAGACACAGTTGGCCACATAACAAAAATGGTGAGGGGAAGAGTTTTCTATGGAGCTATTATACTTCCATAAAACAAAGGACCCAAACCTATAGGATAGGTCCATAAATGTCTGCTAGCTAGGATGGTCAGGGATGTAACCCAATGCCCTGGGTATGCCTAAACCTCTGACTACCAGAACCTGGGACTGATGACAGGGAATGGATCACTCTGTGATTGTCCTGTTCTGTGCATTCCCTCTGAAGCATCTGTCATCGACTACTGCCAGAGCAGGGTACTGAGCTAGATGGACCATTGGTCTGACTCAGCAGGGCCACTCTTATGTTCTTAATGTAGCCCTAAATTCCAAATCCTGTCATCAGGAAATGAAGTAAATGAACTGAACACAAAAAGAGACCCAAGTAGTAGTATTTGTCTTATTTGCATTAACTTCCAAAAGTTTGGAGCTGTTCAGTTATTAACATCAGTCAGACAGTACTTTGGTTGTTACAGAATGGTTTGTTATGCAGGATAAATAAATCTGGATATCATCTGCATAAAAATGATATGCTGCATCATAATGGTAAAAAATCCAAGCCAGTTGAAGTGTATAGATATTGAAAACGTAGATCTAATACAGAGTCAGGAAAACTCCATAATTCAAAGGAGCAATATCAAAGAACTGTTATTTATGGTTACAGGCTTTCACCATTGAGACAAATAGAAATGAAAACCTGTCAGATTCCATCTTAAATAGAGGGTCATTACAAAAACTTGTTAAGGCAGTCTCAGTAGCATGGTCTGATCTAAGCCTGGTAGGAAGTATTCCAGTACTATGGTATCACTGAGCTAAAACAGCATTCCCTCTTCTACAGACATCTCATTGCCTTTTTGATGGGAATAGATTGATTTGAAATAGGGGTAGATATTTGAGTTCCCTTGAAGACAGTGTATGTGTTCTTAGTAAGTGTAGGTGGTTACTGAAAGTATTGTTTGGGAGTTTGTCATTGGGTGTATATACCCCATGCTGGACCAGTAACCAAGGAGTTAATGCAGGTACTGTTGGGCATTGCTGATTGGCAGTTTCACTGCAGCTGGGAGAATAAAAGAGCTGGAAACAGATGGGCAAGGCTGCTGCCAGAGGAGCAAGCAGGCTGGGGAAGGGAACTCCTGCCAGTAATCTGTTGGTCTGGTCCTCCCTTCTCAGGGTAGTGAGAAGGGAGGACCAGACCAACAGCCTGAAAAGCCTACAGAAAACAGGAGAGGTAGGAAGGAGCTCAGAGCATGGTTGGAGTTGCTGAGTCCTGATTGTGCCAAGTTGACTTAAGGTCCCTGAGCTGGATTCCCGAGGAGTGGGTGAGCTTGGATACCCCCCTGAGAGACTTAAACACTGAGAGTGGTTTTCAGACCCCATAGGCATCAGGAATGAGATGACCGGTAATAAGGAGAAAGTCCACACACCCCAGTGGGACTTGAGCAAGAGAGACTAACTGACCATCCTGCCAGAGTATGTGAACTCTGGTGCAATTCTCTGCCTGACCAGAAGGGGTAGCTGTGGCATTAACACACCAGCCCACAGAGAGTGTTTATGTCCGAAAGAATTCCATACCCAACATGTTTAGTTCTTTGAAAATGTGTTTAATTGATTTCAATAATCAGAGGGGTAGCCATGTTAGTCTGGAATTGCAGAAGTAACAAAGAGTCCTGTGGCACCTTAAAAACTAACTAAAGTGTTAGAGCATAAGCTTTCGTGGGCTAATCCCACTTCGTCGGATGCATGCAGTGGAAGTATCCAGGGGCAGGAATAAATAGGTAGGCAAGAACCAGGTTAAAGATAACAGAGAGGGTCCAATGAGGCTGAACCAGCTGTTATCTCTAATCAGGGAGGGTGAGGTATTCCTCTAGCAGCTGAACTGGAGGTGTGAACAGCGAGAGAAGAGAAACTGCTCTTGTAGTTAGCTAGCCATTCAAAATCTCTATTCAGTGAATGGTGGGGTGGAGGCTGTTGAAATCATGGTGGAATTTTTCCAAAGTTTCTTTCCCATGGGTCCAGATGATGAAGATGTCATCAATGTAGCGTAGATAAAGAAGGGGCGTGAGTGAACGAGAGTTGAAGAAGCGTTGTTCCAGGTCAGCCATAAAGATGTTGCCATACTGTGGGGCCATGCGGGTGCCCATAGCAATGCCACTTGTCTGGAGGTATATTCTGTCACCAAATTTGAAATAATTGTGTGTGAGGATAAAGTCACAGAGCTTAGCAACCACTCCACCCCACCATCCACCTCAGCCTGGACCAGTCTACACGAGAGGTCCACTTCCTAGACACCATGGTGCAAATTAATGACGGCCACATCAACACCACCCTATACTGAAAACCTACCGACAGCTACGCCTACCTTCATGCCACCAGCTTCCACCCCGGGCATACCACACGATCCATTCTCTACAGCCAAGCACTGAGGTACAATCGTATTTGCTCCAACCCCTCAGACAGAGATCAACACCTACAAGATCTTCATCAACCTTTCTCAAAACTACAATACCCGCACAAGGAAATAAGGACACAGATCAACAGAGCCAGACGTGTACCCAGAAGCCTGCTGCTGCAAGACAGGCCCAAGAAAGAAAACAACAGAACACCACTGGTCATCACCTACAGTCTTCAGTTAAAACCTCTCCAGTGCATCATCAGTGATCTACAACCCATCCTGGACAACAATTCCTCTCTTTCACAGACCCTGGGAGGCAGGCCAGTCCTGGAACACAGACAACCTGCCAACATCAAGCATATTCTCACCAGCAACAGCACACCGCGCCATAACTCCTCTAACTCAGGAACCAATCCACGCAACAAACCTCGATGCCAGCTCTGCCCACATATCTACACCAGCAATACCATCACAGGACCAAACTAGATCAGCCACACCATCACTGGTTCATTCACCTGCACATCTACAAATGTAATATATGCCATAATGTGCCAGCAATGCCCCTCTGCTATGTACATCGATCAAACTGGACAGTGCCTACGAAAAAGGATAAATGGACACAAATCAGATATCAGGAATGGCAATATACAAAAACCTGTAGGAGAACACTTCAGCCTCACTGGACACACCATGAAAGACTTAAAGGTCAGCATTTTGCAGCAAAAAAACTTTCAGACCAGACTGCAAAGAGAAATTGCAGAGTTGCAATTCATTTGCAAATTTGACACAATCAATTTGGGACTGAATAGAGATATTGAATGGCTAGCTAACTACAAGAGCAGTTTCTCTTTTCTCGCTGTTCTCACCTCCAGTTCAGCTACTAGAGGAATACTTCACCCTCCCTGTTTGGAGATAACAGCTGGTTCAGCCTCATTGGACCCGCCCTGTTATTTTTAATCTGGTTCTTGCCTACCTATTTATACCTGCCCCTGGATACTTCCACTGCATGCATCCAATGAAGTGGGTATTAGCGCACGAAAGCTTATGCTCTAATACTTTAGTTAGTCTTTAAGGTGCCACAGGACTCTTTGTCACTTCTTTAATTGTTTTGGTGCCTAAATGGGAGCTGTGCTCTTTTCAAAATCCACTCCATAGTCTCTTTATCCTCTCCACTCATCCAGTAGGGATACCTGGGTAAGAAGTCTGAAAGCCATCTGTGTGAGGAGTGCACAGCTAAATATGCTTTGGCTGCTTGAGTGGCTAGGCCGTACTGAGAAGAGAAAAATAGTAGCAAAGAGGTACCTGAAATATGTACTGCTGCTCCTCTCTCTGTGTTCCCACTGAAGGTATTAAGTGATTGCTCAATTGAGATTAATTGCTAATAGAAAATTTTGAAAGGAATTGTCTATTGATTTCCTGCTCCCACTAGGAGAAAGCCATTGGGAAGTGTAAAAAATTGCAGGCAGCCTCAATTCTAGTTTTCCATACCATACTTCTTCAGTCCCCCCTAATGTTTTGGGAGAGGAAGTTGGGAGGATAAACCCCGTCATCCATCAAGATGCAATTTTCCCTGAGTGTGGGGATCTTTCTAAATGTAAAAATAATATGTTAATTATAACTTCACCTGCCTATCTATCTATTTATTTAAAATTAGCATTTATTACCCAGAAATTAGTACAGCAGGCCAAAGCAAATCAAGACAGCAAGTCTGGGTCACAAGTGCAATAATTCCTCCAGTAATAATAAGCACTGCAACTAGTTTAAAATTAAAAAAAATACACTATGGGATGTAGTTCGAAATCAATAAATAATATGAGTCAGAAGAAAATTTGAAGATATAGGAATGGTATGAGCGCTGCAGTTTTCAGAAAGTTCACAAAACTGTCGACATGTTTTCCTCACATTCTAGCTCTGCCTCAGAAGAATAAACTGGAATTCATAATAGTGATAATAGTTCTAAATAAAGTTTCTGGCTGCTCTTTACCCTCTCCAGTTATATTGGAAAAATAATTTGCCCTGGTTTCTTTCAGAGCTTTCCAATATTGAGACAACATCAAGATTTCCATATAATATTGTGTATTCACAGCCCAAATGCTGCTTGTTCTTTCAGCCAGCATCCTTGTATCCTTCAAGGCCTCAAGCTCTGTTACATAACAAGAAAACTGCCAAAATATGAATCAGACATTTTGTCTCAGTTGAAGCAGTTTCTCAGCTTTAGTGGAAATAGTAATTATACAATTCTACAGCAGCCTCTGCTGTTTTAAGTATGGTTCATTTTGTATTTGTTTTCCAAAAAATCCAGAGCAGTCATACCAATAGCAATATAAAATGCACAGTAAAATCACAGCAAGCTTGAACAAAACAGACTGTAACCTAGGGATGGTGAAGTGCAACACACAGGGTCACTGGAAGGAGTGAGGTGGGAGCAGGCTGTCAACCTGGGACAGGCCTGATGTGGTGAGACAATTGGCTGAGTGCAGGTGCTCCACAATCTGTTATGCGTTTCACCAGCTCTGCTGGTGGCTGCTTGATGGGGCCCAATCTAGAGGAGTTTATCAAAAAACAAAGCACAAAACTATATTTGTTTATTTGTGTGAAACAAATATACATTGACATGGGTACTAAAAACAGTGACGTTCCACGTTTTGAAGGAGGAATGATCATCTTGCAAACTTGCCAACTATCACATCTCCCCTTAGAAGAAACAACAGAAAATCCTAACAGTTTCTTACATTTTTAAATTCACAAAACTTGGAAGAAGAAGATGGAATAATGCTGTTGGTAATCACATCACAGATTAAACATGCGTACACACAAGCCCCTTTGTTAAGTTTAATGGGTTCAATTAAAATGCATCTAATAGCTCCAAAGTGCAATAAAGTTGCATCATTTGTTACAAGAGAATTTAAATCCCTCCCATGGAGGAGTCTGTCAGTCACAGGGATCACAAAAGGTTGGGGTTAAGTGGGAAAAGGATCAGGAAATTTCTTAAGAGGAGATGGTTTCAGCAGGACCAGGGAAGATGCAATTTTGGAGTTTTGGCTGAGGGAACTGGAGAAGATTGAGAGCATGAAGGTCAGAAAGGGAGTAGGAGTGTTACTGTAACAAACCACTTCCTTGGTTATTGGATTTTGTGATTCCGGCTCAGAATGAATTGCATGATAAATTAATAATTAATTTTTAAAAAGCATTTGTGAAATACTCATATTTGGTTTTTCTATTCCTCTGATCTTTCTATCTTTCTTTTAAAATGTCTTAAGAATTGAACCTTTTATATTGTTAATTCCGGGTTTTTTCTTCCATATTTACATGTATTACTGTTTATTTTTTACTGTGTAAACTTTGTTCATTTTTTCCTCACTTTCTCTAATTTTCCTGTGGCTTTTTCTTTTTTTAATTTTTTTTTATCTAGTAAATGGTTGGTTTTGGTTTTTTTCCCAATTGGCAACCAAAAGCTTCTTCATGTATTTCCCTCCTCTCCCAGCCCCCATGTGATGATATGTGAGTTATGATATGAATTCTTTATTATTCACTTATTTTATTATTTGTCCGATTTTTCAGAAGTGCTCAGCACCCAGCCTGCTCTTACTGTGCCACCTTCCCAGATTTTCAGAACCGCTTGGTACAGTTCAGTTGAGCTCTTTTGAAAATCTGACTGCTTTATGTGGTGTATAAATGGGAGCTCTCTTGATACTCTGGCCCTGAGAGTAGGTGCTGAACTCCTACAAAAACCTGGCCAAGAGTGTCAGAAAAGTGCATTGCACTTTGCAAACAAGAGCTCTGATTGGGCAACTTACTTGACCCAGGATACTCCTGTACAGAACTCTACTGAAGTCTTTGGGTTTGTCAGGGGTGTAAAAACCCTCGGCTTCCCTGGTCACTGAAAGGTTAACAAGGAAACTGGCTGCCTCACAGCTGGGGCTAATTGATGGCCTCACAACTGCTGCAGAGAAAAAAAGGGCTGCAAGCAATAGGAGCTGAGTGGCTGCCTGAGCAACTGAGCCTCCTGCAACAGATTGGTGAGAAGCTAACCAGGAAACCAGCAGATCCTCTGCGGAAGAGGAACACGGAGTGTGAGTTTGGGAAATAGCCTCCAAAAGAGGTGTGGTGGGCAGCAGTAAGAGTGTGCAAGAAACTGATTCTAGTCGCTTCAGATTCTGTTGGAACCCAGAGGAATGGGCAGGCCTAGATTCCCCAGCAGACCCTTAAAGTTTGCAGAGAGAAAGTGTCCAAACCCCAAGATATCGTAGACTGTGGACAGTGGTAGATCAGCCACTTGGCTGACGGGGCCTGTACCCTGGGGCTCTGGCCAACTGGCACCTTTGCACCCCAACCCCACTCCCTGTCAGGAGTGCTGAGCAGGGCGGGAAGCCCACACACTTCCATCCCACTCCCTGGCAGAAGCACTGCAGGAAACCCCAGCACCCAGATCCCTGCTGTGACCCTGCGACTGGAAGAGCTTCAGGGCTCAGGGAGCTCTCTCTCCCCACTGTCTCTCTGAGGGCGGGACAGAGCTTCTCTGGTCTTGGAGCCACAGGAAAGAGGGATGAGAAAGCAAACAGGTTGTGGGGCACAGTGGGAGGTGTAATGGGGCAGGCAGTGGGTGGAATGGGGCAGGGCCAGAGGGGGAAGGGCAGAACAGGGATAGGACTGCAGGTAGAAGGGGTATTCTGTGGGTATCCCACAGTAATCTTGCCATCAAGGTAAAGAATTATGGATTGGATGAATGGACTATAACAGGGATCAGCAACCTTTGGCATGCAGCCTGTCAGGGAAATCCGCTGGTGGGCCAGGATAGTTTGTTTACCTGCCACGACTGCAGGTTCAGCCAATTGCAGCTCCCATTAGCTGCAGTTCCCCATTCCAGGCCAATGGGGGCTGCAGGAAGCGGTGGCCAGCATATCCCTCATCCCGCAGCCCCATCGGCATGGAACAGTGAACTGCAGCCAGTCGGAACTGCGATCATCCGAATCCGCAGATGCTGCAAGTAAGCAAACTGTCCCGGCCCATCAGTGGATTTCTCTGATGGGCCAGGTTGCAAAGGTTGCGGTCCCTGGACTATAAGGCAGATAAAAAGCTAGATAGATTGTTGGGCTCAACAGGTAGTGATCAATGGCTTGATGTCCACTTGGCAGCCGGTATTAAGCGGAGTGTCTCAGGAGTCAATCCCGAGGCTGGTTTTGTTCAACATCTTCATTAATGATCTGGATGATGGGATTAATTACACCCTCAGCATGTTTTCAGATGAGGCTAAGCTTGGGGAGAGGTAGATATGCTGGAGGGTTGGGATGGGGTCCAGAGTGACCTAGACAAATTGGAGGATTGGGCCAAAAGAAATCTGATGAGGTTCCTCAAGGACAAGTGCAGAGTCCTGCACTTAGGACGAAAGAATTCCATGCACTGCTACAGACTAGGGATTGAGTAGCTAGGCAGCAGTTCTCCAGAAAAGGACCTAGGGGTTACAGTGGATGAGAAGCTGGGTGTGAGTCAGCAGTGTGCCCCTGTTGCCAAGAAGGCCAAAGGCATATTGGGCTGTTTTAATAGGAGCATTGCCAGCAGATTGAAGGAAATGATCATTCCCCTCTATTCAGGTGAGGCCACATCTGAAGTATTGTGTCCAGAAAGGATGTGGACAAATTGGAGAGTCAGCGAAGGGGAATGAAAATGATTAGGGCACATGACTTATGAAGTGAGGCTGAGAGAACTATCGTTATTTAGTCTGCAGAAGAGAAGATTGAGGAGGAATCTGATAGCAGCCTTCAACTACCTGAAACAGGGTTCCAAAAGGATGAAGCTAAGCTGTTCTCACTGGCGGCAGATGACCAAACAAGGACCGATGGTCTAAAGTTGCAGTGGGGGAAGTCTAGGTTGGATATTAGGAAACACTATTTCACTAATTGGCTAGTGAAACACTGGAATGGGTTACCTAAGGAGGTGGTGGAAGCTCCATCCTTAGAGGTTTTTAAGGCCCGGCTTGACAAAGCTCTGGCTGAGATGATTTAGTTGGGGTTGGCCTTGCTTTGAGCAGAAGGTTGGAATAGATGACCTCCCAAGGTCACTTCCTTCCCTAATCATCTATGATTCTAAAGAGGATGGAGGGGAGCAAAGAGCCCGTCAGCTCAGGCAACTCTGCTTCCTCCCCACCTGTGAACAACAAGGACAATATGACATCCCCGTTTCTCCTTCCCATCAGTATGTTCCCTGGGAAAGGGTTGAGGAATGCCTGGAGCCCCTTCAGTATCTCCCCCAGGCCTGAAAGAGTGGTGTGAGGAGCAGAGGTGAGGCTGGGGGCGGTGAACTGAGTGGATGGGGTCTGTATGGGGACAGAACCGATTGCGGGGTGGAGGACAGGTTTAACTGTTGGGCAGAGGATGGACAGATGTGGGGATGAGAGCTCCTGTAGCAGGAGCCAAAATCACCTTACCCACTACATTTGAGAGAATGGGCAACACTAATTCACACACACACCATTGATGGGTGGGGAGAGTTCAAAAATCAAAAGTCAGAAAACACAGTAGAATAGGATTGATCTTTTGCGGGAGGGTGGGACAGGAATCTTATGACTTAGGGAAGGGGCTGATTCCTGATTTTAAACTCTTGAGGTTGGCAGTACTGCACACGAACATACTAGTCAGGTTTGGGCCAAATACAGTCCTATGGAAGAGTTTGCAGTCAGTGTTTAGAGACAGCATAATGGGTGAAGACAGTGGAAGTAATGAGGGTAGATACATTAATTACCACAAAAGATCATATTATTTTGGTTATTTTTGCATGTCTCCTACTGGTGCTGTTAAAAATATATATTTCTTATCAGTGTGTGTGATTTAGTATTTATGCACCAAAGGGGTTGGTGGAAGGGGGAGGGAGAGGAGAGGAAAGAAAGTAGGAACTAATGAGGAATCAGGGCCCAATCCTGTACTGAGAACCTTAGGGATTTCTTTGGGCTTCTCACTGTCTCAGGAGTCTTCTAGAATCAACATATTGGTTCTCCATGTAGGATCGGAGTCTTAATGCCTATATTTTTTGATGGAAAGTGAATAATAACGAATACTATGAATGAAATTCGCCCAGGTGCTGAGAACTACATGAAAGTCCTTCAGACATTTAAGTCACATCTTGGATTTGCATACCAGGGATCAGGAGTTGGGAAGGCCATGAGCAGAGTTGGCTGCACGAGGGGTTTCTGCTCCCTCTGCAGGCCACACTAGGAGCTTGTCTATGCCAAAACCTAGTGTGCAGCAAGCCAGGGTGCAAGTGTATAGTACACTAATTTCCTGTGCACTAATGGTTATGTGGATTCTGTAGCCGTGCAGTAAAAGTTCCATAGTGTGCTTTGACATACTGCTCTTTTAAATAGTAGTACATCAAAGTGCATTACAGAACTTTGATGTGTAGCAAGGTTCCTGCAGTCACTCAGTGGGGCAGGCTACTTTGCTGTACATTTTCACCCTGGCTTGCGGGGTACTAAATCTCCATGCAGACAGTCCCTGTCATCTGCACACCTGTCTCCCCGAAATAGCCTACATGGAGATGGTCAAGGAGAAGGGTCATGGGGTTGTTGACATGGATGGGGTGGCCCCAACATGCTGTTTTAGTGGCACAAAGAGGCTGGAGTAACAGATTCTGTAGGACGTCCTCTTGCCCCACGCTCCTAACCCTGAGCTGATGATGATGGATTTAACCTTCCTTGTGTCCCCATGTGGCTGACTATGTATCACTCAATTACTTGGATTTTATGCTGGTGACATGAATTTCAACTCATAAAAGAACTAATTAGCACAATCCAGATACATTTGCATTACCTCTCCCGTTAAAGTGGAAGAACCAGAAATTCCATTTTGTCTGTTTACTATATCTACCCATTTAGGAAAGGGTTACCCATTTGGCAGTACGGTTGCCAGCTTTGTACTTACACAAAACCAAACACCACTGCCCCACTCCTTCTTTGAGGTCCCTCCCCCGGCTCACTCCATCCTCCCTTCTTATGTTGCTCACTCTTCCCACCCTCACTCACTTGCTCATTTTCACCGGGCTGGCTCTAGTGGTTGGGGTGCAGGAGGGGGTCAGGGCTCTGGCTGGGGAGTGCAGGCTCTGGGGTGGGGCTGGGGATGAGGATTTGAGGTGCAGGAGGGGGCTCCAGGCTGGGGAGAGGCTGAGGGTTTCAGAGTATGGGAGGGGGCTCTGGGCTGAGGCAGGGGGTTGGGGTGTGGAAGGGAGTGTAGGATCTGGACTGGGGGTGAAGGTTCAGAGTGGGGCCAGAAATTAGGGGTTAAGGGTGTGGGAGGTGTCTTCTTTCTTGGGCAGGGGATTGGGATGCAGGAGGCTTGAGGGCTCCATCTGGGGGTGGGGCTGGGGATGAGAGATTTAGAGTGCACAGAGGCTCTGGGATGGGTCTGAGGGGTTCGGAATGCAGAAGGGGGATCAGGGCTGTGGCAGGGAGTTGGGGCATTGGAGGGTGAGAGGTCTGGGGTGGGGCTGTGGATGAGGGATTTGGGTATGGGAGAAGTCTCTGGGCTAGGACTGAGGGGTTCAGAGGGCGGGAGCATGACCACGGCTGGGACGGGAGGTTGGGACATGGCAGGGATGAGAGCTCCGCCTGAGGGTGCGGACTCTGGAGCGGGGCTGGGGATGAGGGGTTGGGGGTGCAGGAAGGGGCTCCAGGCTTGGACTAAGGGGTTCAGAGGGTGGGAATGGGATCAGGGCTGGGGAGGAGATTAGGGCACAGGAGGGGGTCGGGGTGCAGGCTCCAGGCAGCGCTTACCTCAAGTAGCTCCCAGAAGCAGCAGCGTGCCCCACTCCATCTCCTACATGGAGGTGTGGCCGTACCCACAGTTCCCATTGATCGCAGTTACTAGCCAATTGGAGCTGCAAAACCACCATTGTGGTGGTGGGCAGGTTAGCATGCAGAGCCCCTCTGGCTGCCCCTACACATAAGAGTCAGAGGGGGGACATGTCACTGCTTTGTGGAGCCACGCAGATCTAGCACAGGCAGGGAGCCTGGCTTAGCCTGGCTGCACCGCCGACCGGACTTTTAATGGCCTGGTCAGCGGTTAAAAAACAGATACCTGAGAACCCTATTTAGGAGTCTGTTTTTAAATAACTGTAAGATGTTATCTGTATGCAAAAACAAAAGAGTAAATTGTGTTCCTGATCTTTGGTGATGGAATTATTGCAGGTCATGTCATCCTCTAATAGCTATACCTAAGGGAAACAGGAAATCTCAAAAGAGCTTTTTTGGGAGTCTCTTCATATGAGTCTAGTTCAGAACCTGCGCTCATGAAATTTTTATATTTTTCTATGGTGAGTTTTGAATGCTGTCATTAGAAATTTTTAGTCACTTTATCAAATTCTGGCTTGTGTAACCCTATTGACTTAGTGTGAATGTTACTGAAGATACAATTTAGCTCCAGGATTTTACATTACTGCCCTACAAATATCCACTGTTCTACAATATATCCAATTGACCTCCCATAGGTCTTGCATTGTATTTCCGTTACTGCTGCTGAGAATGTTGTAATGCCTTTTGATTTGACAGATATTATTTCTCCATGTGTTTCCTCTAATAATTATGATTTGTACATTCAGCCACACTCAGTGCTATGGATTGCCTATTAGGAAGGACTACTTAAGTGGTTTACTGTATTTTGGTTTAGTAACCTCTTATTTTTTTCTGTGTACCAATTTCAGCAAAGTTAGAAACTTTGCTTTTAGTACCACCCTCTAGGTGGTTTATGTAAATAATAAAGCCACTAACGTCTCCTCTTTGTTCCCAGAGTATCACACTGACCTCTTTCTATCTTGAAAAAGTTCCTCTAGTGATGATTTCTTTATTCCTTCTTAATGACAATTTTCAGCTTATGGTGCCTCTTTTCATCTGTTTTCTTGACTTAAGAATTAATTATTTAAATTTGTCAAATGTTCTCTGAAAATATAAGTACATCAGGTTGTATTTCCCCTAAAAGCTGCTATAAAAGAGATGGTAGAATTTCTAGCCCTGAATTTCTGCATATTGGGTTTTGTTCTGAGGTTTGTTTGGGTTTTTTTATTTGTTTTTTTGTTTGTTTTTTGCATTCACAAATGCTTAGAACTATGTAAGAACAGCCATACTGTGTCAGACCAATAGTCCATTTAGCTCCGTATCCTGTCTCTGACAATGCCCAGTGATATATGTTTCAGAGGGAATGAACAGAAAAGGGCAAGTTCAAGTGATCTGTTTCCTGTAATCCAATCCCAGGTTCTGGCAGTTGGAGGTTCAGAGATACCAGGAGCATGGAGTTGCTTCTCTGACCATGTTAGCTAATAGGCATTTATAGACTTATCCTCCATGAACTTATTCAAGTATTTTTTGAATCCGGTTATGATTTTGGACTTCACAACATCCCATGGCAATGAGTTCCACAGGTTTACTCTGTTAGTTTTTAAACCTGCTGCCTATAAATTTCATCATGTGACCCCTAGTTCTTGTGTTAAATGAAGAGGTAAACACCTCGTTATTCACTTTCTCCACACCATTCATGATTTGTATAGTGCATTTATCATATCGTATCCCTTAATTATCTCTTTTCTAAACTGAAGAGTCCCAGTCTTTTTTTAATCTTTCCTCATAGAAGCTGTTCCATTCTCCTGATCATTTTTGTTGTCCTTCTCTTAGGGTGACCAGATAACAAATGTAAAAAAACTGAGACACAGGGTGGAGGAAGGGGGGGTTAATAGGAGCCTATGTAAGAAAAAGCCCCCAAAATCGGGATTTATGGTCACCCTACCCTCTCTCCACCTCTTCCAATTCTAATACACTTTGTGAGATGGGGGTAACCAAAATTACATGCCATATTGAAGGTGTAGATTTATATAGTGACATTAGGAAAGGGATAGATAGACCATAATAACTTTTGACTTCTGCTGCAGTTTCAGCAGATGTTTCCAGGGAACTATCCCTGATGCCTCCCAGATGTTTCTTGAGCAAAAATGTGTAATTTAGACCCTGTCATTTTGTATGTTTAGGTGGAATTAGTTTTTCCAATATGCATTACTTTCCACTTATCAACATTGGATTTCATTTGCCATTTGATCAGTCACCCAGTTTAGTGATCCCTTTGTAGCTATTATATAAATCCAAAGCTGACTGCTATTTGAATAATTTTGTATTATCTGAAGATGTTACCAATTCACTGTTCACCCTTTTTCCAGATCGTTAGTGAATACGTTGAACAGTGCAGGTCCCAACACAGATCCTTGGGGGGATCCGCTATGTACCTCTCTCCATTAACTAATGAGTTGATATCACTACATTATCCTCAGATGATGATAATATTTATAAAAGATGAACAGATTTTTATTCTAATATGCTCTAATATGCTTATATAATTTAATAGTCAAAATAAATATTGGAATAGACTGCCCATCACACTTCAACAGTGAATATGCTTCAGAAACAGTAAGAGACTAAAAATCTCTGCACAGCAGGCATAATATTTCTCCATCCTTTAGCCCACTCTCTCCTCAAAAGCCCATGAAAAAGATGGGCCTTACACCATTTCTGAAAAGTTACAAAATCTGGGCACTGGTAGATCAAGTGTGAAGTAAGTTCCAAAGTCAGGTACTGCACACAGGAGTGCTCTGCCAACCCTGCCTTCTCATTTGTATTGAAAAGGCTTACCGTTAAATGCCTCTGATCTCAAAAGTTACAGTATGATGCCATAGGCTGCTTCCTAACTCCTCCCTTCCCGCTACCCCAGCCAGCACAGACTATTTGCCCTGGCTCTGACTTTGAGATGTTGCTGCTATTTATAGTTTTAGTGTGATTCGTCTCTTTACCTGAGTAATATACTGGGCAATATCCTACAGGATTGATTCTCTCCCAGCCTCATGCTCCTATTGCTGTACTCTCATGCCTTCCCTGTTTTGACCTATTTTTTTTTCCCCAATTTTTAACTGATTGTGCTTCCTGTGTATTTTACTAACATCTCTTCACTTTCTAATAGCAAATTGCACTTCCATAAGTGCCTCTGTGAAGAGCAAAAAGTTCCTCCCAGTGAGAGTCCTTGAAAATTAGATAGCAGATCAGCGATTTCTGCATTAAACTTATAAATCTTAACTGGAGCATGCTATATTTTTCAGAAAGGTCACAAATTTATGATTGTCTATTTAGAGTATAACATTGTAGACAATTCTAGCTCCTTGCCTACATTACAAAAAAAAAAAAAAGTCTGCTGTAACATTTCCAATTTCTTTTGTAAATCCTAGCACATTTGCATTGCATCCCAGTGCTTGCTTTGGTGATTCCAAAGAAAATTGTAATGTTGTCAGTCTTTTAGATTCATAAACCCTTCAACCTTTTGAATAAATTCATTGTATAAGCTACTGTAATACCAGGATACAAGTGACTGTGTTAAAACAATTAAATACATTTATTAATGAGGGCAAGGATGGATCTGTGGGTAAAACATAGGAATGAAACTCGGGGGGGGGGGGGGGGGATTGATTCTCTTCCCAATTGTACGAAAGCCTTCCTGGGTTAGTTTGGTAAAGACAGTTTTAACTTCTCTGACTTAGTTTCCCAGTCTGCAAAATTGGAATAATAGTACTTCCCTACCTCAGAGGTATGAGGACAGTTCGAATAATTTAAGTTTATAAAATATTTGAGACTGAAGCAAAGTCCTGTATAATCGAAAAGTATTATTTATGGTATAGCTATAGCCCTTAATAATACAACAGCATAAACTATATCCTCATGAAAGTAGGGAAATTAAGTTTTCAATCTGATAATGTGTATATGTGAAATTTATATCAATATGCTGCCAAATCTCATTTTAGATGTCTTGACCTACAGAGAGACAGTAGAGAGAACCTTTAGTTCCTTCAAATATATTAGAATTGTCCTGTTCACCATAAGTATGTACGAGTGTTAGGCAACAGAGTTCTACAGTTTCATTAAATACACAAGTGAAACATTGGGTCCATTTGAGTCTTACTGCTACATCCTGCTCCTGCAAACATTTACATATGTGCATAAAGTTAATCACATAAATAGTCCTGCTGAAGTCAGTGTGACAACTTGTGTGCTTAAAATTAAGCACCTTCTAAGTTTAAGTGCATGCAGGACTTTAGTTACTATGATGGTTTTTAAAAACAACAAGCAAACCAAAAAAAGCTATGGCTTCCCTGATTCAGGGCCAGGCCTAAATTTTTTTGCACTCGCCTCTCAAAACTTAGGGTATGTGTCACCTTGTACACTTGGATATTCTGTATAAGTCAGAAATTTCTGTGACATTGTCTTCACACGAGTTCTACTGATTTAAATATCTGAATTAAATGTAGCGATGGAATAGTATAGCTAAGCCTGGTACTATTCACTTAATTCTGTTTTTAAGCTTGCTGAAGGATAATGATGAGTTGTTACAGATAACAATTGGTTAGATACATCTTTTTTTGTTGCCAAGTCTGGAATTTTTACTCTGTATGGCAGGTGAAATATTTTTAATATTAAAACTTCATTTTCTTTCAACCCTATGCCAAGATGTAACAGAAAATTCTATATAGGACGTGGAATGTAATTTTTCCACAAGATTTTTTAAAAAATGGCCAACCATACTGCGGGCAGGGGGAAGAGGGAATTACTATATCAAAGAGTTGAAACAGATGGTGGTTCAAATGCATACCACAAAGCTAATTCTGAGGCCTTCTCTTTTCAGATGAAAATAGCAACATTTACAAGTTAACAGAAAGGTTTGAAATCCATTTGAGGGCTTCAGGAGAAGCAGAGTGTGCCTTTGCTATACCTCCTGGAAATGAAAAGATGGGGCACTTGTTCACAAGGTGTGCAATGGTTTATAGGTCTCTGTATTTGCACTACAGTGAATCCTTGATTCTCTGCTTGCACCCCAGATGTATTCCATGTAATGTTTCAATATGGTGGATGTTTGTCCACTGTTTTTAGCGGGACTTTAAAGCAAGTGTGAGGTGGGTGAATAAGGCTGTCATGAAGCAGGAGCTTGTACTCATGCAACATACCATCAGCCAAGAGACAGCTGGGGGAAGGATGTTTGTGAGACATAAGGGTGTTGGTTATAAGTCTCGTAGCTGCATTTAGCTGGATCTCAATGAGGTCTGTGTGTGTGCTTCTTCCCTAAACAGGTGCACAGTACTCAGCTGTGCAATAAACTAAAGCCAAAGTTGTTGTTTACAGTATGTGAGCATCATGGCCCAAGCTAGAAGAAAGTAACACAGTAAACTGCCTGTCTCACTAGTGGCAGATTGTCTGTATAAATTAACTTGTGGAATGTCGTTTTGGGCACATCACTTACATATAAGCTAAGAGGGGAGGGTGCTAGTACTGATCCCCATGAGAGGCTATTGTGCAGATTCTGTGTTTTGCTAAATTGAATTCAGATTTTGACATGGAATGTTCTGTGTGAAAGCATTAACCTAATGAGTCAAAATGCCTGGTTGCATTGAAGAGGTTGGATAGCTTTAGCAGTTGGCTCTTGTGCCAGACGGTGTCGTAAGCTGATGACAAGTCTATAAATGCTGCGACTGTTTTAAGCTTCCTCTGAGGTACTTCTTGCACATCTAATAAATGTATCCATCTGTCACCCAGCATCTGATAGTGAAGGATTCTATAGCATGTTTATTAGAAAGTAATACATGTTTTATTAACCTGTATTCATACATTGGGGTATATGTCAGTAAATGCTTGGGCTTGGCCAGGTCCCCATAGCAGATTCTTGCAAATTATTTTGTACTCCTTCTCTAGTACACCCAAACACAGTCAAACATCTGCTTAGTAATGCCATTGATTTATCTGCTATGTATTGCCACAGATGGATTTAAAAAATCCTTTATAAAGTTATATTTTATTAGGCACCACAGCAATTACCTCATCATGCAATGGTTTTATATACTAGTTCTAAGATATATATTGTGTGCTTTTTCTTAAGAAATCTGCACTTGGGTCAAGCACTTCTCATGTAACTTGTAGTATTATTTTGGTCACTTTCTTATCATTGTGTATTTCTCTTATATTGATTAAATGAATTTATGTAATAATACCTGTTGAATCTTCACCAGGTTATATCTAGTTTTGTGAGAAAAGTCTTTTCGGACTTTGTGTCTGGCCTCTCCAATTGCCTATAATTCTTCTAGTTTGCTGCTTATCTTCTAATTTCTCATATTCTGTCCCTAGGGGGAAAAAACTATATCCCCTTTATTTTCAAAGTCACACATGCAAAATCATTCTATAATTTTTGTAGTTCTCTCTCTTTCTCTCTCTGCTATTCTGAAGAGAACTGAACTTTCCCTACATCACTTATCTGCTGAGTCTACATTTAAAATTTTCATTTTACTGTCTGAAACATTCTGTGCATTTGATTTTCATTTTTGTTCCTTTAGTACAAAAGGATGGGTGACAGGGGACTAATGAAGCTAAGAAACTATAAATGAAGTGTTGTAGGGTTTTTTATTTTATTAATGACATCATGGTAGATGCAGCCAGGCTATCTTGAATAATGTTTCCACTAAGTATCTGTACTTGTAGATGGCAAAGAATGTAAGTGATTTTTTTTTTCCTGACATAGAAATGTGTGAGAGATGACTAGTAAGAGAAAAGAAGAATGGGCACTTGAAGAAATGGAATTCTATTATTGTCTGTTTGGTCCGTGGACTTCATTCTGTGACCTCTGAACATCTTTGTCAAATGAATTATTTCTTCTAGAATATGTGGGTGTAATATGACAGGCCAGCCTAAAAGAAAAGGGCAAGTGAGACTCTGTACTGTTCACAGAAGTCTGTCCAATAACCAATTCAGATGCCTTGGGTTTTGTTTCTTTGTTTGCATTTTTTTTCAGTGTATGTGAGAGAACATATGTACACAGTGAGGCACTAAAGTTGAAGAGAAAAAATGCTTTATATCATTTTTGTAAGTTATGTTACAAGTAATATATATATATATAATATTTATTTAGCTAGCAAGTGAAATGTAACAGAGAAACAAGTCAGGAAGGGTGATTATTTTTGAATTATAGTGTACTTTAGTAGCAGATCATGGGCTCAAAGGGCTGTGTGTCCTTGCACTGCCCTAAGAGCAGACCACAGATTGCATTACGACTCGGCAAGTCACTGTGATTCAGCCCTTGCTCTGTGGGGGATGTTAACTGTGCCAGCTTTTTATTTGGCTCAGATTACTTACCTGTGTGCACAAGCAAAGCTGTCTGGGTAATGCATTTGAGAGGTGGAATTAAGACTATTCCTATCTCCGACTCCTACCCACTCATTCCCTCTCATACTGTGATCTGGGGCTCCGGTAGCCCACAGAGGGCATAACAAAGTTATTGGCCAAGTGGAGTGAGGTTTTATGCTCAACTTGATATTGCTTCTGTTTGTCTGTATGTAATGTGATAACTTGGAACACTGCATCCAATCAATACCAACATTTTAAAAAAATATTGAATAGAAAAAAAAAGGAACAATCAGTTGCACACATACAAAATGGAAAAAGACTGCCTAGGAATGAGTACTGCGGAAAGGGATGAGGGGACATAGTGGATCACAAGCTAAATATGAGTTAACAGTGTAACGATGTAAAAAAAGGAAACATATTTCTGGGATGTATTAGCAGGAGTATTGTAAGCAAGACACGAGAAGTAATTATTCCATTCTACTTGCGCTGATTAGGTCTCAACTGGAGTATTGTGTCCAGTTCTGTGTGCCACATTTCAGAAAATATGTGGACAAATTGGACAAAGTCCAGAGAAGAATAACAAAAATTATTAGAGGTCTAGAAAACGTGACCTATATGGGAAGATTAAACAAACCCACTTTTCTTTCAGTCTGGAGAAGAGAAGACTGAGAGGATGAAATTGGTACCTGTTAGCTAGGATAACCCAGACCTTTCATAAAGCTACCACTATAGGCACCTTATTTTTCTTCATCAGACAAAAAAAAAAGTAGCCCACGAGATCTCCTAGGGCAGAGGTTCTCAACCAGGGGTATATGTTTTTCAGTTCATCTGGATATTTGCCCTGTTCAGTGTTTCTCAACAGTTGTGGGATGGGTTGAGAGGGGAGTTGCAAAGGCTGGGGATACAGGGTGGCAAGCAGGGAAATTGCTTGGGGCCCAGGAAAGCTGAGTTACATGCTTCAACTCCAGGTCGGGGAACTTGGGCTTCGGGTACACATTGAAATGTAAGTGGAATATAAATATTGTAATAGATTTATTTTTATATTTATATTTTAACAATGAGAAACTAAGCAATTTTTCAGTAATAACATTCTGTGACACTTTTGTGTTTTTTATTATGTCTGATTTTATAAGCAAGTAGTTTTTCCAGTGAAGTGAAACTTCAGGTAGGCAAGACAAATCAGACTCCTGAAAAGGGTACAGTAGACTGGAAAGGTTGAGAGCCACTGTGCTAGGGGATTCAAATGCATTAATGTTTAGTTTTCACCCATGTAGATATAATGCTGACATTTGTGACTTGATAAAAACATAACAGTAATTTTATAGGTCTAGGTGCCTAAACACTTCCCCTCCCTGCTTATCTATAGGGACTGGAATTTGTTTAATGATAGCTGTGGGTGTTGATCCATGCCCCACAGGAAGGCTTTCATAATGCTGTTAAAATTTCTTAAAATAAGGCAAGACTTTACACAGCCAGGCTTCTTAGAATATAGAGGAGTCTTGACAGAATACTCACTTCCGTTATGTTAACCCCTCCCCACAGGGTCAGGGTTAGTGAATGCCCCCTATTTGTATCACTAACCATTTAAGAGAGTACAGGATCTAGGAGTATCTTCACCAGTTTGTTAATATTCTTGGTACTCTTACACCTAAGAACTTGCTTCCTTCCATTTGCCTGAGGAAATTCCATTTTTGTAAATAAAATTGAAGTACATTTTGAATTGAAAAGCCATTTTGAATTTAAAAATCAAAACATTTCAGTTTTTTTTTCTGAATGTTTTAAAAAAAAATTTACTGAAACAATTGAATTTGTGGAATGTTTCATTTGACCCAAATCTGCATTTTTCAACAAAAAAAAATTAATCTCATTCATCCGTGTGTAAAACCTTTAATCAGAGAAAGGAAGAAACATTGGGGGCAGAATGATGCCCCATACCTTCACCCATCTGATAAAGTGAAACAAACTTCTATGCCTTTTTCCCAGTTGGAATGATTTCTCCAACACTACTTACATCCCCATTCTCGTCCTAATCCTTCTCCCGGTGTATTACTGCCTCTGTTCCCTGTCAATACCTGATCCTTTCTTACCTCTGTCATTTAAGTAAGGCTTTGCAGTTCTGGAGGCCTCTGTAATGGGACCTGGTAGGCTGTTCACGGCAGATTTTGTGTTTTTCCATGTCTGATACCCCAGGCTGCACAGTTTAACTTTTGAGAGCACGCACTCTAAGGAGGGAGATAGAAAGAAACAGGAAAGCAGTAAAAGACCAGAAAAGTTTACATTAGCAGCCTATCAGATCCCATTACAGAGCTATCCAGAATGTAATTTATAATAAGTTACTCACTGGGATCTAGCAGGGAAACTTTTAGACTGTTTGAGATTACACGTGTGGTGGTTATGTGTGTGAGAGAGAGACACAGAGACAGACACCATGCTCTGGGATAGTATCAGGAGGAGATTGGCGGAAGAAGAACTTCCATAGGTGGCTTCAATTCACATTGAAATGAACCTCTGAACCTTAAACTGTTGGGCTTTTATTTCACTCTATTTTCACATCTGCAGTATGGCACTACATTCATCAGCTTTGGTGTTACTGTCTAAAGGCCTCCACCTGTAGGACTGTAACATGCAAGTTTGCTCAAATGCTTGACTTTTTCTCTTTGAATCACAGTATGATGAAGCCGGCTTCTTCAGGCACTGAACTCTGGGAGCAAGACTTTGAGATGTGTATTTCTGTGAATGTGTGTACTTGTAGTTTCACTTTTGCACTGGAGAAGAGGTGGTCCCAATAGGCGATTCCAAGAGCCTAAAAAGATTTGTTTGAAACAGATATTGTATGCCAAGTAGAAGACTACAGCACCCTGCACTGATTTTATTTCTGAGAGACCTACATTTTGCATTAAAGGTTAATGGCCTATCTCCAGTGCGTCAGATAAGGCACTTCTGTTTTTTGGGGGGAAACCAGAGCTAAACTACGACATCTGGACTCAAGAGTACATAGGTGCCAACTTTCTAAAGTGATGGGGTGCTCCCCCCGGCTCTACCTAAGGCCCTGCCCCCACTCCATCCCGCCCCCACCCACCTATTCCAGTCCCCTTCTCCGCCCCTGCCCCACCTCTTCCCATCCCATTCCAACCCCCGCTCCCTCAGCGCCTCCTGCACCCCATGGGACAGCTGATCTGCACCAGGTGGGAGGCACTGGGAGGGAGAGGGAGGTGCTGATGGCGAGGCTGGAGGCAGAGCCAGGGGGAGCACCCCGGCACCCTGGAGGGAGGAGAGGTGCTGATAAGGAGGCTGCTAGTAGGTGCTCAGCACCCACCATTTTTTTTCCATGGGTGTGCTAGGGCTGGAGCACCCACAGGGTTAGTGCCTATGCAAGAGGAGATGTCATTTAACTGCGTCAAAGCATTTATCAAGGATTCCAATGGCCTAGTTTCCTGTTAAATCTCCAGGCTATTGTTCAGGTTACGAGGACATTGTAAATGTTCTGCGCCTTCAAAGGCTTCCAGAGGAGGTTTATAACTTTCTCTAATAATAATAATAATAATAATAATTAATAAATTAATAAATAAAAAACTGTAAATGTGGCAGATGAAGTTTCTCATCCCAAGCTAGGCATTTTTCCTCTTAAGATCTTAAAAAGAGTCACTTGCATTAAACTAGAGATGTGTGGGTTGGGGGATGAACTGTGCTAAGGAGTGTAGATTGATTTATTGGGGGCTAAAGGAAAAGAAGAAAATTGCATTTTTATTCTTTTTTTTTTTTACTCTTTTATAACTCTAAATAAATTAAATTAAAAAAATTCTATTTACATGCTGCAGATGCACAATGAGCAATACGTACTGGTAAAGATGGATTCAACTGGTAATATACAAATATTTTTTCTGGAAAATATAGTGATTAGCAGCACAGCAGCAAAATAATTTCACTACACAATGACTAAGGCTACTATTTTGTCATAGAGGTTGTGGAAGTCACGGAATCTGTAACTTCCAAAGACTTCTGTGACTTCACCCTGGTGGCTGGGAGCTGCAGGGTCCCATCACCTCCTGTAGCAGCAGGGAGCTGTGAGGTACTGCCGCTCCCATGGGTGACAGGGTGATCCCCAGCAGCTCCCTGGCCACCACCACAGGGGCAGAAGATTCCTGGAGTTCTGAGTCCCCAAAGGTGGTGGGAGATTGGAGTTCCAAGCCACCCCACAGCTGCCCATCCCCTTCCCAGTTTCTCATGGATAATTTTAAGACAAGTCAGGGAGAGGTCACGGACTTCTGTGAATTTTTCTGTATTGCCTGTGACCAGTCTGTGACTTGTACTAAAAATATCCATGACAAAATCTTAGCCTTACGCATGACCACTATTGTGTTATCTAAAAATAATTACTGTATTTCAAAAGTATTGCACTATATTTTAGCTAAATTTAATAATGTATTCTCAGGCTTATGTCATTGCATGGTACATTGGGCGTAGTGGTAGTAGATCTGGCTTCATACCGTTCAGGAAGTATCTGGTTTCTAGTGAACAGAAACTGTGATGTCATGGCTTTAGTGGAGGAACATCTAGTATTGCATAATTGTTTATCTTAATGACATCAGTTGTACTTCCAGACCAACTTTAGGTACTACAGTAAACACTAAATTAAAATTGTGAAAAGTTTGAAACGGCTTGTAATCCCAAATGCTGCATTTTTGCACTAGACTTGCTCTGAGTAGCTGGTAATGTTGCTATCAGTTATTTCCAGTCATCTGGTTGAATTTACAGTATTCTTTTTCGTTTGTCAGTTCCTGATCAAAGATGGGATTTGTACAGGCTGTCATTAATAAAGAGTGAATTAGAGTTGGAGGAAATTTGCTGTCCCATGACCTGTGGGTTTTTCTTTGATCTATAGTTGTAACAAACCTCTGGAGAGAGAAGCATTCTGTTCTTCTTCATGTACACAGTAAGGAAGTTTGCAACTCCCACTTTGGCTATGTCTACACTATGAACTTTCATACACACACTTGCACTAGCTCTCATGGAGCTGCTGTGAGTATAAATAGCAGTATAACTGTGGTAACATGGTAGGGGTCAGCGGAGGCACTGCCAGTGAAGGTGTGATTGTAGCATGGGTAGGCATACCCATGATCGCTATTATCTAGCGAGTACAGGCAATAATAGTAGTGTAGATGTGGCAGAGCAGGCATCAGTGTAGACTAGTAAGTTGAGTAAGAACCCAGGGTCCCTGGTAGGCTTATACGTATGCTACCACATCTTCACTATTATTATTTTATTATTATCTTTGCTGACTAAATTAAAGCTACATCGACTATGCTACTCATGTTCCAGTAATGCCTTCACTTGTAATGCCTTCACTTGTAATGCCTTCACTTGCCATGTAGACATATCCTTAGCTACACTCCAGAGTGAAAAGCAAACTGCACCCATACAGTAGTGTGTAAATCAGTGAAAGACTCCAACAGTATGGAAAGGCTTCAGCAGCTCCCGCATTTAGAGCTTTTAGAAAGGACAGGCTTGGAGGTTCAGCAGGGATAGATAGCAGGGAACCCACCTTGGTGGAGCCTTTCCCTGCTGCTGGAGTCTTTACTTATGGCAGGCTGCTGGCTGAGCCTTTTTGTGCTGTTCTCCCACTGCCAGTGCCTTTTGCTGCTGCCAGAGTCTCTTCCAGAGCAATGGTGCAAGTATGGTTGTACAGTCCAGTACGCCATACCAGTAAGATACTTATAGGTGGTACAGCATGCTAGAGATAGAGAGGAGGAGTCCACCCCAGCCTTTCCACACAGCTACATCTCCTGAGTGTTCCTGCCTGGGGTCTATACAGCAGCCCACTGGAGGACAGAGCTGAGAGGGGTGGGGCTGAGGGTGGAACAGCAGCAGCACCAGAGGAGGTGCCGGTGTGGAACTGCCAGGTGGCCCCACGTTCTTCTCCTTTTGCCACTGTGGTTCCAAAGAGCCCTGATCTCCCTGGCACCACAGTGGTGAAAGGAGTAGAATGCCACCCCAAGCCAGCAGCTCCTCTGACGCGGCTGTACCTCCCCCAGCCTGGCCCCAGCTGCATCTCCCAAGTCCTCTTGCCTTGGGTCTGTACAGCACAGGGAAAGGAGGACAGACCCTCCCCACACCCAGATAATGTGAGATGGATGTGGATCATGGGAGGGGACGGGGAGAGTGTGGGGGCCCTGGTTTGGGGGTGGGGTGGGGAGGCATCACATGTCCCCTCCATTATGTCCCTCCCATGAGTTCAGCATAGTGGCAAGAAATGATTTCTACATGCACCACTGTTCCAGAGGTGGAGATGCAGTGGGACAATGCACTGCTGAAAATAATAGTGTAGCCAGCGTGGCATTGCTTGGGCAAATAGGGTTGTTTAGGGTATGTACTCACCTCATTCAGGTATATCTTTGTTCACCTAAGCCATGCTTCTCTAGCTACACTGTTTATACCTGTGACGTATGTGAGGGATGCAGTGTGGGGTTAAGCACATATGTACTCTACACACTGCTGAAAGAATCATGCAATGTGGAGGTACCTAAAGGGGGATTCAGGAGTGCCTACAGTATGATGACTGAGAATAAAAGGAGCCCTCCTATGCAGCTGTTTGCATTTTAGATATCACAATAAAGTTATTTAACCTTTGTTTGATGCACCTATTCATCACAATTCTCTAATCTTTACTCCTTGGAGTCCTAACCGTGTCAGAAGGTATTTCAGAATCTTATAGAGAACAAATTTCAAGTTCTTCTTCATGCTGGAAATTTGTCCCTTAATTTTTAGGATTAAGATTAATCATGTGATTAACTAGCTAGTTAAAGATTAACTAGCTAGTTTACAAGGTTTTCAGGGATTAGTTGTAAGGGTAGTATGGCAAGTGGGAAGGAGGGTTTCTCATTGCTAGATGCAGCTGGTTCAGATCTTGAACAAAGCAAGTCTTGCCACACCCCGCCTTTCCTAGGTATTTGCTTCCTGTGAGATATGCCACTGTTTTTCAACATACTACTGAAGCTGAATATCAAGAAGGAGCCCTGGGTTACACTGGGTTGTAGGGAAGCAAGATCAGTGGCAGTGCAGCCTGAATCAAGAGTTGGAAATCAACACACTAATTGAGGGAGATGTAAAGGGAATAGTCGTTGAATATGGAAGCTACTCCCTGGGCTCCGGAAAGGGAAGCAGGAATGAAGAGGGACACAACTCTCATCAAAAATGAAAGGGATTGAGGTTATTCTGGAGATGTGAAAAACAGAACACCAAAACTCTTCCAAGTACTGTTGAGTCCTAGTCTCAGGAGTGTCATTAGGGTCAAGTTTTTTTGTAAGCAAGGGCAAATAATCATAAACCCTAGGGGCACCTGGAAACGTGGTCTCACCTAATGGTGTGCATGAAATGGAAATTGCGGCCACTTGGATGGGAAAGCAAACTCTTTTTTCTTCTGTTTTATTTCTAATTCTGTGTAGTAAAACAAAGCACCATAAGCAGAATGATCTAGCCTCGGTTCAAACCACTTAGTTCATCAATTCATAAAGCACTTTTTTGTATTTTAAAATATTGTAAATCTTTAAGTTTTCAGGAGACACAGACTGGTCATAATTCTCATGGCTCTTAAGGAACAAGATCCCTTCCTGAAAATTAAATATTCAGGATGGAGGAAATATTCAGATTGGTATGCCACTTGTTACATTCACAATTCCATTATTGTTAATGGGATTTGGATGCGTAACTCTTATATCATTATCTGAAATTTTACTCAGCTGCGTCCTTGAAAGAAATATGAGAGGAAAAACCATTTTATCTGAGCAGGCACTCTTCAGTTTATCCATTTGTATGTTGATGGCAATTCTCAAAATGTTGGATCTGTGTGTACAAAAGAAAAGGCAGTATTTGTCTGCCATTTCCTGAATGACTCTCAAGCACTCATGAACATGAACTCTAGCACCTCAGCACAGTTCTGGTATTGGAACCTGCTGCATAATTCATTATAAAAGAACATGAGGTATTCAGCAGTCAATGCTCATTCAGAGATGTTCTGCATTATTAGCAGTACTAGTAAACATGTGTTCTCCATACATAATTTATGCTTTGCAGCAGAAGTAGTTTTATGCTTCATAATATGCTAGCTTTGATTCCTTTAAATTTGTTTGTAAAACTTAGAGCTTGGACATAAAACAAAGATTTTAAATCTTTTGTATATTGCTTGTTTTGATGTTCTTTATTTTCATAAGTTAATATGGCTGAAATTGATTCTGGACCACTTCATTTCTTAGGAAATGAAATGTGCTACAATGGATTTCTTGTGTAAGACTTTTAATGTGCTAATTCCTTCATCCCCCAATTTGCAGAAGAATGAAAATTGGTTGGAAACATAAATTGAGTGATCAGTTTTGTACGCTTGCTCACAAAACTCTTGTATTTCTCACTACCACCTGATAGAAAATGCCTCCTCATTCTCTGTTTGGAGCTCCCCTTTTGATATTTAAATACAAGTAGATACACTTAATAATGCAAGCTAAAATATTTAGAACTGGTTGAAACCTGGAATTTCTGTTCTGTGGGAAATTTGATTTAAAAATGCCTTCTACATCGGAATAAAAACTTAATTGTGAAACTTTCCATTAAAGGAAATTTCTGGGGAAAAAAACAGTTTTGGCTTACTCAAAATGTTTCATTTTGCTAAATTTGAAATGTTTCATTATGATTTGATTAAATCAATTTTAAACAATAAAATATAAAAAATAGAACAAAGTAATAGCCTAAAGAATTAATGTTAAAATTAATATTTTTCTAAATGAAAAATCATTTTTTTAAAAAAATGGATACATTCAATTTTGACAGTGTTGAATGTTACAATCAAACCAATATACTTTGTTTTGATTTTTGTTTTCAGAATGATATATCATAACTGACACATTCACATGGAATCTTTGATTTTAACACGTTGGCATTTTTTTGGCCAGCTCTACAAAAGGTACAAGTGGGCTTCTGAAAGTACTTCAGTAAAACATGTGTTTCACCCCAAAAGGTGAAAATCTGAATCAGGTACAAAGTGAGCATTCAAGTTATCATAAAGATCCTACTAGATGGGGTGGAAGGTAAAGTCCTTGTTCTTTACCTGACTCAGACTATAATATGTTACGAACTGAACTTCTTATTTTTGCTGTTAATCCCTGTCTTCTACTTCCATTCTCTCCTGTCTCCATTGACAACAGCATCCTTCCAGATTTTCATCTTGTTGTAAGATTTTTGGATTCCTCCTCTTCCTGCCTCCCAAAAGCTAACTCTTCTATATTGTGTTTGCTTTTTTCCATTTAGTCTATCACCACAATCCAAATGTTCCTTACTTTCCCCATTCCTAAAACCCTTGTCAATGCCTGCGTTATTATGAAAAAAATATTTTCAAAATGATTTAGAGCCCTGGGTGGCATGCCCGGGGTGGGGAATGGGGGACACAGGTGGGGGGCTGCCCTCAGGCACTCCAGTCCCCTGACCAGGACAGGTGGAGTGTCTGGGGTTCTGTGCAGCAGCCCAGGCTCCCTGGGGGCTCTTACTATGGCCTGGCTCCAGGCCTGGTCAGGGCTTTGTGGCAAAAGGGGGTTAAGACCCACTTCAGTCCCCACCAGGAAGAGGCTGGCATCACCCCTGAGCTTTGGGCAGGCATAGAGCCACGCTGCAAGGAATCTGGAATAAATGCTGTCCTGGAGTCACTCAGCGCAGGACTGGGACTAGAACTATCCTTTCTGGGAGTGTCCCACCCTGTTCGGGACAGGTGGTCACTCTGTCCCCCAAATACACCTCCCTTTTCCCAGGGAGTGACTGCATATTCCTTCGCTGAAGCCCCGCTCTGCTTCTGGGGCCTTGGGAAGGGAGAAGAGGAGGAGCATGGGGTGGGGTCATGGAGGTTGCTTTTGCCTTTTGAAAAATTGGTCATCCTACTGCGGGCTGCAGAGATGAGTTACCTAAAGTTACTGGGAGGAACAGGAGTACTTGTGACACTTTAGAGACTAACAAATTCATTTCAGCATAAGCTTTTGTAGGCTATAGGCTATGAAAGCTTATACTGAAATAAATTTGTTATTCGCTAAGGTGCTGCAAGTACTCCTGTTCTTTTTACAGATACAGACTCACACGGCTGCTACTCTGAAACCTGTCTCTGGGAGGAGAAAATAAAAAGATGAGCAAAGCCAGAGGAGTGGAGAAGGCCGGGAGGTATGGAAGTGTCTCAGGGAAAGGAAGCAAGGTGCAGGGAATGGACCTTGGTTACTGTGTAGAGGGTCCTTGAACCAGAACCTGGAGTAGAGGTTAGGTCCAAGTTCCCCTGGCAGTTACTATGGGAGTGGCACTGTGACGCAGTGAAACAGAAGACTGCCTGAAACTGCTAGAGAGCAAGAACATTGATGCACTCCTCCTAAAAGAGTAGGGTTGCCAACTTTCTACTCCACAAAACCAAAGACGCTTGCCGTATTCGCAGATGTAGCCTCGCAGCTCTGTGTGCTGACTAGAACCACCAGGATCCCTTTTTGACCAGATGTTCGAGTCCAAAACTGGACATCTGGTCACCCTATAAAAGAGGAGACCCTATAGTGATCTGGCCAGAGGGCTGAGTCATGAAGAGGACACTGTGGCTCCTGAGAACAAGAGAGGTTGCAGCGGAGAAGTTGATGGATGTAACTTTCTCTCCTCTTTTATATATCCCTTCTTAAAACTCATCCCTTCACACAGTCCTTCTTAATGGCCCCCTATGAAGCAATCAGAGGCATCGCTCCTATCAGATTTACTTATTCCTTCCCTAGTCTAATAATAAATGTTTCAAAACTGCCTAAGTCACATTTGCTTTCTGAGAGACTTGGGCTCCTAAGTGCCTAAAGGCTGGGCTACTTCGACCTAAGATACGCAACTTCAGCTACGCCAAGAGCGTAGCTGAAGTCACAATATCTTAGGTTCACTTACCTGACCGTTCCCACTGCAGCGAGTCAACCGCAGCTGCTCTCCCGCCAACTTCACTTACTCCTCTTGCCGAGATGGAGTTCCGGAGTTGACGAGGAGTGTGTTCGGGGATCGACTTATCGTGTCTAGATGACACACGGTAAATCTATTCCCGATACATGAAGCACTACCTGCTGAGATAGCCATATGTGATTTTTGAAAATGAGTTTTGGACTTCCACGTCACTTAAGCACTCTAGAAAATTTTAACCTTTTTTTAAAATTGTAAACTCTGAGGCAGAGAACATGTCTTTGTTTGTGACACCATGTAAACTTATTCCATATGATTTGTAGTAATAGAAGACTGCACACACCATAAATCCAACAGGTAATGTAGGAAAATCTTTGTTTTGCTAACTATTTGACTTCAAATTCTGTATTCAGTAATCTGTGGATGATCATGTACTACCAAAGCTCATTTTGCCTTGCTAGGAGTTAGCTCACTTGGTGGATAAATGTAGCATTTTCACCTCATTTTTAATAGCAGCATTGCTGTAGGGAGATGTATGTACTAGATAAATTACCTTTCTATTCCTTATTTTTTTCATTTGTATTATCATTCTTTTTTTATTGTCTGTCTGGCTGTAATTAACACATATTTTATGTCCTCTCTTCTTGGGTAGCATTCTTTAGTACATACCAAACCAGGCAAATGTTGCCTGCAATAGATTTTCTTGGGCTGATTTTTCCATCCTGCTGGCAACTGTTTTTTGGAAATATTTTCAGGTGTCATGAACATATTTTTGATTGAATGTTTCATTTCAGTAACTCTAGTATGCCAATTTGTTTCATCTCCTTTCAAATAATGTGTGGCTGCTCTCACTTGTTCATCTGAGTTTTTATTTGTATTGGAAAAGATTTCTTAGTACCACATGGGAGAGAGAGTGCTTGGTTTAGTTTTTAATCACTTACAGCAAGTAATATTACACAAATCTTTTCTACAGAGTTGACAAATCTAGAAAGTAAGTCACAATCAATACCTTAAAGCCAACACACATCCTATAATAAATTATAAGTTGCAGAAAATATTCTTTAATTCCTGTGCCTTAGCAAGTGAACATGTTGGTTAATTCAGTGGCAAGTCCATTTGCATATCTGTGCTTAGTCCAGGTGGTCTTAGTTTATGCAAGTGGTGTGGTTTTAGGAAGCTGGAAGATGTTCTTTATTACAGCACATTTTATTCTAATATTTCCCCTTGTGAATATTTTAAAAATTGATGAGATCTAAATTACTTTTTAATCTTTCTTTCTCTCCTCTCCCCTTCCTTTGTTCTGAGTTTTTCTATAGTAGATGTAGAACTGGGTGGAAAAAAAATAAATTATTAAACTTCAGTGAAAACTTTTTCAGCAAAAGCTCTGTAAAAACAATCACTTTTGTCTTTTTTTAAAAAAAACAGTTATTGAAATTTATATTTGTGTCTCTGCCTCTGTATTTTCAGTATCTTCAGTCAGGAATTGGGTAAAAAGGTACTCTGGTGCCTTTCTCTTATTGTGAGAAGGGGATGAATAAAGAGGCTTTTGATTGGCATATGGCGAAAATACTGGATTAGAAAGTTGAAGAGACACTTAGCTCTAAGTATCACAGGTGTGGCATCAAGTGAGACTTCCACTCCACTGCAGTACACTGTTACCTGTAAGCCCCAGGTATATAACGCTCTTCCACTTACCCCACCTGCTTTAGCACAGTACCAGTTTAATGTATAAAGACATGATCATGGGATGAATGTGTGTGACTCTGAGTTCAACAACCACTCTCCACGTGAAAGCTGCATTCACTTTTTTTAGGGTGTATTAGTAATGTTGCCAACTCTCATGATTTTATCACGTGTCTTGCAATATTTCATGTTTTTTTTCTTAAAGCTGACTCACGGAATCATTTGAACATGTGAAAAATTAAGTTTGCCTCATGGATGTGGAGGAAAACTTAAATATGAAACCAGAACCTAATATTTATTATTTAAGATTTCAGAATTCCTTTGGGCCTGTCATGATATTTGAACACTTTAATTTACAAACACTATGTTAATGAGGGAGTACTGACCCTGTGACTTGTTTCAAGGACTAGGCCAGCAAACCAAATGTTCATTGGCCTTATGGCTCAGTGCATATATGCACAACTATCTTTAAATTGCTTTTCCTGAACATATAGACAAGATTTTACCTCTGCCCCCACAAAATGGAGCCATTAAAAGCCATTCTTATGGAGGACATCTTCTGAGGATCCATGCATGTTCCTAGAAAGGAAGTGCTCATGCATAAAAATGAGATGCACAGCAATTTGCAATTTTCAAAATAATTGCACAAAAGTGGTGTAAATAATATTAGGTTTTTCTGTGGAACAGACACTATAACAGTTGCCTTGTTTTGTGCTTCTCAGAAGACAAGGCAAAATTTATGTTTTAGCTAAAACCACACAATTTGTTTTAGTTTTGTAAAGACATATATTTACATATCACAGAGAAAGCATTATTTGCTAGTGCATGTTGATTTAAATGTGATGTGAAAAAACCACTCAGGCTAGGATTTGAGCCATTTCTAATGTTAACAATACATTCTTATTCAATCCATATTCTCCTCTGTCTTGTCTCTTTCCCACTCACACACATAGAGCCAGAAGAGGTGGAGTTGGCAGAACACATCAGGGAACCTCATTTGGCTGGTGGAAGGTTTTCTTTTTTTAATACTGCAAATAGAATTAATTCAAATCTATATAAGTTGAGAAATAGGGCTCTCATCAGCTTGGAAGATCAAATTCTTGATTTTTCATGACTTCTTATAAACAGATTTTTTTAGAATGGGACAGACTTTTCCTGTACTTGACTCTTCTTGGCACTATTGGTTTTGATTAACCCATTTTCATGGTTATTGTGCTGGGAGAGAAAACAAACTGAAAAATGAAGTCGATGATATAGAAAAGAATTGGAAGTATGTCCAACAGCCTCTAGATATCTCTCAAACTCCTAACAGTGCTCAAGACCAGAATTCACTCAGGCTTACTGTACAAAGTGTTGCATTCAAAGGCTTCTTTATGGCTGTTTCTTGACATCATTGAGCCTTTGATTCCTCTACTTATAGGCAGGATGCAACACATAAAAGTGAACAGAACATACATAAATGTTACTAGGACGTGCATGCCTACAGAGGGGTTATTTCATTTGTTTTACTGTTAATGATATGAAAAGTGATTTGTTATTGTTTTTTTAAAATGCTTGTCCTGGTAAGTGTTAGGTGATGTTGTTACATAGTCTTCTACGCTCCTTTTTGTAGGATGCAAACAAGTGTTCAGTCTTGGGAAAACATTGTGTGGTGGCCATTTTATTATGCAAGGTTCTGAGTGGGGGGAAGTGCGCAAGCAGCAGGAGTGTTTGCTCATGGCCTGGGTCTCTGACTGGTCTTGGTTCTTGAGGCAGACTCATCCTCTGGGGATTGGGCTGAGATTTCTGAAAGAAGGGGTTGCCTGTATGCCCTTTGTGTAAAGAAAGCAAATTATAGTTAGGATATACCCAGACTCCATGTCACTGATTTCTCCTCCACTGGGAAGTAGATGCAAGGCCTGGGACATCTGATAGCTTTCAGCAGAGGGTAGCAGTACGAAAGAACTGGTTGCCGAACAGGTTAACATCAAGCAAGCATACATATGGGGAGGAGGGTGGGATTTGAGGGCAAAACCAAGTAGCGATTGTTTTTTTTAAAAAAACAACAACTCTGTTGCATTCCCTACTGCCCTGTGGTAAAAAATAAAACAATTTTACTCAGCTACGACATGGTTTAAACTCAGTAAGCAGGTTAAAACAATTTCGGAGACCTGACCCCAAATATGAATGATAGGTGGACGTACTTCATAACAATAAGGAAAGCTGAATTCAATAGAGAGTTAATTTAACCTTGAATCAAAGACAGACATCAGATCACTATGTGTCTTATAATTTTTGACCTGCCCTATGCATGGATAATATTTGAAGCATTCCACTTTACTGTGAAGAGCTGATTTTCTCTGTTTGCTGTAGTGTTGCTAGTGAGCACAGCCCTTAGCACATAACTGTGGTTTCTTTCTTGTCTTTTTTTTTTTTTTTAAGAGCCTTTCTTTTTAGGTTAGTTATGGCTGTCTTTTTAGGAATTAAAATTACTTCATATTGGAGCTGAAAAAATAGTCTTTTATTATATCAATATATATAATCTCTCTGACTCTGGGATGTACTTCTAGTGAGTATGGTCGATATTACGGTTTGTGTAAATCCCCAGTACTTAAGTATTCCTGGTGAATATGTTGCTCAAATGTTTCCTTTCTGGGGTTTTCTCAGATTTGGCCTAAAACCAGAAACTTTAAATACTAATGTAGCTAAGACAGATTTAGCAAAACCTTTTGCAAAGAAAACTATACAAATGTTACGTGCAGATGTGCCTATTACAGCTCAAACTGTTCACTCACACAACTAACCACCTTCTTAAACTGCATGAAGAGGTGGTGTAGCCATGTTGGTCCCAGGGCATGAGAGACTCAATATGGATGAGTTAATATATTTTATTGGGCCAACCTCTTTTGGTGAGAGAGACAAGCTTTTGAGCTTACACTGCTGAAAATCTTGTCCATCTCACCAACAGAACTTTGTCCAGTAAAAGATATTATCTCACTCATGGAAGGGTGACTCGATTGAAAAACGGACCTTGGTGACTCCGATCAGCAGCACTTGCCAGCTCCAGTCAGCTCCACCAACTGGGCTGTTAAAGGCCCGGTTGGCGGTGCTAAGGCAGGCTGGTCCCTACCTGTTTTGGTACTGTGCTGCACCCCATAACTTGCCAGCAGGTCTGGCTCCTGGGGGGAGAAGGCAGGATGCGGGACTCGGCGCGCTGCCCCCACTCTGAGCATCAGCTCTGCACTCTCACTGGGAGCTGGGGAGGCAGTGCTTGCAGAGAGCGAGAGACGTGCACAGAGCCTTCTCCCTCCTCCCCCACCGCCTACCAGCGTTGGACCTGCTGGCTGCTTCTGGTGCACATGCAATATGGTGTCAGGACAGGCAGGCAGTCTGCCTTAGTCCCACTGTGCTGCTGATTGGGAATTGCATGAGGTAACCTTGAGCCTCAACC
>ML677351.1:11787923-12074020 GCA_007922305.1 Dermatemys mawii
GGGCGGGGCCACATAGAATGGGGTGGAGCCTCAGTGAAGGGGCAGGACTAGGGTTTTCAGTTTTGTGCCATTAGAAAGTTGCCAACCATACTCACCTTCTAAACTGACAACTTCACGTTAATAAATACTGCTAGGAGTCCCATTTTTCTCTGCATTCTCTAACCACCCTACACACTTTTTTAGCAAAATTATTCAAATGTTTTCATCCTTGAGTACTTTTGTTAATTTTCTTAAGTGTGGTTCTCAAAGGTGTGCATCACGGGACTTGTACCTGTCCTCCATCTTTGAACCACAAGTGGGTCTAATTGTCCTTGATACCTGAGCAGTTTTTTCTAATTACTGAAGTGGAACAGAATATTATAGTGCAACATCATTTTTTTGAAAATGTGGAGTTTGGTGTGTCAGGATGTGTGTTGCACTCATTCATTCTGAGACACAATTATCTGGGCACTTGGCAGCTACTTTCCATCCCAGTCTTTACAGATACCACTACAACTGCACTCCTTGTTACTCATGATAAAATACTGTTGTAGTTTAGTCCTGAAAAATCCCTTTTTAGATAAAATCACAAAGACTAAAGAGACACTGATGTGATCCAAAATGGAATTTTCCTTCTACCCTGTAAATTGAGCCTTTGTTTTGTCTAATGTTAAACATATACAATGCAAACTATTTCTCACTAACATGCAGAACAAATTTTGTGCACACTTTCCCAGTAGCTGTGCTCAGATGCTGCAGTTGCCTTACAAAGAAACCCATTCAGCTCAACATTTTATTAGGTACCACATCACCTTTAAAATAATTCAGTAATTTATAAGGCAAAAGTCTTCAACTAAAAGATTTTTAGAGCAAAGAAAGAAGTCTTATTTTAGCATAGGCAACCATTTTTGACATGGATTCACTGAGCTAGAAAATTACTTTAATGCATATATCAGTATACTCACCGGTTTCTTTTATTTCAGTAGACTATTTTTATATATATTTTTCCATAGATTTGCTGTGTTTTATACATTTCAAACTTTGGAAACTTTTTCATACTAATGCAATAACATGGCTATTATAGCCTATTTGTTTTTTTATTGGAATTATAATAAACACAAGACACAGTTTTAGAAATGGTCAAGTGTACACTTGCAGCTGTTAGGTAAAACTGTGTTCAACTGTGTTCAGCCAATGTAAGGAATCCTTAGTACAAGAAGACATACCAAAGTTACATGACTCTGAGGAATCGGAGATTTTGCACGACATAGAAACATGCATTGACATTCCTGTTGTACAGGACACTGGTGGAACTACCATTTTACAACAGAACATGCAGTGGTTGTAATGAATGAATAAACAGTGAAAAATGTATAGCTCTAGAGTGTTAGGGAATTTAGGCACACAACTCGCCCTCTCTATATAAGCAAATTTTTAAAATAAATGGGGGTTGTGAGTGGGATTCACAAAGGGGGCTTGAGCAGAACATTGAATGCCTAACTCCTCGATGCCCGGCTGCCAAATGGAATTCCTAGTGTCAGGTTAGGCCCCCAGGTTCCTTATGCAAACAATGGGGAGAGGTAGGTCGCTCCATATTCAGCATACTGACTTTTGTCAACCCCATTTTTAGGAGCCTAAGTTTGCCAGCAGGAAATGCTGAGCAGAGGCGTATGGCCTAAGGTCTGCTCTTCACAGGGAGTTTGGAGGGAGGTGCCTCCTTCCACTCAGGGTTCACAGCTGTAAACACTCTCCTGAAGGTACATGTCTGGAGTCAGATTTTTTAAGAAAAACTGCAATAGAGGAGGTGCTTTTCCCTTTATATCCAAAAGCACAGTCGTTAGAGCTTTCACCTTAGGTGGGGGAGACCTAGGTTCAAATCCCCAGATGAGCGCCCTAACCACTGGGCCATATGAGATGGGTCTGTCTCAGTTGCTAATGTCGGTGATTCCACGTTATATAAAATACTTACGTGTTCATGGGGTCAGAGTTATTCTGTTGTCCAGTGCTCAGGTCACTCACCTGGGATGTAGCCGAGCCAAGTTGAAGTCCCAGCTCCAGTGACTGTTTAAGTGGGAGGTGGGAGACCTGGTCCACATCAGACAGAGTGCAGATTTGAACCCAGTGCTCCCATATTCTGGGTGAGGCTTCTAAACTTCATATAGTGAGAGGCATCAGAACCTTTGGCTGTGCTTTGTGGCAAGGTGACCTCTGAACACATCTACTTGATCAGGCTCAGTAGGAGAACATCTAGCTTGTGGATCCTGCTGGGGTTTAGGTTTGAGCTAGGCACTAAGCTGTTTGGTGGTGTCAGGACTGAGGTAGCTATGAATATACCTATTAGCAGAAATTTAGGAACCTAGAGAACATCACTGGGGAAATTTAGACACCCACATAGTTTGGCAGCAGCTGAGCAGGGCTTCTGAGGATCTAAATTTTGGATTTAGGGTCCTAAAGTGGCAGATAGATTCCAAAGTCCCTCTTGTGAATCGAACCCTGTGTGCCTAAATCCCTTAGTCAATTTTTAAACCTCTCCATCATGTTATAGACACTCTATTAAAAATAGCTGCAGATTGCTGTATGCACTTTTGAAGTTATCTCTTGACTTGAAATAGAAGTTTACATAATATAAGACAATATTGTTCAGTTTACATCTATGTGGTCTGCTGAAGCTTAATGGCACAGAAGAGAGGGGCCCATGCATATCTTCAAAACAAGAATATAATGTGGAAGGGAATGCAGTAAGTATGGTAATTGTAAATAATAATCTTGGAGATGAGCAAAGCAAATATGATCTGTATACAGTCCCATGCTTATAGATGCCACAGCAGCTTTTTCTTGTCTTTGTTGCTGTATGGCATACATCCAGATATCTGCTGTGTTAACATTTGCTCCTGGGAGGAGAGGAAGAAGAAGGAGTCCATAAGGTTTCCATTGGCCTAGACAACAGAAACATCTGCCGGAATCATGAGCAGCTTGCTGACCTAAGTCAGCAGGGAGATTTGCAGCTCATTAGCTCTGCCATATCAGTAAATATTTCATAGGCTATAGAGATAAACAAGAAAAGCCAATAAATGAATGTAAGTATTTTGCATCAAAATTGACCACATTCAAATATTTAATTATCTATAACTAAGCTGAAGATTTTGTCTTGGTTATTTTTAGTAAAAGTCATGGACACAAAATTTCACAGGAACTCTGACCTGCACATGATTTTTAGTAAAAATAATGGGGAGGGAGAGGAATAATACCTGGATCCTTACTGGGGTAGGGAGGGATTGACAGCCACAGCCCCTCTGCCACAGTTGCGGGGCACAGTCCAGATTCCAGACCCTACTGAAGCCACAGAGCAGGGTCACAGCCGCAGCGGGGGAAGGTGGGTCGGGGACATATAACCCCTGCTCCGCCCCTGCCACTGACAGCTGAAGCTAGAGTCAGGGAAGTCTGGTAAAATCACAGAACCTGTAACATCACTGACTTCCATGACTAAATTTATCCTTATCTGAAACTACATGTAAATGACACTTATTGGGGCCTATCAGTACTTGATCAGCACACAGAGCTCACATTGACTGTTAGGGAACTGTGTTCTGTGCATGAAAGCATGGCAGGATATAACCTTAACTGTCAGTTACAGGAATAGGGATGGAAATGGCTGTTAATGCTAACGAAAGCAAGCCAGCTAGGTCCCCCAAATATTCATTTTCATTAAAATTATAAAATCTGCACGGTCAGTCTACCCAAACTTGTGGAGCCACAAAGAGGCCTTTTACATAATAGTCTATTGGTGGTGGTTGGGACAGCATTTGCTCTGCATTTGAGAGCAATTGTCCAAGTGATGAGAATAAGGGGCCCAATCCTGAACTGGGCAAATACTGATGCAAATAGTCTTGGTTCTGCAACTTTATTTTAATGGAGCTATGAAAACTTGCAATAGTTGAGGATCTGGCCCCACGGATTTAGTAGCATTTGGCCATAAGAGTTAGTTGAAACTGTATCAAGATTCCCAGAGTAAAATCCCTTATTCTGGTTTACTTGTATAACAGCTGCAGAAAATATCAAGTTCTGAGTTAAATTAACTGTTGTTTCATTCCGTAACTTCTATTTGCTTTAACAGAGCAATGTTTCAGTAGATCTAGTTTGGCACTATAAAAGGCTTTGAACATCAAAGAAAGTAAACATTGACATGATGGGTGAAATCACCAGAAATGAAATCTTTGTGAATGAACAAATGATCAAAAGTGGAAAACATATCTTATTAACCACTGTGGCTTTTGCTCTTTGAAAAACAGAAATGGTTCCTTCAGGGAATGTTCTGAGTTGACTCGGATATAGCTACATGTTGATCAATGCAAAGTCATTGAGTTATTTCTTGTTTAGGTGAAAACCATCTGCAGGTATCCGGCTCCTCTTCTACTAGCATTGTGATTCTTTTTCTTTTTTTCCCCTCTTCTTTGATAATACATTTCCCAGTGAAGAATATTTGTTATTACCAGAGTTTATTTGAAGGCTTTTAAAAAAAAAAGTTTATTGAATCAAATATGCAAAATCTAATTTACATAATTTAAGAATACAGATCTCACTACATAATTGTAATGTTTAGTTACATTATTACTATATTCCCTTAGGTTACAGAATATTTCACTGATAAACATGTTTGGTAATCATAGGAGAGAATGCTATTTTGCTTCCAACACCTCTGATTATAACTTAAGTTTTCCTCTTTCTGCTCTCCCCTTCCTTGCACTGGTTTCAAACGGAATGAAAAATTAGTTAAGATGAGATGTGGATGGTGATCAGATTGGAGAAAGGAACTAAGGTATATTGTGAGAGGTTAATAGGATGATTCTTTCAGATTCTCATGTTGAATTAGTATTAAAGAGATCAGTCAAAAATTTGTGAGAAAGTGTTTGGGCCTAAAGAAGTTTGCATATGATTTGATGGCACTCAGTAAACTCAGAAGATTGAAGGAATGGTGGAATTTTAATTGTCTCTTACAAAAAGATCATTTCACATAGAACATAGAGAACAGAATCAAGATCAGTATTTAAATACACTTCTCTCCTGGTTTAAATAAGGAGAATCTGAATTGAGGGAAAGGGAAATTGGCTTTCATTGAACTCCTCCAAGATTCTGTCTTCAAGCATTTTGAAAAATATACCATATGAGTTTACTTGAATAGTCTTAATACCTACAAAACCACTTGGATACACTTTATAGTCTTGTATGGGATGGTGTAATATGGGGTTAACGCACTTTTTTTTTCCTTCCCGTTTATTGTCTAATAGCAAGTCTAATACTGTCTAATGCCTGCAGTATGCATAAAGGAAGATTTAAAGAATAGATGAGCTTCTGCACCGGTATACATAACTAGACCTAAGCAGTTCAATGAATAACATAAATTTGTAAAAAGTCAGTTTTCTTAGGCTGAAACAGCTAACTTGGTGATCTGATTCAGATAGTCTGCAAAAATAATTGATTTGCAGGCAATGATATGTATACTGGTGTCTGTCAAACCTTCCAGAACAAAGCTCTGCAAAATGTGCATGTCTATAGTTATCTTTTTAACCTTAGGCTGAATAAAGCATTTCTGAAATATTGCAGTCCACAGAGTAGTGATTTGACCCAACTGCATTTCCTTCCATTTTAAAGGTGTATGTGAGTCAGGGGTGGGGGTGGGGAGGAAGAGGCAAGAATCTCATTATCCTAGCCTAAACCCTTCGTCTTTACTCTGTCTCCTGAAATATTGGACCAACTGTCTATCACTTAAAAAAAAAAAAAATACTTTCTCCAGGTTAACATCTTAATTTAGGACATAGTTAAGTGATTGAGTCTTCTTGTGAATCTGTCCTTGAATGTGGTCATAGGTTCCTGTTCACTCAGCTAGCTGCCTTTCAAGTGTTCTTCATGTTGGAAGGGAAAATAGTCACCTCCAGGTATTGATTATTGACCCTTCAAATGACATTACAGAAAGATAGTATTTTTATGAACACAAAATAATTAAATTTCTAGGCATTATTGAAGTTCCATTTCAGTACTATCTCCTTTTTCCAGCAGTTCCCTCAAAGGAAGACATCATTCACCTTTAAACACTTTCACTTGTACCATAATATGACTGATATCTTTTTTCTGCAAACCTGATTCTAGATGGAATATAGTTGAAGGGATTGCTAGTATGCTCAAACACTGCATTACTTCATGCTGCTTAGTTACTTTTCTCATATTTTCTTCATTGCCATTGGGTTGTGCTTTGTTTGTTTGTTTGTTTTGTTTTTGGCCAGAATAAAACAAATCTGTATTGAGGTCCCTATTGATATTAGTTTAAGTACCAGATTTGTAAATAATTTGTTAAAGAAAAATATAAAATGGTGCCAGGGATGCGTGCTGCTTAGAAATAATCATAGTTTGCATTTAATACAAAAAACCATCCAAAGCTTTGGATGATTATCTCTTCTCTCTGAACACTTTGAGTATAAAAACTAGGAAAAAATATCACATTATGAGCATTCAGACATTTTACAGGACGTTTCCAAATCAAAGCATACGATAAATATATGTTTTTTTTTAAATGAATGAAAGACTTTTTAGGATAGGCTGCTGGGCCACTCTGTTGCACTACAAAACCTCTGATTAGCTGTGCAGTATCAGGAGGGATCAGGACAAATGAAAATGAGTGAAAATTGGGCACTGCATGATGTTCAACTATATCTCATTTAGATCTTCCATGGCAAATTATCTGACCTACCTGATTAAGGCTTTTTTATGTAGTGTTTAATTGAGGACTTCACAGTATGGTTTGTACATATTGCATACTGCTAGTGTAAATATTTTTAAATGACCATAAACACTTTGGATTTCTACTTTTTTGTCTTTTTAACACCTCTGTGCCATAACTGTTAGATCAGTGATCTCGAACTTTTTTTACTGGCGACCCCTTTCACATCGCAAGCCTCTGAGTGCAACCCTCCTAATAAATTAAACACACTTTTTAATAAAAGAACATAAGAATGGCTGTATTAGGTCAGACCAAAGGTCCATCCAGCCCAGTATCCTGCCTACCGACAGTGGTCAATGCCAGGTGCTCCGGAGCAAGTAAACCTAACAGGTATTGATGAAGTGATCTCTCTCCTGCCATCCATCACCACCCTCTGACAAACAGAGGCTAGGAATACCATTCCTTACCCATCCTAGCTAATAGACATTAATGGACTTACCCTCCATGAATTTTTTCAGTTCTCTTTTAAATCCTGTTATAGTCCTAGACTTCACAACCTCCTCAGGCAAAGAGTTCCACAGGTTGACTGTGCGCTGTGTGAAGAACAACTTCCTTCTGTTTTAAACCTGCTGCCTATTAATTTCATTTGGTGGCCCCTAGTTCTTATATTATGGGAACAACTGACTGCTGCAGAGGATTTGATGGGACTTCTGTGTGGGTTTTTTTCCCTTCCTGTTAGGTACTTAAATGATAGCAACTGGAGTTCTGAGTGCCTCACAGTCTCTAATGCATTTGTCTTCACAACACTCTGTGAGGTAGAGAAGTGCTACTACCCCCACATTTTACGGATGGGGATCTGAAACACACTGCAACTAAGTTAGCTGCCCGGGGTCGCACAAGAAGTGTGTGGTGGATCAAGGAATTGATCCTAGGTGTGTCAAATCTCAGGCACCTTAATCATTGGACCATCCTTCATTTTATGGAAAGTAAGAAGTTTAGCTCCTTTGGTTGATGGAGTGGTGGAGAGGACAAAACAGGGTTTAATTTATTTTTTTCATTTGGTAACTTACATTGTGTACCGCAAGTTATGGATAGGGGTGTGTGTGTGTCTCTCTGTGTGTGTATGTATATATCTATATATAGCTCTATGTACACACACGTGTATATTCATATTTGGGTATATTTTCAGTCATTTTTCACATTTTTTCATTTACCTTTATAGCTTAGTTTAAATAAAATTATGTACACTTTTTAAATTTCTACCTGTAAGCTCTTTTCTATGAGAATGTAGAGTTAGAATGTCTTCTAACTCAATTATGTCTTGAGTTGGTGGTCTTATTGTTTCTTGTTGCAAAATTATGCAGCTAGAAATATAGGTTCAAGGGGAAGTTACAAAGACACCTTCCATTTCTATTTTATACATAAATTGCTCATTCTGAAATTAGTTACTATAAATAAACATAGTTGTCTGTTGGACTACTTTAGCAATTAAACCTTCAAAGAAAAAAAGCCTAGAATGTTACCCCAAGAACTGAGCAGGTTTTTTTAGTTCCAGTATCTCTTTTAGGTTCTGTAGTTTCGGTAGTGCAGTATTCTTGCTAACTCCTAATTTTCTTTGCAAGTGGCTCTATTAATGGAAAAAGTAGTAATGGGAGAGCAGATACTTTTGACTTGTTCCCTTTTTATTTAGTTTGGGATATCAAGACCTTCATGCTGCAGATGAAGTATGAGGTATTTATTTTCCAAATGTGGGACTAAATTGATATAATTTAAAACAGCCAGTTAGGAATGGCCACTCAACCCAGTCAAGGGACTTCTCTGCTTCTAGAGTTAAAGCAAGTTCAAGTTGAATGAATGCAATTTAATGTGCATCCTAGATTTTCTGAGGGCTACCTTCCAGGAGGAAAAAGTTTTGAGTCTTTTATGTATTAGTTGTTGAATTGTAGTCTATAGTCTGATTGTCAGTATTGTATTATACATTTGTAATATCTATGTTTAGAAGTGAAATCAGATACTAGGACCAACACTCATTTCTGTGTCTCTCCTATTCATGTGTCAGTATGCTGATTAGCATTCTGTATAGCTTCCAGGATTCTACCTTTCTCTTGTATTTTTTGGTATAAAGCCTACACAGCAAAAGCATGAATTCCTGCTAGAAAATGGAAAAACTAAAAAGTAATATAGTAATCCAATCCTGGGCTTTTCCTTGTGTTTAGGCTATTTAATAGTCATCTACATTTCAGATCAGGCTATATTTTCTGCTAACCTAATTGCAACGTCTTCTGATGTTTTCTCAAAATAAAGCTTTATATCTCTGGAGAGATTCACATATTGAGAGATTATATATACATAAAGTAATCCTGAAAAAACTGATTAAATATGTTTTGGATTGTTCATCAGACCCCCATGGTTTTTAGTTTATTTTCAGGCGTCTTTCTAGGAAAATAAATCAAAACTAATTTACACTCATGCTCATTGTCAGATAAGCATCACAAAAGCAACTCATGACACGGGAAGTTTCTGTAACTATTGCTCCATCTCTACACCAGGTAAAAAGAATGAGATAGTAGTGATAACCAAGATCCAAAAAACATGTAACAGATGGGCTTAAGACTAGGATGCAGCAAGAACAGCCCTAGTAGCACTAAAGGGCCTCTAACTAGATAAGAGAGGTATCTGTGGAGGAATTGCATTTAGATGAGAAGAGAAAAATTATTGCAACCACATATATTAGCAAATCTTTCCTAACATGGAGGTAAGAATAGAAGTGATACACAGAGGCTAAACTGAAGTATTTGACATTCATCTTCTCAACGTTTTTCAACTTGTGCAGTTCTGTGTTCCATCTTACCAGCAGAAAGTACTGAAATCTGAGAAGGGAAATTGGGAACACATATACATCTGTCAAATCAAAATGTTCTGCATGTACACAGAACAGAACATCTAGTGATCCCAAAGCATTTTGTAAGATGAATCAGCATCAATATTCCTTTTGTGTAGATGATGTAACAACATACAGATACGTGAAATTACTTGCCTGAAGTCAAGTAATAAGTCAGAGGGTGAGCTTGGAATATATATCTGATCTCCAAAGTCTCAGGCCTGCGGTAATTCCATAGGACTACAGTGTGTGTTTGTTTTGCCCCCTAAGAGAAAGGACTTCAGCAGTACCATTGTAATTTGCTGCTAGCTTCTCTGGGTTAACAGCTACAAAAACTTCTTTTATGTAGAAGACTTCTTTAGGTTTTAATACTTGTTTAGGTAATTGACGGCCCAATCCCGTAAGACGCTTAGCATCATGGCCCCAATCCATGCTTAATTTTAAGTACTGTTGACTTTAATGGAACTGTTCACATGCATAAAATTAATCACATGTTTAAGTGCTTTGCTGTATTAGGCCCAGCATTTTCAGGAATGATCCTTGCAGGAATGATCCTTCCGTGAAAAGAGTATAGGAAAACTTCTTATGGTAGTTAGGGTCTTGAGTAGTGTTTGTAGAACAGTTACTTGTGGAGCACTTGTTTAAACGATTTTTCCTGTTCTTTCTCCAATGTGCCTGATGGATTTCACTGCAGTCCTCTCTGGAACCAGCTACTTGTGTTAATGGTATTAAAGTAGTTCAAACTAACATATTCTGTATGCAAAATGTGTTTTAGCCTATACAACTACTGGGCCAGAACTTGTGCATTAGAAGGTTATTTGTTTGGAAAGCCTACTGTAATTTAGTGGAAGTAATAGCATGCTGTGTGTGCCTTTCTGGATTTTTAAAACTTGAATTCAAGCAATAAGAATTGCTGTGAGGTTCCTTGAAACATTGGGATGGGGATGGGGAGCACTGATGGAAAAATATGACAAGTCTTCTAATTTTTCTTCATTGTTAATTTTCATTGGGTATTTTTATGTATGTATTTCAAGAAGTGTCAAATACAGTGGGCATTATGAAAATTCTGGCGTTTGTTTGAAGTGGATAAACTAGTAGTAATATTTCCAATATTCCCTATATTCTATGTACCAAAAATATTCCATCCCATTAAATATAAAGGTGTAGGGGGGTTAGGTTAGTGTATAAAAGAAATAGCTGACACAGAATGTACAGTTTTTGCTCCATTAATGTTTGCTTAAATTTGATATTTTGATGACAACTCTTTTATCCTATGTTTCCTCCAGCTACTGTAACCTCACGCCAAAGAAACATTTTTGTTTTAATAGAGGAATTAAAACTATGTAGAGTTTATTTGATTTTATTTATTGAGATGACTTTTCCTGAAACAGCTGCTAATTTATTTTGTTTGGAATGCAAAAATGTAAGCAATAAAGTATTTTAGTGTAAATTAAGAGCTTGTGAAGGATGCTGCTTCTGTTTTTCCTACAGAAAAGAACCGCATAAGCAGCAGCGGAAAGGTTAGTCGGTGATTTCCAGTTTAGTGCAACCCAGAACTAGATGGTCCACTTGTAGCTGTGAGACACTAGTTAGTCTTCAAGGGTTTTGGCATTTTTGCTAGACTACCAACAAGGCTGCCAGCTGTGGTAATGTTTTTTGTGGATGCCTACCTCGTAGGAACTGGAGTAATACCACCAAACTCATTTTGCATATGCTACTGCACAGCCATCAAAACTTGCCCTGGATTCTGTCTTTTCCCTATAACCAAATCAAACATTAGTGTCTCTATCATTTATTCACGGTTTCTTTGCATAGTTGCATAATTGCACCTGTTTTTAATCATTTTTGCCTTCTGTATAGGGCTAAACCTCAACCACTCATTTATTTGGGCAGAGTTCTTATGATGAGTGCCACTAAAATATAATACTTGTCTTAAAGTTTTATGCCAGATCTGTGGGCATTTTGTATAATTACTGGTATATTGTAAGTTAATATGTTTGAAATAATAGTGTGACATAAGCGTGAATTTGTCTATTTATTACATTTCGGACTGTAAGGATGTTTTCCATTTCAGGCTTTTCATACTCTTCAGTGCCAGTCTAGGTGTTATACTTCTCCATTATAAGAATCTTTATGCCAGTGGTTCTAGCAAAACAAGTAGTAATATTTTACTTGTAAGCTTTCTCCACACACACTTTAAAAACTGTAACACCTGCTTTTGTTACCGTTCCTCTTTGTATCTTCTTGACTGTGTGGAGTCCATTATATAGCAAAGTATGTGTTGATTTCACAGAACTGTTCTTTATAATAAATATGTAACTGGAATGTGTATAAGAGGTATTTTGGACAGCTTCCCATTCTTTTTTTCAGCAAATTCTTCATGTGCTCTATAACCTTTTGGGATAAAATCATAATAGTTAGAAATGTGAAAGGACTATTACATCAAGTCTATCCTCAAACAAGTGCAGATGATACTTCCTCACACCACACTTGTTCTTAGACAAAATGTCAAAACTGGCAAACAAAATCATCAAGAAAATTATCAAAAAATTTATAAGCTATGCTGTCTTTCTGGCTGAAAAAGAAACAATTCTATGTTGATTTTGAGAGAGAGTTTCATAGGATTTTTTTAAAAATATTTCCTGCTTTTAGCAAATGTTATAAACAGTCTAGGTTTTTGGGTACATTTAATCGTGTTCTTCATAATAAGAACCATATATAATATGTTGAAACATCTGTGGACATGGTTTTGTTCTGTGTGTCTGAATAGGGAGGTGTGTCTGAATAAGGATTGTAGAATACTTCCTAGAAGATGCTGAATATTAAATAATCTGAGGCTCCTAAATTTAACCTGGCTATCTCTCTGTTACAGAGAACATATTTCTGGTATAGCTTTATTTTTCCCTTTGGTAAGACTATTACATCAGATCTGGACTATGCAGGCTGTGAGAAGTTAATGTAATAAATTCTGTTCTATAACTTCCATGTAATCAGGATTTTTTGTTTCTGTTTTCTTTAATCCCCTCCAGGCAGCCAAGGACAATTTCCACTCACACAGAATGTTACAGTTGTTGAAGGGGGAACAGCGAATTTGACCTGCAGGGTTGATCAAAATGATAACACCTCCCTCCAGTGGTCAAATCCAGCTCAACAGACTCTGTACTTCGATGATAAGAAAGGTGAATATATTTTCTTTAATAATTTTGAAATATTTTATGGTAACAAATACCTTAAATGAGACAGAGCAACATTTATTCCCAAACTGTTTCAATAGGTAATTTTATTTATGTTAAATATTTCTGTTGCTAGACATAAACTCTAAAGAGTAATTTTTGATTAAATATACCGAGTTGGTTTCTAACTCTCTCTTTGATTGAAGTTATTTTTGTAATGTATATTTTGATTTTCATTGACTACATTAAGTGGTTGGAGGAAAAGAATAATGATGAAAAATGTTGTTGCAAGTTGAACTGGAAATCCTTGTTCAGATATATTTTGAAGGGCAGGTTAAGGAAGGCTGTGTGGAGAGGGGATGTAGTAGCCTGTAAGCACCATATCTTGTCTGTGGTAGTTGGTGGAAGGATAGATAGTATTTGGCTTACGTTTACTGGATTTTGTTTTGTTTGTTTTTAAACAATTAGTGTGCAGTTACCCTCACATGGTTATTCAGCCAAACAACTAATCAGTTAGTTCACTTCTGTTTGTTGCCTCAGCTTTACTAATTACACAGTTTGCAGGTTGTGATAGTCGTCTACCCAGATGAAAAAAATAGGAATCACTTCTATTCTTTTTCATGACTCAAATATTGCTTATTTAATAGGGTTTGCTGCTAAGATTTGTGCATCCGTCTGACATGAATAAGCCAAGAAATGTATATTTTGCAGTAAAATGTTAACAAGAGAATGTCTTTTTAGATTTCATAGATAAAAACATTTGAGAATTAACAGAGCTAAATTTCATAAAATCTCTATTTGGATTCAGAACTGCAATAACCTTGATATTGGCTCCAGCAGTAGCGAAACTTGATGGAGTTTATATTTAATCCTTCAGTGGGGACTCAGTTCTGCAAGATGCTGAGCACTCTGGCCCATATCCAGCAAATGGGAGTACTCAGGGGCTTAAAGTTAAGCACTGATTAAGTGTTTTGCTGTATGATGGTAAAGGTGCTTAGCATCTTGCAGGATCAAGCTTGAAGAGCAGGTTTTGTGTGGATCTGTGTACTTGATTAAAAGCAGATTTGAAAAGCCATTGTATTATATCTACAGAACCTTCAATCAAAATATTTTCAAACTGAATATGTTTCATTGCTACTAATATAATAGTCAAAACAGAATCTAATTAAGATACTGAAATGGTCCATTTTTTCCTTTGTGTAACTATTTTTGTAATGTATAATAACTGGATTTGCAATTTCCTTTAAGTCTCAAGTATGTTATGGATCTTTGATTAGAGATATATAATGAAGGGTTTGCCATGTATTAATGTTCCTAAAATCCAGTCCTACAACCCTTACTCATGTGAGTGATCCAATTGATTTTGTGTAAGTAAGGAATACCTGGGTAGGTAAAAGTAGTGGGTTTGAGCTCTTTTGTAGGCAAAACCCAGTATCTAGAATTTCTATATGTTGAATGACATTTTAAAAGATGCTAAAAAGATTCTAGGAATAAAACCACCAGGTTAATTTCATGTATGAATGTGCTCTGGTGTGAATTAAATTGGCTGCATGAACTACATTTATCACTGTTCACTAGGAATAGTAATATGTCTCTTATAATGAAGTGCAGCAATAATATTTATGAATGGCTTGTTGCATAGTAAGTATTTTTGAGCAATTTATATTCTCTACAGAAGACACAAGAGGCTAAAGAAAACTTAAGGAACTGCAGTTTTCACTGAACTTTAAGCTCTATCCTTAGACGTTGAGGAATGTGCGCAGATTTATTTGCAGAGGAATTACTGTGCGTCTGTTACACAGGAAAACTGATAAATGAATCCAAACGTATGCTTGGTCCTGAAATCATGCATATTCAATGATTCTACATGTGTAAGGCATTGCATCCTGTACATGTGACAACCGTCCTTGACTATGCTGCTGGGGGGAGCGAGCAGCAGGATGAAATGCCATGCAGAAGTCATTGTCACTCTCTCCCCACTTCTTCCAATTCAAATAATGGTTTCACAGCTTTAATCATCAGCTCTGTCTATGTGTGCTTCCACTTATGCCTCTAGAAAAGATACTTCCTTTACAGGATTTTTTTCCTTTTGGGTCCTGTATTGCTAGGATGGAACTCTAGGTCTGAAAGCTTAGAAAGGTAGACAGTATGTGTATCCTGAGGCCAGTGTTGAAGTAGAAGTCTGAGTCAGAGCCCTCTCATCTTACAGGCACTTCATTTGTGCCCATTTAGACACAGAGAGCTCATTCTTAGGTGCAGTAGATCTGTTTCGTCCATTGATTCCAGTGCCCAGACATTCAGAGTTCACCACTGGTTTTGGCCCTAGCTGCATAACACATCTCCCTACCTTCATAGCCATGTAAACCTCCTGGTACAGTTGTGTTTATCAGACCCATAAAATCAGTGAAAAAGAATAGGTGGAGACAGACCAACAACTTTTATAGGAGTTGGATATATGAAGTTCATTCCCACAGGAGCTCAAAATGACCACAGACCCCTCCACGTTCAGAATTAAATTAAAAATAATACATTCCTTGACATGCATCCGACGAAGTGGGTATTAGCCCACGAAAGCTTATGCTCTAATACTTTAGTTAGTCTTTAAGGTGCCGCAGGACTCTTCTTTGTCACTTCTACAATTCCAGACTAACACGGCTACCCCTCTGATTCTTGACTACATTCCTTGACTTAACCATCCATTAATAAATTATGCACCACCACGCCACCCCTCCAAAAAAAAAACTAATCAAGTTCTTCCTTCTGTTGGTTAGAAGGAACAGAGAGAGTGCCATTGTTATTTCTATTTTTAAATACTTGGAAGATGCACAGGTACTACCATGAATGGAGGCCAGATGAATATCAAATACATGCCTGGTGTGTACAGCAGCAGGAAAGTAAGCTGACATAGACAGTACGCAGCAGAACATGTTCCAGAAGCAGAAAAAATTACCCATGATGAGGAAGTCTGAAATGCCCTCTCCACAGTGCTGTTCTTCATGAATGCCCTCATGTTTGCAAAAACTAGAAGTACAAGATGGTAGTACAGAGGGACCTAGAGCCAGGCTGTCTTATCTAAAGACAATTTCTGATGATAAAGCACATGTCTAATGTAAATGTAGTCTATTTTTGTGAACTAAATCAGTGAGGTCTTTGAGAAGAAGCATTACCTACTTGGTTAGGACAATGGGACTGGATGGGAGGAGGTGGTAACATTATTGGATTCACCTAATGTGCTATTATTCAGGGACTGTGTAAATGAACACTTAGTTTGTGGCAAGCTGGGGTGTATCTACCCCACATTACTGTTTTGCTCACTAAGTAACTCTGTGGGTTCCACTGACACACACTAAATGTTCCTAGCGTGCTTTAATCTACTCCAGTTTCAAAGAGTGATAGTCAAACTGACCGAATAATGATTAGTGCTGAGGATCAGGATCCATATGGAGAGTTAGTATGGGGTAGATTTACACACCAGCTTTCAACAAAATAAGTCATCATTTAGATGAGCACGGGGAGACTTCCAAACTTTGACTGGATAAGCGGGCACTTTGATCTCAAAGAAATGCTGGTAATTAGTTTTCATGCACTTGTCTCTTCTAATCTGAACCTATCATTAAAGATGGTTTTCTCTGCCCTAGTCTCTCTCATTCTAGAATAATATAGATGTGGTGCTCCTGCCTATATGTTATAGGCATATAAATAAAACATGAAAAAACATTAGAGACTGAGATTCTGTTTTTAACTTGACTTGTCCTTGTACCTCTCATTCCTGTGTCTTTGGTCAAGTCACATAACAGATGTCTTCATTTTTCCATCTGAAAAATGGGACTCATGATGAATGCCTTCCTCACATGGGTTTTGTGAGATGTAAATAACTCGTGTTGGTAAAATTGTCCAAGATTCTTGGATAGAAGGTTCAATAAAAGTCATTATTATTATTTACTCATCTATGAATTGTAACTTATTCATTGCTTTCAACCAGAATACCAAAGATATTAATCACATTTTCCTTTTCACATCTTAGATGCATATCAAAACTTAATCCACACCCCAAATTACCCCAAGTAAAAGCAAATACCATCCATTAATATTTTTAGTTGGTATTCTCCCTATATTCAACTGCGTATATAGTTGACACAGAAAAAGATTTCAAGGATGTGTTCAAGGATGCTTTAACTCAACTGATTAAATATTTAAGAATAAAATGAGTTATATAAGTAATATTTTAGCTTGAGAAATGATTGATGGTGTGCTTATATAAAATTTAAAGGAAAATACAATTATGAATAGATTTTTGTTTCAGGAAAAACAATGAAATATTTTAATGTGTTTAATATATGTGAATGAATATATCAGTTGGGTTTTTGTTTTTAGAATCTCATGGCTTCGATTAGGTAAAGTATTTGTTAAAAATTTGAGACTAGAGTATGATTAACCAATCTGTATATACAAAGAGTGAAGAGGGGGGTTAGGGGGTGTAGGCCCAATTAGCCTTTTCCTTCCTTATGCCATGTAAGACACATTTAGATTAGGAAAACTGATCCGCTGCTAAGGTTGATGGGGAAAGCAGTGGATGTGATATATCTTGACTTTAGCGAAGTTTTGGATACGGTCTCCCACAGTATTCTTGACAGCAAGTTAAAGAAGTATGGAGTGGATGAATGGACTATAAGGTGGATAGAAAGCTGGATAGATTGTCGGGCTCAACAGATAGTGATCAACGGCTCAGTGTCTAGTTATCAGCCTGTATCAAGCGGAGTGTCCCAGGGGTCAGTCCGGGGCTGGATTTGTTCAACATCTTTATTAATGGGCTGGATGATGGGATGAATTGCACCCTCAGCAGTTTCGCAGTTGACACTAACCTGGGGGTAGAGAGAGATACCCTTGAGGGTAGGAATAGGGTCCAGTGGGACCTAGACAAACTGGAGGATTGGGCCAAAAGAAATCTGATGAGATTTAACAAAGACAAGTGTGGAGTCTTGCCAGTGGCGGATTAATGATTTTTGCCACCCCTAGCCACTAAAATAATTGCTGGCCCCAGCCCCATATGAACTTGTTTTAGGTTTTTTACAAATTCGTTTGAACTAAAATGAATCTAAATATCATTAAAACAATTGAACATTTATAGGTTTTATTATAAATAAAATTACAAGTACAGCAGACCCTCGCTTGAACGTGCATCTGTATAGCGCAATTTTGTTTATAGTGCGGGACTGTTCCTGGCTCCCAAACCCCACGTTCAAGTGGGGATCGGGTGTGTATCAAAAATACTATTATTAACATTTAGGATTCTCACGAGTATGTTTACTAAGTGGCGTCGCACTGTCATTGGTGGTTTCAGTACGTGATGTGATTGTTAAAATCGTGGCATCACTGATACCATCATTACAAAAATGCTGCTATTATAAATTTGCAGCCCCTGCAAATTTCCCAGCCTAGGCCGAGGCCTTGTCGGCCTACGTGATAATACGCCGCTGAGTCCTGCACTTGGGAAGGAAGAATCCGATGCACCACTACAGGCTGGGGACTGACTAGCTATGCAGCAGTTCTGCAGAAAAGGATCTGGGGATTATAGTGGACGAAAAGCTGGATATAAGTCAGCAGTGTGGCTTTGTTGCCAAGAAGGCCAACGGCATATTGGGCTATATATATAGTAGGAGCATTGCCAGCAGATTGAGGTAAGTGATTGTTCCTCTCTATTTGGCACTGATGAGGCCACATCTGGAGTATTGCGTCCAGTTTTGGTCCCTCCACTAGAGAAGGGATGTGGACAAATTGAAGAAAGTCCAGCAGAGGGTAATGAAAATGATTAGGGAGCTGAGGCACATAACTTATGAGGAGAGGCTGAGGGAACTGGGGTTATTTAGTTTGCAGAAGAGAAGAGTCGGGGGGATTTTATGGCAGCCTTCAACTACCTGAAGGGTGGTTTCAAAGAGGATGGAGCTAGGTTGTTCTCGGTGGTGGCAGAGGACCGAACAAGAAGCAATGTTGCAGTGGGGGAGGTCTAGATTGGTTATTAGGAAACAGTATTTCACCAGGAGCATGGTGAAGCACTGTAATGGGTTACCTAGGGAGGTGGTGAAATCTCTATCCTTAGAGGTTTTTAAGGCCCAGCTTGACAAAGTTGTGGCTGGGATGATTTAGTTGGTGTTAGTCATGCTTTGAGCAGGGGATTGGACTAGATGACCACCTGAGATCTCTTCTAACACTAATAGTCTGTGATTCTATGATTCCATGACCAGGACCAGCTAATTTTTTTAAAACATAACTTTACCTATTTTTAAATGGGACTTGGCAGCTAGTGAAATCCATGTTAGTTAAAAGATGTGAACTAACATGCTTGAAGAAAACCACCTTGTTTTCCCAGTTTAGACTTGGCACCATAGTTTCAGGAGAGGGAGAGACCTATAACAACAACTGGCTACTTCTTCAGTGCTTTTAGGCTTCGTGTTCCTAGGGAAACCAAATGTAAATATGGCCAGAGTCATTCTGCTTCTTCCCTCTCCATACCTCTGCTTCCCGGCTCTCCATTCCTCCAAGCTGTTGTTTAAAAGCCACATATAGCCATTTGTTCATTAATTCTTCTTAATTCACCTTAATTTGAAGTGTGAGTGTAAAAATGAAAGTAGACAACAGTCTCATTTTGTCAAGAAGCACTTGGCTAACTTTTCATTGGACAGAGTTGTACAGAACTACTGCAGGTAACAGCTATCTGTTAAAGAGGACCGCCTTTACTAGTACATCTTTACTTTTGGCTGTAGAAGAGCATATATTCCAAGAAAATATGAATTCACAACTCACCATATGCAAGTTAAAATTCTTAGGAAGCATATGCAAATTACATGCTGCACATGAACAAAGATTTTTTCACCTACACAATTTTCAGTTAAAATGCATAATTACCATAGAAACCTCCATATCACTCTATGCACACAAGTATCCTTAATTATATAGCTGCCTTTTGAAGAAGCACAACATGCAACAGTGCAGAACTGGAAGAAATGTGATTTTTTTAAAATGAATATATGTGGGGGGTTAAAAATATTTTTATCTGTACTTCTTAATGCAGTGGTTCACAACCAGAGGTCTCGAGCTCCCTGGGGGACTGTGAGCAGGTTTCAAAGAGGCTGCCAAGCATGGCGGGCATTAGACTCTCTAGGGCCCAGAGCAGAAAGCTAAAGCCCTGCCACAAGGGACCGCAGCCTGGGGCCTTGAGCCCTACCACACAAGTCTGAAGTTGAAGACTGTGGACAATTTAGTTTTGTAGTGCCCCCTGTGATCTGGAGCCCGAGTGACTGCCCGGCTTCCTACCCTTTAACATTGAACCTGGCTTTTATATGCAGAAAAACAGGTGTTGTGACACAGGTGAGCTGTAGAGTTTTTATTGCATGTTGGCGGGGGGTGTCTCAGAAAGAAAAAGTTTGAGAATCCATGTCTTAAAGGATTAAAGATGGGCAATAAACAAAGAGGTATAAGGAAAGTGCTGTGCTATAGAAAGATAGAGATATTTGATAAAAAAAGGTTTAACACAAATCTTTCATTTAACTTTCAGCCTTTCTTTTTTAGAGTCTAATATTTTATACCTGTTTGGGTGGGGGTAATAGATTAGGCAGAGAGGGATCTTGAAACAGGTGAAACCCACCTAAACTGTACAACCAAATGATGGCTAGTTGAAGCCGAGGTTGTTTGATCTCATCGGTTTAGTAAATGCACTCAGATTATTTAAAAAAGGAAGAGACTGGTATCTGGCTAGCATACCTCAGTGTTTTTGTTCAGTCTGCCAAACTAAACTGCAGGAAATATATGCTCTTTACTTTGACAAGGATTTGGCATGTCTGTTGATAATAAAATGTGCACTTCTGTTGACACTGATCGTAATTACTTTATAGAGAACTGATGTGCCAAATCTTTCACAAGAGTTATGTCTGATGCTAATCATTGTTGGGTACATTCTATCTTACTCTGTCATCAAATAATAGCACTTTGATGCCTTAGTAACATATTATTGAATAAATTTCAACTTCAGGATTATTCATCCTTATAAGGGAGATGATGTTTCCTTTGGTGGCCTTTGTTTATGTTGCATATAACAGTACTTGGCACTTTGGGACTTATGTATCATCAGAGGATCCGCAAAACTTTCAAAGATGATGCTGCATTAAATGTGGTCATGGATGGGCACTGGTCTTGCGGCAGCTCCCAGAAGCATTCTGCAGTGGAGAATGCAGATAGGCACAATGCCACAAGTGAACCTATAGAACACCAACAGGTATTTCAACTGACATTTGTTTCACTGTTTGCTCCCCCTCAGTGGGGGGCCTTGCATAGTCAGCCTGTGTGTGTTGAGTAGGCCCAGGACACGTCTATATTCCAAAAATTATGCTTTTGGAACATGTAGTCCTACTATCAGCCCATGGAAACATCTCCTAGGATTTGCAGTAGGCATGTTAAATAGTATAATTTCTACACTAGGTTATGGGTGTAATGAGTAACAAATAAAGGAGGGGGGGCAGGAGGTAGACATAAAATAACACCATCAGAAAGTGAAGATGTACTAATGTCCACAGCAGACTGCCACCTTGCATTGTGTGGGTTTTATAATTTTTAGTTTATAGAAAGCTACTCTTTTTATTGTAGGAGTTTAGATCAATGTTTTTTGTTTTTTGTTTTTTTCCTGAATCCAGACAATGTTAGCTGTTAACTTTAAACAGTGAAGAGTTCAGAGTTGGAAGTTTTCAGTGTGCATTTTAAAGCAGAACTTTAATGATTTTTAGGTCTTTTCCGTAGTTTTAGGATAGTTGTTCACAGGCCTTTGATTACTTTGATCTTTTCACGTAGGTTAGATCACTTGGTTTCATAGTCACAGTAGTTGCTGACATCTCATGCAGCTTAGCATCAAGAAGCCATTTGTTAACACACTTCATCTGGCCAGTTCTCATTCTTCATTAAGGCACATGGTCAGATGTGTTGGGCTAAAAAAGTTTGGCCAAGAATTTCAGAAATCACTAGAGATTTGAGTACCCAACTTTAAGATCCCTTAAAGGGGCCTGATTTTCAGGGGGTGTTATTCAGCACTTTGAGAAATAAGGCTCATTAATGTTTTTAGCTATAAGGGTCTCTGGTTGAGGCATTGAGCATCATTTGTTTTGTGCACTGCTTAAAAGATAAGAAGTAAAGCAGAACATATTTATTAATATATCTTGGGAAAACATTTTTTTTGTAAATGAAATATGTAACAGTATGTATTTTCATTATAATAAATTAATAGAATTACTTCCATTTCTACGATTTATTCTTTCATCAAGATCTGGTGAGAGATACTTGGAAATATTAAGGGAGCAAATAAACATTTTGTAGCAATGGTAGTGAAGTCTCAGAGTTTGCATTATTTTGTGCTGAGGTATGGGTGTTTGCACAAATTAAGTCCCTTAGCTGTGCAGCTAGCTATATTGAGAATGAAGTTGATTCATTGAAATATGATGAGGTGAAGAAGTGGTTATGGTGTTACTGCTAACATTGCTTCTTCATTTAGCTTCATCTTGTACACTAGTAATTTTTTTCTTTTTGGATTACTACAATTATCACAAGAAACAGCAAATACATGGCTATTGTTTATTCTTAAAAATTCACATGCCAAACATATGTAATAGATATTGTGGAAATTGATTGTAATTTTCTTTTCTTGGCTTTCAGAAAAGCGTAAAGCATTAAACTAAATTCAGCCGTAACAGTAGACCTTACTCAGCAGATACTGACCCTTGTTTAAATGACCTTGGGTAACTTGGCTCAACACATGTTGGTAGGTACAGGAGATAAAGATTGATCAGTTGCCAGCATTCTTGCATCCTAATTACACAATGTCAGAGTTAAATTATTTTTTTTCACAAGAGAGAAAAATGAAGCCATGTTAATTTTTGATTCTGGAAGGAACCCTGATAGAGAAGTGGAAGAAATCATTGCAGTTCTTGCAACCTTTTCTGAAAGCAATTGGTATAGAAGAGAAATCTGAGAAAGAAGAATCATGTGAACTACCATAGGAGACAGGCTCAGAGGCACCAGAGATCTACACTGCATTTCAATGGACCATGAAGGATGCTGAAGACTGATAGACAAACATTTTAAAAAATCAAGAAAACTGTGAACCATGTCACTTAGGAAAGGCAATTTTCTTTGAGAGAAAGTAGCTGCTGGGTGAAACCATAGATCTTTATGTTGCATAACTACTTAATAAAACAGTCATATGAACCAAACAATTAATGGATGGATGGGATGGAGACTGAATTATTTGTAGTATGAGCAGCTACTGTGTCAAAGAATGATTGTTGTGAGAAATCGCCTTGATGATCACAGGGCTAGTAAAAACTGTGCTTCCCAAACAAAAGTGCTAAGAAGTAGTAGAAGAATTGAAATGTGCAGTTAAAAATGCATACCAAGATACAGAGGTAGTATACAGAGGTAAAGAAATGGCAGAGATGAGATTTATTTGCCATATATGTGAAAACAATCATATCATCTTCAAAGATGTCCAGCACAAGAGGTGTGGTACAATAAATTATAATAAATAAATAAAATGCATTCATAACCATTCAACTGGAAGACAAAACTCTGATCATGATGCCAAAACAGAGTTATTTGTGTACGTTTAATAAATTCACCAAGCAAGATTCTACAACAGATTGGTTTGTAGTACAGGAAACAAATGAACTAAATGTGAATTTTAAAATGTATACTCAGTGGAAGTGGAATACAGTGTAATCATTGCAATCATGTACGTAATGATTAGGGACTGCCTGTTAAAAGAGAACGAAATTTGTTTCAGATAGGCATTACAAAATAAGCCTATGTGGCAAAATCACACTGCATATCTTTATAAGGATAGATATCACACAGTTTGAAGCAGTTAAACAGGAATTCCATATATATGTTTTGGATGAAAAGAAGTCTGGAAAATCAGATGATTAGACACATGTATAATTGAACTACCAAACAAAATACAAAGGACATTTTTGAAGAATGTGAGATATTTATCAAACTGGCATACATTCATATTACGGTCTTTGTGTGCTTGCACATGTTCATTCCACTTTAGGGGGTCTGCACACCAGCAAACTGGAGACAGAGATGTTTTTCCCATCGTGGTACCTGTTGGGGTGGTATATGGGTCCTCCTCTCACTCTTGCTGCTAGCCTAGTGGGTAGTGCTGCCCTAACTCCCTTCATTTCCCTGTGTCTCCAGGCTTCACATGCAATTCTGGTTGCAGTAAATTGAGGCAAGTCAGTGATCCCATTTCAGTTGCTTGAAGTGTCTGCGTGAGAGACATGTTAGGCATAAGTGCCCATTTGCAGAGGGTTTAAAAGGTGCACTAAGATGCTGTGAGAAGTTTGGCATTAATGTGGAGGCAACATTGCATTCCCTACTATATACCCAGCTGTTCAGTTTGCAAGAACTCTGACATGGGTGAAAGTAAAAATAGGGACTTACCAGTATGGGGCTGGATTGGGGCTGGCTCTGGCCTCTGGAAGGGGCAGGGCCTTGGGTGGAAAGGGTGGGGGTCAGAGCCAGCCCTGGCTTGCCTTGTACTGGTAAGTGCCCTCTCCCCCTGCTGCATCGGCCGGGCTAGCAGCAGCAGCCGGGGGCTTCAAAAGCGGTTAAAGGGCCCAGGGCTCGGCCGCCACTACCGCCCCAGGCCCTTTAAACCACAGCCGGAGTCCCCGGCTGCTGCTGCTACCAGGGGCACCACGGCCTATTTAAAGGGCCTGGGCCGTAGAGGCATATTTAAATATGAATATTCTCACCAGGGACTTTGAGGCACCACGGCCTATTTAAAGGGCCTGGGCTGTAGAGGCAGTGGGACCCCGGGTCCCTTTAAATAGCCGCTGGGGCCCCACGGCTACTCCAGGGCTTTGGGGGCTCTTTAAAGGGCCCAGGGCTCCCATGCTTTTACTGCCCCAGCCCTTTAAATAGCTGCCAGAGCCCCGCCACCACTCTGGCAGCTCTATAAAGGGCCCAATGTGGTAGAAGCAGGGGAGCCCCAGACCCTTTAAATAGCCCCCAGAGCCCCGCTGCTGCTAACCCAGGGCTCTGGCAGTGGGACTCGGGCGGCAATTTAAAGGGCTTGGGGCTCCTGCCGCTTCTGTGAGCCCCAGGCCCTTTAAATTGCTGCCTGGGGAAGCCGGGCACCCCGGTATGATGCACGGGCTCTTGCAGGTACGCTGTACCGGGACATACTAGCTTACTTTCGCCTCGGGACATGTCACTTTCACACTGTTGCTGAACTTTGTGGCTTCCCCACAGTGAAGGGAACCAGGCCATGTGTACACTACTGGCTAAATCGGCACTGCTGCGATTGATGCAGCAATGTGGATTTAGTGGGTCTGGTGAGACATGCTAAGTCGATGGGACAATGTCTCCTGTCAACATAGTGTGGTGTTGACACTGCTGTAAGTCAACCTAAGTTATGTCAACTTCAGGTATGTAATTTGCGTAACTTAGATCAACTTAAAGTGTTATTGTAGACCAGCCCCCAGGATGAAGACTATGCTCTCTATCTCCTATGTCGGATAAGCATCAGAAGAAGTCCAGCACTTCAGCTTCTTCATGCCACAAGGAGATGTCATCTTAGAGAGCTAGATACTAGTCAGATTCGCATAAGAAGTTGGGTTCTGAGGCTATTATAGAGGTGCTTTCTGGTACCACACTCTAGCAATTTGCGTTCTCATCTTCAGCACCTCATGGGTTGCCATCGAGACTGACTCCCTTGCCTTGTCCTTCTGCGGCACCAACTTCTCTAGTGCAGATTGCACTGATGACACCTGAGGTATGTGTATCCATCAGTCACCTCTGAAGGAAGAGTCTGTAACTGCTACCGTGGCAGCCACACAGATACTATGACAGCTGCTTTGGTATTGACACGTAAGGTATCACCATCAATAGACTTTCTCTCAGTACTGTCTGTTAAGGTGCTTCTGTTCACCAGATAGTAATATCTGCAGAGAAACCCCAGATAATGTCATCAGTACTGTCCACTTCATGTTGGCTCCAGTTCTATTTTGCTTACCTCTCCACCTCTGCACCGCCTTGGCGCTCTGTCAGTTCATCATCCTATAGATTGCAATCCTACTCCAGCTCTTCTGGAGTATCTCCATGATCTTCAGGATACAAATATAGCTCTCAGTAGCAGAACTCTTATGGAAGCAGGTTGAAGGAGAAATTGTTGTGTGGTGTGCTCCACCTCCATGTGAGATGAAGTCCAAGATAATCCTCACCATGCTAGTGGACATCTTACATTCATCAGGTCCTGCTATGGTGGCTCTGTCTATTAATGAGATGATTTTGGAACCTACTAAAATTATTTTCCAGACCGCCTCTTCTTTAACACTCACTGGTAAAAGAATTGAAAAGTATCAAGTGATTTTACAAGGACACGAATATCTCCACTTACATCCTGGCCACAGCCTTTGGTGATGGTGGCTATGAATGAGAAGTCAAGACAAGGATGGGTTAAATTTACTTCCAAAGATAAGGAAACAAAAATGACTTATTTGGGAGAGAGGATTGTTCTTCTTTGGGTTTACAGTTTAGAATTGTGAACTGCCAGGTGTTGCTCACTAGGTATGACAGGGTCTAAATTTCAAGACCAGGTATCCAAAGATGCTGAGGAATTTATAAATAAAGGCTGTTTAAAACCGTAGTCCTCTCTGGGGGCTGACACATGCAGTTGCTCAAGTGATGGCAATAGCTGCCAGTGTGAGTTGTGCTTCTTGGTTGTAGGCATCAGGCATACCTGTAGAAATGCAACAAACGATAGAGGAGTTATCTTTTAATAGCATTTTATTTTATTTTTAAGCAAGACAGATGAGACTCTGCACTCTCTTAAAGACTCCAGGGTGCTCTAAAGTCTTTAGATATCTATAGCTAAGATTTTGGCAGCAGCCTCTCCCGTTTCTGTAAGGCTTGACCTCATATTACTTCAAACTGGTGGGGTTAAGCACACTAGAACTGAGATATACCTATGTAACAGGGTCCATGACCCTCCCCTCTTCCTGGGGACTGCTTGCTGCCCCCAGTAAGGTTCAGAGAGGCTTCAGCGTTGTACAACATCCATCTCTTTATTTACTTAAGGTTATTGCACCACCAGTGTCTGTCTATATACAAGCTTTACAGGATTAGTCACCTCCTTTTCAGCCAGAGTCAGCCTTCAGCTTAGGAGGCCTACAGTTCTCTCCCTGCTTACTTCTCCCTGGCTGCCCCCCACCTTCTGGCTACCTCCCAGCCTTTATAGCCCTTGGCTTGTCAGGCCAGCAGGTGTTGCCAATCCTCAGGACATCATCAGGCCATTTTCATCAGCTCCAATGTGTTTCCCCTTATTGGAGCTGATTGGGCAGGGGCTAATTAGGTGATTTTGCACCAGCACACTGCTGCATTACTTCCTCCATAAGCTGATGCTGGGCCTGATCTTGCTTGGCCCTGCTTTTCTCGGGCTGGAGGTTTACTCTGGGGATGGCCTCCCTTCGCATCTGGGTGTTCCCCAGGCTCAACCCTGTGAGGTTTTGGTATGCCCGACCCACAAAATGTACATTGGGTAGGAGGTGGGCCACCGCACAAATTCACCTCCCACCCAGAGGTCGTCACACCAGTTGCAACCTTGGACAGGTCACCGTGGACGTTCCCTTTCCCTCCCTGTCTGGGGAGACAGACAGGCTCCAACTATCCTAAGGCTGCCCTGTGTCTCCAGTTTGGGGCCTCTGACTACTGAAGTTTGAGCATCCTCCTTTTGGGTTCCTACCCTCTGAACTTTCTTCAGCTTCTCTTCCTCTGTCACAGGGATTCCCTCCTCTGGGTGGTCCTGTCCTGGGACTTCCGTTCCCTTATCAGTCACTTCTGTAGGGTCTCTACTCTGGCTGTGTTGTCCTTTTCCCCTGGAAGTTGTGGGGATTCCCCTTTCTTCTGTAGGGACATGGCCCCCACCCTTCAGGTCCTTCTCTCTTGCTTTCTCTGTTGGTCTCCTCCCTGTGCCTTCTCTCTCCTTTTTGGGGCTGTGTTCCAATCCAGCCCCAGGATCATGGGGTAGGGCAACCCCTGTATTAACCCCACCCGCTTCCCTGCACCTTCAAGGGTACCTTGGCCATGGGACAATACTCCCCATGCTGGTGGATGCATTCCACCAGCATCCTTTTTCCAGGGATAAGCCAATGTGGCTTCACCAAGTGCCGCTGTATGAGGGAGTGGGCTGAGGCCATATCCACGCCAGTGGTTCTCACACTGGGGGCCGTGACCCCCCAGGAGGTCATGTTCCGGTTCCAGGGGGGTCGCGAGCCCCTGACACCACGGAAAGGCTGCCAAAGTTATTGTTTCCGCTTTCGGCATTTTGGCGGACATACCCATGTGCGTGAGCATGTCCACTGAAAAACCTCCAAAGTGATTGGTGCCACTTTCGGCGGCATTTTGACAGACATGCTGGTGCATGGGTACATCCGCCGAAATGTCACTGAAAGCGGAACTATTCAGTTCGGCAGCATTTCAGTGGACATACCAGGGTCGCGATCGGAAGCTGGATTTGCACAAGGGGTCGCTCAAACAGTAAGCTTGAGAACCACTGCACTAGATCCCCCTGGGGCTTTCGCCCCACCTGCATGGCGATGGTGGCTATTCCGTGCCCCCCCAATTTTGGTCCAACCACAGAATTCAGTGGCCCCACAGTCCATCACCAGGTAGTCACGGCTTTTATGCCCCGGCTGTCCACAGCACCAGTATACAAGGTGTCCCAGGTAGCTAGGGGTTCCCTTGTGCTCCATCCATTGCTTGTCTACCATCTTACCAGCGGGGATGCTCACAGGGTTTCTTGCCTCTCTCTGTGGCTCACATGGTGTGATGCTCCCTTTGGGGGGAATTCTGTCTCTGCACATTCCTCCGTCCTTTTGATGGCGGCCTCTACGGTGCCAGGCTGATGTTGCCACACCCATACCCGGATGTTATCTGGGAGGCACGTCACAAATTGCTTGAGGATCACCTGATCCATGATCTGCCCCACGGTTTGGATGTCGGGCCTCAATCACCACGTTGCCCAGTCTGTCAATTTTTGGATGAAGGCCTGGGGCTGCATGCCCCCTACACATCAGGCTGCCCAAAACTTTTGCTGGTATTTTTCTGACAAAAACCCCAGGTGGTCCAAGATGGCTGCCTTCACCATGTCATAGTCTCTAGCCTGGGCGTCCATCAGGGCCATATACGCTGCTTTTGCCTCCCCAGGAAGATATAGGCCTATCTGCTATCTTGCCATTTCAAACTCCTGTAGATTGCAGATTGGTGTTCTCCAACCCTGTGATGGTCAGATTCTTAAAAGGTTTGAACAGACTTATCCTACCAGTTAAAGATCCAGCTCCATCTGGAATTTAAACTTGATTCTCCCCTCCCTCCAGCCACCTGCTCATCTCATCTCTCAATGAAAGTAGCATTTTTACTAACTATCACTTAGGTAAGCAGAGTTGCTGAACTCCAAGGATTGATGGATGAGCCCTCCTTTTTAAACAAGGAACAGGTTGCCTTGACTCCACACCCCAAATTTCTTACTGAGGTGGTTTCAGGTTTTCATATGAATCAGGCAATTTATCAATCTTCTATCTGACCCCCTCGGTACTCTCTCTCTCAAAGATGAAGGAAAGACTCCCTAATTTAGACTCTATCTGAGTGTTTTATTTGAACAGGTCCAGAGAGTTTTGATTGCCTCCTTTGCAGAAAGGATGCGAGGGAAACCTGTTACCTCCCAGATGTTTTCTTCCTAGATGTCTTCCTGTATTCATCTGTTACAACATTGATGATAGTCCTCTACTTTAAAGTTTTAACACACTCTACAAGTGCTCAAGCAGCATTAGCTGCTTTCCTGGTTCATGTCCCATCAATAACAACTTCAGGACTGCCACTTGGTCTTCAGTTAATATGTTCACTGTTCGTTATGCTGTGTTTGGGAGAGTAGTACCACGGTCCTTGTTAATATAGATTCCAATATCCTCCTCCATCTGTAATGGCTTATTGAGTCACCTAAAATGGAATTGACATGTGCAAGCACTCTAAGAAAAAACAGTTGCATACCTATTTCATAACTTCTGTTCTTTGAGATGTATTGCATATGTCCATTCAATGACCCACCCTTCTACCCTCCTGTATCGGAGTTTTCTTAAACACTGGCTATTGGTGCAAAGAAACACGGGAGTGTTGAAGCAGCTCTCCCCCTTATACTTATGGCTAGTAACACCAGCATATGCTGTCCTGATGGGTACTGCTATAGGAAAAAGTTCTCTGGTTCTGGTGTACTAACACACAGATGCCTCAAGTGGAATGGACATGCACCACACATGTTGAAGAACAGCAATTACAAAACAGATGTGTAACCATTTTATACTTCAAACAGATACAGATTCCAGAATGTCATCAGAATACATGCATTGTGTAATTTCCCATTAGCACTGAGAAATAATATAAACGCTGAACTTTACTGGATTGTAAAATTACATGTTACTGATCCAATTCAAATTTTGGGTGACTGGATTACAGTATGATGGCCATATTAAAATTATACAAGTTAAAGACTTGTATAGATCAAAAAAGATTTGAGTAAGATGATCAACAGGAACACTACACTATGAGTCATATCTAGACTTCAAACTATGATTATTTTCTATTTTGAATGGAAGCCAAGGATTTTTCCAGGTCCAACTCAATAAAGGAAGTGCTAAACTCCCTCCTAGCTCCCTTTTATGGTAGAAGCATCCTTAAGGGACTTCCATTCATGATTGCCTCAGCACCTGAAGTATAACAAATCATCGTGTCTTGGAACTTTAAGGATCTGTGTGGGATTTAAGTAATTGTTGATCATCTGCTGATATGAGGAAAATACTTAACACCATGAGAGACTGTGCAATGTTCTGTGAGTCAAAGATATAACCTAAAATTGAACAGAAACAAGTGCCAAATCAGACTGAATGAGAGGATACATTCTCTAGGAGAAAAGTTTAAACAGCCCCAAGAAGTGTGGAGGCAAGTATGCAATTAGAAAGAACCCCACAAAACAAAGAGATGTTAGTGGTTTGTGAGTATATTAATATAGCTAAGAAAATTCACCTGCAGTCCATAATCTACCATTATTACTTGGTAAGTGCTCCGTTCAGAATGCTTTCTGAGGTGGGAGGGGGAATGCAGAACGGCACTGGGATGACTGACGAGAAAAACTTTGGGGATTTTTTTAAAAAAGAAGGGCTGTTAGAAAAATAAACATTGTAATGAAGCAATTTCAGATTTAAGAAGAGTCTAATGTTGGATTAAATTATGTACAACTACTGTTACATTCCCCCTTCCTGCACCTCTGTTTAACTGCTGAAGCATGGCCCAGAGTTTTTGTTTTTGTTTTGTTTTTAAAGACTTACCTTGTATAATCATTTCTGCATCTCTACACTGGAATGAAACACCTGCAACATGGCTGCAGTTGGCCCAAGCCAGCTAATTTGGTCTTGCAAGGCTCAGGCTAGGGGCTTAAAATTGATGTGTAGATGTTTGGACTCAAGCTGGGTTCTGGGCTCTGGGTTCTTCCTTCTTCGCATGTTCCCAGAACTTCAGCTCTAGCCTTAGACTGAATGACTACACAGTAATTTTGCAGCCCCACAAGCCCATGTCAGCTGACACAGACCCGCTGCAGCTGTTTAATTGCTGTGTAGACATAGGCACAAAATCAATCCTTGGGCTATTGGAGTCCAAACTCCAAACTATTTTTTAATAACAGCTTCCAGGCAACTTCAAAGTGTGAGTACCCCCTAATTACATAGTAAACAAGAATTTCTATTTTAAACATCCTTTCAGAAACTCTTTAATAACTTCTAAAACAAAAGCTATTAGGTAATCAGTGTATTAACGTGTTCTTCCTGTACAGACATTTGTGTTCATTCATGGAATGAAAGCTGGGTGTGTAAAATCTTCATTATCATGCTAAAATCTTACATTTCTGGACTCTCTTGTGCACATAAACATTCTTTCCCCTCTGATTTTCTTTTCAGATTTCTCAGTGTGTTTTGGGACCTAAAATTAAGAGTTTGTCGTCTGGGTTCTTCAGAGCATGTATGAAACTGTGTAGTGTCTTAGTCTAAATTCAAACACTCCTATCTTGGTTAAAACATGGTTGTGCAGCATTGTTGACAGATAATTGTTCCAGGAAAAAATCCTGTCTGAGTTTTACTGTATCAGATGAGCATGTCAGAATTTAGCTGCATTTACCATGGTGCGATCTGTAATGGGGCCTTTTCACCCAAATCTGCCCCATGGAAATGAGGTACATTTCCTGTTGATAACAAGGAGAGTTGCATAGTACATGTTTAAATGTTCAATCCTTCCCTCAGAGACATTTTTACTTCAGTTTAAAAAAATCACATGTTCGCATTTCAGTCATTGAAGAAATAATAGAGAAAAGAATAGTTTGCACTGACTGTAGATTTTGTTTGCTGTTTTGAATAATTGAATTTTTATCCTTAACAATTTAATCATGTTAGAAATGGGTGCAAATACTGCAATCTCTTAATAGACAAAGGTTGCTAAGGAAAAACCTGAAACAGTCACAATCTGTTTCTTTTAACAGCATGATGAAAAGTTTTCTTATACAGTTAATACAATGATGGTATGAAAATGAAAGATAGGGACTGAGAAGAGTAAAGAATTGCTCTTTTGAGTTGAACCATGGGGAATTTCTGGAAGATTTACAGCTGTATTGGCTCATTGCTTAATCAGACGGCAGAAAGATGTTCTCTGTGTGTGTTCTTTTCTCCTAATGAAAAAGACTATTAGTCTACACCAAGCTGTATATTTAAAGCCTTTTCTCTGAGTAGCTGGCAAAACAGGTTTAACCCATTTTTGGGTGCTCTACATGTATCCCTTACAGCTGACAGAGTTGATAACAAATTTTAGATCATTTTTGGTTTCTAGATCTGGAGGAACAGTATACATTATTTTCATTTCACTATAGTATAAGTGCATTAAGAGAACCACAAAATAATCTTCCTCCTTGCTTTCCTAATCCAAAAATATATCACAAATACCATGGACTAATTTGCAGAGATATTGGGGGCTTGGGCTTCCATTAACTCATTTTTTTCAGAAATCACTTCCACCTCATCTCCCTACAATTCTTTATGCTGGTCTGATGCCTCCTGATCTATTCATAATATTTAATTTCCCTCCCTTCTTTCAACTGAGTTGTGTTGTCAGTAGCTACCGGTGCGGTGCTCTGCTCTTGTTCGATGATGATGATATCAGTCGGCTGCATGCATGTTCCCTCTGTGTGCTGCCTCAGCTCTGCGCAGATAGCTGACACAGCAGACCCCAAGAGAACCCCCGATGACCACAGGCACTAGTAAGGTACGAAGGCACCCAGGCCAAGTTTGTTGCCAAAAGAAGCACAATGATAGTTTCTCGTAGACTCTACCGGACATACTACAAATTTGTGCCCCCTGACAATGGACTCAGCTCAGTCAGCAGCAGGACCGCCACTGCCCCCTAGGCTGGACAAAGACACTGCCCCAGGGTCGTATTCTTATACACCGGTACAAACAAGTTACACATCACTCCTGACATACTGAGGTGCATCTCCTTTACGCAGGAAGGTACATCCCCTCTATGTAGTAAGGTGCCGCCTCTCACCTTGTACAAGTTGGTTCGAGCAAAACAACTCTATCTATCCTATTACCCTTTTGCCCCATCTTTAGGATGGGTCAGCCTGTTCCTTGTTATCTGTATGGAATGTACCAGTGTCTTGGTACCTCTTAGATCTGTGTACTTTTGCAACATCAGCCCTTTCCTTGCCAACTTCTGTGAGCAGGGCCTGCCTCTAGCTCATAGCTTAACTTTGCTTTATGTTAGCAAAGTCTTGACCATTACTTTAGCTCAGGCCTCAGGCCTCATATCAGGCCTCTGGTACAAGGGTTTATGTTTCAGGGCCTAATCTTACTACAAGTTGCATCTTTTAAACAAACTTTCCTTTCTTCATCTACCCCCTTCTTACATTGCTTCTTCTATAGAAATGCCCAATTTAATGCTGTTTTGCAGTGCTGAAATTGATCTTCAGTTTCTTAAGTGCATCATCATAACTGAGGGGAGTGGAAGCTTTGAATTCACTCATCTTGATTTACTCTTGTTTTGCTGCTCCCATGACTCATGAGCCAAGAAAGCTTTGAATTTCTATTTGGGATATCATGAGCTGCTCCCATTCAGTAGTATTTTGTTTAAGAACAAAAGAAACCTAACTGTGATTGGCTTCTTCACAGTTCAGAGGGTTCCCAGTTGGTAGGGTGACCAGATGTCCTAATTTTACAGGGACAGTCCTGATTCGGAGGGCTTTTTTTTAACATGGGCACCTATTACTCCCCACCCCCTCTCCTGATTTTTCAGATTTGCCCTCTGATCATTCTACCAGTTGGAATTGTGGGTGTTTCAATAGTAGGTCAAATTATTGTTCTTCGTTCACAGTTCTTCATTCACATTTGGGTATTTTGCTGTCTCACCACTTCTATAAATTTCCATTGTTGTATCTGCCCACATGTAATCAAGGTGGACTGCAGTCTCAACCTTCACTTCAACTCCTCTTTGCTTCTGGATACTGTAACAGCAATGACCATGAAAAATGCCCCTTTCAATCAAAATGATCATTTATAACAGGGGTAAGCAACCTATGGCACGGGTGCCAAAGGCGGCATGTGAGCTGATTTTCAGCAGCACTCACAGCGCCTGGGTCCTGGCCACTGGTCAGGGGGCTCTGCATTTTAATTTAATTTTAAATTAAGCTTCTTATACTTTTTATAAACCTTATTTACTTTACATACAACAGTAGTTTAGTTATATAGTTTAGACTTCTAGAAAGAGACATTTTAACATTTTTAGAAGGTATTACTGGCACGCAAAACCTTAAATTAAAGTGAATAAATGAAGACTTGGCACTCCACTTCTGAAAGGTTGCTGGCCCCTGATTTATAATCTAAAGTAAATTTTAAAACAAAACATTGAAACACTTCATTTTAACCTTATCAAAAAGTTTTGATTCATTTTTTTTTCAGAACAAAATTTTGTGGAACATGTCAGTATTGACAAATCAGCAATTTCCAATGGAAAACCATTCAATTGGAAATTTTCTGACCAGTTCTATTCAGAACATGCCTGTGCACTGTGCATAGACTACATAATGCTCAATTCTCTGCTTGGATACTCCTTTTGAATACCAGGTTAAAGTCAAGGTTTTGGTCTTATCGTCAAGGCAGTCCACAGTCTTTGAAGTTATCTAGAGAATCACCTTGCCATCCCATGACACTTATGTTCCACTGGAACAATGGAACTCAACTTCAAGAGTCAGGCTTCAGGAGTCTCAGTAACTGGCCTGCAAATGTGGAACTCAGTCCTTGAAAAGGTTATGATGAGTGTGAACCTTAGCACGTTCAGAGCAAAGTGGGATCAGAGTGGCCCATTTTTTCCAAACTAGTCTTTCCATAGTAATGGGAAGGTAGCTTTATACAGTAAAAAGGGTGCAGGTCTGGAGACATACGTTCTATTCCTGACGCTGCCACAGACCTACTGGGTGACTTCTGGCAAGTCACTTTACCTCTCTTTGCCTCTATCAGGAAAGTGGGGCTCATCAGTCATGGCAGACATGTGCCTAGAATTTCAAGCCAAGAATGTTAGGGTTAGCCACATCATAAATAAAAATTTCGTCAATCACATATTTTCTATGGGTGTGCACCACTTATCCTGGCTCCTGGGACAAGGCAAAGATGAAAAAAGAAAGCAAGCAAAGCAAAAGTGAAAAAAAGCAAGACAAACACAACCTCATACAATAAACAATGACCAGTCCCTGTAGACAGAATGTTGTGTGGTGGTTCTCAAACTTTTGTGCTAGTGACCCCTTTCATATAGCAAGCTTCTGAGTGCAACCTCCCCAATATAAATTAAAAACACTTTTAAAAATATTTAACACCCTTATAAATGCTGGAGCAAAGTGGAGCTTAGGGTGGATGCTGACAGCTCACGACTCTGCCTCCATATGATAACCTCACGACCCCCCCTCACAGCCCCCAGTATGAGAACCCCTGATAGTGATCAGGGTTCTAGCCTATGATTTGGGAATTCTGGGTTCAGTTCTGTGCTCCATCAGAGATTCACTTTGTGAGCTTGGACACATCACTTAGTCTCTCTGTGCCTTAGTTCCCCATCGGTAAAATAGGGATAATAGTACTTCTCTATCTGTGAAAATAAATACATTAGAGAGGGTGAGGTGCTCAGATAGTAGGGTCTTGTAAGTAACGTAGATAGAAGGAACACAAGAGAGAAATCTTAGGCCTTGTCTAAACAATGGGGGGAGATCGATCTAAGTTACACAACTTCAGCTATGTGAATAACGTAGCTGAAGTAGACATATTTGGATCTACTTACTGAGGGATCCATTCTACATGATGTTGCCTGGAAACGCTCTCCTGTTGACTCTCCTTGCATTTCTCATTCAGGTGGAGTATAGGAGTCGATGGGAAAGCGCTCTGTGGTCAGTTTAGAGGGTTTTCACTAGACCCACTAAATTGACCGCCGAGGCAACAATCGCCATGCATTAAACTTCCAGTATGTGTAAAGAAGGCCTTAGTGTAAACATTTTTTCTAACTTTGGGACATTAGATTGCCATAGTGATGGATGCCATCTAAGAATGTAGAGAGACAGAATCCAAAATTCACCAGAATTATACAAAACTTTTGAGCAGATCAGGTCCTCCAAAAATCCTACTCCATTTATGAGATTGTTTCCACAGTGTCAGATGCTGGCAAATGTGCAAAAGCTACGGAGCCAAAGGGTGATGCAAAAAAAAAGTATGTTGCTGGAAGCCACCCAGCAGCAGCAGACAGGGCCGGCTCTACCTTTTTTGCCACCCCAAGCAGCTCCGCTGAAGAGAGAAGAGTAGCGGAGCCGCCACAGGCGTGCCACCAAAGAGGGAAAAGCGGCTTTCGGTGGCACACCTGCGGCAGCTCCACCAAAAAGGGAAGACTGTCGGAGTGCCACCCTGACGGCGCCCGGCATGCTTTTCCCTGCTGTTTGCCACCCCAGGCATCTGCTTGCTGTAGGCTGATGCCTGAAGCTGGCTCTGGTAGCAGATGAACGCCCTATTCTGCAGAACAGGGAGCCAAAGTAGGATGATCTGTCACATGAAATTATATGCCATATATCAGTTTAAACATGGAACTTGCAGAGGCTAGGAAGAGTGAAAGTGGACCCCCCTCTGCACACATGTAGCTGTGGTGTGAGAACAGCTATTTCCCTCCTGTGCTGAAAGCAGATTGGAAATCCCCACCTACTCCCTGGTTGATTAATTGAGATTTCTCCAGACAGGTGAATCTGGAGTAGGAGCAGCAAGTAGAAGATGCTGTTGAGTATTAGGAATTCGAGACCACTTCTGCCAAAGAGTGGAGCAGAAGCAGCACTTGCTCAAAAGAGGAGTGTCTTTGCATCCAAAGAGAATTGCCCCTTCCTTCTAGTGAGAGAGAGTAAATGTGAGATCTTCAGAAAGAGAGAAAGATGGTCCACTCAGCCAGCTCACTTCATTTCTCCCACCCTTCAGTGCGAAAGACACTCACAGTATATAAAATGCATAATTAGTTTGCATACATATATATATGCACTTTTGAATTGTCTTAATCTTCTAAAATGCTGGAGATTGGACTGAGTATTTCAGATGTTCAAGGGAAATGCCCATCCCCCCTCATCTACAAATTCGTCTGTTCTGCCTAGTGTTTTATGTATTTAAAAATACTCACCTTGTTTTAATAGCAATACTTATTCTATTTGTGAATAGAAATTGGGGGTGGGAGCGGAGGCGCAAAGACATGACCCTACTGAGCTCGGCACACCATCTCTTCTCCCAGCCCCACCCACACTTTTGTTTGTCTGGCTCTAGCCCGGTTAAGAAGACATACTGGAAACCCTTTTCAGATACATTTCTTTCTCTTGTCCCCATTTTCTGTCCTGGGCTGCAGCCTGTCACCACAACATGATGCAATGCCACAGCAATATATGGTCTTGAAACCAATGATGACAACCTTGGCTCCCTCTGCTATCTCGTTATACTGTAGCCATTTGTTCCCAAGATGCTACGTAAGAAGTCAGAAAAGCTAATACAGCTCAAGTTAATTCATGATGTTTCCTAGTTTTTTAAATCTCAGTGAGTTTTGGCTCATCCTCCAGATCAATGTGCCCTACCATGTACAGTATTTATTTTTCAAAAATGAGGTGATTTATTATCCGTAAAATGTCAGACTTATTGTTTGACGAATTCAGGAAACCGTTTATCTGTGATACACAAAACATGTTCACGACATCATTGCTAGCTTGAAACGAAGGAAGTTAAGCACTGCACATAAAATCTATCAGTGTATCACAGCTTATTGACAAATTGTTTGCTCATCAGTCACAAATAAATGCATTTCATTGAAAAATTCAATTCCTCTTTTTCTCTTTGCTAGCAGATACAAATATACTGCAACCACACTTTGCGTTCTCAATCAGGAAGGAGAAGAGCAAAGGGAAAGAGTAAAAGGACGTGAAAATGTATATGTGCAATTTATGTGGCTGCTAATTCATTCAAATAGTAAAATAGTTCACATATTGCTGCTGGTTCTGATTGCTTCTCCTTTCTGTTAACTGTCAGCAATAATTGGAACTGTTTAATGTCAAACTGATCAAGGCCCAGTAGATCAGAATCTTCCTTCAAGAGGTGATAGAGGAAGTCAGCATTCATTTGTTGTTTTAAAATGTTGAAATTACTGTGTTTTGAGAGCAGTATGTGCCCCCCCCCCCGTAACTATATGATAAAAAGGACCTTGAATCTCACTGTACATTCATGACATACAGTAGATCTATTTGGAAAGAGTTAATGGGCCTGCAATAGACGGTAATAGACATTGAATTGGAGTCATTTATGTTGTGTGATGAAGAAGATGGTCTGGTAAAGCTTCAAAGATTATCCCCACTGCTGCATTGTTCAAAGTGAATAGAATCATTTTCCTGCAAACCACACAGTGTCAGTGTGTTTATTTCAGAAGGTAGTTTTTTTAAAAAAATAAACCTTAAAGTTTGCGTTAGAAGCAACCCAATTTTAATATAAATTATAGAACAAGTAAATGGTCCAAAAAAGATTTTTCTGTATGATCAAGAACAAAAATCACTATGAGGTTTGCCTCAGAATCGGTTGTTAACGTAAATATATAATTGTAGTTGCCTGATAAAAGTAATGTTTACCTATAATGGGACAAACACAGACCTCACATAGGCAGGTGTTTCTGTTGACTTCACTAGAGCTGCATCTGCTTACATGGGGACTCAGTTTCACCCAATGTCTCCAGGTGTTGTTAAAGCCTTGCACCAGATAATGAGGAAAAATATAAAGCTTCTGTGCAACCCAAGATGAAATATGTTTTCTTGATGGGAACCACCATTAAAAGAAATATAGCCTATAATGCAAGATAATATAACTGACTACGTTTTGAAAGGGTTAATCAGATTTTAGGTTTCTATGCTAACTAAAATGAAAGGGGAAAAAGTGATACTACTTTATTCAGTGGGTTTAAATTTCTTAACAGACTAGAGGAAAACATTATGGATTAAATGTTCATTTTAATGATGTAAACTGTCTCTGCAAGCAAAATAGGCATTTTGGGCCATGTAGGGGCAAGCATTTTTATGAAAAGAAGTAGAGCTGAAATACTGTACAAGTAATGAGACTCTTTCCCACTGCTAAAAATTCCTAAGGGGGAAAATGTGCTAAAGGAGAAAGTCAACATCATTAAAACAGACTAACTTGTTACTTTACGCTTAAAAACAATGCCTGGGTTTATGAAAACATGAAGTAATCACATACAGAAATCTTCCTTAGGCATGTCAGTAACATCTGATTGCTGCTCTTTGAATACAGTGATGTGCTTTGGCAGTCGGTTTTGACATACTGTGAACTAGAGACAGGTAGATCTTTTATTAGAACAGGAAGTTGAATGTAAAAGCATTGAAATGAATTATGGAAAGCTTTTATTTTTCATCTAAGGAAAACATTTTTGCTAGGATACAGAATAACATGTCAATCAGATTATTCGGTAACCATGCTGTCTCTGGCGGTAGTCTCATTATATGTCATAAACTGAGCGGCATTGTGTTTGTTTGGTATGTGGGTGGGAGACTTGTGAGGAAAACCAAAGTTGCTACATAAATTGTGTTGATGATTTAGTAGGTGGCACTCTTCCTTTTGAATTAATTTTGATCCAAAGTCCCAATATGGAGACACTGGAAATTCAGTTAATGAGATGTTTAAAATTGAGGTCCTGACTGATCATTACAGATAATTTACATTGTTGTCCTTTCTGTGAGATGCCCTGGACAAAATCTAACTGAGAAATTACATTTCCCTTATAAAAAATAACTTACTCTCCCTACCTGTAATTTCTGCTGGCTACAGAAATCAGCTTCTTCTGCAAGTGTTTGTGCACATATACATATATTCCACAGCACTCAGGGTACTCAAGCCAGAGACTTTGGTCAGCAGTACCTGCCAAGGAAGTGCATATGCTCTCAGCATTCTCATGCCTCCAGCTAAGGGCATAAAGGGCAGAGCGTCCCTGACCTCTCAGTTCCTTCTCTCAGCTCATGGCTAGGAGTTGGAGGGGCAGTGAAACCTAGTGCTCACTGTTTCTTCTTGCTTATTAGCAGGTTTTTTTCTCCCCTTCTATAACTAGTTAGTAGTTAAGACGAGGAATACTTGTGGCACTGTAGAGACTAACCAGTTTATTTCAGCATAAGCTTTCGTGGGCTATAGCCCACTTCATTGGATGCCAGTAGTTAGTTAGTAGTTAGCATAGTCATTAGTGTTTAGTTAGCTAGTGCTAGTTTTATAGTGTTTCCTTTTTTCACCTCTTTAGGGGATCTTTCTGTTTTGTTCCTGGGGTGGTACTCTGGAATCATCATAGTTATGCATAAATTATGAAGCTTTAAAAAGTGTTTATCTTTTGACGCGGTCACGATTACTAATGACAGCCATCAGTAATGCCATTAGCTGTTTAAATGAAGAGCCTGGTATGGACAAATTTAGTATTTGCAATGCTTTTTCTAAGAGAATACACAAGTCTACAGAGACCCATCTGACCGAGTATCTCATGGCGAGATCACCACCACTCACCAATACCATCTACATTGATGCACACAAGATCAGTACTGATGACTCCAATACCGATCACTTTGGTACAGGTAAAGCCTATCACCACTCTTTTGGTATGAAGACCTCCGCACCATGGCATTGACATCTTCACAATTGGTGCTGATAACTATGGCACTGCTGTTCTCTCTATCATTGACTCTCCCAGGAATTTCTGGTAGCCAGAGACTTGCACTGCACAGACCTATCAGACTTTCCTAGCCCAATAGATAATGGCTCTGATACCAGCACTGGCATTAAAGAAGCTAATTGTACCATTGAATCCCTCCAGTACAAGCACTTCAGATACACCTAATGACCTTGCACCACATCTACCCAGGGAATACCCTTTTTCACCTTCAGATGCTAAAAGTAGTAGAGAAGCTTCCCCAGTTAGATTCTAGGAGCCCATCTCTTTCCCACCATGCATAGTGGGGTGACACTCTAGAGAGGGAACTTACTATAATATCCATAGGTCCTTGGCTGAGGATAAAATACATAAAATATCTTCTTTTGTTGTCTGTCCACCAGCTATTTAGCTTACCTCCATGGCCTTACTGGGTACCAGGGGGCATTCTGTGAACCACAAGATTTGTCTCAGCCACTCAATCTAGACTGAGGTCTGTCACCACAACCTCCCAGAAAAGATTCTGTGCCTTCTCAAGTGGCTCAGTCTGTTATCAGCTTGCCTTCATCAGATGATGTACAAGAGGAGGAACAGCCACCGCCTTCACATCTTTCACCTTTCTCATTGGATGAGAGCCATAATACCTGAAACCTCTTCATCGGTTCTGGATGAATACAAATATTTTCAGAATTTCACAAACTACTAAATATATTACACACATATGTGTCTGGATAGGTAGCTTTATGTATTAGTGATGGACTTGTGAACACTCGCAAGCTTATCTGGCAAACACCATTCTCTCTAGCACCAAACTCAAAGACAGTGGACTGCTGCTATCAGACTGCAGGTTCACTAGTAGTGGCATCAGTAAATAAGAGGACCAGACGGGAGAACTTCATATTTACCCCTTAGGACAACAAGCCAAAGATGTTTTGTTTGTTTGGAAGGACAGCTTATTCTAGATCTAGCTTTCAAATTGTGTGCTATCAGGCTCTGTTGTCAAAATATGACTTTATTAACTGGGATTCACAGAACAAGCTGGCAGAAATATTGCTTCGGGATATAAAAGGATTTTAAACCCATCATAGTTGAAGACCAACTTTTAGACAAGAGATAGCCGCAGGCAGCTCTTGACACTGCAGACTGCTCTCACCATGCAAAAATCTTCCTGGATCCACAATTCAGGCATACACAGGGAAGTTCAGAACACCACTGGAGACTTCCCTTTTGAGTGGTGCAGCAGTCTTTTTAGGGGAAAACCTTTGAGGCTTTACACTTCCTTTAAAGACTCAAGATCTCTAGGAGTTTATACACCAGTCCCAAGAGAAGGCATATAGGCCTCAACAGTACCATCAGTTCTCCTTTCAACCTATGCAGGCTGACCTCGCCAAAAAGTGGCACAAGTTTCAGTGAGGAAAGCCTTCTGTTCTGGTTTCAACAAGTTTGGCACAATAGCTTTCAGCTGGTATCTCCATCCAACACCCACATTCTAGATATTTTCAAGTACCTATTAAAGTAAACAGGTTTTTTTTGATTCCATAGAAATCTACCTTATGACTAATTCTGCCATTCTCCCTTTTGTTTCATGGACATTATTTCCTCCTGTCCCATGATGGGGAGATTTCTGAAAAGCTTCACAGGGATTTGCAATCAGTATAGAACCTGTCTCTCCCGGGGACCTTAATTTAACATTTTCAGGACTTCAGGACTTCCACTTGAACCATTGGCTTTGTGTTCTTCCTTCCATTTGCCAGATAAAACACCTTTTCTAATTGTAACATCAGCAAGGAGAGGTGGGAGAGATTCAAGCTTTAAAGAAAGGGACTCTATATACAATATTTTATGAGTGAGGCTTAAGCCTTTTCCCAGAACTTTTTATTGACAGTGGTCTCAGAATTTCACCTAAAATGAGGTCATATATTTACTGATATTCTTTCTGAAATTTCATGCTTAGAGATGAGGAGAGAAAGAAATGTAATTGAGGGCAAAGAGAATTTACCCACTTCTTATTTTGGAAATGTGGATGTTAGGTTTTTACTTTTTTTAATCACTACACCACTATGGAGAGGCGAGACTTGGTGGATGTTCTCAGGGCTCTCTCATTTTTCACAGCCAGGACAAAACAACTTAGATCCTTACCAAGAAGCTTTGCAGTTTACACAGAGAGAATGAGAGGCCAGGTGGTATCAGCACAACACATTTTCAATTGAATATCTCCCTGCATCAGGACATGTGATGACTTGGCAAAGGTGAGACCATCAGCAAGTTGCACATTCTGATAGGTCTCACACTACCTCAGTGGCCTTTCTTTATAATGTTACAATTATAGACACTTTCAAAGCACCTGCTTGGTCTTTGGTACACTGCTATGCACACTCACTCAACATTATACCATCATAGGTGAAGCATACAGACCCAATGCAAAAAGTTTGGAAAGTTTATGCTCTGCTCACTTTTTAAGAAGGTTCCAAGTTCCCATCACCAAAGAAATACTGTTTGGAAGTCCCCAGCAATGGAATACATATGTCCACAACCACTCAAGGTGAATGGTTACTTGGTTACAGAAGAAGAAATGGTTACTTATCTGTACAAAAACTATGGTTATTCAAGACATGTTGTGCACATATATAACCCATGGCCACTGTCCATATATTCCACCCTGTCTTCCTGCTACACCAGAGTCTACCAACATCAGGATTTTGATGGTTAAGGAACTGACTAGGGATCAGGACGGCCCCACCCTGCCTTGGTCAGAGGTATGGGGATACTCAGGGCACATGTGCCGCCCAACAGTCATTGCTAACCAAAAGTCTCTATCTCAAGTGTACTGGGCATGTACATAGCAACCGCGGAACATATAGTGTATGTGCATAACACATCTTCAGGAATCACAGTTACTATACAGGTGTTTCTTTTTGGTCTAAGCTGTTGTGTAGTGTAGATCTGTGCTTTGTAAAGATTATGGGTTTCACTTAAGAGGTGGTTACATTTCAGTGAAGGGTAAAGTGATCCCTGTACAGTTTTTTTGTTTTGTTTTGTTTTGTTTTGTTTTTTAAAGTCCAGTTTGCGAAGTTAGCTGAGTACTTTGGAATCTTTTGATGAAAGATGTTATATAATAGTTTTCATTACACCCCAGTGAACTTCATTATTTTTATTTTAACAATTTTTGTAAACACCAATACAGTGGTATCAGAGATCATCGCATGAAAATGCTGTATAGCTACATATTGAATTTTACTGTCCGCTATGCTCAGCACAAACAGGCACCTTACCTGACCATTTTCAACCTGAAAATGTTATTAGAAGAATCTTTCTGGCAATCAGTGTTACATTAAATAATGCTTGACCATGAGGTCTATATCTTGCATCTGAAAGTCTGTGCTTGCCTAAGGCACAGAGGCACTAAGTGTCAGAGACAAGTTAAGAAATCAGGAGTTCCTGGCTTATGATGGCCCTGTAGACAAAGTTTTCTCCTAAATGTCAAAAAGTAATTAATAGTAGTAAAAGTTGTAATAGTAACTTAACAATGGTATATTGTCTTTGAAGGATGAGTCATATGTGTTTGTATACAAGACACAGGAATCTCTCATAAAGTTTCTGCATTAAGATCCATTTTTATAACAAACAGTTTAGCATGGCATGTCAGTCCTTTTGTCTTTTGAAGTAATGACTTGAATCTTATTCTGGAAGTGTCACCCAGAGAGTAATTATCTTCGTGTTACTATTCAAAAACAGAGTTTGGTTGATTTCTTTTAACTTGACAGCCATGTGTCTTTGGTTCAATAAATGTTATCAGGCATTCTTTGGCTGCTCCTATTGCATCAACTTTAATTAGTTTTTGATTGCTGTTAATTTCACAGCTTTTTCTCTTTAATAAATTGCATCAAAATGGTTTAGTTTTTGTTGCAGCAAGTTTAATTGGTTTTGTACTTTGCTTACTCGAATTTACTTGCTCTTTTTTCAATAAATTACCCACCAACTTCATACTCTGAAGATACCCAGATAGATTCTGAAGCTGATGATTAAAACAGCATATAGAAGTTCTGAATATTGAACACTTGTCACAAGTGCTCATGGGAGAACATGTCTGTATGTTCAGACTACATAACCCAAATATGGGTCACAACACCTCGGTAATGGGCTTGGCATAATAGAATAACTTATATTTTTGGCTCTCTGCGTAAGACCATTAAGCGTTGGTTTTGGTTTTTCGGGGGTGGTTGTTTTTTTTGGTTTGGCTGTCTACCACACCCTCTCTTCAGGTTTCCCCACTATTAGTGAAAGAATGACATTCCTCATGATCAATAATGTCTTTAATTCTCTGTGGACCCAGTGTTTAATCCAGGGTTTTCCAAATGGTGGATTGTGTGATCATTGTAGAAAGGTGTTGGGCATGATGTGAAGGGGAGACCCCAGGGGTGAGAGGGCCAGAGACCAAGCCCACACTGAATTAACCCTGCAATGGCATCTCCTGTCCCATGGATGTAGGCTCAGCTCTTCACTCTGAGCATTGTCCTGGCACACAGAGTTCCAGCCCCACTCTCATTTGGTCTAGCCACTGCCTGTCATGATGGAATGGTGGCAGGGCCAAAATTGAGTGCTGCTGCAACCTCCTGCACCAGGTTACAATGCCTGGAATGGAGAGCTGGGCTGAACTCCATGGGACAGGAGCAGCTGTTGTAGGGTGGGTGGCCTCGTTCTCCCTTCCCAGGTCCTCACTTCTGCACCATGCCAGAATTAGGGTCACTTTTCTGAGGTGGGTGCTGCTGTGGCTGGTCAATACCTCCTTAGTAGGGTGATGAGGAACAAGGGGAAGATGCTGGCCTATAATTTGTGCCCCTCCCCCCATGAATTTGGACCCTGAGTGGGTCTCAAAAAAAGGCATAATGCAGTGGGTGAGTGTAACCGTGCCTTTGTGGTTCACAGCTGAGAATACCAGATTCAGGACAAACTGCTGAGAAATAAGGGAGGCACACCCCAGACTGGAGACTAAACCCCCACAGGATATACCAAACCAACAACAAAAGTAAACTTCTGTTTCACCGCACAAGAAATCATAAAAGCAGTTTCCTTAGGCTTTCCAGTCCTTGTATTACCACTGAAAACACCAGACTTAGAGATGAGTGGTTCTTTAAAACCAATCTTTTCAAATAAAAGGTTCTTCTGATCGCAAAGGACCAGCCATACATCCAGCTCAGTATATAACTTAGATCTTAAACAAAAATCACACTGGTACCAATCCTTTACTATCTAAAATTTAATGGTTAATTCATAAAAAGAAAGAAAAGTGAGAGTTCAAATTGGTTAAATGACTCAAATACATAAAATAATTGCAAAGTTCTTGGTTCAGGCTTGTAGCAGTGATGGAATAAATTCCTGGCTTGATAAGTCACTGGTTGCTTCCAAATCATTGGAAGGTCCTCAGTCCCTTGGTTAGAATGCTTGCATTAGTATAAGTCCATAGTCCAGAGGTTTGAGTAGGAAAGAGGCTGGAGCAGGATAGAGGCAAAATGGAGATGTTTCCAGGGCCTCTTATAGCTTCTGCCATGTGGAGGGAAACCCATTGTTTTAAACAAAGCCCTCAGTACAACTAGTGGATAATTACAGGTAGCAGACAGGAGTTGGAAGTCACATGGGCAAGTCACCTGTCCATCCCTGATTTCACTTAGTCATAGCAGGAAGCCATTACCTATACTTCAGATGGAACTTCCACAGGAAAGTCCATTCAGTTGGGTGTCTCCCATTGTCCATTGTGAGTTTAGTGTCCTTTAATGGGCCATTCTACTTGAATATTTCCTTCAAGATGTATAGGCTAAATACCTTGTGGGCGTTACCCCAGGAGCAAACATTTGAAATATGGGTATAGAGCCAATACTCATAACTTCAAATACAGAAATGATACATGCATAATCATATTCAGAAAATCATAACCTTTCCATAGACATCTTACATGCCACATTTTGTACAAGATTTCTTACAAATATATAACAGTGGTTGCAACAACTATCTGTATGGTCGTATTTTAATCAGATAATGTCACAAAGGGTCACCTTACTAAAACATTTGAGAACCATTTCTCTAATCAACTTGTAAGAGTCCTATGAGACTCAGGATTTGAATAGAGTATCTCAGGAACTCATCCCAGAATTGCAAGAGATGAGCTGTCAGTAGTCCTTCCTTCTCTGGTAAGAATTTCCATTAATGGGGTGCTTATGGAGGTGGGGAAGATTTGGAGTGGAAGACAGTTGATGTGTAAGGATGCCAAATATGGGTAGCCCAATGAGCAGCAAAGCATGGGATGGACCAAGCTATTATTATAAATGTTAAATTATAATTATTATTCTCCTGATAACTGACATTAAAACTACTTTGGCCTATGGAAGTGAAAAACTCACATAATGAAACAGATATAATATAACAATTGTTCAAGGCCATTTGTAATGTAGTTTCTGTTGTATAGGTATATCACTGCTAAGAGAAGACTTTATATAGACAAAATGCTTGTAAGTAGTAAGCCATTGAGGGGGACTTTATGCATTGTGTATGGAGATTTTTCAATAATCTTAATATAAAATTGTTTGTAGTACAGTATTTCCCAAAGGCCCCAATCAGGATAGAGGCTCCACTGTAGATACATACAGGAAGACATTTTCCTGTTCTGCAGGGTTTGTAGAATAAGAGGACATGAATACAAATATGGAGGATAGTGGGGAAGGATACAATCAAAATTATAACTAGATTTTACAATATGGCTACTAATCTGGAAGTCCAAAAAAAATCACCAGGAAATGGATGCATCATTATCAGGACCATTATGATTAATTCCTGTCATGTATTATTCCAGAAATTTGAAGAAAAACTTGTTGTAGGGTGTCCCATGTAGCTATCCTCTCAAGGATCCCACACACGAGGATTAATCAGAATATGTCCCGTTGTGATTTGTAAATGATCCATATACAAGAAGAGTAATATAGAAGAACAATATGTGAGTGAGAGGCCAGCATGATGGGTAAAATAAAACATTATGTTTGAATTCAAGTTATGTTTATATGATTATTTCTAACCAACTTAACTGAAAGTTGCCCTTTTAGGCCAATACACCTCTTACTTTCTCACAGCCTGAGAGAGGAAGTGACATCTTCATCTGTCCACTTCTATTTAAAAAAAAATTAGTTTCCTGACACTCACATCTCTCCTCTACAAGCCTTAGTTTAAAACATCATGACATCAGTTTTGTGGTATTCTAAAATAAGAATGTTGTAAAGGTACTTTCAGGTCCATTGTTAAGAGTACATTCCTGTCTGATAAAGAAGAAGGTCTTTATCTGCTTTCATTACGAGGATCAGGTTTCACTTTTGAATAGTCTCCCTTCTGAGTAGTCCTCCTTCGGAACTTCAACATCTAGCAGACCTTTTACATTGCCACTCAGAAGGGCATCTAGAGACTAGGGATAATCAAAATTGATATTTTCCATGAACATATTTGAAAATGTTTGAAAATGGGTTTTTTATTGAAAATTTCTTACAGATTTGTGTGGTTTTTCAATTAATCAAAACACCTCATTGAAAAAAATTGAATTTTTTTAACAAAATTAAAAAATTCAAAGAAAATACTTGGTTAATTTAAAAAAGGCATTTTTCAATGGACAAACTGTTTAGTGAAAATATTTCAACTACCCCTACTGAAGACTATTTAATTGTTCATTTATTAAGAACATGTTATCTTCTTTCTTTTATGGTCATCTTCCATAATTTGTTTTCAGGTTGCTTCTGTTCATCCTCCATTTTAAATAGCCTTGAAATAGATCCAGTTTATCTCAAAGGTTCCTCTACCAAGAGAGTAACGATTTCACATTGATTACTATTAAGGCTACATTTACATCATGGAATCCATGACTTTTAGAGACTTCTGTGACATTCTCTGCTTCAGCCTCAGGGGCTGCAGGACTCAAGCTGACAGACAGTGGGGCCCTGGCAGGATTCCAGCAACAGGCGACAACAGCAACAAGCACCAGGGTAGCCCTTGTAAAGTTCCAGCCACAGGTGACAGACTCCTGAGATGGCCCTTCTCAGGGTTCCAGTGATGGACAACAGCCTTGTGGGGGATTGGGGGCCATGTGCGGAGGACACCTCAAGCAAGTGGCTGGGATGGCCTGTTTTCTCTTTGGGAAGTATGGTCACCCTGCAGATCCCAGCTGTTGTGGGCAGAGGGGGAGCTGGCACAGGGGGAACTTCACAGCTCCCAGTTGCCATGGTGATGGGGAAAATCATGGAGCTGCAGCAGCAAAATTCAGAGACTGGTCACTGCTTCTTTGATTTTTTGTTTATTGCCCATGATCTGTCCATGACTTTTACTAAAAATAACCATGACAAAATCTTAGCTTTAGTTGTTATGTGTGGGATCTATTTATATTTATAAATACCCTCCCCCATCACAAACACCCCATGATTCTAAATGTTTCCTTGAGACTTGTTAATACTGAGTTACTTACCAACAGGAGAACATTAACTTATTTCAGGTTTGCCAATGTTTCCTGCAATTACCTCATCCTTCACAAATATGTCTGTGATATCCTGCTCAGAACACCCAGAACTATGAGCCACTTTGTTACTCATCTTCCTTTGCAAGAGCGAGAGCTTTGCTGCTGCTTCTGCATATTAGCTCCCTCACACCAGCCTGATTGCACGGCCAACAAATTCTTCAAGACTCTGCCAGTCTAAACCTTGCCTTGCAAGTACAGTAACTCCTCACAGTGTTGTTCCATTGTTACATTACTGATCAATTAGAGAATATGCTTGTTTAAAGTTGTGCAATGCTCCCTTACTTAGGCGCCGATTTTAGCTGGTGCTGGTGTCACCCCCTGCCCCGCCCCTTCCCTGCCTCCATTCCAACCCCTTCCCAAAATCCCCGTCCCCGCCTCCTCCTCTGGGCAGGCCCCGTTTTCCTCCCTCCCAGGCTTGCCACACGAAACAGGCTTGCTGTGCGAAACAGCTGATTCACAGCAAGCCTGGGAGGGACGGGGGAGAAGCGGAGTGGCAGCGGCGCCCTGAGGGGTGAGGTGGAGGTGAGCTGTGGCAGGGGGATGGAGCAGGGAGCTGCAGAGCACCCACCATTTTTCCCCATGGGTGCTCTAGCCCCAGAGTACCCATAGAGTCGGCGCCTATGCTCCCTTATAATGTTGTTTGGAAGATGTCTCCTTTGTCCACTGCCTGCAGGAAGAGCAGCCCATTGGAGCTAGCTGGTGGGGGCTTGGAACCAGGATGGACCGGCAGCCCCCCATTAGCTCCCCGCTCCCCTAAATTCCCTGTGCGACAGCTGCCCAGCAGGCTATCAATTGCCGGCAGTTCAGTTGTCCCTCCCCACACTGCCATGTGCTGCTCCTGCCCTCTGCCTTGGAGGTGCTCCCGGGAGCCTCCTGTTTACCCCTCCCCTTTGTTTCCCCCTCACAGTAATGTAAGGGTGCCCCCCACTCCCTGCTCCTGCACCCTGCTTAACCCTTCTCCATAGAGCAGGGTAGGGACATGACAGGGCTGAGGATGGAGGGAGCTTGCTGGCTCCAGCTGTTGTCTCAACTTCCTGATCTACTTTAAAAGGCAACGTATTTAGGATGGTTTCAGCGTACTTAAAGAAGCAATATGTATCTCTCTCACACACACAGGGTATGTGTCTCTTTCTGCCATGTTGTCTCCTTTCTCTCCATTTGTGCTGCCTTGTAAGAGGCTACATTAACAACGTGTTAACCCTTGGGGACTCAGCTGAATGCTAGTTCATCATTTAGCAGTAAGGCATTCCCTGGGAAATATCCCACCTTCTTCCATCCTCTAACTTCACCACCTTAATCAAGCTTCACAATCATCATTCTGTGTACAGTATTAAATTGTTTAAAACTTATACTGTGTGTGAGTTTATATATAATATAGTTTTTTGTCTAGAGAATTTTTTTCCTGGAGTCTAAACCCCGCCCTCCATTTACATTAATTCTTATGGGGAAATTGGATTCACTTAACATTGTTTCGCTTAAAGTTGCATTTTTCGGAAACATAACTACAATGTTAAGTGAGGAGTTACTGTAACAGTCAGTGAACTCCAGTTCCTGAGTTCCCCTGAGACATCTCCCTACAGTGTCCTGTCCCTCTCGTTAGACACTCACAGAAATTATTAGTTTAGCTGCTCCAAGCGAAAGTTTCAGAAAATTTCCAAAGTTTTGCTTCCTGTGAGGCTGTTAGGTTACTTGAAGACTCACACTTCACTTTTATACACAGCAGTGAGAGAGTTTAATAGAACAAGAATGTTTTTATTAACAAAGAGCAGAGATTTCAGTGATACTAAGAGAAACAAAACAAAATCGAACACACTTATTAGTGACTAACACTTAGCAAGCTACAATCTTTGTCTAAGCAGGTTTATTTTTTTTCACATCAAGTTACCAGCATCTCCAGGCCAGGGATCTTATGTTCAAAGTGATGGATAATTAAATGTCTTCTTTCTCGCCTTATTACCCAAAATCATTGTATCTGCCTTAAGAGCCAGGAAGGATTCCTGGGGTGCTGACTCTGTCCCACAGCGTGCTCACTAAGCTGGTGCTTGTTGGCTTGATAGCTTTGTGTACTGTATATTTAAATGTACTTTTATTATCCTCTGCCAGTAATGAAGCCATTCAATCAAGCAAATACATATTCCTGGTTTTATGCACTGCCTCCAAAACACATTTTAAGAACATATTTCCAGCACACACACAGAACTCTTTGCATACAATCTGTACGTACATCCTTTTGATGTATTTTCGGAGCCAGCACATTTCCAGTTATGATAATTTATGACTCATTTTAGATACATATTATGACAACACTGTGCTAGAGGTAATGAATGGGTCAGCCCCGATGCAAGTTACAGTATGGTGGGCTCTCTTCCCCTATCACTGAGGAATGCCCAGGGTCACAACCTATTTCCAAGCCCCAGAGATAAGGTTGAGATTTTGTCATGGATATTTTTTAGTAAAGGTCACGGACAGGTCATGGGCAATAAACAAAGATTCATAGAAGCCTATAATCTGTTCTTTACTTTTACTAAAAATATCTGCAGGGATTGGGAGGGAACAAACAGTCGGGGGCTCACTGCCAGCCATCGTTCCAGCCCCACCACTGCTCCTGTGGTGAGAGGTGACGGCCATTGCTCCATCCCGGCCCCAGCCCTGGCTGCTGCTCCAGCCCAGGCGTCTTGCCGCTTCTGCAGCTCTGCTGCTCTGGCAAGGGGTGAAACCAAAAAGTCACAGAGGTCTGTTAAAGTCACAGAATCCGTGACCTCAGTAACAAAATAGTATCCTTTGGGTAAGGATACAATCTTTAAAGTTTAAAACTGTCACTCTGGAGATCTCACATCTTACATTATCATGTAATTAGTATCTTTTAATTTCCAGAGTTCAAGAATGTTTCCTGTTAGACTTCTTTCCTAGGAATGACAACACATTATTCATTGCTTGTTCTGTGTCCACCAATACTCATATGCATCAAGTGCTGAAGAAATCAGACGAATGGGAGTGAATTGCCATGTAGAGATTCTTCCAGTGCTAGCTAACAACTAGGCTCACAGAACAAGCAGAGGAAAAAACCTCAACATTAGTAACTCTACTTTTATAGTTTATTTTCAGCACTTTCAGTCATTTTAACTCCTGGCTATTAACACTCAAACTGCTCTAGTGTCACAAATAGGTTGCTTAACAGAAGTATCTGCATAACAATCCCTTGAAAGTTGATAATTTCCATGTGTAAATTTTCACGTCCGCACCATTGAAATGTACAGATTATTCTTGAGCTGCTCATGTCCTCTTCAGACAGACACGGCCTTTTGTCATTTTTAGTCAGAAGCATTTTTGCTGCACATTACATAAATTCTTCTTTGTGAGGGAAATCAAGAAAGAAGTTGGTAGCATTTTCTAAGATGGCCAGTTTGATAAATTTCCCATTTGAAATGCTCACTATGCGTTGCACGGTAATATGACATTTTGAAGCTTTTAGTTAGTATTATACCATAGATTTCTTTCTGTAAGTAATGCACATGTTGAACATGGAGCAATGGGCACATTAGAGATTGATCTCACCACATATGAAGTGGGGGGAACATTGTCTGGGCTTTCTGAAAGAAGGCAGTGATGCTTTATGGTAGCAGGGTGGAGGGTCAGAAACTGCTGCAAAAGGTGAGTGATGGTCAGCTGTGCGGCACTGACTCTCTCTTCCCTTCCCTCCAGAATGTGAGGTCAGAAGGCTATAAAGATGCAAGACCTGCACGTTAGAAGCCCTTTTTCCATGCAGCAAGCGAGACAGCAGTTTCGGACCTCCTTTCCTTCCCTCTTCCTGCCAGACAAACTGTTAACCTAAAAACCATGTAAAAATATTTACTTGCTACAAAAGTTTTGCAGAAGGGACTGATTCTCCTTTTGTTTGTATAGCACCAAGTATGACTGAAAAGCAGTCATGATAGGAGTCTTTGGATGTTACCTGAGTAAAATATTATTTTCTTCACAAACAAAAATACAAATACCTACTTTTACAATATACCAGTCCTTTCATAACAGGATACTTTGGCCAATAGAAAATAACAGGCTGTAGCTAAGTATAGTTGGTTTTGTCTTGAGGCCTTAATTCTAGTAGCTGGTCTTAAGGACATGTCTACACAGACCGTGGCAGTGAGCTTCCCAGCCTGGGGGTGACAGACTTAGCATAACAAGGCTGTGCTAATGCTCTAAAAATGGCTGTGCTTTGAAGTTGCAGCCCTGTCTGGAGCATCCCTCTTCCTAAGCTTCAGAGCCCAAACTCCTACTGGAGGTGAAACTTTGAAAGACTGTTCTATGCAGCTATTTATAGAGTGCTAGTGGGAGCCCTGGTCTGTCAACCCAAGATGGGAGGCTTGCTGCCCTAGACGGTGTCGACATACCATAACTAACAATACAAATCACCAGAGGCTTTAGAATTGATGAATTATCCCCCTTCCAAATGAGCTTGACAAGAATCTTTTAAATCCTTGTGCTTCCAATTCTTTCCATTGTGTTTTTGTGATGGTGAAATCATGCCGTATGATATACTGTAAGTAAACACATGAATACAATGACAACAGATTTTACAAAAACAAAGCTGTTGTGTTGTATGTATTTTCTGTATGAAGGCCATTTCTAAGGTTACAGTGGCAGTTTTTTACTTTGATCAGTCGTAATATGCATCGTTTGTTTTGTTGTTGTTTTTTCCCTGCGCTTCTAAACCTTGGCATTATACAGTTTCCTCTTTCAAAAAGAATCAGAAAGGTTTTCTAGGTTTTTATTTGTAATGGAAAGTTTTGACACTTTTTATTCCTTTCACTATCAGCACTTGATGTGTGTTGTCTCTGCAAATACTGTTGAAATAACTATCCTCATTTATTCTTTGATATCCTTTGGGTGGGCAGGTGCTTTAGGTCAAATTATAGCTCATTCAGCCAGAACTGTGGTAACAACAATTGCCAGCCTAAGGCCAGTTCTTGCTGTTAAGATTTGCAGGGCTGCAATCTGTGATTACTTAGGGTTCTTACACTTTCACCAAACATTTATTGCTGCAGCACTGTATCTTATAAAAGAAGAAAAGAGACAACACCAAGTAGAGTTTAACTGAAAAGCTTCTGTGGTAACCCTTCACTAGATCAATGATTTTCATCTCAGGATTAAGAATGCAATATGTCATTAGGTGATTGTTGTTATTAATTATCTTTTAAAGCACTAAAATGTGCTAGGCACCTCGGAGAAACAAGTAACATTATTCGTACTCCAAAGAGTTCACGGTCCCAATATGACAGAGCATATCAAGAGAGGGTCAGAATCAGACTGTGACCCCAGACTAAGGCTACAGTTAGTTCTGAGTGGGCACACCTTGCACCCACACAGCCACTTAATCAATTCACTGAGGCTCTGTATGAGCACACATGTCTACACAGCTGGAGTTCCTTGCAGGATCAAGGAGTAAAGGGGAATAGGATAGGCGGGACAAAGGTAAATAACAAATGACAATAATTAAAAATTGCGTGGTTATTCAGAAAGGCACATATACATCTGGATGTCTGTTTTACTATGTTGACTGTAACTCCCCTTGCTCTTCTCATAGGTAGACTGCAGAGGTGAGTTTTAGGAGGGGTTAGAAGGAGATGAGGGAAGCACTGTGGCAAAAGGTCTTGGGAAGACATTGCAAGCATGAACAAATGTACGGAGATATTTGTGATAGGAGATGAGCAGGGAATTGAGGGAGGTGTCATCGGGGGAGTGAAAAGGCAGGAAAGAATACAAAAGGAGATGAGATCAGATGTGATCAGGACCTGTGCATTGTAGGGCATTGAAGGTAATAAAAAAGGAGTTCTGACTTGATGCATAACATCGTGGGGAACCAGGGAACTGAGTCAAAGTGGGAAGTGTGGTTGAAGCTGGAGGAAAGAGGAATGGCTTTGAACAGCAAGAGATGAAAAACAGAGTCTACAGTGAGTCAAGAGGGGAAATGCTTAAGGCATGGATGAATGATGTGGATGAGCAGATTTTTGAATGTTGTGAGGGGAAAAAGGCAACAGGATTTGCCCACAGCCAGGTATAAAGGGAGAAGGGGGCAGGATCAGGGGAAAGTAGAGGTGGAGGCTGGGTATATCTCTTCTATATTCAATGAGCCATAAGTTGGGCTCCCATGGCTCTTCATCACTTGGTTCAACACCCCCGGAATGTTTAGATGATGGCAGCCTATCCCTTAACATTTGGTATTAAGGAAGAGATGGACTGCATAGGGTTTTCTAAAGATTTCCTTGGGGAAATTGTGGATTCTGGGATCCTGTCACTCTCTTGGTGGTTCCAGTATGGTAGACCAACCAGATAGCAAGTGTGAAAAATTGGGATGAGTGTTGGGGGTAATAGGAGCCTATATAAGAAAAAGCCACAAATATTGGGACTGTCCCTTTAAAATTGGGACATCTGGTCACCCTACAGTAGGGGGACCTGTAACCAGTGAACTTGGCCTTACTTCACTGTCTCAAAAGAAGCTTGCCTTGGAGGAAAAGATAGGATAAGTAGCCATGTCTTGGGTTTTACCCTGGAAAGTGACAAGGCCAGGTGTGATATGTGTTTTCTTTGTTTGTATTTTAGCTATCCATTATTTTATACTCTACACCTTTAATAAAAATATAAGTATGTCACATAGTACTGATGATCTTTCCACTACTCAGTGTATCATATAAATCTCCCAGTACATTGCAGGATTGGACCTTTATATTTTCCACTGAATGAATGTGCAAACTCCTTGATCTCTCAATTCCCCTCTCCTTTTTATCAGTGGAAGACAGGTGTCTCAAGACAAAAAGCCCTAGTGATCTACGTGTGTTTACATCACACAACTCTCTCTCTCTTTCTCTCTCTGCATAACAGATAAGGCTAGGTATTATTTGAATTATACAAGCCAAACTAGATAATGTCTTTACATAAGTTTTCATAAATACAGATATTTACAAAGTCAAATATTTACACATCTTGACAATAAGAAAAGCTATCACGAGGGTGAATCTGAGATTATACATAATCTACAGCAGAATTCTACAGTTTAATTTACAGCTTGAAAAATATTTAGAGTCAGATCCTCAGCTGCTGTTAAACAATATAGCTTCACTGAAATATAGAACTAGAGCTACATTAATGTAAATGACCTGAGAATCTGGTCCTTCATCTCTCACTTTTCCCATAACAAAGAAAAAGCAGCCTTGCTTGCTTGCTTAAGTTTTATGCCCATCAGTTTGCTTGTCTTGCTATCCCATTTTTAATCATGGAGAAAGCTGGAGAAGGCTCAGTTTTTTCTTAATTAGGAGCTTTGGCTCCATGTTTAACACTGGACAATTGTGGCATCCTGCAGTTGGGTCTTGTGTTTAAATTATAAATGCTCAGGATAATGAGGACATTTGAATTGTTGCATATCTCTGTCATAAAATGTTAATTGTTGCCCTACTTGTTGACTAGCCCACATTTTAAAATGATTTAACTGTCAAACTTACTCACATTTTTCATAGACTAAAAAACAGATACTGATTTTTAGCTCCCAGTTACAATTCATATTTAGTTAACCACACTCTTTCTAAAATCTAAGATTGGTTTTAAACATGCAGTTTTTCTTCCAGCATAAGTATATGGTTCTCCCGCACAGCAACATTCTCTGAAGATGTGAATGAATATATATTTATATAAAACTATATAAATATCTAATATCTGGATTTCTTTATCATTTCTCAGTTCATGGAGATAGCATAACTTTTATTTGCTTTAATGTGACTATGATTATCTGAGCTGGATTTAAAGCATAAAGGGGGATTTCATTTTCTTCACCTGACAATGACAAATAGATACCTTTGTCCCTTTAAGAGAAAAGAGGAGAATAAAATTGAATAGATGAAATGCACTAACAAAACCCAGCTGGAGGGTTCTAAGTAATTGACAAAAGCATTTGATTCCCAGGACTAATTTAAGGCAGCATTTTCCAAAGTGTAGGGCATGCTCTCCTGGGCAAAGAAATTGGGAGGTACAGAAGATTGTTCAATTGTTCTCCAGAGTATCACTTTTATTTAAAATTAAAAGTAAGTTAGTAAATCTCTAGCTGTTAAGGTTGTGGCAAAGATCTGGGAAACATGATGTGAAAGTAGCTGATGCAGCAGGGCTTGTCTCAGTTTGCAAAGAACCTGAAGCAATAGCTCTCTAAGATATGAATTGCCCTGTTTATATCAATGGGTTGAATGAAAATGCCCTAGATGACATTTTAAATGGCAACAATGTTAAAGATTTCTGCTCATCTAAGCATAGTAAAGGAAACCAAGTATCATGGTCTTTAACTATACCTGATAGGGGTGGGAACACAAGAAGTTTCATTGTTCTGAGGGAGAGCTCAGGTTTCAAAATCCTCAACCTCTTGCAATCACTCTTGTTTAGCTTCCAAATCAATCTTATTATCTTAAATAACAACAAAATATGTAACTAAACTTACATTTTTTCCTGAACTCGTTCTGTTTAGGTTTCTCCTACCAGGGACCTTCTGTCCCTATTCCTAGTATCTTCTGCCTCAGAGAACAACAGTCAATCCTATTTTATACCCCTAGGTTAGAGTTAATAGAGCTCATCTTGTCTGAGTTAAACAAAAAATAAATCTGCACCCCTGTGTAGCTCTTAACTCCTAGCATTCTGTCAAGGCTGACTGTTAAAATGCTTGTAAATTTCACACAGACAAGTAAAATGTGCCTTTTTATATCAATAGGTTGGGGACATTAAATTGAATAAAATCTTCAAAATGAAATTCTTATAAATGTTTGTATATTTTGTGATTTGTCAGTATATATTACTAAAGTTGGTACAATGAAGAACATAATTCAAAAAGGGGCTTTGAAAAGTTTACTCCTAGATGTTTGCATTAGTTACTACAGTTCTGTTCTTGCTTATCCTTGCGGAGTGCTTTCTATAGATCCTTCTATTTGTGTTATATTTCATTATTGATTTTATCACTGTTATCACTTTCCAGATTAATATGCACTAAAAGAAGACATGTATGTTGTAATAAGGACATATACCTATGTCCCTGGGGTTATGGAAGGAGTTTAGTGACTCAGTTATCACCTAAGGGTAGGATTGTGGGTTGGTTTTTTGTTTTTGTTTTGTTTTTGTTACTCACATGAATATTTGTGGATCAACACCAGTACGTACAATAATCAGTGTAAAAAGGCTAGTGTAGTGGGCCTCATCTTTTGGTGTTAAGTACCTCTGAAGACCAGGCATTTTGTATTTGGCCTTGATCAAGTAATAAAGGTTATTATTTGGGCTTTTCCAGACTCCCAATCCTTTCCATCATGTAATAATCAACATTTAGAGAAAGTGCTGTGATATGACTAATGATTTTAAAATTCTGAAAGGATATTGGTGTTAAAGGAGGCTTCCATTTCTAAATGTGCATAGAATTTTTTCCTTTGTTACTTTGTCATTTCTGTTTTGTTGGAAAACGTGAAGATAAAGAGCTACATTCTCAGTTGGTGTAAATCAGCATAGCTCTGCTGATTTCAGTGGAGCTATGCCAATTCACACCAGCTGAGGATCTGACCCAGGATGTATATTTTAGTGTCTGTTAGTGTCAGTTAACTTACTTAGCTTAATATATGGTAGCTAGGTTAGTCTAAGTCACATGACACTTGCAGGACTATATATATATATATAGTTGTAAACCAGTTGCACTAACATATATTTTTGAATATATCTTCTACTGCATGCATCTGACGAAGTGGGTACTAGCTCACTAAAGCTTATGCTTCAATACTTTTGTTAGTCTTTAAGGTGACACAGGACTCTTTGTCGCTTCTGCCAGTCCAGACTAACATGGCTACCTCTCTGATTCTTGATATATTTTTGAGAAGCATTTGGGATATACATTGATCCAGACATTCTTGCTGCTTTTTCAGTACAAACAAATTCCAGTACTCATTTCTTCTGATTTCTAATAAAAACAATATGTCTTCCTAGTCTGTAGAATGTAGAAAAAAAGGAACGTCCCCAAAGCCTGAAAATATGAAAACCAGAAATAATAATCAAATCAAGCAACATCCTGAAAATACACATGGATAGACATCAACCCTCACTACACCTTTCACACATCAAAAGCCTGTGCAAATAAGTAGGCCTTGTAAATGCCTGAAGATCAGCAGCCTTGATCATGTGGGAGTGAATTCCAAATCGGAAGGCCTTCATAGAGAACATCCTTCTTGCACCCTGTTCTCTATTATATTGAGCAGACTGTAGCTCAAGCACCTCTGCTGACCTCAACTGCAGTAAGATGGCAGAGGGAAAGATGTATTCTTTTAGCTAGACACATCCCAGGCCATTTAGTTTTGACCTATACAGCCTTAACACCTTAAAGTACATCTGGAATTCAATAGGCAGCCAGTGCAGATCCCAGGGCATTGGTTATGTGTATTCAGGGGGGAAAAAAACAACACACTGTTGTTCTCCACAAGCATACATTTCCAGATTTCTTTAAGGTGTAAACCCATGTAGAGTGTGTTGCAGTAATCTAGGGTTGTAATTTCCAAGACAGTTACGTACCCAAGTTCCATTCTATTTCAATGGGATTTGGGTGCCTATCTCCCTTAAACTCCTTTGGAAAGCACGACTCTACTCTGGAGGGGAGAGAACCACAGAATTTTAGTTGTAAGCTTCAGAAACAATTGCAAACTCTGGGCCTCGCAAAGATGAGAATAAGCCTTCTTCAAAAGCAGAGCTGTATGATCTGCCAGGAAAAAAATTCCCCCAGATTGAGAGTCCCAGAAACGAGGTTAGCTGATAATCTGTTTTAAGGAAGCAGCTATAATCCTTGCCACATTTTCCAGTTACTTCTCTCAATATACCAAGATTACCTCAATGTTATCTCTTTAGCTTCAATATCAAATCCTCATTCATGCCCTCATACAGGGGTAGGCAATCTATGGCACGGGTATCAAAGGCGGCACGCAAGCTGGTTTTCAGTGGCACTCACACTGCCTGGGTCCTGGCCACCAGTCTGGGGGGCTCTGCATTTTAATGTAGTTTTAAATGAAGCTTCTTAAACATTTTAAAAAACATACTTACTTTACATACAACAATAGTTTAGTTCTATATTATAGACTTATAGAAAGAGACCTTCTAAAAACGGTAAAATGTATTACTGGCACGCAAAACCTTAAATTACAGTGAATAAATAAACCACTTCTGAAAGGTTGCCGACCCCCGCCCTAATGTCTGCCAAACACTAGGTAAGGCATTGGGCAGCAGGAACTGAATCAGATGAGACAGAAAAATAGAACATAGTGTTGTCATCATAAAACCACGGCCAGTGCTTCCTCACTAACTCTCCTAATGGACCCATATGCATGTTGAATGAGAGCAGGGATGAGATGGAGCCATGCAGATCCCCACCCCAGAGAATATTTAAGGCAGAAGAGTAATTGCCCCCAAAGGACCTTCTAGCTGTCTTGAGGAAGGGTTGGGGGGAGGAGATGAAATCATCAAAGGGCGGCACTTCGTAATACTGCTAAGGTTTGCAGGTGAGCGGTTACCTCCCCTAAACTATGTTTTGAAAATATTTGATAAATCTAACATGAACACCTGAATTTTATCCATTGTTAGGAGATGAGTATGTGTCAATGCTACGCAGGCCAGGCCCATATCTATACCCAGGTTTACAGGGTCAAGAAGGCCTGAAGCAGGACCATACTCTGAAAGTTTCCTCACCTGAGTCATATCAATAATCTTAACCAGATCTAGAAAATTAGGTTCTAATAGATAGATATAGGAATCATAGGGACAGATCTTGTGACTCTGAATGTAGTGAGGCCAGGGCAATTATTTTGCATGGGAGAGGTAGGGTTGGAGAACCCGTCACAGGCGTCAATGGTGAATTTATTGCCTTAGCAGGGGGCCTGGTAGGCAGGGCAGGGATTTATGATTATACAGATTAAACATCCAGATCTCTTTGCAGAGGGTATGTGCAGCATCTGTTTGACTGTATGTGCATCCCATCCCCAATACTCTTCCTCAGCAAACAGCCCACTTGCTTTGGCTATATACAGGGCAGAGGATTTTACCTGCAGAAATTAGCCTCAGCGAATATCTATTAATTCAGTGCTCTCTAAATTTTTCATTCTGTGGAGCACTTCATAAAAGAGAGAGAGAGAGAGATTCTCTCACATACCATCCAAACTTCTATTCCCCCACCTTCTTGGTACTTAGAGCTCTTCTTGTGGACTATTAGAGAAGGGTTCATTGGGGAATTGATGGTTTACAGACCATAGTTTAAGACACTCTATTGAGTCAATCAGTTCATTCTTCTGCCAGTACAGGTTTGTTTCCTGCAACATACTTTCCTAGTACTTTCTTAAGTGTCATTAATGCAAGCAAATGTGTTTTTTTTTTACTTTTATACAGGAAGTCTAATTTGTTTCTGATTAAATTATGCCTGATTAAATCAGTCAGAACAATTGGAATCACTCATCCTGATATGATTGGCCCTGCTCACTGCAAAACTAGTGTGTTGTGATGTGAGGTTCTGTTTTCCTATAATGTAGATTATTCCCTCCATATTCTCCTTCAGGATGAAGGTCTAATTTGATAAACATTCTGAAAAGAAAGATCAGAATTCATGTGATCTTGTTCCAGGCTGCAATGGACAATCACTACTTCATCACTACATCACTGAAAGTGTGTAGTTGTTTCTGTTGTTTTTTTGTGGGGAGAGGGGTGTTTGGTTCTTTTTATTTTGTTTGGGGAGGTTGTTTTTGGTTTTTTGAGTGACAGTTGAAAGGGAAAGCAGAATGAATAGACTCATCAGTGATGGACTGATAAGAGCATGAATATACTCTTTAAAATAACAATAAAATAATAGCATAACAAAGGAAGATACTGGATCATCACAACAGGAAATGCTGAGATGGACCAAGTGTGGGTTTTTTTAAGGACCAACAGATTCTGTGTTGAGAGTAACTAGGAAAGACCAATAAAAGTAAAGGTTACGAAGAGGAAGTGTAAAACACTGAAGAGAAATGAGATTCTCCCCTCCTCCTACCACACATCCTTGCAAATTGAAAAAGCTACACAGTTAATAATAGTATTATCAAACTAAGCTGCATTAGAAAAGTAAGAAAAACTCCATGGTTGAAAAGCTGTCCTAGTCAAGGCATAAGAACAAATGGAATTCTAAAACAGGTTAATAGAGAAAATAAACTAAATCAAGGTTTTTATCTTTAATTATATGAAATATGGATAGCAGAATTGTACTTTGAGCTGTCAGTGTTGTTTATTGTTTAAAAACCTTGTTTTATGTATAGATGTGAAATCACAGCTCAACATAACTGAACTTGTCAGTCAAACCTCTTTGTTATATCAGTGTTAGGTTACATTCATATGCACCAATTGTTTAATTGGCAGCTCAAAACAGAAATAGATTTTGGGGTGGAGGTTGCTGTTTAGAAAAGGTTCAATAAAATGCCTTTCAGTCAGTGGCTTTTAACTCCTCTGTTAGCTGCCAAACTGATTAGAAATATAATTGTTGGCTTTTGCTAATGTTGAAAGTAAATGCTAATTTTAGGAAACAAGTTTTTAAAATACAGGTTTCTAAAAATATTTAAATCAGAAACTCAGCAGTGGTAGCAGTTTCTGATAATGCTAATGTGAAATTATTAATGGTTTTTAACTAGCACTGCCTACATGTGGGAGTGGGAAGTCATCTTGCCATTGTAAGCCCAGTCAAAAGCCACAGCTGGGCTAATAATTTTATTTTCAAACACTGTTTTTGTTTTGTATTTTTTAAAAGTAACTCTTTGGCCAACATTTTCATTAGAACATTAATATCAATGAAAACCTGAAATTTAAATTTTGGTTGGCTGGGCATGTATATGTATTTATATTTCAATGCAGGCAATCAGATATCTGGAGAAAGAAAAAGTGGACATGTGAGGGAAATGATGGGGGAGTAAGGAAATGACAGGATATGAGAGTATTCTCTTAGTTTTCAATACATGTAGGTATCTTGAAAAGCATAATACACAATTAACCATATATTTTCCTTTATATAATTTTAATGTCTTAATGTGCCCTACTACCATGGTATCTTTTAATGAAAATTTATTCCTTATTTAGTAGTGCATCCATGATCAAGGACCCTCATTGTGTTTAGACATAAATGTAATATGCCTACAATCTAACCAGAAAAAAAACAAAGTATTACTATCCCCATTTCATAGTTGGAAATTTGAGCTACAGAGATATTAAGTGACTTGCTGAAGTTCAGTAAATAAGTCTGTGGTAGAGTTGAGAACTGAATCCAGGTCTCCTGGGTTCCAAAGTAGTGCTTTAACCACACAAGCATCATTTTTTTTATCCTCCGATAATCTTGAAATGTGTGGTAGGTTCTCCTTGTGTGGACTTCCAAAGATAATGACAACACCAAGAGATGAAAGAACATAAAAGGAAAAACAAATAAAAAATAACCAGAATATAAAAGGAGATAGAAGAAAATTAGCAAAACTCTATAAAAGAAAAAAATAGTTTATATGGTAGAGTGTTGTAAGAAAGGATTATGATGTTCTCTTCTGGTGTTATCTGAACCAGTGATCTGCTAGGCCTCTCCAATCCTTGACTCTGGGAGCCAGACTTACCCTGCTCTGTTGTGAGAACCCCTATGCCTGGGCTGTTCATGCACAGCCTCTAGCATGTAAGTTGGTCCCAGATACTTGTAAGTGATGACATTAGCCAATATTTCAGGTCCTAGACAAAACCCTAGGAATCTGCATCTTGCAGTGTCCAGTTATGCCTGAGTTCATCAATTTAACAAATAAATTGATATGTACCAGGCTTGTTATTCCAAGAGAAGCCTCTGACATGCTTCAGACCAAACACATTGCTTCAGGTAGAATAAACAAACACATTTATTAACTATAAAGGTAGATTTTAAGTGATTATAAGTCAAAGCATAATAAGTCAGATTTGGTCAAACGAAATAAAAGCAAAACACATTCTAAGATGATATTAACACTTTCAAAATCCTTACAAACTTAGATGTTTCTCACCACAGACTGACTAGTTGCTCTTCAATCAGTCTCTCCCCTTTGATCAGCACTTTGGTCACTTGGTGGTGGTGGTGTCTGTAGATGTATGTGAAAGAGAGGATGGCAAATGCCTCTCTCTTTTATCATGTCCTTTGTTTCCTCTTGGCTTTGTCCCCACATCTCCCTCTTCAGAGTCAGGTGAGCATTTACTGAGTCTCTCTAAGCAAGGCTGTGCAATTCCCCTGGTGTGGCCTCATGCAGGTGAGTCATTCCATTGTAACTCCCTTGCTGGATAATGGTTGTTGATGGGCTCTCCTTAGACTATCAGATCAGTCTAATTTAGAAAGTTTTCTTGTTTATTTTTACTCTATTAATTGGAAAGTAACTAAGTGTAGAGACTCATAAGGCATCATCCTGGTATCTAAGCACTTCTTTTCATGGCTGTCACTGTGACAGTGCACACCAATGGACTCATGGGAAGGAACACGCATGTACAAACCAACCTGTGCTGGAGCTTATATGTGTGTAGTATATCCCTCCACACACAAGCCAGTTATGAAGCTGCATGTTCTCTTGTCCATCTACATTAAATCTGCAGGAGGAGAGCATGATTAGGAGGTCTGTATGCCAAAGTTGCTATTAATTGGTATTCTTTTTTTCCCACACTGAGGTCACAAATTTGAGATACACTTTTAAAATATATGCTGTGTACTTTTTATACCATATTTTTTTGCATAAACTTGACACATAAAGGTTATGTTCAGAAACCTTTAAAATTATTTTAAGGATGCCCAAAGTGGTGATAGAACTCAGGGCATCCCGATGAGCCAAATACTGCTCCTTAAAATGAAGAATATCTTACTCTAGCTTCAACTAATTTATTTCAGTGAGGCTCCTTGCAGAGTAAGACTCTTACCATAACTAGTGGCAGCAGATACTGTTCCTATTAAGAATATAAGAACTCCCTTACTGGGTCAGACCAATGGTCCATCTAACTCAGTATCCTGTCTACCAACAGTGGCCAATGCAAGATGCTACCGAGGGAATAAACAGAACAGGGCAATTGTCAAGTAGCTGAAAAAGCATTATATATTTAATCTCTAATATCAAGTTTATAGGGCTCTTGCTAATGCTGCCCTTCCTGGGGAACAGGAAGATATATCTGACAATAGCATTGAGACTAATATCTGTATCGCAGGTGGCATGCACAGATATGGGCAAGGTTGTACCACAAACAGCCATGTCTGAATTCATGCCAGCACTACAACACAGCAATCAGATCTATGCAAGTAAGGTCAATATGAAACCCACATATCATCCCACTATTTCATATAACTGTGTTTTTTTTTCCTGAAATGCAATTAAGTTTATCTGTGGTATACATTCCCAGTGCCAAGCCATTAACCTTTTATGGTGTATTGGTTCTATTAGTGGGAATAGTACAAACATTATCTTGTAGTACTAATAAAAATCATTCCTATTTTCTATTTCCACTAATAGAGTTAATAACTAGTTTTTACTCCATATAATAAAAACAATTTGTTCTGAGAACCAGAGCTCCCAAAATGACCTGCAGAGACAATGAATTCTTTAGAGCACAGGTAGCTGCTTAGATATGGAGTAAATATTGTAACCGATGTCTGATAAAGAAAAAGAACAAATATTTAGGCAATCTCCTAGTTATTATTAAAGCTGGTAATGGCATAATACAATATCAGCAGGCTGAAAGATTGCTTTAAAATGTATGTTACGCCTTATTCATTAGAATAAAATATAAAATTGCTCTTTCTTTTTCCCACTGTCAGAATGCCATTAAAATCAGACACAACTCAAATGGATAGAAAATATTTGCAATTTCTTGTTTATTTTCTGTAATGCTCTGTTAGAGAAATACTGTATATTATGTGAAGATCATGATCCTGAGTTGGATTTTGTCATAAATAATTCCAATAATTGCCCCAGGTCAATGTAAGTATCAAAAAAATTGTGGATTTACAGGATGACCAATAAGAATCACACCCAAAGTTTAAATTTAGGATTTTTTCCCCTGATGCTTTGCGAGGAATCACATTTGTGTTGGCTATAGATAACTGTAAAATGCTGATGTGGCTTTATGTCATTTAAACCTGGCAGGAAGACTTTGACCTTTTCTTTCAGATGCAGACTTTGCCACTGTCACCAGATCACTCTCCCCTTATTACAAAGCACACCTCCGGGAGCCACTCCTTGAGATTCTTCAGAATGTGAAATTAGTACAGGGAGCGGCTGGATGAAAGATCACCTCTCTCCTCCAGGTGATAACATGGCATGTACATGGTACCATGGCAGTAGAGGCTCTCAGGATACCCTCCCATATCAGGTTAGGATTGAAGTTTTGCATGGCTGAACATTTTCCACAAGGAGCTCTGGATTCTGGAGTTTGCACCCATGCATCTATAGAAAGAAATCAGGTTTATTAATCCTCAAGGCATGCTACTTCTTTTTTTTGTGGGGGCTGGGGGGAGTTGAGGAGGTACTTCAGAAGAATGAGATTGAGGTGGTTATGGTATTCTTGGTGTATATTATTCATTTATGAATTGTGTAATTTTAACATGTCGAATTTGATTAGAATTGTGTGATTATTTTTTTTTTAATTGGAGGGACAGCACTTAGCTAAGTGCTTTAAAATAGTTAAAAGTAATTCCTTGAACTATAAGAATAAAGATAAGTTATAATGATATTTAGCATTTATCTTTCATCTTCAGAGTGATTAACAAACATCACTGAATTTTCCACATGGCTGTGATGTATGTTAATATTATCCCCATATAGGAAGTAGAAAAACTAAAACAGAAAGTTTAACTAAATTATCCAAGACCATATAGAGTTTGATGTTAATGATGAGATTATATCTCAGGAGTTCTTGTCTTCCTTATCTGTGCTCAAGTCACATTTCTCACTCATATATTGTGCTAGTAAATGTTTATTTTCTTCCTTGTTTGTAGTGGTGGTGTTATAGCCATGTTGGTCCCAAGATATGAGAGTAAGGTTGACAATCCTCCAGGATTGTCCTGGAGTCTCCAGGAATGAAATAATATTTTCAAATGAAAGATTATGTCATGGGATGAAACCTCCAGGAATATGTCCAACCAAAATTGGCAACCCTGTGTGAGAGAGACAAACATTCAAGCTCCACAAAGTACATCTGGTCTGGGAAAGGTAATCAGTGTGTCATAGCTAAATAAAAGATGGAACAGATTGTTAAGCATAAGGCAGTGGTTTTCAACCTTGTTTGATTTGTGGACCCCTAAAAATGTCGAATAGAAGTGCAGACCCCTTTGGTTTGGACATAGTCTGCAGGCCCCTGGGCAGCTGTGGACCACAGGCTGAAAACAACTGGCATAAAGAATTAACCCATATTACGAGAAATCATTCAAAATAAAGGGCAGTTAACACCTCTGCAGTGATAGGACAAAGAGAGCTAGTGGGTTACAAATTGTTGCAATGAGACATAAAAAACACCCTATTACCCATGCACAAACACTTTTCACAGAAGGATCACTGGCTCTCAAGCCTTGTCCTCAAAGGAAAATGGCACAATACCTCCAAAAGATGAACCTGGGAGCTTAAATTCATAACTCTGTTAGACATCAAATATTATGGACTCAATAGAGATACCATTTTTTGTCCCATTACAACAATCTGTAACCCAGGAATTTTCCTTTGTCCCGTGATTGTAGTTCATTTTGAATGGTTTCTTGTAATATACGTTAACTGCTTACACTTAACAATCTGTTCCACCTAATATTTAGCTGTGACATTCTGATTATCTTTCCCAGAACTCTGTGGAGCCCAAAAACTTTTCTCTTTCTCCAAGACAACGTGAGCCAATAAAAGATATTACTTCACCCACCCTGCCTCTATTATTTTCTTCCTTGTATCTTCTTATATCTTTTAAAAATTTATTTATTGCACACAATTGAGATTGTAGGTTGTACTCACTAAAGTCAGATTGCAATGATCCATTTCAGCAAAGCACTTAAGAAATGCTTAAGTCAGTTTGGCTTGACTGGAATTTGAGCATGTAATCAAAGTAGCAGAGTTGGCCCTAGGTATTCTGGGGCCCTACACAGCCCCCCCCCCCCGACCTCCATGGGGGGTGTTTGTGGGGCCCCAGGCCTCCATGTGAAGTTAGGGGGACTGGTTTGGGGGGCAAGGGAGAACTGCCTCCCAGCACTCACTGGCAGCATGGCTGTGGCTGGGCTGCTGCAATTCCTGCTGCTGGTGAGTGTAGGCCCAGCCCTGCTTTGGTGCCCCAAATTTCCTGGTACCCTAGCAGCTGTGTATGGGTAGGAATGGCCCTGAAAATTAGAAATGTATGAATGTGCTTTGTTTAAATAGGACCTAAATTACAGTTAGTGTACATGAATGTGCTGATCACATTGCCATCCCACCAAAGCTACATAGTCAAAATAAAGTCACACTTCTTGGTGTTCGATTTATTAACATAAACACACCTTCCTTAGAAACCTGACTCTAAATCATCACCAATGTAATGTTTTTAGTTATGGTTTGAAAAGCAAATCTATGTATAAAGACTTCCATTTAATTGTGGCTGGCTGGATCTCAAGATATGGTGTTACTAGTGGTGAAGAGTAATGATGCAGTATTGTAGTTATATGGTTAAATAAAAATCAGTAGTGTCTATTGTGACACTAAGGACAGACAGCTGCAAGGAGGGGGTAGAAAACAGTCCCAGAAGGTTAAAAGGCCATACTCCATATCAACTGAGGAAGACTCGCTACAGGTAAATCAGGTTCACCTGAGGCAAGAGTTATCGGAGATCAATTAGCATCAGCTGGGAGGGAATTACCTGAGGTCAGTTAGGAACAGCTGATTCCAACTAAGGGCTGCCTGAGACCTTTTTAAACCATCCCCAGTTGAGAGAGGGGAGGGGAAGAGAGAAGGAGTCAAGTTGTCAGTAGGTTAGGAGCAGCAAGACAGCAAACCTCACCAGGAAGGGAGGCTGCATTCCCTCCCATAAGGGAAGAAAAACAAGCCCAAAAGATTGGTGGAGAGAAGGAATGGACTGCCCCAGTGAAGCCAAGTGGGACTATTTTACTCAAGCCTGTCTCACCAAGGCTAAAAACAGCTGAGGCTGATGAGACCGAGAAGGTGCCTTGCCACACTGTGTTCAGGATGTCATTCTGAATATACAACAGAATCTCTGGTGACAGGATGTTTATGATTGAATTATTACTAAAATATAAAATATTTTCAAAAATCTCCATTTGCTCATCAAAAGTTTCAAAAAGATGAGAGTACATTTTCATGGTAGTGTGTGGTTTTCTCTACAAAATGTAACATGTACACACAAATAAAAGGTAGTGCTCTCTTTAAGAAAGCTAACAACTGTAATGCAATACAGAGAAAGCAGTTCAGTGAATGTACATTACAGCAATTAAAAAAATCACCGTATTCAGCTCATATATTTAATTCATTCACATATTTTACTTGTATATTGCCTTGCGGTCAGATGGCTGAAACACTGATAGACTTCTGCACCTGAAATGATAATAAAATACTGTTATTACCTGAAATACGTGAGTTGAATGCTTTTTTTAACCTGCTGCTGTGTTCTCTGGCCTGCCAGGTTTTTATATTACTTAAGCTATAAGATGTAGCCTATGCAGTACTGAGCCTTAGATGGATTCAGTCTCTGAGACATGATCTAAAGGAGCAAATAACTTCAAGTATTGAAATGATGTAGTAAGCATTGTAGTGCAAATGAGAGGGTGTCTCAACACGGTTACACCGTGGTTAAAAAGAAGTGAGTCATTTTTTCAAGTTGATGATATTGTACCTGTGTTTCAACTGGGAAGTGTTACATAAATATGACATAGTGCCAAAAGGTTTTGGGTGAAAATAAGTAGATGCTGTTGAAAGCTGGTGTAATTACAACAGTTAGAATGGTTTTCCACAGCAATTATTTTAAGGTTTTTCATCATACACCCCTTTTTCACATATCTAAATCTTTCCAAAAGATTGAGGATGTGGACTTGAACTTTGTGATGCTAAGTCTGTCTGAAGATAAAAATCCCTTTAATCCTTTTCCAATTATGGAAGAATGGGAAGAAGTTCATTTTTTCCCCACTGCAAGACAATTGCTCTGCTCCTTCAGCAAAGGAGAACAACTCAAAAGGTAGCTGGACTTGGAAACTTAGGAACAAATCTTCAGCTGGTGTAAATCAGCAAAGCTCCACTGACTTCAATTTAGGATTTAAAGGTCAAAAACGATGGGGATTAGTATTGAAAATGAAGAAACTGAACTTGTCTCCAAAGGAGCTGCACTTACACCAGCTGGGGCTCTGGACCTTAAAAAGTGCCTACCCATAGTGTGTAATAGCAGTACAGCACATGCAATGGGATGTTTGAAAATAGATTTGCTAAGTCATGAACACTTTAAAATATGCCCTTGTCCATGGGTAGTTGGAAATTGTAAAGTTAAGCAACTATCTCTACCAGAAAGGTGGTGATCATGCAGATGGAGCTATAGGATTTAATTGCACAGTGAAATGCCTAGTCAGCTCAGCTAATTTAAAGACTTTTTCCTCCTTTCACTGTTGCCCCACAGGCCATGTGACCTAGAGGAATGAGGAGGGCTGGTAAAATGTTTTCCATTGAACCTTTTTTATTATTTTTTTCTTTAATTAAAAATTGGGTTTTTCAAGGAAAAGTCAAAATGTTCTGTGGCAATAAAAGAGATGTTTTCCCACCAGCCATAAGAATGAGAACTCGAGATATATACTTGTCCCATATACTTTTCGTTTATATTTACATAGCACTTTACAGATATAATGGCTTGCAACATCCCTACGAACTAAGAGTATGTCATTGTCCTTTTTTCTACAGACTGGAAAACCAGCGAGGTTCAGTGAGGGTATGTGACTTTATACAATAAATCAGGGTCCAAATCAGAATCACTGTCTGGCTTTCCTGAGCACTAAACTCATGCCTAATCCAATAACCAGTGCAGCTGAGCTGGGCATAGCCTCAGTGGAGAGCATAGACATTGTCCCTCACCTTTTTTCCCTGTGGATGTTAGCTTCTCTATGGAAGGATGGGTTCACTAGAACCAGGACACTCTACTTTCTCCTTTAGCATCCAGCAGAAGAGTTTACAGGGCACCAAAGGGAACACATTTTGCATCTGTTCCTGGAAAACAGATATACCTCTGCAGCATAGGGCCCTACACAATACCTCCAGTGAAAGCAATTGTTTAAAAGCCACAATCTGGCTCTATAGATTTAGAAAACAGGCTGATGCTCCCTAACTGTATAATGTTCCTAATAAGTAACGAACTGGAATAATTTAAAGCATATGCCTGCATTATACATACTGTTTTGTCTCTTGTTTGGAGAAGATTTAAGGAACTTGTCGTATTATACATTACACAGGCCATCTCTGTTGAATTATTCTCTGCAAATGTATTTTGTTTTTAATCTGAGACATTCTGTAGTACTCTCCACTGAGAAAGCTCTTTTGCTACAGTCTTTCACACAGTAAATGAATGCAATCACTTACTTTTAGCAAAGCTTCACTGTATAAACTGTCCCTTGTTCTCCTTCTTTGTCAGTTTTAACTGCCTTGTTAGATTTCTGTGTTAGATCTAAATAGTGCTGCTTTACTTACTCTCTATAGAGATCTGCGACTTCATATATTTTTCGTAGTTAGGAGCTGATCTAGCAAAACTGCATTTAGCCTTTGTTTTTTGAGAGAGTTGTCTAAAAAGAAAAACGTTAAAATAATAATATGTTATCCATCAAGATAATCCTAAAGGGACTAATGCAAAATTTACCCTAATTTTTATTAAGCCAGGCACCCATCTAGTTGCTGATACTCTTGAAAATGTTAGCAGTTAATTGTCATGCAAGCAATTATGATTAATAATATAAAGTATAAAGCAATTATGATTTTAAAAAGTTGTCATTTTAAAAGTTTTAGAAAAGAGAACGCAAGGGTAGTGCACAAAAAGGAAATAATAAATAAGTCAAAGCTAAAACCATCAATACATTTTTCAGAATGAAGTGCAAACTGCATGCCTAGGACTATGCCCGTGTCTGTGTTCTGTCAATCACCCACCTCCTTTTATTAGTCTTAGAAGATAAACAAGAAGACTGACAGCTTTGTGTCCTTTGGCATTTTTGTGTCACCATCTCTGAGTAAGAGGGTATTATGTCATCACTCAAGCCTGTCAAGTTTGGTTTAGTCTGCTGTTTGTTTTAAAGATCGTTTTTCTCATTTTCCCCCTCTACATTGCTACACCTCCCCAATATAAATTATATATTGTGGCTGTTACTGAAATCCATTTGTTAGACTTTCAGATATCTTTGACTGGGACGCTGGTAATTTCACCTCTTTCCTACCCATATGCCTAATCCGAAATTGTAGAAGTAAAAGTCTTTTCCTCACTTTTTCTAAACCAGTAATTGGCATTTCTCAAACTTTTTTACTTGAGGCTTTTTATGACCATTCACTTTTCCATTGCATTAATATTAAAATTGAAGAAAATCATTGAAACCCTTCAATACTGCTTTGTTAAATCTGACACAGACCTAGATCTTGTGGGAGTTGTAGAGCATTTGCACTGCTTTCTCATAGACAGACGACTAGACCACTAAGACCTTCTCCCTCATTAGATGATCCATCAAACCTCATTCCAGGAGAGCACAAAGCCACTTTTCGCTAGAGATGTGCTTCAAACAACAATAATCTAGTCTAAGTTTTTTTTTCACAAGTAAGCTGGGAATGGGGATTGAAGAGACAAATTTTTGCTTTTGTTTAATGAAATTTCACAAGTAATATGGTGGTTTTGTTTAATTTTATGAGGAGAAAACTATAGTTTCTTGCTGCTAGAGACACAATGCTTTGGGACACAGGCAGTGAAATTAGTGGGGTGTATGTCAAGGATTCATGCTTCTAGGGTGTGCTGCAGTTTTCAGAAACACATTAAAAGTCCATCAATGACAAGAGTTGCTACTTTTCCTTGATGAATTGACAGAAGTGTTGTAGAGTTTGTACAGGATGTGAGGGAGTTCTCTGGGCATTTTTAGTGGCTTTTTTGACAAGTCTGTTACAGGTGCCAGATTTATTCCTCTAGGGATCACCTTAAAAGTGACACTTGGCTTAAAGAATCTGATTTGTTCCACAATAGGGAGAGATCAGGGTACAGCCTTTGATTTCATTTGCACTGGGAACAATATCTATTTAATTTTAAAATGGATGATCAGAGACTACATTCATAGAATAATTCAATATGTCACTTTGGCTATAGCAATTCTCCCTTCAGAGTGAGTGCTGTAATCACCATCCCATCCTACTTTGTCTGTCTCAGCAGTAATGTTTCATCTAGTCCCATACATAGATGCCTTTCCTGGATCTAGCTAGATTAATTTGGGCCAGATTCTCAGCTGGTGTAGTCCCGTTGACTTCTGAGCTGGTATAATCCCATTGACTTCCTTTTGCCCCTCATTTAATATAAGAAGCCTCTAAGATCTTATGTGTTGGTTTGGGGAAACTTCTTCCTGATTTCATTTATATTTTGCCTTTGTTGGTAGAGTCAGGAAGGCACACTTAATTTAAACTGTTGTTTCTTCTTCTTCTTGAGATCACTATCGTTGCACACTTTGCTAGTTACTAGTGTAAAGCTCGTGATCTGGGCTCTACTGTAGCAGCATCCCTAAATACTTCTCAAGAATTAGGAGTTCACAGAACTTTCAAACTACTGTTAATTCAGCTGGTTCTGATGAATTGCTCCCTGGGTATAAAGGAAAAGTATCCAGATTCTTGTCAACAATATGTCCACAATATTCTGAGTCATGTGTTCAATCTATCTTTATACAGTGATCCTTCTCTGGATTCAACTAAAGGAGATTAAGTCTATAGAGAAATGTTTATGCTTACTGAACACTGAAAATAGTAGGTCAAAGTTTTGTGTACAGAGTTTTGTTTTCATTTTATTCATATTTTCTGCTGAGAGTTAATTAGTGATATATGATGCTGTTCCCCTCTCTGGAAATTGCCTCTTGGAAAGAAATAATCCTCTCTGATGCTCATCTGTCAAACATAGAGAATTCACGAGTGTAATCAATGAGTCAGCATTTCACAAATGCATCTTTAATAACTGAGTTATGAAGTTTATTTTTGGCTCCATGAGGATCTCCTCAAATGATTTCTTTGCCTCTAGCTCGGTCTAGATAATATCCTGGGGACAGGGCTACCAGAGGTGGGAGCAATTTGCTAAGGGTTCCCTAAATGACAGTGGGTCAGTCAGACCAAATTTGCATGAGAGACGTTATGATGAACTCTCATGGAGTCTCAGTGCCACTCAAGTTTGGCGACTGCCATCAACAGTCTGTGGAGCCACTCACCCAGCCCAGCTGGGCCCAGATACTACTGTCACTATGACTGGCATCACGTCAGGCCCAATGCAATCCACCAGGCCAAGAGCATGGAGGTAAGAGCAATGTCAAGGGTTAGGGATATTGCTCCCACCACCAGCAGCACCAGAGCTCAGGGAGAAGCAGAATCAGAAGTTGCCCCCTGGCAGCATGCATAGCAGAGCCCCTCCATCCCCTCAGGGAGGGCAGCAACCCCAATTGTCTTTCTGACTCCTCTTCTTAAACTCTTGCATCTATGGTAATCTTTTTGAAAGGGTGTAGGTGGAAGGGCTCTGTTTCAGATTTTGACTTCGTTTGACAAAAACATCTATATGCCCCTGCCTGCGGTGAAGGAGAAGCATTTTGAAGATCTAGATAATACTGACTCTGACATACTCCTGAGGTACAACCTGGAACTGTGGGACTGCTGTGCCCCCTTAATTCTCTTCCCCGGGTTCTCTCTTACAATGCTATGCTAGTGACAAGCAGCAAACCCCTCTAGGTGCTGTGATCACTGGGCCAGCAACATGCGGGAAAACACCGAGCTAAATTGCATGAATGCTCTTTAAGCCACTTGTGAACTATTCAAAGAGAGACACCTGCAAATTCCTCCCTAGGCCTGAAGCCTTGCACCCTAGACATAGACCTTTTCTTGAACAATGCAAGTTCATTAATTAGTTTGCCACTTTGTCACAGAATAGTGGACATGCACCAGCCTTTGTAATCTGAGCAGATTCCCCAAGAATTTTAAACAACCTTACAGATAAGGATAAAACATTAAAATAAGTTTATTAACTACAGAAAGATATATTTTAAGTGATTATAAGTGGTAGGACTAAAGGACAGAGATGTTTACATGAGAAATAAAAAATAAAATCGTAGTCTAAATTCTGTTTTTTTTCAGATTAAGCAGGATTTGAATCAAGCAGTTTTTCTAACCCCACGGGGCTCTATAATCAACTCAAAATTCTTAATACATAGGCTGAATTCCCTGCTCAGCCTGGGACCAATCTCTCCAGTTCAAAGTCTTATCTTCTAAACATTGTTACCTTCAGAATAGGTGTGGGAGGAGAGAGGTCCTGGGTGTCATCACAGACTCCAAATTGTACCCTGCTCCATCTATGTGCAAGAAAATATACTGTCTCAAACATGATTTACATATCCTGCTGAGACAGTGGGTCTCTTTAATCTATGTTCTTTGAGGGGCCCACTAGGAGAGTGTATTCTCCTTAATGAGCCATCAACACATGGCTGGCTTGTCCTAATGTAAATCTGTTTTAGGGGTGTTAGTTGCTCCTTTGTTGCCACCAAAAGGCCAGCTGGAGGGGTCTCTCTCAGACTCGCAACGTATTTCAGTAATGCACACAGCAAAACTTCATAACATCATATGCAATGGTAACACACGCAATTCAATAAGATACTCATGTTTAACAGATCATGATTTCTCAAACGATACCTCACAAGGCATACTTTGTACAAAACATATCATATGACTGTGATGAATATGGGCCTTTTAGGGTGCTATATTCAGGTACAGTGTTTCACACTGACATCACTCTTCATTGAGGGCATTTGCCCTAAAATATGTGACTCATCAATACTCGTACAGACCTAGACTAGCAAGAATGTCCATAATTTTCTCTTTTCATGTTTAGCTAAGCAGATCACTATGCTCTCATCTTTCTGATACTCGTCTACTGACATTGCTCTTTAGGAAACAGACTTCTGCAATATGCTGAACTTCAGGGCTGATCCTAAAAGTCACCTGAAAAACTACAGGTTGGTACAGCATTCATCTGTAGAGATGGCCAGATGGGAACATATCCGAGTACACCAGTGCCTTGCATTAATCTAATCAGTTCTCTAGTCAAATCTAAGGTTTGTTTCAAGAGCTTTGTTCTTACATATGTATTTAATGGGCTAGAGCCCAGTTTGCTTTGCAACCATCTCTCCTCCTCCACTCCTTCTGTTATACTAAGTGGGAACACTTCAATTAATGCAACCAAAGAATTTTTAGTAAGTGATGGTCCTGGGACAAGGCATATTTGGCCAACAGTCAACAGTTATTAAACTAATTTCCACAGGAGGTCTGGCTGAGCCCTATCTCAACACCTTTAGAATAGGCTGCAAGATGTATTTATCTTTATAGGTTGATATGCACCAGACAGTTGTGCCATGTACACCTGACTCAGACATCAGCTACTAGTATCTGACCATTATAAGAAGGCAGTTTAAAAGGAAGAAGAGAGTTAAAATATCTTTTTATCTGTAAGACACTATAGCAATGAGCAGTGGGTAACTGTGTAATAATAATAATAATTTGCCACTTATGTCATTGTTGCACATTTGGAATTCTGTTCCGGAACAGATAAAATGCACTCTGGTGTTTACCTTCAGCACTGAGGGAAGAGCAGGGTTTTTTTGTTTTGTCTTCCTTCCCTCTAAAGGGTATTCAGAAAATAAAGTGTAGCTATGTTCATGCCATTCTCTTTATAGTCAATTAGGTAAATCTATTTTGGGTGTCTCGTCTTTTAGCTGACTCACTTCTGCGTCAAAATTTTCTGTTGTACAGGGCAGGCAGAATTATGTGCTATAGAGGATAAGAAAGCTGTTACTATGGGGAATGCAGACAGAATACTTAGAAGTTTAAAAGTGAAGGAGAGGAGGGAGGTAGAATGATATTGAAGGGAAAGGTGGGGTGAAAGGCAGCTTTTTAAAGGATGTTTAAAAGAGCGAGGAAAAATTGAAATGAAAAGCTGGTGGTTAGGTTGGGAGTGACAAAGGTAAATAATAGGGAGGGGATGGGTTCAGAAAAGCAAGGCACATAAGTGTTAGAAGAGGAAAACTGGCAATCTCAAAGCTAGTTACTGGCAAGAGTAGTGAGATATAATGTTGCATTTTTGTTAGTCTTCTCCTTGAAAAAGTTGGCAAGATCCTGATTGGAGAAGGGGAATGGTAGGGCTATATAGGGATTCAGAAATAGGAAATAAGTGTTCTAAGCATTGTGTTGCCTAATGGAAGAGGATTACTGATGTTTTGGGAGGCAGATGACAGTACAGAAAGATGAGAGAACTTAAAGTAGAGGAACTTGGGGTAGTCCCTGGAATTTCTTCAGAGGTTTTGAGCAACCCAGAAGTATAAGTGGAGGAAGAGAATGAGAGGAATCAGCCAGGATGCAGAGAATGTATAGTTGGATAAATGTGTGGTTGGATGCAAAGACAAAGGAATTGAGATGGAGAATAGAAAGGAGCTAAGGGATTCATTTATGGAGAGGTATGAGTTAAGGACAGTGGAGAATGTGAGATTGAATTTTATATGTAGGAGATCAAATCTTTCGCAAATTCAGCACTTTAGATTGTCATTGCAGACTATTTGTCAGCTGTGATGCCCCTGCATATATTATCTTCTGAATCTGCAATTAATGTCATTTCACAGACCTCTCTGCAGAGAGGTTGAAGGAATAGTCAGCACCCACTGCCCTGCAGGTCAAATGTCTCCTCTGCTTGAACCTTATCTCAATCAGCCCATGAGGCAGAAATTGAAAGTCAGTCTTGATCTATTATATGTAATACAATACAACACAATATATACACAAATTGCTCTTATAATGTCTCTTCCACCTAACATGCTGTAAAGTGGTTTACAATCCATTTAAAAATAACACAAAAACATTCAGTGCTGGAAGAATTCCTCCTAGCTCAGTGATGAATACTGGATCTTTTATATGCTTATGGTATTCATACTTAAAGGATATACCCTTCAAAAGTAATAGACTGGAGACTTTCATGAATATATGATGTTCTCTTAGTGATTCAGAGCTACAGTGGGTAAGAACAATAGGTATTTCTTTACTAGTATAAGTGTGTGTTGTAATATATAGAGTAAATAAACATAGTCTGAAATTATGTAGCTTATGTATCTTCTGTGTTTTTCCCCTCCCCTAGGATCTCTTTAGTCTGTTGCTTATTAGTATTTTGTATTTGAATTCTGAAAAAAACTTAACCCCTTCCAAACAGTTGCCTGAATTAATTAACATTTTAAAAAGTTGAAAAGTATTAGAATACATTTATGTTCTTTCTCATGGAATCAGATGTTAGACAGGGCAAAGTCTGCTCAAATTACTCCGTCCAGTCCGCTCTTTCAGGCTGGCTCTCCTACACTAATGTTTAAGGATTTGCCCTGATTTGCTTTTTGAAAATTTCTACTGACTGTAACTTAGCTACATCAGCACATCACTGTTCTCTGTTAAGGGGGATGGGGAGGGGTTGGGAGCAGAACAGTTATGTTTGCAGATTATTAGTTGTCAAGATATGGGAACATGTAGTATCTCATGGTTCCAGGGAACCAATATAGAAAGTGCCATTTAATCTCCAGGCTTAATCCCAGCACTCACTACTGCTTTGGAACAGAGCTATAACATTGCTTTTTCTTGCCCTTCCCCTTGCTGCTGCTCTATTGTTCAAGCAGGGGAATAAGTAGTCTCTCATTGCTCTGGTACCAGATTTGCTTGGGTCACTGCGTGAGGAATACAGTGGGATGCCTGGTCGGAAGCTTTTTAAAATGTCTTTAAATCTACTTCTCTCTTTTTCAATAGTATTTCTTAACATTTCTGCCTCTGACTATATGTTTCTCAGTTTTGAACGCTCTTCCAAGAATAAGGATGAACACTGGCTCCCCAAGGGGAAATGACAATTCCCACTTCTAATCCCACCCCTTGTTCTTCCAGTGAAAGAGGGGAGATGAGGGCTGGTCAGTATTGTGGGAATCAGACAGGGAGAAGACGCAGTGCTTCCATGAGTTGTGGCTGACCTGGAAGTGTGGTGACCTTGCCCTATTGTAGTCCTTGCCACTGCGTTCGTCTTCACCCCTACAGAAGCCTGAATGAAGTTGCCATGAAAGCCTTCCTCTACACCCAATTTTCCTCTAATGATGAGGAGAAGCAGCAGCAAGTGGCCTAGCCATATTTTAAAAATGTGTGAGTGCGCCATGGTACTAAATTACGTGCAGCAGCACCAATGTTTGATGTGTAGCTCTCCTACTAGCTCATGGGATGTGCGACGTGATAGACACTCACCCCAGCACCAGCAGAACCTCTTTGTTCTGCCTGTCAGTGGACAAACCTGGAACTCTGTTTACATTGGTGTCAGTTTGCAGTTTATCAGTGTGGATTAGCAAGACCCCAGCATAGTTCACCAGGCTGTTTATGCCGCTGTCTAATGCTCCTCATTTAAAAAGAATTATTTTCTAACCTGAAATGTATTATCTTTAGCTTTCCACCAGTACTCTTCATTTTATACCTCAATTACAGGAAAAATCCATTTTTCCTATCTCATCTAAATATTAATACCTTTTTGATAGGGGTGTAGGTGAGTGGGAGATGGTGTGTGTATATTGTTACTATATCCTAGAGTCATTGTAAATGCTCTTATCCAGTTATATTCCATGGACAGTATACCCCAGTGAGGGCCTTCCCCACAAGTAATTCTTCATACAATATGACATCTGGCTCGTTGTCATTTTAGGTGGGAATTTGGCAAGCCTCTCTATTTTGGTTTGTTTGGTTGGTGTGGGTTGAATTGTTTGTTTGTTAGGATTTTTTAAGTTAAAGAGGCCTCAAATGTCACACATAGTACAACATATGTAGTTTACCGAAGTTTTATAATACAAAATTATTACTTTATCCTACCACAGCATCTTCTATAAATACAGGATAGGGTTCATCTTTTTTACAGTAGTGTTGCAAATGACTCTCTAACTTATTTCCTCTGTTATCCCCCAGGCTTTTCCCCCCATTACTGCTTTCTAAATACCAGTCTGCCATTTTGTATCAGAATTACCATTTTATGCCATTCCATTATCTGTTGAATCTCATCTGTTTTAATTCTGACCATCTCTGAGCTTGCTAGATCATTCTGTAATTTTAATATTTGCAACTCCATATTACAAAAGCATGATTCTTGGGCTGTTGTGTTATGGCACATGTCCAGTTGAATTAGTGTAATAGATTCCACTATAATTTCACACTGCAGAAGGAAGCAGATGATTAGAATTTGCAACACATTGCTTCATTCTAAGCAATATTATTTTTTTCTGTGCACAATTAAACATTCAAGTTTTCATCTGAACAATTAAACATGTTTCAATTCCAAAAAAAATCTTCACTATCAAAGGGCTATAGGTATTCAGGGTTGGATATTGAGCCTGTTCTGCATTTTTAAAGTGTGTTAGTGTGTAAACAAATCCCATAAGGCCAAGTATTCCATGAACAAAAGCATTGAGGAGTTTGGGATCACATCTCTTCAATACCAGAAGTCAGCAAGTCCAGATTTATTGAGCTGGTTTTTAGGGTTGAAAGATTGACGATTACTGACTGCAGCTATAGACATTCTAGTACTGACCTGCTTCACCACATGCACTAATCACCATGGTTCCTAAATGATTTGCAACAGAGAGAGAAGGAAGAAAATCCAGGTGGGGTTGGTGAAAAATGTGCATTAATACAGAATGTCTCAGGTGCAAGGAATGTTTAGCAACTTGTTCCACAGATATAAAGTAGCCAAAGTGATCCTACTTTCTCTGTGCTATAGAGTCAGAAAAGTCATATCGTGAAGAAGTTTTCTGGACTGTAAATCACGTTATAAATCCAGATTGCTCCACTGTACCAGAACATATTTTGCTGTTAGGAATTATTTTCTTATTTCACAGAGGAAATTACCTTGAAACCTGAACACTCACAAGTAGGAGTCATGGATGCACTGATAGCAGTCAGGGCCATCACCTGTGATGTTACCCTTTGCTCTCTCTGGGATGGTAAACAAGAGTAGAGAAATCCTGAAACCCTTGCTAAAGAAGACTGTCAACTCCTTTTCTCCTCCATGCTCATCTAATACACACCCTTAAACGGGCAGTAGTTCACTATTAAAAAAAAATCCATTAAATGCATCCAAACGTCTAATCTCTTTTCTAAGCAAGCTAATTAAAAACAGTCCACCATGGTTTGTCAAGCTCCCAATATCCTGTATCCCTCTTAACCCCGCTTCAGGTTAGAGTATGGCACAGACAAAGTATTGTTGCTCTGGTGGATGATTTACCTCTGGTCAGAGATGAGGAAAGTACATTTCAAGTCATCCTGCTGGTCCTCTCTGTTGATCACCAAATACTCCTGCCCACTTCCATGAGAGTGCCAGATTGAATGGATCTGGAGTAGCCCTGAAATGGCTCAGAGGTCCTTTCTCTAAAACTAATTCCTGAGGGTTGTTATGGGCAACTGTTCCTCTATCTCCAAAGTTGTCATATGGGCCTAAATTATGGAGCTCATTACAAAGTTGGGTGCTATGTACGTACCTTCCAGTTGGAAAGATGTGGAAACAACTCGATAAAAAGTTAGAAAATGGACAAGGACTGAATGAATATTTATAAGGTTTAAATGAGTGAATGATGTTTGTACTGGAAATCTGTGGTAAAATCAGCAGGCTGAGGAGAGGATGAGAAAACAACAAAATCAGTGTCTGATATCATGTGTTTAATTGTCTACAATCCCTATCTCTCATCTCTGTGTGCATATATGTATGTTTAGTGTGTGTTGTTAGATTGCAAATATTTCAGGGAAGGAATCTGTTTATTTTTATGTCTATAAAATACGTGGTAGGTACTATGAATTGCAAATGGCATGGGGCAAATTCTGCCTTTAGTTATACAGACACAACTCCCACTGAGGTCAGTGCATCAAAATCAAATGTGCATATCGGAGCAGAATTTGTCCCTCTTGAAACATACTTCAGGTTTGGGGGGCAATACTGCAATTTTCAGTTCATATCTGAAAATCAAAATAAATAATTATTTTGGTTGAATAGTATTAAATTTGTGGGGTTTAGTGTGATCTGTAAATTGCTAGGACTCTTGTTGGTTCCAGCTAATAGTAGTATCACCCCCATGATAGAGAAAACAGCTGTAAAATAACTTTGGTGATCCAATCCCTAGATTGCAAGGAATGTCATGTTAACATTGTCAAAATGTCTACAATTTTTTCTGAAGATATTTTATTTCAGTACTTCCAATATCTGACTCCAAACACTGGATATAGGGACGATAAAGAAATAAGATGACTGATGCTGGATGCTGGCTACTATATCTAACAAGTCTACGTGCCTTTACCTCCCAGTGTGGAGTATGAGTGTTTTTCCATGATTTTATGGATTTCCAATCTTTCTTTCTCTTTGATATAAATCCTATATCACAGGGTTTCACTATATGAAAACACAAAGTGGTTATGCTATTATGTGCAAAAAATGGATTTATGTGATTGTGTGTTTTTGCACATGGTTTCCAGCCAGTAACAATTGCTAACAAGTGTAGCTGAGATACAAAGCTGTATCCTCTACTTAGTATATAATTAGGCTGTGTAAATTAAGGTGGTTGCCTTCCAGGAGTATCTTTCTGGCTTCAAAAATGCTCTGAAAGGAAGTCCTCAGTAAAGATACAACAGGTCAAATAAATGAAATGCTCATAGTTTGGAACAAATGTGTTATGCATAGTTATTCCATATACTAATGAATTAGTTACATTGTTCAGCTTCTGAGAATTCTTACGTACCATGTAATACATATTGGACATCGTAATTTATGTATTTTATTTCACAAATGTGCAAACTGCAGTATGTATCTATACAGCAGAGATTCCTAGTACAGAACAACTAACTGTGGTATGATATGAGCTTGCCAATTCTTTAAATATATTCTGTGTCATATAATTCTCTCTGTGTGCATAGTGTGAAAATGGTAATTAAGCATGTATCAGTAGGTGACATCACCCAGGGAAAAAGTCTAGAATGAGAACATGAAAGAGCTATGGAAAGAGTCCCTTGGCTTCTCACAAAGCGGGAAGTATAAAGGAGGAAGAGCTCCTAGAGGACATGCTGAAAGAGCAGTTAGAGTAGAACCAGGAGAGAACAGTATCCTGAAAGTCAAGCAAGGACTTTTTTTTTTTTTTAATGCAGGTTGTGTAAGCTTTTCAAGATTGTGTTCTTTTTTCTTTTTCTTATATGTTTATATGCTGCCTCGCACACTGGGGTTATGCTCCATAGGCACTATCATTATAATATATAACATATAATAATTATCTCATATTACTCATAGCATACCAGTTCAGTACAGAAAAAGGTTTCACTCTCCATACTGTTAATCTGACATTTCTGAAAATAAATTGGGAGAAAAATACTACAGCTAAATTGTGACACGCTTATTATACATTGCACTGTGAGGCAGACTCTTTCAACATTATGGTAGTGTCCATTGTTAGCATCTGTGGGGATCCTAAGACATATTGCTGTAGAAATATATTGAAAATTGCGAGGAAAATTCAATACATTACATATTACATTGAGTTCCAATAAGCCTATTCCTTAGTTTATACCCATTCCACATGCATGCAAAACTTCACACAGCTCATACTTACTCTACTGTGTTTTACTACTTCATTAATAGTGAGAACAGTTTTTTGTGTTTTAGATATACTAGTATATTTTTTTCCATGAAAAGGCAGCTAAAAAATTGTGGTTTTTTTTCAAAGAATACATATGTTAGTGATGAGTTCCATGCAAAAGCATGAAAGGAATAAAGTTCCAAAAGATGGTGGTATCTTGGCAAGATTCCACATAAACTTTATTTAGGTAGTAACAATCGTGCTTTTCTCTAACTTGTAGTCAACTCTTACTATATAGGAAAGATAAATCAAGTTTATGTATTTTTATTTGAAGAGGAGAGGAAAAACGGATATGATTTTAGTTTACTGTTCGCTCTTTGAAGACTGTAATCAACAGACAACAAACCAACTTCCTGCAAAAGAATATTATAATTCTGGTGCCATTTGCAGCATTGTTGCTAAGCATTTCCATTATAAATCTCTCCTTTTTTTTTTTTTTTTCTTCATGATTTTAGTAGAAATTCACTCCAGGCTGAAACTTGGTGTCAGATCTCAGCTCTTAAGTAGTGGTTGTTTCTACCAGTTTTCAAGAAAGTTGATTTAGCTGTTTTTATGTTATATGACAGAGAAAGAAATGATGGTTCTGGTGGTGTTTACTATTTCAAATGCTGCTTTTTTTCCTGCTTGTATAATAAAACTGCTTTGCTATTCACATTTTTCATAGCCTCTTTGTTCTCCAGTGGAATACATAATTGTTCTTCTAAGTGTATGAAATTCTGATTGAATGTTGGCACTTGTTTAGAGAAATACCATAACAGGTGCATAAAGTTGACTTAAAGGCACATTTTGCTTATGATACATTAGGCAGTATTAAGGCAACTGAGGGAAAATTACATTAATTTACAACGTTAAATATAGTGTATTAAATATTGAAATAATATCTGGTAAAAAGGGAGGTAAATTCAATCATAGTTTCAGATAATTTGTTTTTAGCACATATGACATTCATCTTAGTTATGTACCTGTGTGATAGTTAAACTATTTAGAGCCAGTGGTTCATATGGAAATAATTTTCTCCATCCTCAAAAAAGATTGGTAACCTTTGTATAACAGAGTTCCACTCTTGTGTTTGAACTACTTGCATGTGATTAGAATTGGTGCTCTGAGATCAGTTCTGAGCTCCTGAGCTGGCCTCTAAAAGGAGAGCATAAATTGAATTGTTGTGAGGAGTATTGGCCAGAAAAGCCCCAGTCATCATCTTTCTATTCTATTTATCTGCTGATATGGGAGGAGCTCACATGTTCTGCCTTGAAAGATGCTTATTTATGTGTGACTGCAGTAGCTTTTCATGAGCTTGTTTTAACCGGGTATTTCAGTATACCTCTGGTACTTAGCTATATTGTTTTATCTTCTGTGGTTTTAATCATGTTTCTTCTTATTATGTATATTTCTCCTCCTATTTTCTGGATGGCGTGCCTCATGTGACTGGAAGAGGTCCATCATGGACAACTACAATCACTATTTGCAGTGCCTTGGAGCAGTTCATGACATGCTTGGATGTGTGATCTGCTCAAAGTTGTCACCTTTAAGTCAACAGGCCCCAAGGAGAACACGTCAGGCTCTGGCTGACCTACCCTGAAGCAACCAATAAATCCAACTTTAGGTCAGTGCAAAAGAGCTGCCTTCAAGGCAGCAGATTCAGAAATCATTTTTGCTGGTAGATGAGACTCTGTCAGAACTGCTAAGTTTGGTGCAGCCCTGCCTTAGCGGGTGCCCAGACCAGCAATTTAATAGCTTTGCAATGATTTGTGAACATCCAAATTTAGCAACAAAAGAGTCGTCATAGAGATTCATTTTCATCAGGGTTTAGATAGAAATAGATTGTGGAACTGAACTCTAACACAGGATTCAGAATAGAGCCTCTCCCAAAGAGGAAGTTGCAGTTCACATCAGTGTACTGAACATCTTGGTTCTCCCTTGTAAATAAACCTAAATATTCTGGTTATTATAGTTGTTCTTTTTGCACTTTGGCTTTCAGAGAGCTGGTAGCCCCAAAACACAACTAGGTCACAAGGTTTTTGGCTATTCTGATGTGGATCTCTCTCTCTCTCTCTCTCTCTCTCTCTCTCTCTCTGTCATATTCTTGGTCTCTTTTTTCTCTGATGCAAAATAAATTCTGAAACCTCAAATTTGTTTTGCAAAGCAGAATTCTTCCTTGTCAGTCATCCCTACAAATTGTTACACTTTACTATGTTGATACCCATTGTATCTGAAGAATGAAGAAGTAGAGTTTATATCAATATTTTAATGGTAAATCATTCCTTAAAATGCTTTGGGAAACCTGCTATTCCAAAGCACTGTATGTGCTAATGGATATTAAAAAGAAAAAAAAAACATTTGCAGGAAACTGTGTATTACTAAGCTGGTAGAAAATAGAGTTTGTCTGGCTGGAGGATGGATGGAGGCAGGACACAGTGGATAGGGTTAAATTAGGATGTTGTTCTACAACATCTAAATTAGTTGTTACTACTCAGAAAGTAGATCTTGGAGTCACTCTGGATAATTCTCTGAAAACATCAACTCTATGTGCTGTGACAGTCGTAAAAAGCTAACAGAATGTTAGGAACCATTAGGAAAGGGGGAGATAATAGGACAGAAAATATAATGTCACTGTATAAATCCATAGAATGACCATATCTTGAATACTGTGTGCAGTTCTGGTTGTCCCATCTCAGAAAACATATATTAGAATTGGAAAAGGTACAGAGAAGAGCAACAAGAATGATTAGGGGTATGGAACAGCTTCCATATGAGGAGAGATTAAAAAGACTGGGGTTGTTCAGATTGGAAAAGAGACGACTTGGGGCAAGGGTTATGACAGAAGTCCATAAAATCATGAATGGTGCAGAGAAAGTGAATAGGGGAAGTGTTGTTTATCCCGTCACATAACACAAGAACCCAAGGATCACCCAATGAAATTAATAGGCAGCAGGTTTCAAACAAACATAACAAAGTACTTCTTCATAAAATACATAGTCAACCTGTTGAACTCATTGCTGGGAGATGTTGTGAAAGTCAAAAGTATAACTGGGTGCAAAAAAGAATTAGGTAATTTCATGGTGGGTAGGTCCATAAATGGCTCTTAGTCAAGATGGTCAGGGATGCAGCCCCATGGTCTAGGTGTCCCTAAACCTCTGACTGCCAGAAGCTGGGACTGGACAATGGGAAGTATCACTTGATAATTGCCCTGTTCTGTTCATTCCTTCTGAAGCTGCTGGCACTGGCTACTGTCAGAACACAGGATACTGGGATATTGGTCTGACTTTGTTGGGCCATTCTTATGTAATGAGCCAACTACAATAATGCACACTGAATCATGAGAGAACCTGGTATTTAATGAATTCCATGGGTGGAAATGTGGGTGATGCTCAACTGGTCCAAGTAAAAGAGGGCTTTTCTTACACTGGTATAAACCTAAGTAGTCTTCCCTCTCTTCTCGTGACCTGGGGAGGATAGGGTGATGAGTCTGGTGACTTGGTTTGAGGCAGCTACAGCAAGTCCCTTTTGTGCTCTAGCCATTAAAGGAACCACACACCTTTTTCTACAAGCCACAAAATGGCTCCTACTGCTTAATGTGAAGCCGATATGGACCTCACTGCTTCATTGTTCAGAATATAAAAGAGCATGGTGCAGGTAATTCCATAATCCATGTACATATACCCAAGGGAAGCTTCTCATAGTCCTCTCTCCTTACCTATCCTGGTCCTCAGCCAACCCACTGTAGGAATCCTATCACCCCACCCCCTTGAACGAAGGTAAAAGGGGGCTATAAATGAGGTGTTGGTTGGCTCCCTGCCATACTGGTCATAGGAATCCCAACCCCCATCCCCAATTCCACTCCTTTAAAGACTACCTCTTTTTAATCCTTTACCAATGTGTTTTATCTGATCACCATATCCCTTCCTTATGAAGTTCTCCTAATCCACTAGGTTTGGTGTCTCTTGCCCTCTTGGGGGGAGAGAGAGAAGAAGAGGGATAAGTGACCACCCTTCCCTCCCCCATTTAGATCCCCCCAGAGAAAAAATAGGAAAGTTCCCTGAAACTCACTGAGTTTATCCCTACAGACATCCATTGCAGCATTGGACAGAACGGACTCACTTTCCTATCTTGCCCCTGAAATCTCCATGTAGTGCTGGTCATATTCACCCCTACCCATTGTGACACTGTCCTGTCCTGCTTCTGGGAAACACATGAACATCATGGGATGGTATTTTGGATTCATTGTTCTGATGCATAGATGTGTGGTGGTTCAGATGATGTAATAACATTTGATTATAATGCAAGGGACCATAATGTAGCTGAGACTGGTTACATCACTGAATCCCAATATTAAATATGTAATAATTTATATGGTCACATTTTGTTTTTCAGCTGATTTTGAGACTATTCAAAAATGTCAAAATGTAATTCCCTGAAAGGAAAAAAAAATAACATCATAAACTATATTTAACCTGCTCTTTGGCTCCATATAATCGATTTGTAATTAAAAATGTTCATTAGACTGCTGCATTTAAACCTATTGAATAACATAGTGTACTGTGTTAATGTACTATTTTTTATCTTTAACATATACATTTTGTTTTCCAGCCCTGAGAGACAACAGGATTGAGCTGGTTCGAGCTTCCTGGCATGAACTGAGCATCAGCATCAGTGATGTGTCTCTGTCAGATGAAGGGCAATACACCTGTTCTTTATTTACTATGCCTGTCAAAACTTCCAAGGCTTTTCTCACTGTTCTGGGTAAGTATAGCTGGCTGAGAATACCAAAGTGAAATGAGTTAAGAGATGAGTACTAAGACTTCTCAAATCTTGGTAAATATTTCTAGGGTGAATTTTCAGAAAGCTTAGCGGAAGATGCATGTAAAACACCCACTCTTGCTTTCTCTAAAGATTGCTTGAGTAGAACCATGCCTAGGAATAGCAAGCCTCTTATGATATGTGATGTGGCAGGACCATGAATTACAGTGCACATCAATACCACCACACAAATGCTCCTTAAAATGGACACAACCTCTATATCCCAAGCACTAAAGGGGTTAACAGGGTGCATGTGTTCATCTCCTAACAATGTACTGTATAGGGCAAAGGAGACAAAACCAGAGAGCATGAAATCAAAAAGGGCTTTAGAGACTCATCGTTTTTCCTTAGCTATGCATTTTCTTGGCTTATTCTATTTTCTTTTTTCCTCTACAGAGTGCATATTTTCACTGGGCTTGCTTCTTTTATGCTTCATCCTCTAAATGCTCTGCCGTTTTCCCCAAAGGTTATAGACATACACACACACACACACACGCACATGCACACGCACACACGCACACACACACAAAGCAATAGATTGATAGAGATGCCCCAAAACATAATGTTTCAGCTCCAAGCTTTATGTGATTCTATCAATGTCAGTAGCCCAATCAGTTGAAATTGCTATAGTTCGTAGAAACACACCTGCGTACTTAACAAGTGATACAATTTTAAAGATTGATTTTTTTCCATTTTGTTTTGTTTTGATTTTTATATATAGAAAAGCAGGCAGTTAAATTTAATAGGACTAATGCAAGAATTTCTATGTGCTAGTAATATTGAAGTTAATACAGCCAGGGAACTGGTTTTGTCCATAGGATATGAAATATGCCTCAGAGTCCCACTGAGTCTATTTTACAAAAATCTTCACAAGTTTGCCATTAAGGACAAAAAATATCCACTCAAAGCAGAGTATTTTTGGATAAAAACTGCCTAAGGGTTAATTTTTTTTTTCTGTAGCAAGTCATCTCAAGATCCAAAGAATAGATGATTAGTCAAATTCAACCTACTAAATGGCAGTGGGACACACATAAAAGAGTGTTACAAAGGTAAAAAGTCAGACCTCTAATCAGTAGCTTTTAATCAGGGTGGTATGATTTTTTTTTTTTATGGTCTATTTAGCTCTAATTTTTTTTTTGTTGGGTGTGGGGTTTTTTTGGTTTTTTGGGTTTTTTTTTTTTACATGACTGCTTTCCAACATCATCTGCTTTCTTTCTGTCAGAAAGACAGCAGCAAGTTTTCAGGAGCATCTATCTCACTATAATTTTGTCTATTAGAAATCACATTTAAAATTCTTCTAAAGATGCCCCTATATGAGAGTAATATTATTTTTTTCTTTGTAATTTATTCCATGCCATCATTTTAATCAGAAAGATGATTTATATGCAGAAATATTCTTTCTATTCACTGGTCTGATTTGGATTAGAAGATTTTAATGTACAGGGATTATTAAAGATGCATTTCATGCCCCTGAAAAGTAGGAGTAGGTTTATTACAGAATCTATACTGTTACAGGTGCTGTTGTTTGCATTTGGAGTAATGTTTGATTGCAATGTTTATCAGTTTCCTTTGGAGAGGAGGAGAGACGTGAACAAACCAAATTGCAAGATGCATACCACAGAGTGGAATTTCAGTGACTGATTCCTTTACCCAGAAATGAAAATCTATGAATTAATTGAAACATTCCAGATGTAAAGGGTAAACCTAATCGTATTATAAGAGCTTTTAGAAACTATGGAAAGATATATCCCCTCAAAATAAGTCATTTCTGTGTGTTACTAAGCCAGTCATTGAATATAACCAAATATTCTCAATTTTATTCACAGTTCTTTATTTTAAATCTCTCTCCATTCCTGAAAACATAATCCTTGCCATCTCTAACGTTCTGAGTATGATATTTAATGGGCATAGGACCGGATCCAGAGCTCACTGAATCAGTGGAAGGATTCCTCTGAATTCTGTGTGCTTTGGATTGGGCCCATTATTACTATATATTATTTAAATATGAAAAGAGAGGATTTTTTTCTCTCCTCTTGTGGTAGGATTCCCTGAATTCATGCTGGAGCTGACTAGTAAAATGCTTGATCAGTTTGGATTTTGTTCCTGGTTGTGTTTAATTTTAACAAGAGTACTTAATATATTCCACGCCTCCCACCCAAAATACTCTGCCTAAAATGCAGATATCCACTATCAATCTAGCAATAGAAAGTCAATCTAAACTTGAACATAAAGTATGAGACAAGCTGGACTGGTTTAAAATGAACACACAAAACATTTTCTTCAATTAAACTCTAGTATGGTTCAGATTCATTGGTCAGTTTAAAATAGAAAATGGAATTCATTGATACTTGAAGTTAGGCCTGTCAGTCGTGAAGTGAATAAACCTATCTTTTGGAAATTGACCTATAATAATTCATAAGTTAACCTTATCAACTGATAACCCTCTGGACAAAGACTTAAAATAGCTGATTGGCAACATGTTGTATCTTTTATTTGTTCGATTGTTTGTTAGGTGTTCCCGAGAAGCCACAAATTAGTGGATTTACTTCACCAGTTATGGAGGGAGAGAGGATGCAGCTAACCTGCAAGACCTCTGGTAGCAAACCAGCAGCTGATATCAGATGGTTCAAGAATGACAAAGAGATTAAAGGTATTGAAAAACATGTACTTGTAATTATGTGTCAACATCAAAATCAAAGCATTTAATGGGATAGAGGATTGCTTGGAATTGTGTCCCTTTCATTTTTAATAAAAGAATGGACACTAAACATGCAAGAATCAATTCTACTATCTAAATGTGGAAGAACTGATCAATATTTATCATAATCACAATATGACTGATTTTTTGCAAAATGTTACAAATTATAATTTTTAATTATAGTTATGTTAATGTCATAATATCACCTTAACAGAGACAGATTATAAAATGATTTACAATAATCTTTATTATAATCCCTAGGTTCATGTCTCTATCAGTATCCCAGCTATTTTGACATTTGATCCACTTTTGCCTGTTTCCAGAAAATTGGGGTTGGTTTTTATTGCTCTCATTTTCATCTAATACGCTAAAAGATCAGGTGAATGAATTGTCAGAATTGTGACTGTTTCCATGTAGGTATTGATTTAAAATGATTCCTTTGGTATCCATGTATCTCACACACTTGTCTGGCATCATGGCTTTTGTTAGTAAATCAAAAAGCTGCTTCAAGCAAAGCTGTAGTGGAGAAATAGTTTAACTTTCTTTGGTATCGACCAACACAGAGAAGTACATAATAAAACAAAGACTAATATACAAAATTAATAAGTTAAAGATACCGTGGTTGATATTCACGGAAATATGTTGGTTTTTTTAAAGTACCTATCTTGAGAAGTTTCCAATTAAAAATCAGAAAATTGGATTGGAAAGAGGCATGGACTTTGGGCTCAAATAGGTTAAAATATACCTGAGTCCCTGTGGTCAAGTGAAGATGGAAAGCAGGAAATTAGAAAGTGGAGTCTTTCAGTTTGTAGGACGGTAGAGAAGCGTTCTCAAACTTTGTTGCACCATGACCCCAAAATTACTACACGACCTCAGGAATGGGGACCAAAGCAGGAGTCCTGCCCACTAACCCCACCATTGCCGCCACCACCAACCACACCACCCTGGGAGGTGGGTCAAAGCCAGAGCTGAGACCTGTCACCCAGGGCTGAAACTCTCATGCTTCGGCCCTGGGCAGCAGGCTCAGGCTTCGGGTTTGGCCCCAGGCTCGGGCTTTGGCTCTGGGCCCTAGCAAGTCTAAAGTCAGTCCAAAGACCACTTTGGGTACCGACGCACAATTTGAGAACACCTGAGATAGAGGAAAATACCAAGAGAAAAGTAGCACCTTGTGCAATACAATTAAAAGGCAAAATTTAACAGGACATAACATACATGCTATACTAGTCCAGCAAAGCTGTCATTCAAAAGAGATGTCAAAATGAATGTATGTAAGAAGCACCATCAAAAGATGGAAAATAAACATAAGTAATGCAAGTATCCTAAATGAACTACTGGTGTAAGCAGATATAAGCAAGGACTACTCATAGCACCAGAATTTTTAAAAATCAGATCTTTCAAGGTTGCACAGTAATTATGCCTTTCCTGTTCAGCTGAACTGTAATAGCAGCAAAGGAGACAATTCAGGGATTTTGGTCTTAAACTAACACATGGCTTTCTGGGCAAGTACCTAAGGGATGGACATAAGAAAGAAAACTCAATAGAATGGGTGAAATAGGTTTTGAAACTGAGGAATAATAGGAAGTGAAGAAGATACAAATGAGGGGAAAGCCTTGATCGCTTTAGTTTTCTAGGTCTTCTGAAGAGCACATTGCCATTATCATGAAGGTTACGAATAAAATAACCTAACTAGCTTGCAATGGCATCAGCAGAAGGAACATTAGCTTTTGTGCACTGGAAAAGGTGAAATGATAAATCTGAGAAAATAGATATGAAATTGTATGCTAATGCAGCTGACATTAAAGGCTAAGAGTTCTGCTGTCTAGCACCAGTAAATCCAATTGTGTTACAGTATATTATACATGGTGCAAAAGAATATGAAACCTGTATACATTCAGTTCAGAGAAGGAACCGGGGGGAAAAAAGCCAAACTAAAATGTTGCTTGCATTTCTATTAGCAGAAAAAAGGAATAATCTAGTGTGAGAGAACTGTTTAACAAGCTAGATGTCAAGAATGAGGAGAGACTGAGTGTGAATCATGGTATTCCATACCTTATATTTTAACGTTCTGCCTCTTATATATGCACCAATATTATCATAGGGATGTGAAGTTTGGCTTTCTGATCCTTTTTTATTTCTATCTGCTTAATAATACAACTGAGTGTGGCATCTCCAAATTGAGCTTATTAAGGGATTCAAATGTATCCAAAAGTAAATACACAATACTTATTTGTCGTGCATTTTATTACTCACTGCTTTGAAAATGTAACTTTGAATGTGGTTTTAATTTTCATTTTTCAGAAATATTTTCAAATTGTTTTCCTGTTTTTTTTCCCGGTGTGGTAAAAATACATTAAATAATATTTCTGCAAAAGAATGGCAAATTTAAAATTAGGTTGCTAATTTTAATATGTGCAATGAGATCAGAAATGTGGTACTCTTTTTGGCTTGACAAAACTCCAACTGAAAGTAGAATCTCACATTATAATGCAAGGTTAAAGCAAAACCAGATGAAAAATATACAAAAGCTCAAAATACCAGATTTGCCCAGTTAAAATATGGAAAAATACATATTTTCAATAGATAATTGTTACATATATGGGAGCAATATAAGATTGTAATTGGTTGAAAATAAACAATGAGTGATAAAGCAGCAAGTTTCTATTATTTTCCTCCTCAGAGACCAATAATATGGAGCTAACAAAAAGTGTTAAACAGTCAGAGTGCATATGCAAACAGTGAGTTCCAAGAAAACTGTTTGTCTCTGTGGCAGGGAGGGAAAGGGGAGGGTGGTCTTTGACTTTAAGCTTCATTTCCGCAACTGATTGTGATTCTCAGAAGGAAAAAAATCTGTTACTTTAAAAATATTTGGTCATTATAGATAAATGTATAAATATTTTTGATGATCCAGATATTCAGGGTTTATATAAAAGTATATACATTGACTTATTTTTTCACTGACAATTAAGGGTCAAGATTTTAAAGAAACAGGCATCTAAAAGGCTCCTAAAGAAGTGGTCTCCAGTTTTCAAAAGTGCTGTGCATCCAACAGCTCCCATTGAAGCGAAGGCTCATCATGCTTAGGAGCTGTCCGACCTGCAGTTAATTGGAGCTGCTGGTTGCTCAGCACTTTTGAAAATAAGTCTGTTTATTCAGATGCTTAATGTTATACTTATGAGCCAAACTTTAGGCACTTTTAAAATCTAGGCTAAAATATCTTCCTCCTTTATGAATATAATAACCAATGTTTAGCCATGGTCAACACTTCCCTCAGCTTTCTGCTCCGTAAATCTTGATAGTCACTGCCACAAAAATTGAATTCTGCTTAATGCTTAGCAACCAACGGGAAGAAAAATGCCCGGGTGGGGAAGACAATTATTTCTGAAGCCAAAATCAGAATTACTTAATTACCTGGATTCTTACATTATCTGGAATGAGTGAAAAAGCCCATCTTTCTGATTCCATAGATATTTTTAATCTAAAAAGATGTTGCTTATTACATTTTAGATCTGCTTTCTGAAATTGACTTTTCATGGAAATTTTATTTAGGTCATTTTCCTCTTCCTAATGGGATTTTACTAAGATTTGTAAAACTGAAACCTCTTGCATTTTCCTTTCCTTTGATTAGGAAACACAGGACACATGCAATCTCAGTAGTATATTCGTTTAGAAAAATTCATTTTAAGGCCTTCATTGGCACAAATCAATGTGTCCAGGTTGCTGTTTTGCTAAAATAAACAAAAATCAATGAGCAATATATATAGTTGTATACAAAATAAAATTACTCCAAAAAGTCTACAGGTGGCTCTCACATTAACTTTTGTGCACATTAACTTTTAAAATTAAATACCTCATTTGTTGATTCTTCTGTTCTTCTCTCATTTATTCATCATACAAGGAGACTCTTTCAATAAAAGGTCCAGCCCTAGCCAATATGGAGAGAAGCTAAGAGTTCACAACTCTGTGAAGTCAATTGAAGTTGAAGGTGTCCAGCACCTTTAGAGTGTGTCTACATGACAGCTGGAAGAGAACATCCCAGCTAAAACAGACAGATTCATTCTAGCTGGGCTTGAGTTAGTACACTAAAAATGGCTGGATGGCTGTTGGGGCTCAGGCTGGCGCTTGGGCTCTCAAGCATAGAGAGTCGAGCCCAAGCTCCAGGCTAAGTGGCAACATCCACACTGCTAATTTTTAGCGTATTAGCTCAGTCTCCGCTAGTGCGAGTCTCTCTACCCCAGCTGGGGGCACACTCCAAGGTACAGTGGAGACATACCCTTAGAGCCCACCCTGAACAAAAGAGCTCCTCAAGAACAAGAGGCAAATTTAATACAGCAAAACCGTAAGAGAAACGATGGGTATGAAGGAATTTTATTTCAGAAGTGGGTGTGGCTTGTCTGCAAATTATAATAATTAGAATGAGATGTTTCATTTAAATCTATACAATGGTGTTGATGTCTCAACTTTGGGTTTAGATTTACTTCATAGCTGAGGTTAATCCTGGCTATCTCACAGATGAACCAGTTCATAAAAAATGAATAAAGCACTTGCAGTCTTATTCTATCCGTATGTATTTAAAACAAAAGTCACATTGCTTTCCGAATATCCTTGTATCACATGTCTATAAGATTAGATACATAAACTTTGAAAAATTTACCTTCAGTAGCACAAAAGGGATTTAAAAAAAATAAGAAAAAAACTGTTTCTTTAGTGGACTTCAGGGAAAGTTTATTTTTAATTGGGATGTAGATATAGTAGAGATAATGAGGAGAGGCAAGGCATTCCTGCCTTTTAGTTGATTTTGGTTTTGTTTACCTCAGATTAAATTCATTGTGGATGTCTAGTGATCAGTTCAAGTTCAAAAGCTAAACTGGCTAAAACATCTCTTAATTCCCCCACACTGTCCCTCCTTCTCTCCTTTCTTGATTACTGCAGGCCATTACCACTCTGCCTCTAACTCAGGCCCATAAGATGGGGATCATCTTCAACATGGACCTCTCTCTATGTCCTCAGACTGTGTTCACAGTCAAGCTGGAAGGACATAATGAGTGAGGTCGTGCAAGGATCAGTCTTGGTTCAGTTCTGTTCAATTTCTTCCTCAGTGACTTAGATAGTGGCATAGGAGTACACTTACAAAGTTTGTGGATGTTATCAAGCTTGGAGGGGTTGCAAATGTTGTGGAAGACAGGATTAAAATTCAAAATTATTTGGACAAACTGGAGAAATGGCCTGAAGTAAATAGGATGACATTCAATAAGGACGTATGCAAAGTACTCTCTTTAGGAAGGAACAACCAGTTTCACACATACAAAATGGGAAATGACTGCTTAGGAAGGAGTACTGTGGAAAGGAATCTGGGGGTCATTGTGGACCACAAGCTAGCTGAGTCAACAGCGAAACACTATTGCAAAGAAAGCAAACATCATTCTGGGCTGTATTAGCAGGAGTGTTGTAAAGCAAGACATATAAGAAATAATTCTTCCATTCTACTCTGCGCTTAGTAGTCCTCAACTGGATTGTTGTGTCCAGTGCTGGACACTACTTTTCCAGAAAGATGTGGACAAAATTGGTTAAAGTCCAGAGGAGAACAACAAAAATGTTTAAGGGTCTAGAAAACGTGACCTATGAGGGAAGATTGAAAAAAATGGGTTTGTTTAGTCTGGAAAAGAGAGGAATGAGAAGGGACATAACAGTTTTCAAGTACATAAAAGGTGTTACAAGGAGGAGGGAGAAAAAATGTTGTTCTTAACCTCTGAGAATAGGACAAGAAGCAGTGGGCTTAAATTGCAGCAAGGGAGGTTTAGGTTGGACATTAGGAAAAACTTCCTAACTGTCAGGATGGTAAAGCACTGGAATAAATTGTGTAGGGAGGTTGTGGAATCTCTGCCACTGGAGATTAAGAGCAGGTTAGACAACCACCTATTAGGGATGGTCTGCGTATTACTTAATCCTGCCATGAGTGCAGGGGACTGGACTAGATGACCTCTCGATATATGATGTATCGTGTAATTTCATCCTGCATAGTATCCTTGCAATACAGCTTTTCCTATCCATAGCCACAGTTAAAATTCTTGTCCAGGTTCTCAGCAGTTGATTTTGAAATAACCAAATTCGTATGTAGGAAAAACAATGGTGGTATTGGTTATTTTGTCAGACAAATAATGGAATATCTGGCTATAAAGTGGGTTTTTTTAAGCAACTAGGGGAAAAGTTTTAGAAATGGATTTGATATATACAAGAGCCACCATTTATTGCATTGTGCTCCCTGAAAATCATTAAGCTACATTTGTTGTTTGTTCTTACAGATGTTAAATATTTAAAAGAAGAGGATGCAAATCGCAGGACATTCACTGTTAGCAGTACACTGGATTTCAGAGCGGATCGGAGTGATGATGGTGCCGTTGTAAGTTGCAGAGTAGACCATGAATCCTTAAACTCCACACCTCAGATAGAAATGCAGGTTCTAGAAATACACTGTAAGTAATATCTATAATCTGTCTATCCTTATTCACATGTTTACATTCTTTGGTTTTGAATGAAGGTGTACTGTCACTAGACATTTAATAGGCATGAAATAAAACTTAAATCCTTAATTATTTCAAATACATACAAATCCCTCTCTCCTAGCCCAATTCTGCAATTCTCCTAGCAAGTCAATGAGAAGTATGCCAGAGTAAGGACTGCGAGATTGAGTCCTTAGTCTGTCTGGCAGAGGAAGAGACAGGACAGGTGTGTGTGTGGGAGTGGGGGTTAAGTCTCACTGGTTTTCTCAGGTAGGATTGCAACACCAAGACCATAGGTTTATGTAGTAGTCACTCTTTTGCTTTACAAAGCCATAGGAATGCAAGGTGACGTTAGCAGCAGAGATTAAATCGTCGACTTTGTGCCTTACTAACACAGCTTTGTGTGGTGTTCGTCATGTTGGAGCCTAAGAGAGAAGAGCCTTAGTCATTATTCTTAGGGCTTGTCTATCATGGGGATGTTACATCAGAATAACTTTAGTTTGTTCTCATTAAAGTGCCTTGCGTACACACAATTTTTTTTTAAAAAAATTGAATTTGACATGTTAGGTAGAGTAAGGAATCCTGTTTGGATTAGAAACAACTCTTCTTTGCAGTGACTTTGTGTGCTTTAAGGTTTATGTGAATGCATTTCTAACCACTCTGCTTCTGGCAGTTCCTCCCGCCCCCGACCAAGGTGTATTGCTTCACACCCAGCTGTGCCTGTCTGAGTCCCTGTGTGCTCTCCGCTGCACTAGAGTCATCTTGACCAAATATTCTCTCTCTAATTAAATGCTGGCACACAGCGAGGTGTGTCCCTTTTTAATATCAGGTAGTGGTGAGTTCACATAGCCAGCATCACATAGCTATTATAACACTGTGCTTGCCTGTGGATGCCCGCAGATCTCCAGTCCCATGTGGAGAATAGTGTCTGGAACGTAGCCATCTGCAAGGTATTGTCTGAGCAAATGAAGGTGAGAAGGCACTCCCCGAACTGGTCCAGTGGCAGATCAAAGCAAAGGAACCCACACCATGAGCACCTGCACTGCATATCTGCAGGTGCTGTCACCTGCATTTTCTGCTTTACCAGAAATCAGCCAGAAAATGCTGCAGACACGAGCTCTCCCAATAAGTAGAATATGCTATTACAATACAGCTATGAAGGAGAATTTTAACAACTCTTTTCTGTGTACTGGCAACCTTCTCACAGTTGCTCAGACATGTAGTTTCCTGCACCAGCTGGAAGTATGCTATCCTGGCACATAGCAGCTCTGCATACATTCCTGGTTTGCCAATTGCTTTTTTCAACAAGTCTCTTTGAGGTCTGGAGCATCTTTTGTTGCAAAGCTCATGCACAGCATCGCTACCTAGCCCTGTCCTGTAAACTCTGGAGAACACACCAGACTAGGCCCTACCTTTCAGTCAATCACATTGCAGGCACTTCCCACACCAAGCAGCCTCTTTGGAATGGAAAAGAAGAACAGTTTCAAGCACCCCGCCAGCAGGAATTCATGAGCAACACTCTGGACATTCAAAAATGCCATGGGTCCTAAGTTTGCATTATGTTCTTTAACTCTTTATAATTGAAATAATGTTATTTGTTAACTATGTTATTTGTTAACTCAATACAAAAGATTTGGCTAAAAAAATTTACTGAGGAGTAGCTCTCCCTATAACATCAACCCCTAATAAAATCAATACACAAGCATATATCAGTTGTTCCCTTGGTTTACAGTATGTTCACTATCCAAAACTACCTCCTAAGCTTGAAATAGGAGCACAGTGAATCCCTGACCCTATTTCCTGTGCCACGTGAAGCATTTTTCTGAGATAACTAGCTACTGACCAGGAGCAATCAGAGATAGATAGCTTCCAGGTAGTGATGGCCACACTCTTCTCCATGCTGAGAGTAGTCCTCATATTGGTATTCTATCACTGTAGCTCTAGGGTGAACTCTGCATAGATATCTAGGGAAGGTAGGTTTCTCCTGGTCATCCCAGTTCTCATACCTATCCTATACCACCAGACATTGCTAGCTGGCTGAGCCCAGAAGTGGCAGTCCACAAAGTAAAACTGCTCCAGATAAATGCCCTACAGAAGTAACTGCTCGATGTCATCATCCTGCTGCTCCTCTACCTGTAGTTGCATCATCACAGCACCCATAGGCCTCCAAGGTGCCCAGTCTAAGCCTACCCAGCTGCTCAATTGCCAGTTCATGTGCATCATCCTGTTCATATGAATAACTGTCAAGATCAGAGCTCAGCAGTATGTCCTTCATGATCCCTGACAAAATACAGATGAATTGTGGGCTTCCAGGAGTAGAATCATGGGAGTTTGTTAGTTTCACGCCAAATCCCAAAATTCCAGTAGGTTCCATAGGCACCTCACAATGCACCGCAAGAAAAAAATCAGAATGTGTAGAGTTGTGCAGCACACCATTGCAGCATAGGCTGTCTGCCCAGAATGCTACAATGCTAATTTGAAGAAGTACATAGCTGTGTGGACACAAAAATTAACAAGGAAAATACCTTAAACTGGCATAACAAAGAGGTGTGGACATACCTTATTTCAACAAAGTTAATTCACAGTTCTTAAAGTGAACAAACTAATCTGCTTCAACATCCTCATGTAGATGTGCCCTTGCATTGTAAACTCCTTCAATTATCAATTGTTGGTGAAAGGATTGACATTTTGTGCCTCACATAGCACCATCAATACTTAGAAATAAATAATTATGATAAATATTTTTGACCATTATTTTCCTCTTTTCTGAATTTTTCCACTCTATGATTATGCTTGAAATTAACACTCTGCTTGTTGCAAGCATGTAAATCTTCAGAGGCTAAGTACTTCAGCCAGGTAAAGAGCAGGAGAAAGAGATGTTTCATTAATTGGATTACAGAGTTTTATTGGTAACTTGTGGAATGATGGAGTGAGATGAAATCTGCTCTGGAAAATGGTGGTGTGTAAAACAGATCCTCTAAGTGAGTACACAGAGAGATTTAGTAAAGAAGCCTCAACAAACCCACACACCAGCTTTATTCAGCAACTTCATTAGACAACATCTTTCCAGAGCTAAAACCAATATCACCCTTTAATAGCATTGATATCAATATATATTTTACATTTTTTCCTCAAAATCTTATAAATTATTACTGGGATTGGGTAAACCAAATCAGATAAAACCAAACCAGCCAGAATAATGACTCAGTACTTGAAATGAACCTGACATTTGAGGATCAAAACATTCAGATAACTCTTTAAAACATACTATTTTTGAGCACTTCTGCTCTCTTTGTTATGGCCGGGTGCAAAAGTGAAGAACTACAGGATTGCCTGTTCTTGTGTTATTTATAGCTTGATCAAAAGCAAGATATCTTGAGAGACAGAACATGGTCAGCATTTGAAATCTGGGGATAGAGAGAGTGTATCTATTTTCATGAGGTTCCTGGGCCTATTTTGCAGATATTAACAAATAGATACAAATCTTAAGAACATTTAGATAAAGTTTGTGAAACATCCAGAATTTTGGATGATTATCTGAACCAGCCCTTCCAATCTCTTGTGATTTTACCCATCACTAATTTATATCCTCTCTCACTTGAGTCTAATCCATCCATATGTCATGCTCTGTTTCCTGCAGGGCAGTCTTACTGCCGTTGTCTTGCTAAAGGGTTTGGCTGTAATCTAGCTCATGCTTGCCCGATGGGGATTAGTGGTGGCACGACATTCTGGCCAAGTCTATTTTTCCACTGACCCTTACAGTGAATGATAAACCTAGAATAGAATAATATTCTCTGTGGCATTGTGTGGAAGTTTGTTGTTAGACTACCTGCCACTGACTATTAGGTAGTATTTTTTTGTAAATTATAAAAATAAACCAAAATAAATCTCAGAGAAATGTTTAGTTTTACTACTTCTGTGCTCACACTCAAAAATCTTCTTCTGTTCTGTTACACATACAATACTGCCACTGTAAAAGTTTGGTGCTGCAGTGATTCACTGTATAGTACCAGGTACCTGCAGGCCCTTGCTTGCACTCCTGGCGGCCGCACCTTTTGACTCTCTCCACCTAGGCACAAGTCACAAGATGCTTCATTTGAAGCTTTAAAATGAAATCAAACCTGTTCAAATGTCAGACATAATCACTGTGATTCTAAAATTGGAGTGGTAATGAGACCAATACCACAAGAAAAATTCTGCAGCATATCTCATAAGCTGACCATACTTCCCATATGACAGCACTGATGTGTTAAATGTTTATTATGTAAAAAAGATATTGTGCTGATATCTGCTGATGCAATTTTGGGTAAATTCTTAATCAGTGGTCTCATAGATCTGCAGTGAAGTATCAGTTTGACAAGTTTGCAGCCATCTGCTAATCTTCTTGTAAGGGCTTTTACTACAATTTTATTGTGATAGGCTAATCATTTTTCATTTCTAGTTATTACTAAATGATCTTAATTTGAGTATCAGAGCCTTTCTCTAGGGTTAGGCAATTATTCTAAAATGGTTGAGGGCTATTCTTTAGGAAATGCTATGTATTGATTTTGAATAATAAAAGTATGATCTGTAGAGACAACAGATAAGCAAATTACAAACAATGCACTTACAGAACTATGTAAAAACCAATGTAGTGCAGTGGGTATCTGTCTGTCTACACACACACACACCAGGTAACAATGTCACAAAGGAAAACATATACCACAGTTGTTAGCACTACCGTTCTAACTAGTTTATGCCTCTCCGGAAATAATATGAGGTCAGATCCTCAGGTGATATCAATCAAAGTAGTGCCACTGGAACTCACAGAACTACTCTAGTTTACAGCCGAGGATTTGACCCATTATTTTTACTTGTCCGATTTTTGGTTTTGGTGAAACACAATACGTTGGTTAATTTTTAATTTTCAGCAGAAATAAATTACTGGTTTGAGAGACGGCATCTTATGGAAAACAAAAGGCAAGAAAACAATTATGCATAGCTGAAGGTTAGAGCTTTCTACCTCTGAAAAAATAACTAAGTTACATATGCCAAACCAAATGAGACTAATGTCAATGGAAAAATGTGAACTAATTAGGAATGGATTTTAAACATTTTAGATGTCCAGTCAGTGATACCACCTCCATCATGGGTTTATTATTTTTGCAGTTCAGAGTCTGAGAAACTGAATTTGACCTTGCGAAAAGGGATATTTTTCACATTTGTTTATGCTAGGTATGTCTTAAAAATAAGAATGTGAATGCCAAGATCCTGCTTTTATATATATTAATCACTTATTCATATTGAATTTTGAATGAGAATTTGTAATATTTACCTCAGTTATTATGTAAACACTGTAAATAAGCAAAATTATCTTGTTTAAACTTTTCAGATTAATGAACTATTGAAACAAATGAAACATGTAAGATACTTAGAGTAAGCAGTAAAGAATAATATCTGTGAACGTGAAAGTTCAATGCCCTAATTTGCATGTTTAAATGAGATCAATTAGGTTAATGATGGATGAAAATAAGAAATCCATGATTTAAATGTAAAATAATTCAACAACTTGTGGGTTCATTAGATGCCAAACTTTCATCTTTCAAAGGGGCTATCTGGATCAAAGGGTTAATTTACAACCCTAACCTTTACCGTCTGGAGGCTTAAACTCAAATATGGTTTACAAGTGTAATATAAGACAATATAATTTATTTTTCTCTAACATCTTTTATGCAAAGATGTCACAGAATGGTTCATAGATTATTACATTCTGCATAGAAATACAAATGGTCATGGGCAGAGTTTTCCATGCAGATGTCATCTATACTTATGACAGGGTCAGATAAGACAAAAAGGCAAGTTTGGAGGGGATGGATTGAAAATATTGAAACCAGCAGGCTCAGGGAGAAATAGAAATTATTTTTAGAAGGATGAGTTCAGGAACACTGTTGGTCTTGGGATGGGAATTGAAAAGAGTGAGTCAATCAGGCAATTGAAGGATGTTCTATCTAGATGAGCAGGGGAAGGATCAATTGTGGAATGATGCCGGGGAGGAGGGGAAATAGAAAGAAAGAAGTCTCATTTTTGAGGACTAAACCATCATTCCTATAAACCTACTGTATATTGTCAAAATTCTGTCTGATCCTAGGCTCAGCTCACTTACTGGAATGCCCAGAAGGTTAGAATAATTCTAACCCACTGTAATGTATGTGTTCTGAGATGAGCAAAATGGTCCCATATGTGATAGACTGGCACAGGCTTTTCCTTCATTCCAGAACACAACATTTAGCCCATCGGAAGTGAAACCTGGTCCACAGCAGAACATAAGAACAGCCATACTGGGTCAAACCAACAGTCCACCTACTGCACTATCATGTCTTCTGGCAGAGTCCAGTACCAGATGCCTCTGAAAGAATGAACAGAACAGGGCAATTATTGAGTGAGCCATTCCCTGCCTTCCAGTCCCAGCTTCTAGTAGTCAAAGGTTTAGGGAAACACAGAGAATGGGTTTGCATCCCTGACCATCCTGAGTAATAGCTATGGATGAACCTATCCTCCATGAACACAGTTCATTGCGTGTTGTGTGAAGAAGTACTTCCTTATGTTTGTTTTTTAAATCTGCCACCTATTAAGTCCATCAAGTGACTCCCTGCTTCTTATGTTTTATGTGAAGGGGTAAATGATGCTTTCTTATTCACTTTCTCCAAACCAGTAATGATTGTGTAGATCTCTATCATATCACCCCCTAGACATCTCTTTTCTAAGCTGAAGAGCCCCAATCTTTTCACTCTCCTCAAAGGAAGCTGTTCCATACCCCTAATCATTTTTATTGCCTTTCTCTGCCCCATTTCTGATTCTAATTTATATTTTTTGAAAAGCACCCCAGGGCACCCCAAGATGATTATTTGTAAAGACAATTGTGTCTATTGTAGAGGAATGGCAGAGGGAGCCATACCTGCTCTGAAGGAGCAATTTTAAGACCTGTCTTCTGTGGTGTCATCTCTGAAAGTCATGACAAGCAGGTAGCCAGGATAGAGAAGGTAGGGTTAAGCATCCATATAATAGGTAAATGGTCATCCCAGTGGTGAGGAATCAGTACCTTAGAGAGGTTACAAGCTACATTACAAGCTAGGGGTATGATTCCCCTGCTCATGTACACATACTCATGCTAGCTCTCATAAAAATCTGAAACCACTTGATAAATATGTAGCACAACTAACCTGTGCCTCTGCTGCTGCTTCCAGTGCTACTGTAGCTATGCTATTTATACTCATTCTATATGAAGGAGAGCTAGACTGTGTGTCCACACAAGTAGAAGAATTACACCTGTAACTCATAGTGTAGAAAACTAGGAACCATAGGTTTGAAGAAATTATTATTTATATAATATCATTACTGTGTGTGGTGTTTCACAGGTAATTAAAAAACAAAGCCTGCAATCATGCAAATGCTTATACATGTGAATGACTTTATTCACACAAGTAGTACAATTGGGACTACTCACGTGCATAAAATAAGTTGTGCATAGGTGTTTGGAGACCACCCTTGGCGTGCCCACATTTAAGTTGTGTAATCAAAGTCACACTCATGCTGAAGTGTTTACTGGCAGAGGAAGAGATAACAATGGATTGCAGCAGAGGTGAATGAGGGAAGAATAAAATTTTTACAAAATCAGATGATAAAGCTGCTTTGATTGTTTAGCAGGCACCACATAGTTTCTGCAGTGTTTATTTTAGTTCGTTAGTTATTTTGAAATGTTGTGTTAGAATCTGAAAAAGATGGTAATAAAGAGGTGGTTGGAAATAGAGGTATTGTATGGAACTAAAATTTGTAAGGGGTTTATTTTTTGGTGACAGTGGGGAATAGGTATGGCAGAATGGACAACTGAGATGCTGAATTAAGAGCTTTTAATATTTTTAATCAAATACTAGATGACTACTGTGCATGGAATTTAGTAAGTTAAAGGAGTATCTGTCCATATTGTGCCCTCGTGTAGGTAGTCATGCATTTTGTGTGTCAGGAGAGAAGTTTTCATTTATCATGGCTTGTTTTTCCTCTAGATTGATTGAAGGCTTGTTGTTGTTTTGCACGCATGGGACTGCAGTTACGTTATTATGGCATAAAAGGGGGGGTTTGTTTATTTTTAGTTGTTTTGCTTTTTTAGTTTACATTTTTTTAAAAGTTTGGAAAATGTACATTTGAGATAGCAGAATTGTCATTAAAGAAATTCTTGACAAGGAGGGCCTAGATGCTGCTCACCCAGCCCACATAGCTATGTCAAATAATTTTAAAAGCAATATAGAGGAAAGATAGAGGAGGCATAATAATGCCACTAAGTATTCACTTACATTAAAACTAAATATTTCATAAAATTGCTTTAAAAATAAACTTTATAACCGTCTTCTTTCTCCTCAGTATGTGAACAGATATGCTAAAATGAAATGATATTGCCATGACACAGCTATTTGATCTAGATTGCCTCCCCCACAAAAATTAATAACATACCTTTCAGGCACAAAATATTGAATGTTCATCTTCTCTACTAAAGCAATGGGTCATTCAGTATATTCTGAAGCCGAGCATCAGACATACAATATTTTCCAGGATAATTTGATGAAGTTTGCCAATTGTAAAATTGCTTTGCATGTACTCTATTGCACTGAATTGGGACTGTCAGAAGCAGTGCTACTTGTCATTTACAGAGGAAGCCCCGTTTTAGGGAGTGCTGACTCACAGCTGTAGGATACCAGCAGCTGGTAAATTTAATCTATTAAAAAGTGATGAGTACTTCCACTGGAATGAATGGAACACTCCCCGCTCATTCTTTAGATCTCAACTGGGAGATCCGTTATGCTGTTGATTTTGTACGTACCAGAGTGGTTTGTCCCTGGAAATTATTTAATAATTCTTTTCTTCAGAATATAGGTAATTACCTGGAATATTTAGAAATATGGATAAGTTTGAATAGAAGTGTAACGTTTCATAAAGTTTTTTGTGATTGCCTCTAGCACGAGAGACCATCAAGATCTGATGTTAATAATGTATGTTTGGTCTCTCAAAAAGATATTTTAAATTTATCCCATGCCTACTGCTATTCTAATTGATCAATAAAACAGCTGAATCATCGTCTTCAAAGGTAGTTACTTATTTCTTCTTCATCCTTAGAAATTATGTTCCAGGAAAGGAACCAACGAAAGAATAGAATCGGGGTATCATAAAAAAAGTAGATGACTCTGATGAAAATAAATATCACAGACTTTTTTTTAAGAGACAAAATCAGGTAGAAAAATTAATGAATTAGTCTCTCAGGAAAAACTCTGGCAGTTATTTATTACCAGGTAGTGATAAACATTTATTGCTGAATTGTTATCTTTTTATAACCTCTTTTAAAATGAAGGCATCACTGTTTTTGTTATTCACTGACACAATAAATAATAAAAAACTGAGCATTTTATTAAAGCTTTCCAATATTCAGGAGTTTTTAAATCATAAACTAAAACCATGAAGTAAATACATATTGTTTGTAGTTTATAATTCAAATAAACCTGTTAAAAGAAAAAATGGGTATGCAGTGAACTAAATTGCACTAATATAAACTGTGATACAGAACATAACTGTTGGTAGACACAAAAATTAAAGAGGGATATAAACAGATTGGAAAATGAGTTGAGTATGGCTTGATTAAGGCGTACATGCTATAGCATTTCATATTAACATATTTCAGCTTAATTTTTTAAAAAGTATGTTTCCAGCCCCCATGGTTTCTAAGAAGAGCTTAACTGTGTAACTGATTCAGTGATGGCTGAGTCTACAGACAGCCTGAGCAAGAGTCCTGAGATGGGGAGTGCCCTATTAATTTCTGTGGAATGTTAACATGAAGATGCACTGCTCTGGTGGCCCTCACTAACATTACCACAATGGGTGTGGTGGGAGGAGAAACATGAGCTGGGCCCAGGCAACCCACCCAAGAAGATATGCCCCAGATTTTGGGATAGGTGCCGGGAAGCTCCTTGCTGCTTGTGAGGAAATGGGATTCCTGCTGCAAGTCATGGAGGAGAGAAAGGAGCCCAAGGCCACTCTCCCTGTCTCTATGGTACAGGAGGGAATGGCTACCATCCCCACCGCAACTGAAGCAAAGGGAAGTGTCACAGGAGGTGCTGATGTCACACAGTGGTTAGAATCTGGGTTGTCTTATTCTGTCTCTAGAGCTGAGGTCAATGTTTTATTAAAATGGCAATGTTGACTCCTAATCCTGCCACTGGATCTGTGCAAGTAGATCCTTGCAGCCATGAGGCCACTGGGATTTCAGTGTACAGGCAGAGATGTCTGCCCACTTAAATCCAACTGCAAAATTATTCGGTTACACAGATCATTGTGTTTGTTTAATCAGATTAATAATTAATTAATTGGCACCCTCATCTCTCAATGAACATTAAGCATTATTAACCATTACATAGAGAAGAAATGAGGTACAAGTCAATGAGGGCAAATAAATATGACACTCCAAATACACAGTATGAGACATAGCCTTGGTGGTGGCGGGGGGAGAAAAGAAAAAAAAATTGAGAGGGAAGTAGAAAATATAATGGGAAGATTTCATAAAATGCAGCCCAATCCTGTAGTGATTGGCACCCTCATCTCTCAATGAACTAAATGGTCAATATGTTCTTCCCACTTTGTACTTGTGTAATTCCCATTAGTTTACATGCTCACACAGAGTTTGATAGACACTATTGCCCTGATTTTGTCCAATTCAAAACTTTGCTGCAGATGACGTTATCTTCAGTATAGCACAAACTGCTACTGTACATCATGGACACTGCAAACTAACCTCAGAATCAAAATATGTCAACGTGGGCCTGGGATCAAATTAAGTTACTAAATTTTTTTTACATATGTAAGAGATCAAGAGGAAAGAATGCATTTACCTCTGCATTTGAAATATTTAGGCCTTCTCTGTATATGGTTGCAAGGAGACCAATCTCATAGTTTTTATGTCTGATTTCTTCTTAAATTGTGCATAACTAGATCAGGTTTTTAATAGCAGAGACAAATCTGCAAAGGTTGTTTTGTGTTTCCCGGTAGGTTGTTTTGGTTGAAAGTTCAGGTTGGTTTTTATTTTGCCGAAGCTATGGTTCCCTACTTTAGTTCTTGTATATTCTTTTAGTACTGTCTAATTTCCCAAGTCTGTATATTCAGAAAGAGAGAGAGAAATGCATATTGAAATGCATCCTTCATAAAACGAAATGCATATTGCATAAATGCATAAAAAGAAATGCATATTGAAATGCATCCTTCATAAAAAGCAAGATCACTAATGGGTTTTCCTTTTTTAATCACCTGAGGGTTCATTAAAAAAAAAACTGATAAAGGATTTTTCCACTTCTATAATCCTCACCAATTTCTTCATTGAGCGCCATAAATTATTGATATTTAGATAGTTCCAGAAGATATGATGTCTTCCTTCCTGACTCATTCAGTAGCTCAAAGGGACAGCTTGGTCCTGTGGACTGGGCATTGAACTGGGAGTTAGGAGACCTGAGATCTCTTCTTGACTCTGTCACTCTCTTGCTTAGTGATATCTAGCAAGTCATTTGATCTTTGTTTTTCCATCTGTAAAATGTGGCTGGCAATACTCACCCATCTTTGTAATGTGCTTTGAGATCTGCAATTGAAAGGAATTTAATATGATTTTAATTATGCTATGGGGCATATATTAAAATTTATATTATGTTTTAGGTAACAAGGCTAGGGATGCAGGTAAAAAATATCTTAACGTAAGTCCATATTCATGTTTAGTGAAAGCAAAGCCAATTTCTCTCTGATTCCTATCCAAGCCAGCACATAATTTATTTTATTAATGATTTGTGCACCCGGAGGAACATGATAGGCACTTTGTGTACAGCTATGAAAAGAAGTTTCTTGCCCTGAACATCTTGCAACGTAAATAAATAACATGAGAATTCATAATGGGGGTTAAGCAAAAGAAAAGCAATTGACTTTTTACAAGTCTTGTTAGTTCTATAAGTCTATTTTATTGGGAGAAGTAGAGTTTATGGTCTTTTTGAAAGAAGTACATTTTAAAGAAAGACTTGAACAGAGGAGGTCTGAGGCGTGGTGGACTGGATTAGATTATATTCTGTGGTAAGTGATACTGTGCAACATAAATCCCTTATCTGTTCCCATAGATACTCATCGCCGATTTGGAGAGATTATGAAACTTAGGTAAACTCATAAAATGTATAATATCTGAATGCCAGTATTTTAGTTGCCTTTAGCAATTTTAAAAGTTGTTCCTAACTGTTAAACACTGAAAATCTGACCATTTTTGGTAAGAGAGGAGGCTATGTCATATTCCAAATATTTCAGCTATTAGACGGGGTTATAAAAACATTTCAGTAAAATCAAGGTTTGTTATTTAAGGCCTGAGAAAGAAGACAGCAGAAGTATACCTAAATGTCTTCAGAACTTTCAGAATTGCATATAAAATATTAAGAACATCAGTTTCCATGAATGTATCTGATCTAATTCTGCAATTCAGCTTACTTCTGAGAGGTAGCCAATGTTTTTCTACTGAAAATTCTTACCATGGAACCATGGCACATGTAACTGACCTGTTAGCTTTGTTTTAACTTTCAAACCACACTTGTAAAGCCTTATGGGGAATGGAACCCCACTTGGACATTTTGGGGGGTATTGTGTTAAATTTTATTTATCTCTAGATCAGGGGTTCTGAAACTTATTCCGTGCCTTCGCCAGGGTAAGCCCCTGGCTGGCCGCAAGATGTTTTGTTTACCCGAGTGGCCGTAGGTTTGGCCGTTCGCAGCTCCCACTGACTGTGGTTCGCCATTCCCAGCCAATGGGAGCTGTAGGAAGTGGTGGCCTGGCCCACACTGCTTCCTACAGCTCCCATTGGCTGGGAATGGCAAACCACAGTCAGTGGGAGCTGCAAGCGGCCGAACCTATGGCCACTCGGGTAAACAAAACATCTTGCGGCCAGCCAAGGGCTTACCCTGGCCAAGCCACGGAACAAGTTTGGGAACCCCTGGTCTAGATAATTCTTTAGTAAGGAAATCAGGAATGTTGTAAGTTTGGTTGCCAGCTTCTTGCATAGTATTCATGTGTGAGTTCTGCGGAAGTCACTGACACTTTCTCTATCAAGCCTCCCTTGCACTGGAAGCCCAGGGAAAATCAATGTTTAAGCAGCCTAGGGACCTGCTCTGCTCCAGAGAGTGATCTGCAATGAGACACTATCAATGAGTACTGAGGCTATTGAAGTTAGTTAGGGAAGGATAATGAGACAAAAAGGTGAAGAGGTGTATCAGTGTAATCATGTCAGGCCTACAATATTAATACTTCATAGTTATCTTCAGCTGGTCATTTGTAAAGACCTCCGACACAGTGTATACACACCAGCCACCTAGCATCTGTGACTGGGATTGCACTCCCTTTACCAGTACAGTCTGTTTATGAGGCTCTGATTACCTCAGAGGGGATATGTTTATTTGAGGGTGGAGGTGTCTGATATTCTAGAGAGTTAGTTTATGTATTGGTGTGTATATATATAATCTTGATTCCCGTGTCATTTCTTTTATCTCTAATCCTATCTGTACTACTACTTTTAATTCAGCCATATCATTTCCTTTCCTAAAGTGTTAGTCAGTCCTTGCCTTCTTTTAATGGTACACGTTCTAGGAATCAGAGGGGGTTGTTCATGCATTTATTCAGTTAACTAATAGGTGGAGGCATTGCACACAAAGAATGCACTTTAGCTCCAGCGTCCAGCAAGCAAAGAACCATCAGTCCAAGGAGCACAATGAACTCAGTTCTCATTGGCCCTCAAGTGGGCCACAAAAAGAATTAAGAAGGAAAAACAAATAGACTCTATCCTGCTTGGGGACCAGCAGGGTGCCAGGAGTAAGCTAAGTCCCTGGACTAGCAGTCAGGAGATGTGAGTTCAGTTTCTAATCCTGCCAATAAATTGCTGTGTGAACTTAAGTAAATCACTGCAGCTCTCTCTGCTCCTCTTCTTCTGACCCTATGTTGGTTGTGTATTTAGCCTTTATGCTGCAATGATTTACCCACATGCTTAACTTGACTTACAGATTGTGAGTAGATCCTCTGACATCAATAAGACCTCTTACTGTGCACAAAGTGAAGCATGAATGCTGGTGGTTTTTTTGCAGGATCAGGTCCTTAGACTGCAAGCTCTTCAGGCCAGAGGATTCGCACCTCGCTCTTACTAGGTATTTGTACAGTGCCAAGCACAATGGGATTCCAATCTTAGTTGGGGCCAGTATAGTATAAAAATAAACAATAAGTGCTCCCTTTACAAAGCAAAGAAAAGTAGATAATTGGTGCAGCTGTGTCCACAAAAGCCTGGTGAGTGGCTCCTTACATATAAAAGTTGTCAGAAGTTTGTTGCCAAGAGAGCAACAAACACTGTGCTAAGGAACTCAGCTTCTTCATATCAGATAGCATTCATTACCAATATTAATTGAAATTATTTTTTCATTTGTGTTCACTGATTTTACATGTGGATGATCCAATACAATATTATTTACCATTCTAATATAGGTGGAATTATAAAAAAAAGGTTAGCCTGATTAAAATTATATAAATCTCCACATGGTTTGAAATGGCTTCACTCTTTTTGTGCAATGGAATGCATCCAGCTCCTAGAATGACTGATGAAATAGGATTTTTTAATGAAAGTTTTCCCTTTGTTGTGCTCAACTGGAAAGGGGAAGGTGAAAAAGATCAAATTCATCATCTGAAACTGCTATAAAGCTGCTGTTTACTGCAAAGTACAGGTATACTCCAAATACTAATTTTTGAATGACTTTTTTAACCCCATAGAGGGGTGTCTCTACAGGCTAGGGTTAATATGTATTGCTGGTGTGACATGGAGGAGCTCAGACCTCCACTGCCTCTATTATATGTATTCTGCTGATAAAATACTTTAGTCTCTCATGCTACTAGTCTAGGATATTCTGTCACCACTAAATTTACTGGACCAGTTTCTCAGCTGATGCGAATTGGCATAGCAAAGGAGGATCAACTGTGAATCTGACTCTCTGTTAAAATATTTTGGAATCCTGTTTTTTTAATATGGCTATAGAAAGGATGAGGGGAATTTTTTTTATACTTACCTACCTTATAAACGGTGAGAGGAAAAAAATGAGTATTTCTTTTATTTTATTTTTTCCAGTACTGGAGACGGAGTGAAGTTCCAGTACTTGTGATTCACTTTTGTGAGTATTCCAGATTAAAGTTCACCTTTAGTGTTGTCAAGTGCTTACAATGAGCAGCCCAACAGGAGGTTAAATTGTATAGCTAGTAGCATTTTATTTCCTGGAAGAACCACTTTTATTTTATTTTACCATTTTATTTCCTGGAAGAACCAGTTGTTTTCAAAATACAGTGGAACCCCGCAATACCGTGCCCTGCGATAGTGCGAATCCGTTTATAACGCAGAGCGTGCAGTGCTCCCTATGGCGGCAGCGGGCGCTGCTTTGATGCAGCGGAACCCCACAATACTGCAACCCCACGTTTAACGCGATTGATATTTTTGGACCCCGATCATTGTGGTATTGCGGGGTTCCACTGTATAACATCATTGGGCTAGTCTTGACAAGATTGTTCCTATACATATTTTCTCAGTTTAAATATTGATGAAAATGTAAGAGAAGTGAACAGCTGTCTTAAAACATCTCCTTTTATAATAGCTTATTTTACTTCTAAAGCAAAATTCAGGACAGCATAGAAATGAAGGGAAGGAGTAACACTCAGAATGAAACACACAGAATAGATGAGCATCTCTAGAGGTTTACCTAAGGGACTGTCTATAATAAATTAAAATCTTCTCTAATCTTCATTAAACATCAGTACTTTCTAATTAACGGGTATGTTTGTTGTCTTAAAGGAACACAAGATATTATACAAGTCGAATGTGCGTTATATAAGTTGGCTAGAAGATAAAAATATAACAAAGTGTATTTTCTACAGCACTTTGCTTTACTTGACAGGAAGAGGAATGTCAATTTAAGGCTTTGGCCATTCTTTACCACTGCATCTTCATTTAATTAATCACCACGGTTTTATTGTATTGTTGTGGCAGACCTAGTAGATGCTGCACTCAGTAAGCCTTCCACAAATATCAAGAGGAAAAACATATTAGAGATACTAAGGAACAAGATGAATCCTGATGTTCAATCTTGTCTGTTAGAAGGTGAAGAGCTGAATTTAAAAAGATGTGTGCCTTCTGAAGTGTTGAGAAGTCCCTTTTTGTGTGTGTGTGCTGAATTTCCTATCTCCTTGCTAGTTTTCTTGCTTACTAAGAGGCATCCTGTATTAGATTGACTGCACTGAATAGGCCCATATTTCTAGCTTCCAAAAACTTGGATTGAAAATCAACCTTTGTTTTAGAGTAGCAGTCGTTTTAGTCTATATCCGTAAAAAAGAACAGGAATGCTTTTGGCACTTTAGAACTAACAAATTTATTTCAGGAATCAGAGGGGTAGCCGTGTTAGTCTGGAATTGCAGAAGTGACAAAGAGTCCTGTGGCACCTTAAACATTTAGTTAGTCCTGTGGCACTTTAGTCCTGTGGCACCTTAGACATTTAGTTAGTCTTTAAGGTGCCATACGACTCTTTGTCCTGTGGCACTGTTAGTAGTGTTAGTCCAGTGCTACAGGACTAACAGTGCCAGTCCTGTGGCACTGTTAGTCCTGTGGCACCTTAGACATTTAGTTAGTCTTTAAGGTGCCACAGGACTCTTTGTCAAATTTGTTTCAGCATAAGCTTTGGTAGGTTATAGCCCACTTCATTGGGTGCATAGAATGGAACACACAGTAGGTAAGTGTGTGTATGTATATGTATGTATGTGTGTATATACATACATATATATATATATAAACATACACACACGCACAGAGAGAAAATATGTAAAGGTGAAAGTTGTCATACCAATTCTAAGAGGCTATTTAATTTAGATGGGCTATTATCAGCAGGAGATAGATGAAAAGGGAGGGTGCAGCTGACACAAGGATGTCTCATCTGTCATACTAGTACAATGGCAAGGAAATTCAAATGAAATACAGGAACTCCTCACTTAAAGTTGTCCCTTTAGCAGCATAACAATGAAACATTAACATTTCATTGTTATGTTGCTAATCAGTTAAGGAACATGCTGGTTTAAAGTTGTGTAATACTCCCTTCTAATGTCGTTTGGCAGCCACCTGTTTTGTCTACTGCTTTCAGGAAGAGCAGCCCATTGCATCTAGCTGGTGGGGGCGTAGAACCAGGGTGGACCGACAGCCCCCTATCAGCTCTCCGCTCCCCCAAGTCTCCCGTGTGGCAGTTGCCCAGGAGACTATCAATTGCCGGGAGTTCAGCTGTTGATCCCCCACTGCTATGTGTTCCTCCTGCCCTCTGCCTGGGAGTTACTCCCCGAGTCTCCTGCCTTCTGGGGTGGGGAAGAGAAGGAAAGGTGTACTCCTCCCCCTTGCTCCTGCACCCTGCTTACCCTATCTTCCATAGAGCAGGGGGGACATACCACAGGACAGGGCCGCAGCTGCTGCTCAGTTTGCTAATCTAATTAACGAGGCAGTGCACTTAAAGGGAAAATATACATGATCTCTGTCTCTGCCCTTCCTCCTTTTGTGCTGCCTTATGGAATGTGAGAGTTAACCCTTGAGGGCTCAGTTAATCATTTAGCAGTAAGGCATTCCCTGGGAAATATCCCACCCTCTGATTTTACAACTTCAAGCAAGCTTCACAATCATTGTGGCTGTGTACCAGTATTAAATTGTTTGTTTAATACTTATAATGTGTGCGTGAATATTATATTATATTATATTATATTGTATTTATATTAGATTATATTTATATTTATGTCTTTTGATGAATTATTTTCCCCTGGAACCTACTCCCACCTGTTTACATTAATTCTTATGGGGAAATTGGATTCGCTTAACATCGTTTCACTTAAAGTCGAATTTTTCAGGAACATAAATACAATGTTAAATGAGAAGTTCCTGTACTTCACATCTCTCAGCTTCTTTTGCAGATTTTTACTCTGCTTCAAAGAGAATGATTAGGCTGACTGTTTCCACATTAATCTGTGAGATTTAAGATTGTGACTGAGATCAGTTAGTATTGTAGTTCTACATGGACATTAACTGTTTTACAAAATGAAGCTTTCTTCATTTCTGCTTTGCCTTTTTTTGGAGATTAAGCATCAGGCTGGTATTTACAGGAGGAACATAATCATTTCAACCTGTTTTATGAAGATATCTTTACAGTGCTTCGTCTCCAAAATGCTCAGTTACTTTTCAACATGAAGGAAGCTTTGGGTTTATGAGGATTACATGTCATAAATTTCTTTGCACTCTTATGAATAGGTACTGAATGTCCCCAAATAAGCAGTTAAAGGGGGGATTGGCAATTAAGACTTATGTTTTCCTGATTCTTTGAAGTGTCCATGAAATGCTGTTGCTTCACCAGGTGCAATGCCAGTTTCCACACACAGTGGTATGAATTCAGCTAGTGACACTGCATACACTGCTGAATGTAGCTGGAGGATTCAGCCAACCTCTTGAGGCTAAGTTCTGTTTTTTTTTATCTTCTCAATATTGAATTTAGTTTACATGTACTTATTCTACATCTAGTAGAATATAAAATAACATTGAAAATATTACAGTGCACTATTGGAAGGGAAAAGTGGCTTAACTTACCTCTAGCACATGTCTGTATTAGTCGGACATGTACAGATGTAGGAGCAGGATTAGGAGCAGCATGCGTCAGATTAAGTAGGAACTGGGAACTGCAACAGGATGTTGGAAACAGCACTTCATTGATCTGTACAAGAACAGAACAATGTACATTTAATTTGCAGAAAACCCGCTACCTCCTTTATTTGGATCATTTACAAACACACATTTAAAAGGGGTTTTTTTAATTGTTTTTCATAATTTAAGAGGATTTCAGACAGTGATGCCAGCCTTGATGTTCCACTTTGTCCTCTAACTCTAGTGTTCATGCCTGCTTCAGGGCCATCCTTGCGCCTGGAATAACCTCTCAATCCCACTGCACTTGTTTCTTCCCTCCGTTATTTAAATTCACTTCTGTATTTCACAATTTGTTGTCATCAGAATGACTGTGATGTAGCTCTTTTGACATTGTCACCACACTGCCAGCTCAAATGGGAATTGCAAATTGGCTGGGACAGTGCAAACTCTGTTTTGAAACTAAAAATCTTTTGTGATTAGCAAATATACCCTGCATCAAATGCATCAAGTGAATGATGACAGGAGCTATATTTGCCAATTAAGTTTGAAAATTTCCCTCTGCATGACATTTATTGCCTAGGGAAAAATATATCCTGCAAAGAAATTTCCTGTGTGTTTGTGTGTATTACCTTTAAATTACATGATAAACTTTTAATTACATGAAAATATGTTTACAAGTCAGCTATTAAAAGGTTTCAGACCTTCTTTCAGAGGCCTGAAAGCACATTTTTATGTTGCATACCTCATTGCAAAAATAGAAAGAGAGGTTATTACAGTATGCAGAAATAGTATTTTAAGGTTTTTAGGACAGATTACAGTCTTTTATATAGTAATTGTAGCAGATGTTTCAATCAAAATGATTTAGTAACTGTACTAAAAATGATATTCTGTTTAAGGGCCTGCGTTATTGCATTTCAGAAATAATATTCTGCATAATGTCTGTAACAAGGTATTTTATTTACGAGCCCATTGTAGGTTTCTTATTATGGGTTCCAGGCTACTGCAACAATAAAAGTGTTATTCAAATGTACATTAATGCATTCAGTCCTCTAATAGCAGCATTCATATCCATCTATAAATAGACAAAAAATTATATCGAGTACTTGTTGTTCATCTTCAATACTTTCTTTTTGTATTTCACTTTTAATTTCCAGACCTTAGAGTGCTAATAGAGTGGAGTTGTGTTCAATACAGCAAAATTGATTTAGTCTGGGAATATCTGTGGTTTCTAGGTTTATTAAAATTTACTTTTCCAGTTGCAGAGGTCATTTTAGTGCCATTTTCAGAATAGTGAAAACAGCTCAAGGCTTCAAATAAATGCAACTTCAACTGAAAACTAGACTTGGCATGATGTTTTATGAGTATATCAAAACATACACTTGCATAATAAAGCATTTTAGTGTCCTTCAACAAATTGATTTTCTTTTCTTTTTTCTAGATACACCTTCAGTTAAAATCATATCTTCCAGTTCATGGCCAGAAGAAGGACAATCTATAGTTTTGACTTGTGAATCCAAAGGAAAACCACTGTAAGTGATTTACCAAGCAATATGTGTTTTGTTATTTTCCTTATTGTGCTCTGATTGCAGACTGACTGCAAAAATTTGCTTTTTTGTCTTTTCCTGAGTGTAAAGTGATCTTTGATACAGAAAACCCCTTGAAGCCTGTATTCATTAAGTGCCCATGAAAGAATGGTCTTTTACTTTGTCATCTATGTTAGTTTAGGAAAGGATTCCAGCAGTAAGATTTTTTCAGTGATAGGCATGCAGGATTAATAAGGCACTGTTTAGATCATCGAACTGATGATAGTTGAGAGAAAACTTCACGTGAAAAATTTTCAAATCGACATGCCTGTGAGAAAATATACTGAACTTTCTGGCTACTTTGGTTGTCATTTACATGAAAATTGGAAAAGTAATGATATATGCAAACTGTCTATCCACATCTACCCCGATTTAAAAAAAAAGTGTGCATTAAGAAAATGAATTGTAGACATCTCAATTGTACTTTAAAATTGATAACTATATCCCTTATAATATTCTTTTTAACAGCCAACTCTGTCAGTATTGAAATTGCACAGAATTTGCTATTTTTTTAAAAAAAAAAACAAACCCTAAAATTGTCTTTCCAGTTGCAATAAACCTCTAAGGTTTAGCCCCTGATTTAGAAAAGTAAATTTCCAGTTTAAATGTATTTGAGTTTAGGCATGAATGAGTAGAACTGAAATGAGATACCTGAATATATATGTAGGTATATATCTTATGTGGAATAAGAAAATAATATGCTTTGGAATATTCACAGTAGGTATTTCTGGAATCATACTTTGATAACACTTTTATATGCAGGATACATGCAAAAAGTCCTTTCATTCTCAAGGCAAATTCTTCCTTGTTATAACTCAATTGACTTTGTGAATTTTGTTAAAATAGAAACATGGCCTTTGGTGTTTGGTTTATATATATATATATATATATATATATATATATATATATAAATAAAAATCTCCTTTGTACAAAATATATGTTCTGGTGATCTTTTCGGTGATCTTATCTGTCCTTGAATTATAGAAGAAAAAGAAAATATTTTGCCTTTCAGTCTTTAGAAGCTTTGGTGGGCAGCAGATAACTATATATCAGAAATTTTTATTGAGAAAACGAGTCACTTGTTTCATATGCCAGAAGGATAAGGCTCATTTATTGAAGGAAGCAAATAATCTCCTCACTTTATCAAGAGATTTTCTTCCAGACTATGACTTTGCAATTTCAGTACCATTATGGATGGCATTTTATGATGGCCATAAAGAATGACATATTTTATCTTGATGCATAAACTATTATACATTTCAAATTATTTGTATGTTATCAAGGACCTTTAGCAGACTTCAGGTAAATCCAATTTTAGAAAAAAAACTGTTATAAATAACTCATTTTTATTTAAATATGCAGGGCTCCATGTTCAAAATCTTTCAAACCAAATGGAGTGTTTGCATGAGTGGACTTTGTACTTATGGTGCATTTTTCAAGGAAGTTATGAGTGGGATATGGTTGTAAGGATGAATTAGGAGGGCAGCCAAGGAATAATCCATGCCATGGAATTATCAAAGGAAGAAGCCTGAATGCAAATGGGCTTCAAGTTACAAATGATTTGTGCTATTAATTACATCTCTAATTGTCCATGCCACGGAAACTACCAATACCAGCTTCTGCTATGTTGCCTCATTAGATCAGCCTTTTTATATGTAGCAGCCAGTGATAAACAGGTAGCCACCTAGGAAAAGCCATCTGTAGCTACTTGGCAGGATAATAGCAGCATCATTGTGGTTACCTTTATACTTAGAATGGGAAAAGAAAGAAGAGAGATCCATAGAGCCCATCTATGTCACAGGCTTTGTAGATAATGAATTAGTAAAGGTAAGTGGAAGAAGAGAATGAAGCCCATGAGCCCTGTGCACAGTACAGAGCCCACCCATATCCCCAAATGGGATTTATAGATCATAGCTTAGCTTCCTCAATATGTGACAGCTTTATGTGGCTGTTAAAATACTCCACTCTGCTTCCTCTGTGGTATCTGTTGTACAGTCAGTCATACAAATCTATTGAGATTAAAGCCAGGAGTAGTGCTAGGGTTGCACACAGGGATTCTAATGTGTGGTTGGAGATGATTGTGGGGGAAGGCATCAAGGAACAGTGTACATGTGATGACACGCATAACCTTGAGAACTGCAGCAAACTAGTACCATACCAAAGGGGCCAGGGAGAATAAGGGCGAAAATGGGATAATGGCCCTGTCTGTTCACCTCATCTCATTGACAAGCAATGCTGAGTCAAACTGAGAGAGGTCACGCTGTAACTTTCCAAACTTGGCAGAGCTGCCGCTTGGGTGTATTCTTCCCCAGAGGAAGAGTCAAAGTCAGGCAGAATTCCCCCAGGGATGCTTCCACTGCACCGTGACTGTCTTGACATCCTGCAATGTGAACCAGGGCTTAAAACCACAATAGGAACCTTTTGTTTTAAACAAGTAAATAAAGCAAAGGAAAGCTTTGGGTTTAGACGTGTTTTGTACCAGTAGGTTCTAGGTGTGGTGAGTGGAGCATTTTGGTACTATGGGAGAAGCATGTGTCTTTGTTCATTTTATTGCCACTGTGCGACAAGGTCCTGGGGCTCCAATTTAAAAGAAAAGGTTGGGAAATGCTGTTCTAAATGCTATACATATATCAGGGGTTGGCAACCTTTCAGAAGTGGTGTGCCGAGTCTTCATTTATTCACTCTAATTTAAAGTTTTGGGTGCCAGTAATACATTTTAACGTTTTTAGAAGGTCTCTTTCTAGAAGTCTATAATATAGAACTAAATTATTGTTCTATGTAAAGTAAATGTTTAAGAAGCTTCATTTAAAATTAAATTAAAATGCAGAGTCCCCCAGACCAGTGATCAGGACCCAGGCAGTGTGAGTGCCACTGAAAATCAGCTCGTGTGCCGCCTTTGGCACCTGTGCCATAGGTTGCCTACCCCAATATAGATAATATGGAGTTTTCAAATTTCTCTCTCCACTGATAGAAAGGTTACATCAAAGTAAAGAAAAAGTATCCAATCTGTGTATCTCAGAGGCTGTTCTACAAACAGATCATGCTGTACTTTTAATTCTCTAGGAAAATGTACCTCATTTTCTGCTACAGTGGACAACTTTGAAAAGTCAAATGGCTCTACACTTCTCTGTGTAATGTGTAGTTCAAAATATAGAGGGAGCAACATGTCTCAATTTTAATTTGCATTTCAATTGAACTAAGGCATGGGAATTACAGAATATCATTGTATGCTGTATAAGGGAGTAAAATAGATGATTCCACTAATTTCTTAAGCATTTTGGTATTACTCCAGTGGGCAAAATTCTGCCTCATGGAGGATAAATTCATGGAGGATAGGTCCATCAATGGCTATTAGCCAGGGTGGGCAGGAAGAGTGTCCCAAGCCTCTGTTTGCCAGAAGCTGGGAAAAAGTGACAGGGGGATGGGTCACTTGCTGATTACTTTACAGAGTGGCAGCCGTATTAGTCTGTATCCATAAAAAGAGGAGAAGTACTTGTGGCACCTTAGAGGATAACAAATTTATTTCAGCATAAGCTTTCATAGGCTATAGCCCACTTCATCGGATGCATAGAAAGGAACCCACAGTAGGCAGGTATATATACACACATGAAAAGGGTTAGAATTGATATGGTAACTTCCACCTTTTCATGTGTGTGTATATTCCTGCGTACTGTGGGTTCCATTCTATCCATCCGATAAAGTGGGCTGTAGCCTTATGTTGAAATAAATTTGTTAGTCTCTAAGGTGCCACAAGTACTTCTCCTCTTTCTTTGATGATTACCTGTTTTGTTCATTCTCTCTGGGGCATCTGGCATTGGCCACTGTCAGAAGACAGGATACTGGGCTAGCTGGACCTTTGGTCTGACTAGTAGGGCCATTCTTATGTTCTCCTCAAAATGACCACATCAGAACTTTCTCTTTATTTTAAAGACTAGAACAGTATAGCTACCAAGATATAGCAGATTTCCCCCTCCAAGCATATACATATTTTCAACATTTTTATGGGGTTCTATATAACTTGTGGCTGTTCCAGAATAGGAATTTTTAGTCTTCTAACAGTATTAATTATATTTTTCTTCAGTCTTCATTGCCTCTAGATCCATGCTGGTCTGCAGGAAAATGGAGAGAGGTACTATAATTAAAAATGTACAATATCAAGCTTATCCCACAGAGTGTAGCTCTTTCAGCTCTAAATGAGGCATGCTAATCTGATGATATTACAAACCCATTCACCTATGACAATCAATCCCTGGAAAATAATAATGTGCTTCTCATACAAGTAGAAGGATTCTTTGTATTCATTCTGATGGGGTGGGGAAATAATATACCAGGTATGTTCAGCCCTGTGCTATTTTCTCCTCATCCCCTTACATTACTATGTGTGGTTTTCTCTCCCTACCATCATCAGTAGATACAAAAAAATTATGGTCAGCAGTAACTTTCGTTTGACAGGAGTCAGAATAGAAGTAGAGCTTGTTTGTTATACAGGACTTTTTCAGTAGTAGCTTTTCATTTGTCTGATGGTGAGTTGGCAGATGGGGTTTCTTTTTTAAGCAAACTCTGGAATGATGTCTTGTCTCAGGTTACAGTTAGGTTACAGTGTCTGTCTTGTCATCATGGATCCTACTGTTGATTTGCCTTGAGTGTGAGGACTTCATGGCTATTTTTGAATAATATTGCTGTATTTTGCAGTTCTGGACTAAAGCATTTTGCTAGTTTTTTTGCCTGTTGAACAACTGCATAACTTGGACCAAGACCAAGGTAGTGCACTTGACACAACTATTAAAGAACATGCTCCCCTGTTTCTGGAGAGACCACTGTACTTTTCTGTCCATACTGAAACTTGCCACCTGTTCAGTCCTCAGAGTTCCTTTTATCTTCTCCTTGACCCTGGGTGAATTCCCAGACAGCTAACAGGCTATACCAATTTTCCTCTTTTCAGACTACACCTGCCTAATATATCTAAAGAGTCATAATCTTTAAAAACATTTGTTTCAAATGTCTCTCTTGCAGGTTACTGTAGTTTTACCTAAATCTGTGTTAGATAATTTTTCAGAGAAGGCTATCTGACTACCCTACAGAAATATTGCACTCAAACAATCTTCCAGCAGAACTCTTCTGTAATGTCCTATGTAGATTTCCTTCCTATTACATCCAGGCCTATATATCGACAGTAGGACCAACCAGTACTCCCATATCTTAAACAAATATTCATAGTCTGATATTTTTTAATGTTGGGGGAGAAAAGTAAAAGAATTTAAAAGCCAGAATACTGATGAGTGCTATTGCCTGTGTAACCCTTCTGCCAGGCCGGGTTAATAGCAGCAAGGGCCGGGTTCAGTACATAGGGGTCCCCTCTCAACAACAGAAGGCAAAACTGGCTCGAGCCCCCACCCAGTGATCTGGGAAAATCCTAACACCCCCCTGGGCGCCTCAAAGAGGCAATACTTCCCCTCTTGCAAGCACAGATTCGTGTATCAGAAAATCTTTATTAACATGAGATAAATGACATCATCAAATTGGGAAAAACACCACAACTAGGGTCATAAACCAACCCTTAAGCAGACCGCCATCCCAGCTGATTGGGCTGTGTCCCCTCCTTTAGGTTCGTGAGTCTAGTAACCCAAAAATCACCCAAAGTCCCCAAAAGTTCCACAGCCCAAAAGTCTCTGGAGTCCAGCAATCCAAAAATCACCCAATAGTTCCAAAAGTCCAACAGCCCAAGAGTCTCTGTTCCTGGTCAGTGCAGAGTTCAAGAGTTAATCTGCAGAGTCTTACCTCCCAGCCTGGGTGGAAATGGAGGGTAGGGCAAGGGGTACCTTACGTGGTCCGAGGCCGACTGCGCCGCCTCTCCATGGGGTTCCGCTGCAGCCCTCACCGCAATCCGCTCTGCTCCGCTGGCCGTCCCATGAACCGCTCTGCCAGTTGATCTGCTAGCTGCTCTGCTAGCCGATACTCGAACTGCTCTGCGGCGCCAGTCACTCCGCCAGCAGCACAAACGGCTCCGCTAGTCAACACACGGACTGCTCTGCTGCGCCAGCCACTCTGCCAGCAACACCAACTACTCCGCTAGCCATCCTGCTAGCCGACACACGGACTGCTCTGCTGCACCAGCAACTCTGCACTATTTTCAGGCCCCCCGACTTAAGACAGTGCTCAGTGATTTCTTTAGCTCTTAGTAGATTTCAGCTCTTAAGTGATTGCAGCATATAGTAGGGGAGCCTTAGTGCAGGTGCACCAGTGAGCCTAAAGTGATTTCAGCTCAGCAGCCTGAACCCAGGCTCCTAATGGAAACCAAATTTAACTGTGACATTCCACAATGGAGAGAGGCAGGGTGTAACAGGCCTATGAGGCCCTCAGACAAAGCCCTCACCAAAAAGCATAGATGCTTATCCACAGCCTCTCTCAATCTCAGAGTGTTCTGAAACACCTGGCCCTTGCCCAGTGAGTGCTACCTAGATGATGGCGAATCCCTCCATCGTAACAAGGGCCAAGTACCTGTCCATAGTCCTTCATTCACATAATCCGGGTAACATCATTTTATCATTCCTGCCCCAATAACGTAGAAACTGGGGCTCCCACATCAGCCGAAGTGGCCATGTGGGCTGCTGTGAGCTCAGGCTAGGCGCAGTGGGTGTGCCTATGCAAATTGATCAGCCCTGAAGTTATTTTCCATGACTCACTTCAATTCCCATAATTCACCACCAGATGTCAGAATAGATCTCATTCCTGACACTGCTTACATCTGTATTGTCATAAGATTAAAGAACCAACATTTCGCTTGTTACCCCAAGTTATACCTTCTAGTCACCATTTTGTCTTTCAGAACAATAGGCTCTGATGGCTAAAGACTGACATAAAACTGAATTCAAAATTGCACCCGACTGTATATCAAGTGCATTATCATGCAAAAAAATAAATATTTAGTATTCTTAGCCAGCACTTTCACCAAAGAGTGCATGAAATGTGTTTTCTAATTAGGTGAGGGCAAAGCCTCAGCATAGATTTGAAAGAAATCTCAAAAAAGTAATATCTTAATAATTATTTAGTAATGGTTATTATTTAGGGCTATATCTTGCTCACTGGTACGCAAGGGACAAAGAGACTGTTAAAAGTCTTAACACCATGGAAGCAGGAAAGAAGAATTTTTCCACAGAGCTTGAGAGAGCACTAATATAGTAATAATATACCTCCCATTGACTTCAGGGGAGCCATAATTACACCTAGGCCCACAAAAGGGTGTTTCAGGGCATATTTAGCACCCTCTGCCAGCCAGCATGTAGGGGGTGGTGATCAGTAGGATTAGCTAGCAGCAGGTGACGGTACACTGTATGGAGGAAAAGGGGAAGTATACTCCCTGACATAAGAACATAAGAAAGGCCGTACTGGGTCAGACCAAAGGTCCATCTAGCCCAGTATCCTGTCTACCGACAGTGGCCAATGCCAGGTGCCCCGGAGTGAGTGAACCTAACAGGTAAAGATCAAGTGATCTCTCTCCTGCCATCCATCACCCTTCTCTGACAAACAGAGGCTAGGAACACCATTCCTTACCCAGCCTGGCTAATAGCCATTAATGGACTTAACCTCCATGAATTTATCCAGTTCCCTTTTAATCCCTGTTATAGTCCTAGCCTTCACAGCCTCCTCAGGCAAGGAGTTCCACAGGTTGACTGTGCGCTCTGTGAAGAAGACCTTCCTTTTATTTGTTTTAAACCTGCTGCCCACTAATTTCATTGAGTGGCCCCTAGATCTTCTATTATGGGAACAAGTAAATAATTTTTCCTCACTCACTTTCTCCACGCCACTCATAATTTTATATACCTCTATCATATCCCCCCTTAGTCTCCTCTTTTCCAAGCTAAAAAGTCCTAGCCTTTTTAATCTCTCCTCATATGGGACCCGTTCCAATCCCCTAATCATTTTAGTTGCCCTTCTCTGAACCTTTTCTAAGGCCAGTATATCCTTTTTGAGATGAGGAGACCACATTTCTACGTAGTATTCAATATGGGGGCGCATCATGGATTTCTATAAGGGCAATAAGATATTCCCCATCTTATTCTCTATACCTTTTTTAATGATTCCTAACATCCTGTTTGCTTTTTTGACTGCCACTACACACTGTATGGACGTCTTCAGAGAACTATCCACGATGACTGCAAGATCTTTTTCCTGATTAGTTGTAGCTAAATTAGCCCCCATCATATTGTATGTACAGTTGGGGTTATTTTTTCCAAAGTGCATTACTTTACATTTGTCCACATTAAATTTCATTTGCCATTTTGTTGCCCACTCATTTAGTTTCATGAGATCTTTTTGAAGTTCTTCACAGTCTGCTTGCGTCTTAACTATTTTGAGCAATTTAGTATCATCTGCAAACTTTGCCACCTCACTGTTTACCCCTTCCTCCAAATCACTGATGAATACGTTGAATAGGATTGGTCCTAGGACTGACCCTGGGGGAACACCACTAGTTACCCCTTTCCATTCCGAAAATTTGCCATTTATTCCTACCCTTTGTTCCTTGTCTTCTAAACAATTCTCAATCCATGAAAGGATCTTCCCTCTTATCCCATGGCAACTTAATTTACGTAAGAGCCTTTGGTGAGGGACCTTGTCAAAAGCTTTCTGGAAATCTAAGTACACTATGTCCACTGGATCCCCCCTGTCCACATGTTTGTTGACCCCTTCAAAGAACTCTAATAGATTAGTAAAACATGATTTCCCTTTACAGAAACCATGCTGACTTTTGCCCAACAATTTGTGTTCTTCTATGCGCCTGACAATTTTATTCTTTACTATTGTTTCAACTAATGTGCCCGGTACGGACGTTAGACTTACCAGTCTGTAACTTCCGGGATCACCTCTCAAGCCCTTTTTAAATATTGGTGTTACGTTAGCTATCTTCCAGTCATTGGGTACAGAAGCCGATTTAAAGGACAGGTTACAAACCCTAGTTAATAGTTCCGCAATTTCATATTTGAGTTCTTTCAGAACTCTTGGGTAAATGCCATCTGGTCCTGGTGACTTGTTACAGTTAAGTTTATCAATTAGTTCCAAAACCTCCCCTAGTGACACTTCAGTCTGTGACAATTCCTCAGATTTGTCACCTACAAAAGACAGCTCAGGTTTGGGAATCTCCCTAATGTCCTCAGCCGTGAAGACCGAAGCAAACAATTTATTCAGTTTCTCCGCAATGACTTTATCATCTTTAAGTACTCCTTTTATATCTCTATCATCCAGGGGTCCCACTGGTTGTTTAGCAGACTTCCTGCTTCTGCCGTATTTAAAAAAAACATTTTATTATTACATTTTGAGTTTCTGGCTAGCTGTTCTTCAAACTCCTTTTTGGCTTTTCTTATTATATTTTTACACTTAATCTGACAGTGTTTATGCTCCTCTCTAGTTACCTCTTTAGGATTTGACTTCCACTTTTTAAAAGATGCCTTTTTATCTCTCACTGCTTCTTTTACATAGTTTTTAAGCCACGGTGGCTCTTTTTTAGTTCTTTGACTTTGTTTTTTAATTTGGGGTATACATTTAAGTTGGGCCTCCAGTATGGTGTCCTTGAATAGAGTCCATGCAGCTTGCAGGGATTTCACTTTAGTCACTTTACCTATTAATTTCCATTTAACTAACCCCCTCATTTTTGCATAGCTCCCCTTTCTGGAATTAAATGCCACCGTGTTGGGCTGCTGAGGTGTTGTTCCCAGCATGGGAATGTTAGATGTTATTATATTATGATCACTATTTCCAAGTGGTCCTGTTATAGTTACCTCTTGGACGAGCTCTTGTGCTCCACTCAGGACTAAATCAAGAGTTGCCTTTCCCCTTGTGGGTTCCTGTACCAGCTGCTCCAAGAAGCAGTCATTTAAAGTATCGAGGAATTTTGTCTCTGCATTTTGTTCTGAGGTGACATGTACCCAATCAATATGCGGATAATTGAAATCCCCCATTATTACTGAGTTATTTTGACAGCCTCTCTAATCTCGCTTAGCATTTCATCATCACTGTCACTTTCCTGATCAAGTGGTCGATAACAGATCCCTATTGTAATATTCTTATTAGAGCATGGAATTACTATCCATGGAGATTCTATGGAACATGTGGATTCATTTAAGATTTTTAATTCATTTGATTCTACATTTTCTTTCACATATAGCGCCACTCCCACACCCCCACGACCTGTTCTATTCCTCCGATATATTTTGTACCCCGGAATGATTGTGTCCCATTGATTGTCCTCATTCCACCATGTTTCTGTGATGCCTATTATGTCAATATTCTCCTTTAACACGAGGCACTCTAGTGCACCCATCTTATTATTTAGACTTCTAGCATTTGTGTATAAGCACTTTAAAAACTGGTCGCTGTTTATTTCTCTGCCCTTTTCTGATGTGTCACATTCTTTATGTGAAAGTTTGTCATCTGATCTGGCCTCTCCTTTATTCTTTACCATCCTCTCCTTCTGATTAAAACCTAGAGAATCTCTATCAGTAGACACTCGTGTAAGAGAAATCTCTGTCCGATCCACGTGCTCCTCTGCAGCAATCGGCTTTCCTCCATCTCTTTGTTTAAAAACTGCTCTGCAACCTTTTTAATGTTAAGTGCAAGCAGTCTGGTTCCACTTTGGTTTAGGTGGAGCCCATCCTTCCTGTATAGGCTCCCCCCATCCCAAAAGTTTCCCTAGTTCCTAATAAATCAAAACCCCTCGTCTCTACACCATCGTCTCATCCACACATTGAGGACATGTGAGGACTCCTGTACTGGCTGACAGATGTCTGTAGCAGAGGACACACCAGGCACTGTCTCCATTGTCTCTGCACTAGCCAGGGTAGAGTTTATGTCTTACCCTTTATGGAAATGCAAACTGAGAGGAAATTGGGGAATGTTTTTTCTGACAAGAATAGATAAATTTATATACTCCTTATCAAACTGATGTGGATGGAAGTTTAAAAATCTACGTGAGTGATAATGATTTTGATATGGAATTCAAGTCTGAAAAGCCATAGCGTCTTTATTTCAAAAGAAGCCCTATACACACCCCCTTATATAACAATATAGCATAATTTATCAAACCATCTGAAATGGTGGGGAGAGAGTGAATCTGTGAGGCACACTGTTGTTGTAGATGCCCAGTAATCCAGAATACAGCTGTGACGGATATGGCAATTTCCTGCAAGATTCTTGGAAGACCTTATTGTATTAAGTTGATGTACTATTGTGGACAGGGATTGCAAGTAACCTGTCTTGGTGGGAAGATGGGACAGAAGTGAGACCTGGGGGTTCAAAAGTATACATTGGAAATGCACCATATACATTTTGGACTTTGGGAGCAATAAGTGTTTAGTGGAATTCCTAGGGAGAGGTTAATGCACATTCCTGAAGTGGGTTATGGAAAATCCAGTCTTTTGAAGCTATCTCCTGAGCAGTGGGTCATTGTCCACTGATTACACTGGTCTACAATTTTTTAGAAGTCGTCTGCTTCAGAGATAAAATGGGATATTTATTATATATTTTGATGTGCTGAATTCAAGTATGACAATTAAAACAACTGCTTGGCTACTGTTTCTAAGATATTTAAGTTTTTACATTTTATGTCTATGTATATTGTATAGATAGTAGAGTTTTAATCATCAATTGTAAACCTAGGTCTTTTCATGTGTTTATGGTTGCTTTACATGATAATATTTCACCTGTCCTGTTTATGTAACACTTTAAAAATCAGCAAAAGGGTTATATAAATAAAATGTATTATGAAACAAAAGGCAAAAAACTATTATGTACATAGTTTAGTCCTATTCAGTGTCCACTCGGCGCTTCTTGGCTTGTCTCTTGCATTCATTAAATTGTCACTGTCCAGCAATAGTCTGCAAGCATTGATGGGCTCCATTTGCCCTGATAGCGTTTCTCCATTGTTGCAATGTCCTGGTGAAATCGCTCGCCGTGCTCGTCACTCACTGCTCTGCAGGTTGGTGGAAAAAAATCTAGATGAGAGTGCAAAAAATGTATCTTTAGTGACATGTTGCAACCAAGGCTTTTGTATGCCTTGAGGAGGTTTTCCATCAGCAACCTGTAGTTGTCTGCCTTGTTGTTTCCAAGAAAATGTATTGCCACTGACTGGAAGGCTTTCCATGCCGTCTTTTCCTTGCCACGCAGTGCATGGTCAAATGCATCATCTCGAAGAAGTTCACGAATCTGAGGACCAACAAAGACACCTTCCTTTATCTTAGCTTCACTTAACCTTGGAAATTTTCCACGGAGGTACTTGAAAGCTGCTTGTGTTTTGTCAATGGCCTTGACAAAGTTCTTCATCAGACCCAGCTTGATGTGTAAGGGTGGTAACAAAATCTTCCTTGATTCAACAAGTGGTGGATGCTGAACACTTTTCCTTCCAGGCTCCAATGACTGTCGGAGTGGCCAATCTTTCTTGATGTAGTGGGAATCTCTTGCACGACTATCTCATTCGCAGAGAAAACAGCAGTACTTTGTGTATCCAGTCTGCAGACCAAGCAAGAGAGCAACAACCTTCAAATTGCCACAAAGCTGCCACTGATGTTGGTCATAGTTTATGCACCTCAAAAGTTGTTTCATGTTGTCATAGGTTTCCTTCATATGGACTGCATGACCAACTGGAATGGATGGCAAAAGATTGCCATTATGCAGCAAAACAGCTCTAAGACTCGTCTTCGATCAATCAATGAAGAGTCTCCACTCCACACTGGAGACTCGTCATTGATTGATCGAAGACGAGTCTTAAAGCTGTTTTGAATGATGTTGAGGGCTGCCATCACACCATCGGTGTTGTTGCAAGCTACAAGATCACCTTCCATGAAGAAGAATGGGACAAGATCCTTTTGACGGTCATGGAACATGGAAACCCTAACATCACCTGCCAGGAGATTCCACTGCTGTAGTCTGGAGCCCAACAGCTCTGCCTTACTCTTGGGTAGTTCCAAATCCCTGACAAGGTCATTCAGTTCAGCTTGTGTTATGAGGTGTGGTTCAGAGGAGGAGGATGGGAGAAAATGTGGGTCCTATGACATTGATGGTTCAGGACCAGAAGTTTCATCCTCTTCTTTTTCCTCGTCTGACTCAAGTGAGAATGATTCTGGTGCATCAGGAACCGGCAGTCCTTCTCCGTGGGTGTATAGCTGATGGAATGTTTGGATAATGCACAGTCCACTTTTTCTTCTTTGACACACCTTTCCCACCTGGAGGCACCATGCAGAAGTAACAATTGCTGGTATGATCTGTTGGCTCTCTCCAAATCATTGGCACTGCAAAAGGCATAGATTTCCTTTTCCTGTTCAACCACTGGAGAAGATTTGTTGCACAAGTGTTGCAGCATATGTGTGGGGCCCACCTCTTGTCCCGATCTCCAGTTTTGCAGCCAAAATAAAGGTGATAGGCTTTCTTAACCGTAGTGGTTATACTGTGTTTTTGTGATGCAAAAGTCACTTCTCCACAAACATAGCAGAAGTTATCTGCACTGTTCACACAAGGACGAGGCATCTCTGCTCACTTTGGCTAAACAGAAATGTGTCCCTTTGCAAAATCAAACACTGACAAATAAGAGAGCACGACACTGTACGATTTCTAGAGCTGATATAGGGCAATTTGTTCAGCAGAGTGATGTAAGCTTCATTATGATTGCATCATCCATGACTTCTAGGAATAATGTGATACAATTCATATCATGTATGATGCAATACCAGCTTCAGATTGCATCATTCATTGTTTTGCCTAAAAAGCAGGTACTGTCCAAACCCAGTCATAGATTTATTCATAGATCCAGTCAAAGATGTATTTTAGTCATTTCTGGTTTAAATTGAGATCCCTTCCCTTTATAACTCACTTATCCTCCGCCATTCCCATGTGAAGGGTCGTATATACTGACCCAATAGCATATCTTGAAAACTAGAGCCAATCAACAATTTTAAGCATCATTTCCATTCTCAGTGACCCAGAATTAGTAAAGTTTGACTACATTTATTTCAGAAGCATTTTGGCTGTAGAGCAGTGTTACCTGTTACAGAGGCCAAAATCAAAGGTCTGAGTTATATGAAGAAATGGTTCTTCTGCTCAGTCTCTGTTCTGGGATTCTAAAATGGATATGACTTTGTAACCAGGGGGAAAACCCAATTGTGGGTTTTGAAAAACTAAAATGTACCAGAACCCTAGATTGGAGCTGGGGGTGACCTCTGATAAGCTTTTTAGCATTTGTGAAGGTTCCCTTGTTGGTTTAATAAGATTTTTCTCTGTAATACCTTTATTCTTAAAAATAAATGTGCTCACTTAGGAGTGATATGGTAGCTTATAACTGCAGGCTATACACTGATCACATCCCTTGGAGAGAATGCAAAGAGCAGGTGCTGGTCTTTTAGGCAGTCTGGCTTGCTGGGGATTTCTTAGTGTAAGGAAAGGAGTTGGACAGCCATGGTGCAAGTAGGACAGTATGGTCAAGTATGCCATACCATTAAGATATGTATTGCCAGTATGCCATGCTGGAAAGACACAGGAGCAGAAAGTGGGGCTGCTGGGTACCACTCCCAGTCTCAGCCCCAACCCTTCCACACAGCTGCGCCTTCTGTCTGGGATCTGTACAGCCCTGCTGGAAGACAAGACTGAAGGTGGTACATTTGCACTGGAGGAGCTGCTAGTTTGGAGACTCCCAGTGGCCCCACATTCTGCTCCTTTCATTGCTGTGGTTCTGGAGAACTCTACAGTTCACAGCTCCCTCCTCCCCACGTAACGTGGGATGGGAAGGAGATGGGAAGAGCGTGGAGGCCTTGGGCTGGGGGTTGGGTGGAATCATCTGGTGGGGGGTCATGTGGAGAGGTCATGCCCCCCCATTAGCTGGTGCTCTCCCTTTTTGTCCCTCCCATGAGTCGCCTATGTGCAGTGTACCGGTAAGATATAAATTCTACTTGAACCATTGCTGAACAGCCTTAATATCCCCAGTCATGAAGAAGAGACATGTGGATCTCTACCCTGGAGAGGTGATGGCTGAGGAACCTCTACATGAATGCACTCGGGGGACCAGAGCAGGGGAAATACAGGTGCAGTTTCCCTGAAACTGACACCAGCCAAGTCAGCAACAGGGTAATAAAAGTTTATCTGACCATAATAAACAGGGTAGACCACATAACCAAATGAACTTACTTTGCACCAGGGAAGAAAACCACGTATAAGATATATTTTATGATATTAGCAGAATGTATTAGATTAATATAAATTTGAAGATGAAGACAGGCCTTTCTATTTTAATACTGATTCCTTGAAGGCATGCTGAAATGAGACATACTCTGATTCCTCTGGAATGGCTGATGCAAAGAAACGCTAAGATTTACTATACTAATAATGTGAGTAGATATACCGTATCCCCTAGTGGGCCCAGTGTGGTTGGGTGTGTGACCTGGAAACGACACCATAGGGCTGCAAGCTCAGGAAGGAAAAGTAAATGAACATAGCTAAGAGTCACCTGGGGCTCATTAGCCTGCAAACAATCCAGCCTGAAGTGGATACAGGATTCAGCAAGGGACTTGCTGGAAGTGACTGGATTCCTTTGCACCAGCAGGTATTATTGTAGCCAAGCAGTCAAGCTAGGAGAAGTTAGTTGTTTTTGAAGACAGGACTCTGCTGAAAACAATTGAGTGTTGTTTGATTTGTTGTTTGTTTTGACCCTGAGGATAAATTAGGAACTTCCATTTTCTTTTTCTGAGGAAATAAGAAATTAAAGATGTGCATGATATCCCATGTGAGAAGGGGCGTCATAAACAGCTGTTTAGTTTAAAATTTTGAGACGGGACTTTGGGTTTTCTGTTTATCCCTTTATGAAGAAAGAAGTGATAGAGTTCTGTTTTCAGTGTCTTGAGGAAGAGACAGACTTAGTTTGTTCTGATGCTTTGCCCACCTAATCCCTCTCTTTTGTAGAGATGAAGGTATTGAAGACTGAGTTTAATTTGGCTGGGCTCCTGAAGATTTAACCTTGACCCTGAAGAAAGGTTTAGCTGGACTTCTTAAAGGGTCAGAAATCCAGTAGAAGGAAATAATTCTGTGATTTAGACAGTGAGGAGACTAGTAATGCTTGTTTCACAAACTGCCTTTTGTTTTGGGCCCAGAGTGGAATTCACGGCATAGGATGGGCAGGAACAACCTTTTTTTCCTCAGCATTGTTATTGCTTAAGAAACAACTTTCTTCAAACTGAAGAAACTCAAAGCCTCAGATTACATATTCTGCTGGAGCAGTTGAATTTTTCCCATTTTAATTGTCTCCCCTTCCTTTGTAAAGCAATACATGTCTGGGAGAGATTTGCCTGCTGTCCCAGGAAGGATTGAAGACTGTTTGTGCACAAAAACTAGAATCAAACTTTCAAAAAGGATCCCTGCCTCATTCAGTGGTTATTCAATATTTCTCTTTATCCTACACAATATATTAAATATATCAATATATTAAAACAAAGGTAACATTTCTACTGAGGTATAAACTTGTACTTTAATATAACATGATATTTGAAATTGTGGTTATTTTTGCTATCTGTGAGTCTGCATCTTCATTTTGTAATTGGGATTTTTTTTATTTGTGTAATTATTAACAGAGTAGGAAAATTGGTGTAATAAAAGTATGGCATGCCAGATGAAACAGATGGGAGCATTAGTGCCCATTTAAATATTATGCTTTACAATAAAATTGACTGCAGTTCTTGAGAACTTCCTCTCTCATGTTCTGTGGTGTTTACTCATACAATGGTGCAGAAAGTATAGTGCGAAAAACAATTACATGCAGCATTTTTAGTGTTCATTAAATCCCTTTTGTATGTGTATGCCTTTTAAAATAATTCTCTTCTTTGCTTCTGGCTGGTATGCCTGACAAAAAAGAAGCTGACAGAGACTGTCTGCAGCTTTAAACAGACTTGAAAAAATCTATAGAAAAGAATAACATAGAATTTGTCTCACTATTTTACATTTTTCTAATTTTAGGCTGAATTCATGTTGGAGTACATGAAACAGAAAGTATAGTCAGTACTTAGGGGTCAAGCAATCTTTTAGATGTAATTTTTATCGAGAATATTTCAAATCCATTATAATTACCGTTACAATTACTGTCTTAAATCAGCAGTTAATAGCATACCCTAAATCACGTAATCTAAGCAAACATATCTGTTCATAGATATCTGTTGGTATAGATCATACCATTCTGCAGAAAAACTTGCAGCCTTGATATTACAGAGTTTTAGCCTCCTTATGCAGTATAGGTGGATAAAGTATGTCCTCTGTACAGTGAACTTAGTCTGACCCATGTAACTTGCAGATTTGAGGGTATCTATGAAGCACTGTGAATTTGAACAGACCATTAAAGATTGTATTCCCCGTCTCTCCTCCAGCCTTCATGACAGCACAGTTTCCCCGGAAACTGCAAATGCTACAGGCTAGAAGTGATTGATGCAGTCTTTCTCTATGGATGAAAACATGCATCAAAAGGAAAACACAAAGCTGAAGGACAGAGCAAAAGGATTAGGATTCTTTAACATATTTAATATGTTTATAGCACTTCTGTCTTCTTCTTCAGTGCAAGTCTTATTCATCCAAATTCATGTGCCTGCATTTTTTAACATGTATCTTCAAATGGTACAGAAACATTGTTTCAGAGTGCAAGATACTCTGCTTTAGATAATTCTTGGCAATGTTATTGGCAATATTTTTATCCCTTTCCCTGTAAAACCAGAAGCCATTGACCTTGTCTATGCTGGCAGTGGCATGTAGTGTATGTGTGGCAGTGAAAGGTAGGCTGTATGCACACTAGCTGTGGTGTGTAGCTTTGTGTGACAGTGAAAGACTCCAACAAAAGGCTTCCCTGCTGTCAGCCCCTTTCCTTGCTGCCTCCCCCTTGCTGGAGCCTTTCCCTGCTGCTGGAGTCTTTCACTGCAGTGGGGAAAGGCACCATCAGTAGGGAAGCAGCAGGACAGTACATGGCTAAAAATCGCAGGATAGACATGTGAGGTACTGCTTGGGCATGTAGAGAGGCCTGGGGGGTATATGCCCTAGGGTTCTGGCATGTAGGGCACTGTACTCTTCTTGCCTAAGCAGTGCCTCACTGTCTCTAATGCTATTTATATTCCTGCTAGCTCGGCATGCAGTGTCTGTACTCTGTTCACTACTGTAAGCGTAGACGTATCCTTTGTTACCATAGGCAATATTGCTCCTTCTTACAGAAAACCTAAGGAAGGGGACTTAAAGAGTGATGAAGACTGACCCACAAACCAAAGTTATCTGTAGCTGCTCGCTGCCTTTCTGCAGCTCTCCTGTCCCTGCCGATACTGCCAGAGACACCCCTGGACACAGTAATTTAACCAAATCACTTAAAAATGCCTTTAAACTTCAAAAACATAAGAACAGGCACACTGGGTCACACCAGTTGAGCCCAGTACCCTGTGTTGCAATAGTAGCAATTTTTTTGGAGATGTTTCAGAGGGAAAGAACAGAACAGGCCAATTTATCAAGTGAACCATCCCCTGTCATCCAATCCCAGCTTTTGACAGACAGAGTTTAGGAACACCCAGAGCACTGGGGGTTGCATTCCTGACAATCTTGGCTAATAGGCATTGAGGGTCCTAACATCCATTAACTAACTTGTCTAACGCTTTTTTGAACCCAGTTCTAATTTTCATCTTCACATCTATAGAAATAAGTTTCACAGGTTGACCGTGTGTTATGTGAAGAAGTACTTCCTTGCTTTGTTTTTAGTCGCATGACTCTTGGTTTTGTGTTGTGTGAAAGGGGTAAACAACATTTCCTTATTCACTGTCTACATACTGTTCATGTGTTTATGGACATGTGAATAATCTTTGCACTGGTTTTAACAGCTGAGGATGTGAGGGAGATTCCCATCCCTGGGCCATGCTTTTTAGGTCACAAATCTGACTGAGGTGTCATTAGATGAGGTTTTAGAAAAAAAACGATTAATTAAATAGTAATAAGTCACCAGGACTAGATGGCATTCACCCAAGAGTTCTGAAGGAACTCAAATGTGAAATTGTAGAACTACTAACTGTGGTTGTAAGCTATCATTTAAATCACCTTCTGTACCAAATGACTGGAAGATAGCTAATGTGACACCAATTTTTGAGAAGGTCTCCAGAGGTGATCCTGGCAATTACAGGTTGGTAAGCCTGACTTCAGTAGTGGGCAAACTGGTTGAAACTATAGTAAAGAACAGAATTGTCAGACACATAGATGAACATAATTTGCTGGAGAACAGTCAGCATGGCTTTTTGTAAAGAGAAATCATGCTTCATCAATCCACTAGAATTCTTGGAGGGGGTCAACAAGCATATGGACAAGGCGGGATCCAGTGTGCTTAGGTTTTCAGAAAGACTTTGACAAGGTCCTTTACCAAAGACTCTTAAGCAAAGTTAGCTGTCATGGGATAAGATGGAAGGTCATCTCATGGACTAGTAACTGCTTAAAAGGTAGGAAACAAAGGGTAGGAATAAACAGTCAGTTTTCAGAATGGAGAGAGGTAAATAGTGGTGTCCCCTAGGGATCTGTACTGGGACCAGTCCTAGTCAACATCTCCATAAATGATCTCGAAAAAAGGATAAACAGTGAGATGGCAAAATTTGTAGATGATGCAAGTTTACTCAAGATAGTAAAGTCCAAAGCAGACTGTGAAGAGCTACAAAGGGATCTCATAACTGGGTGAGTGGGCAACAAAATGGCAGATGAAATTCAATGTTGATAAATGCAAAGTATTCACACTGGAAAGCATAATCCCAGCTATACATATAAAATGATGGGGTCTGAATTAGCTGTTACCTCTCAAGAAAGAGATCTTAGAGTCATTGTGGATAGTTCACTGAAAACATCCATCCAGTATGCAACAGCAGTCAAAAAGTGAACAAAATGTTGGACGTCATTAAGGGAATTGGAAAAGGTTCAAAAAGGGCAACAAAAATGATTAGGAGTATGGAACAGCTTCCATATGGGAAGAGATTAATGAGATTGGGACTTTTCAGAATGGAAAAGAGATGACTAACCTATGGATCTCTGCCAGATGATATTGTGAAGGCCAAGACTATAACAGGATTCAAAAAAGAACTAGATAAATTCATGGAGGATAGGTTCATCAATGGCTAATAGCCAGGATGGGCAGAGATGGCATCCCTACCTTCTGTCTGCCAGAAGCTTGGAATGGCCAACAGGGATGGATGACTACCTGCTCTGTTTATTCCCACTGGGGCACCTGGCATTGGCCACTGTTGGAAGAGAGGATATTGAGCTAATCAATTACTCATCCATGAGAGGACCATCCTTCTTATCAATGACTGCTTACTTTGCTTAAGAGCCTTTGGTGAGGCACTTTGTCAAAAGCTTTCTGAACATCCCATTACATTATCTCTACTGCCAGATCAGCTGGGGATCTCCTCCTTTGAGAACATAACTGATTTATGAGAGAAAGGAAGTGCAGTAGATCTAATCTACCTGGATTTCATTAAGGCATTTGATACAGTTCAACATGGGAAATTATTAATTAAATTGGAGAAGATGGGAATTAATATGAAAATTGAAAAGTGGATAAGGAACTGATTAAAGAGGAGACTACACTGGGTCATACTGAAAGGTGAACTGTCAGGCTGCAAGGAGATTACTAGTGAAGATCCTCAGATCGATCCTGGGACCAATCTTATTTAATATTTTTATTACTGACCTTGGCACAAAAAGTGAGAATGCTAATAAAATTTCCAAATGATACAAAGTTGGGGGATATTGCCAATACAGAAGAGGACTAGGCTATCATACAAGAAGATCTGATGACCTTGTAAACTGGAGTAGTAAAAACAGGATGAAATTTAATAGCAAAAAGTCTAAGATCATGCATTTAGGGACTAACAACAAGAATTTTTGCTCTTAGCTGGGGACTTGTTAGTTGGAAGTGACAATGGAGGATAAAGACCTGAGTGTATTGGTTGATCACAGGATGTCTATGACCCCCAGTCTGATGCGATCCTGAAAAAGACTAATGCAGCCCTAGCGTGCATCAGGTGAGGTATTTCCAAGAGAGAGAAGGAAGTGTTAATACCACTTATACAAGGCACTGATGAGACCTCATCTGGAATACTGTGTGCAGTTCTGTTCTCTTGTGTTTAACAAAGATGGATTCAAACTGGAACAGGTACAGAGAAGGGCTACTAGGATGATCAGAGGAATGGAAAACCTATCTTATGAGAGGAGACTCAAAGAGCTTGGCTTTTTTAGCCTAACCAAAAGAAGGCTGAGGGGAGATTTGATTGCTCTCTATAAATACCAGGGAAGAATCTGAGGGATAAATACCAGGAAGGTCGAGGAATTATTTAAGTTAGGCACCAATGTGGACACAAGAATAAATGGATATAAAGGGGCCATCAGCATTAGGTTTGAAATTAGATGAAGTTTTCTAACCATCAGAGGAGTGAAGTTTTAGAGCAGCTTTCCAAATGGAGCAGTGTGAGCAAATAATGTAATTCAAGACTGAGCTTGTTAAGTTTATGGAGAGGATGTTATAATGGGACTGCCTACAATGGCATGTGGCCCATCGGCGACTGCCAGTAGCAAAAATCCCCAATGACCAGAGATGATGAGGGCTCTGAGTTACTGTTCAGAATTCTTTCCCAGGTATCTGCCTGGTGGGTCTTGTCTACATGCTCAGAGTCTAACCGATCGCCATATTTGGGATCAGAAAGCAATTTTCCCCTGGTCAGATTGGCAGAGACCCTGGTGGGTTTCACCTTTCTCTGCAGCATGGGGCATGTCACTAACAGGTTTAAACTAGTGTAAATAGTAACTTGAAGTCATTAAATCATGATGTGAGTACTTCAGTAACTCAGCCACAGCTTATGGGTCTATTACAGGATTGGGTGGGTGAGGTTCCGTGGCCTGCAATGTGCAGATCAGATTAGGTAATCACAACGATCCCTTCTGACCTAATGTCTTTGAGTTTTGAGACATTGGCTCACCCTTATGCACATGCTTGTTGACCCCTTTAGAGAATTCTACAATATTGATGCAGCATGCTTACCCTTTGGCAAAGCCATGTTGACTCTTTCCAAACCTATTGTGTTCATTAGTGTCTGATAATTCTGTTCTTTGTTACAACTTCAGCGAATTTTCCTGGTACTGAAGTTAAGCTTAGTGGTCTGTAATTGCCAGGATTTCCTCTAGAGCCTTTTTTAAAAGTCAACATTCCAACTATCCTCCACTCATCTGGCAAAGAGGCTGATTTAAGCAATAGGTTCCATACCACAGTTAGTAGTTCTGCAATTTCATAGTTGACTTCCTTCAGAATTCTTGGGTGAATACCATCTGGTCTTGGTGACTTATTACTGTACTGTTTAATTAACGAATTTGTTACAAAACTTTCTCAACTGACACCTTAGTCTGGGACAGTTCCTCAGATTTGTCACCTTCAAATCACGGCTCAGGTGAGGGAATCTCCTTCACATCATCTGCAGTGAAGATGAATGCAAGAATTCATTTAACTTATCCTCAATGGCCTTGTCTTTCTTGTCATTAAGAAGCTGTTACCTGATGACAGACGGTCTTTCTCCTATCTGCTACAACTTCCAAATTTTGTGATAAAAAAGTTCTTCAATAAAATCAGTCAAGTAGTGCATACCCAGGTTAATCAGTTATTACTAAAGACCTATATAGACCTACTTGCCATTTGAATTGCAGCTGTAGTACTTTTATCACTTCTCCCAGTGCCATCATTACATCTAGAATGAATAAGACCTTTAGTTTAATGAAGTTCCTTCCAGTTGACAGTTTATTACATCAATAACCAAATTATTTTAAACAGAATTTGAATGAGTTGATAAAATCTGATTCAGATTTTCAACTTCTTTACTTAATGAAAAAAGTAGAATTGAATCAGCCAGTCTACATGTTCTTCATTGATTACTGTGCCAAAAAAGCTTTTGACCCTATCACACAAGTATAGTCTGTGATGCTTGACAAAGATTTCTCAGCTAACTGTAGTAACTGAATTATTTCAATAATTGTGTTTAAAAGCATAGCTATTCAAACTGGGGAAAAAAACCACCACACTCATTTCTAAACTGTCTTAATACCTCCCTATTTTTTTTGTAAACATTATTTTGTTTGTATATAAAATACAAACACACACATATATAACTACATGCCCAAGATGGAAATAGTCTTTAAATAATTAATGTTCATTATTTATAAAACTTGGAAAAACAAAACAAAAGCAAACAAACACCACCACCACCAAAAACAACCGCTGAACTTGTAGAGGTCATGCAGGGCATCAGTTATTAAAATGACTAAATAGATAAATGTGAGAATATAATTTTTGACTACTGGGGATTAATATATACTAAGCTTTAAACAGCTTTGAGTGACAAGACATCCTCATGCTTTTTCCAAGCATTTCTATTTGACGATGTGATTTCTGATTTCCCCCCATTATTGCCGTGGGAGAGAGCTCGCAAAGTCAGTCTGTGTATGAGAGAGGAACTGCTGATTTTTATTTTCTCAGTATAAGTCTTTTGGCCAGTAAAATCCATTTCTTAATTTCACCTGGTAATGCCAAATCATCCAGCACTCCTGAAATCTAGAAGCTTGGAGAGGGAAAGATAATGACACTTAAAATTTGATATTCCAAAGCACATGCTTTTTTTGACAGATACAGACGATGTGTGAGAGGTTGGCATATTGCTGTTTGCATTTCCACATTTTTTCACTTGATTTTTCACTAAATTCTTGACAATCTAGTCTTGTACAATGACTGCACTGCACTTTCAAGCAGATGGGGGGAAGGGATGGAGAGGAGGTGGTTTGTCTGGCCAAATGAAGGGAACGGTGCTTTATGGCTGCGGAAGGCGGGGGTGGGAGAGGAAAACCATGGCAAAAGAGGATAAGGGACCAGTGTAGCGACGCTGACTCCTCCCCTGGGACTGGATGGGCAGAAGTGTTTAAATGGGGCAGCCATGTGTGTGAAGCCCCTTTTACACAGAGCAGGCTAAGGCAGCACCCGCCCTCCCTCCCCTTTAGGTGGTGAAATACAAGTTGGGTCAAAACCTGGTGTGGGCATTGCACTAGATGTCCCTTTTTCATGAGGGCTGGGAAGGAATTTTTCCCTTACCAACAGATTGGCCTAGGTGGAGGAGTTGTTGGTGTTTTTGTTTGTTTTTTGCCTTCCCCACAGTGGGTTGAGGAAGGGCTTTTTTCGTGTATGGCATCAAGGGTGGTAGGCTATGTGTCGCAACTCATTATGTAAGTATGGGGTGGATATCCAGTGCAGGTACTCTGTAGGGTAGGCACCCACTGACTGTGTAAATGGCTTGGAAAAGGACTTAAAAAGGAGTGTTGGTTAAAGGAATGGATGGGAGTTGGGGAGTAGGTTGGGGAGCTCCTAAGATTAGCATGGCAAGAAGCCAACTCCCCATTCTTATAGTCAATGAATCAGCCGTTACGGGATGCTAGCTCCCAGCCCCTCCCCTTCTGCCAGAGTCTCAACCCTCACCCTTCCCTTCTGTCCTCTCTCCCTCCCAGGATCCCAGAGCACCCCTCCCCCCCGCCATGGCCTCTGATCCCGGGCCTCCCAAGCGCCCCCCGTCCCGGAGCTCCGGGTGGCTGGGTAGGGTGGCCTCAGCATCCTCAGCCTTGGAGTTCTGGATGGCCGGGCAGAGTAACTGCAGCGCCTCCAGGCCTAGAGCTCCTGGCAGGCCCTTAACTCTAATCCCAGCCCTGGAGCACCAGGCAGCTGGTCAGCATGGTCCCAGTCCCAGCACCAGCCTCCCAGCCACAGCCAGCCTGGCCTATGGAAGAATGTACTGGGAACCTGGAAGGAACTGCAGGAAGGGACCTAGGGATGCAGTGTGGGCAGGGTGCAGCACGTTCCTGTAGCCTGCACTGCTTCCTGCAACTCCCATTGGCCAGGAATGGCAAACTGTGGCTAGTGGGAGTTCAGGGAGCTCTGCCTGTGGACGGTCAATGTAAACAAACTGTCTCATGGTCCGCCAGAGGATTACCCTGATGGGCCACAGATTGCCAACCACCCTTCTAGAAGAATGACAAGGTTAAAAACCATGAAGTATTTTTCACATTAAGCCAGATATCCTCCAGATTGCCATTGTGATAAGAAGGCTAAGTCCCCCTACTACCCCACGACCACCACAATTTTTCTTTGCAACTGCGATTGAGAGGGTAATGCAAAGCATTAAGCCACCAATAAGTAATTCCTATAAAGTGACTTTTTTCCCTTATTTCTTAACATGTTTTCTAGAGATGATAGAGTCGAAACACACCAATTGTCTTCTATCCTTGCCTGAATCCTTGAGCATAGCCACTGAAAGAAGGAACTGTGAGGCAGCAGTGGCTGATATTTGTTACACATGTAATTGAAGTGAGCCAGTCTATCCTCTTGTATTTCATCTTTAATTTTTGTTAATCCTTTTTCTATCCAAATTGTCTTAAGCAAGGAGTTGGCCTTGATCCTGAGGCATGGGTTATCCCACAGTGGTACAAGAAGAAATTTATTAGACTGGATGCTGTCATCATCTTAATTTGTTGCAGGATGCCCCAGGTAGACGCAAAGACTGGATTTTTCCTTCAGCATGTGGAAAACCTCTGAAGGTAAATAAAATAAGAGAAGGAACCCAAAGCATAGCTAAGCTTTTTTTTGAACTCAAACCACACTAGTGTGTACACCATATTTTAAAGTTGATGAAAGACAGAGATGTGTATTATGAACAGTAAGCTGAAATGAAAGTGCCATGTTGTGAAAAGGGAGAAAAGGGCCATTGTAAAAAAGAAATAGGAGGATCACAAAATAACAAAGTTTTCTTTAGTATCTTTTATGCCCCAGTTCAGCAAGGTAATCAATCACCTGTCTAACTGAAAACATTTGAGTTGTCCTGTTCACTTAATAGGGCTACTCCTTTGCTTCAAGTGAGGCATATGGTCTGATTTGGACAGTGATAGTGACGATGAAATGCTAAGGGAGATTAGAGAGGCTGTCAAAATAAATAACTCAATAACAATGGGGGATTTCAATTATCCGCATATTGATTGGGTACATGTCACCTCAGAACAAAATGCAGAGACAAAATTCCTCGATACTTTAAATGACTGCTTCTTGGAGCAGCTGGTACAGGAACCCACAAGGGGAAAGGCAACTCTTGATTTAGTCCTAAGTGGAGCACAAGAGCTCGTCCAAGAGGACCGCTTGGAAATAGTGATCAAAATATAATAACATTTAACATTCCTGTGCTGGGAACAACACCTCAGCAGGCCAACACTGTGGCATTTAATTTCAGAAAGGGGAACTATGCAAAAATGAGGGGGTTAGTTAAACGGAAATTAATAGGTAAAGTGACTAAAGTGAAATCCCTGCAAGCTGCATGGACACTTTTCAAGGACACCATAATAGAGGCCCAACTTAAATGTATACCCCAAATTAAAAAACAAAGTCAAAGAACTAAAAAAGAGCCACCGTGGCTTAAAAACTATGTAAAAGAAGCAGTGAGAGATAAAAAGGCATCTTTTAAAAAGTGGAAGTCAAAGTCTACTGAGGTAACTAGAGAGGAGCATAAACACTGCCAAATTAAGTGTAAAAATGTAATAAGAAAAGCCAAAATGAAGTCTGAAGAACAGCTAGCCAGAAACTCAAAAGGTAATAACAAATGTTTTTTAAATACAGCAGAAGCAGGAAGTCTGCTAAACAACCAGTGGGACCCCTGGATGATAGAGATACAAAAGGAGTACTTAAAGATGATAAAGTCATTGCGGAGAAACTAAATGAATTGTTTGCTTCGGTCTTCACGGCTGAGGACATTAGGGAGATTCCCAAACCTGAGCTGTCTTTTGTAGGTGACAAATCTGAGGAATAGTCACAGACTGAAGTGTCACTAGAGGAGGTTTTGGAACTAATCGATAAACTTAACAAGTCACCGGGGCCAGACGGCATTCACCCAAGAGTTCTGAAAGAACTCAAATGTGAAATTGCGGAACTATTAACTAGGGTTTGTAACCTGTCCTTTAAATCGGCTTCTGTACCCAATGACTGGAAGATAGCTAACGTAACACCAATATTTAAAAAGGGCTCTAGAGGTGATCCGGGCAGTTACAGACCGGTAAGTCTAACGTCTGTACCAGGCACATTAGTTGAAACAATAGTAAGAATAAAATTGTCAGGCGCATAGAAGAACACAAATTGTTGGGCAAAAGTCAGCATGGTTTCTGTAAAGGGAAATCATGTTTTACTAATCTATTAGATTTCTTTGAAGGGATCAACAAACATGTGGACAAGGGGGATCCAGTGGACGTAGTGTACTTAGATTTCCAGAAAGCCTTTGACAAGGTCCCTCACCAAAGGCTCTTATGTAAATTAAGTTGCCATGGGATAAGAGGAAAGATCCTTTCATGGATTGAGAATTGGTTAGAAGACAGGGAACAAAGGGTAGGAATAAATGGTAACTTTTCAGAATGGAGAGGGGTAACTAGTGGTGTTCCCCCAGGGTCAGTCCTAGGACCAATCCTATTCAACTTATTCATCAATGATTTGGAGGAAGGGGTAAACAGTGAGGTGGCAAAGTTTGCAGATGATACTAAATTGCTCAAAATAGTTAAGACCCAAGCAGACTGTGAAGAACTTCAGAAAGATCTGATGAAACCGAATGATTGGGCAACAAAATGGCAAATGCCATTTAATGTGGACAAATGTAAAATAATGCACATTGGAAAAAATAACCCCAACTATACATACAATATGATGGGGGCTAATTTAGCTACAACTAATCAGGAAAAAGATCTTGGAGTCATCGTGGATAGTTCTCTGAAGATGTCCATGCGGTGTGCAGTGGCAGTCAAAAAAGCAAACAGGATGTTAGGAATCATTAAAAAAGGTATAGAGAATAAGACAGAGAATATCTTATTGCCCTTATACAAATCCATGATGCACCCCCATATTGAATACTGTGTACAAATGTGGTCTCCTCATCTCAAAAAGGATATACTGGCCTTAGAAAAGGTTCAGAGAAGGGCAACTAAAATGATTAGGGGATGGAACGGGTCCCATATGAGGAGAGATTAAAGAGGCTAGGACTTTTTAGCTTGGAAAAGAGGAGACTAAGGGGGGATATGATAGAGGTATATAAAATTATGAGTGGCGTGGAGAAAGTGAATGAGGAAAAATTATTTACTTGTTCCCATAATAGAAGATCTAGGGGCCACTCAATGAAAATAGTGGGCAGCAGGTTTAAAACAAATAAAAGGAAGTTCTTCTTCACACAGCACACAGTCAACCTGTGGAACTCCTTGAAGGAGGCTGTGAAGGCTAGGACTATAACAGGGTTTAAAAGAGAACTGGATAAATTCATGGAGGTTAAGTCCATTAATGGCTATTAGCCATGCTGCGTAAGGAATGGCGTCCCTAGCCTCTGTTTGTCAGAGAGGGGTGATGGATGAAAGGAGAAAGATCACTTGATCTTTACCTGTTAGGTTCACTCACTCTGGGGCACCTGGCATTGGCCACTGTCGGTAGACAGGATACTGGGCTGGATGGACCTTTGGTCTGACCCAGTACGGCCTTTCTTATGTTCTTATGTTATGTTCTTACGCTTCAGTGGCTTCCTGAATTGGGGATCTCTGACTGCAAGTTCTAAAAGATGGGAGGCTTCTTCATTTTGGTGTACCATACAGAGCAGAGCAACTTGTGAATGCAAAACAATAAGTATACTCTAAATCCTTAGTACCCCATAACCATGAGCAAGACAAGTGAACATTGCTTAGTAATTCTCACTGTGTGAGTGAACTAGAGAAGTACCATCACAGGAGACAGAGGTCAGCCCAAGACTGTGCAATGAACCTCCACAGGAAGGAGGGACCGTGACAAAACTCACCACCTTCTGCTCCAGAGGCAAGGCTCATTTCTTTAAGCTTGCTTTCTATAACATAGGCATGTAGCAGTGAGTGTTTGTGAGAGAGATAATTAAATATAATTCCAAAAAGAAAATACTGCATGCACTTCTTCCCCTGGGGAAAGGATGAATGAACAAACAAGCGAAAGATGCATAGTGGAAGGCACACAATTAATGCAGTGATGAGCGTGGGATAAGAACCTAAACAGAAGAGAGAGGAAAAAAGAGAGGGTGGACAACAAGAAAAATGAGGGAAGGAAGGTGACTGGACAAGTGAGGGGAAAGGAAAGAGCTTGAGATTGAACATAAAATCTATAAAAGAAAAACATGTATTGGGGAAAAAAACAGCTGAGATGTATTATATGGCACTGCAAGCCTGTTATGTGTGTGTTTTTCATGGAGCTTAAATGGAAGAAAATATTTTGAACGTTCGCTATTGTTTCCAGCTTCTCCTTCATGTGTTTTTTGTTTTTCTTCTATTTCCTGTTTCTTCATCTTCTTACTTGCTCCATCTCTCCCTCTGCCTTTGGAAAGGAATGAAACATGGCTCTGCAGTATCAGATGGTTGCACTACTTAGCCCTTGACCAGGGTAGCCTTATAAATAGATATTTTGTACCCATATAACATGGGTATTTGGATATTTGGATGGAAAACACGGTTAAAATGAAGGATGTGGCACTCTTTGGGGGAGTTGTGGTTGTGAGATTTTAAATCAATAAACCTGTATTTTTTGTTTTCTGGGGGCATCTTATCTGCCCCTTGCCTGCCCACTTTAAACTTCCCCAGCCTTTGCTGCACAGGTTGGTGATTAATGATCTGCATGTAGGTTTTTGAAGAGCACAATCTCATGAACTAATCTGAAGACATATTAGGCAAGGGAATGTTATTTTTAATTGTATTATGGCGCTTCCTCAGTGAAAGTATTAATTCCACATTTATTTTGTGCTACTAAGGTGTGCACATGCTATTGCTATGTTTTAGCACTGCTTCTCTATCTTTGGCAGTACTTCATTAGCATTAGGAACATAACCGTCAATTTATCCAAGTAATTTTTAACAGCCATTCTGATGCGTCCACTTTAGCACTATACTGATAGTGCTGACATTTGCATGGCTTTGGAAATAATTTTATTTATTTATTTCCATTTATTCCACTGCAGTTTCTATCATCCTTTGATTTATCATCTTTCTTTACTTATTTTAGATTTTTTATGCTCATCAACTAATCTGAAATCAGTAAAGTACAAGTAGTAGTATAAAACCCTGTAGATTGTTATGTGAATACATACAATGTAATTAGAATGAAACATACTGAATAGAAATTACAATGGTAAGGTGGCATTAAGATTTCTTCAGTTAATAAAATGCTTTGTATCCAATTTAAATACTAACTTGCCATTTCTCACTCTATATTTACCCCTCACATTAGAAAATAAAATTTAAAACTTGGAACAACAACAGAACATGTAACTAACAAGACTGTGATATTTTTTGCTATATTCGTTTGCTTGTATGTTATTTCTCCACCTGTTTTCCTTTATCTGTTTTGAAGATATTAGACTATAAGTATGTCTACACTGTGATAAAAGATCTGTGGCACTGCCCCGATCAGCTGACTTGGGTTCATGGGGCTCGAGCTGAGGGACTATAAAATTGCGGTGTAGACATTTGGGCTTGGGCTGGGACCTAGTTTCTGGGACTCTTCCCCTTATAGCATCTCAAAGCTCAGACTCCGGCACAAGCCCAAACATCTACACTGCGATTTTATAGACCTGGAGCCCAAACCCCATGATGCTAAGTCAACTGACCCAGGCCAGGCATGGATCTTTTATTGCAGTGTAGATGTATCCTGAAAGACCTCAAGGGTATGGATTGTCTCTTTTCTATGCTTATAAAGACCTTAGCGCAATGTGGTGCCAGTACCATTTAGGACTGTAGAGCTCTGCTATCATAAAAGAGATTACTACTACTAATGGAGGGTGTTTCTAGCAGCACTATCCATAAACCGGTCTGGGAAGGAATAGTGATTCAAAGAGTCTTCCCTAATTACCTCTTTCCCCAGAGGAAAGTATGTTACTGCAGCCTTTCACAGGATGAACCTTAATTCCATCGTCATGCAGGCTCAACTGGCCATCACTTTGAATCTAAGAATATGTCTACACTGCATTCGGGAAAACTAATTGCAGCAGGTGTAGACATACCTGAGCTAAGTAGGATCTAGCTAAATCAAAGCTAGCTCAGGAAACCATAGCTGTGCAACCACTAGCAGTGAAGCAGTTTCAGACTGCCTGCCCTGAGCCCTGGGTACGTTCTCAAACAGTCATAACTCATGCTGCCACAGCTTCACTTCTATTGTGAGTTGAGCTAGTGTTGATCTAACTAGATGCTACTACATGTTACAATCACACCTGCTGACTCCAGATAGACATAAGGTGTGATTGTAGCACATGCGGGCATTTCTGACCTGTAATGTAGTTGTCATAGGTAACTAAAGTAGGATAGACGCAGCAGCACAGCCTAGCAACAAGAGAGCACATCCAGGGATCCTGTGGGCTTATATTAAGGTTTCTCCTCTGTGTTACCACATCTTCGCTACTATTGTTGCTAGTACTACCTAGATTAAAACAAGCATGGGTAAGCCTACCCATGTAACAGTCACACCTTCACTTTGTAGTGGAGACATCCCTACAGCTCAGACAACTTCCCTTGCTAATCGGTGAGAGGCTGGGTGGGGAGTTTTGGCCCCATAGAGCCTGCATTCCTTCTGTGCCGTGAGTGGTGAGCTTCCCTGCTCTCCAGGCTGCCTAGATTATGCACCTTTTCTGCCCAACATAACCTCCTAAGAGCAAGATTGTCACTTGATCTTCACTATTGATCTGATTATGGATATCTAACCTATCAACTGTACGGGCTGTTATTCAGCTGCATAGTAGATGATACACTGTGCATAACAAGTTGTTCAGATGTAAGTAATCTGTTCAGGTTAGGACTTGAATGTAAGGCTTTTGATACAAGAACAGCCTCTTTATCACTTCATAGAAAATGGAAAACATCTTATCTAATCTATAGTCAGGCCTTTGGCCAACATAGGATTGTTCCCTGCAGAATATTTTCTAGTGCTTCTTGTCCTTGAGCTAATGTTAATTAACTGACAGTGGCAGTAATTCCTACCTACTCTTTCAAGGCTTTCATCCCCAAGAGGGTGAGACTGGATTTAAAACTTTGTTTAAAGTATTTATAACTACATATGATTTTGACTGCAGCAGACTTTTTTTCTCTCTTTCTTTTGTTTTTCCTGTTGTAATGGCTTAGGCTTTTACTGCTGCCTTTTTAGCCTCAGGAATCATTTGGAAAGAGTTGTTACACCTCTATGAGAGATTTTTTCCTAGTTAAAATTTGAAAAGAAAAATAAATTTATGTATAAACTGGCAACATGAATAAAACAAAGAAAGTGCACATACCATCAAAATTATTTAATATATACAGAAGTATCTATAGAGTACATTTTAGAAACTCCATTCACAAGATGCACAATAGTGACTTCTCCATATTTAATGTGTCTTAAGCCTTAGGCTACCAATTTCTTTAAGCCTTATAAAAAGAAGATGGAGGTGGCCATAAAATTCCTTAATTAAAAAACAATTCTTTTTACAATGTAAGTGTAGAAGGGAAGAGAGAAAGTTAGTTGTTTGCCTCATCCTAACTGAATGTCTGTCCCTCCAAAGGTTTTGAATTTCTTTTAAGTTTAACATAAACTCTGAATTTCCTGATTTTTAAGTTTTTTTCAATAATTTTTATATTCGTGCAAGAGCTTTTTTTAAAATTATTTGTTTTGAACACTTAAGCCTATGATATGCACTTTTAACCTTACTTCCAACCTTTCAGTGTTTTCAGATTGGGAATTTCTTAGTTTATTTTAAATGGTTAAGAAACACTTAAAGTAACAAGAGTCTCATTGAGTGTTGGGTTGTTGATTATCTGTGTTCCCTAAATTAGCTTTTGACACTAAATCTTTGGAACTCTGCAAGTTCATGCTCACCTTGGTCTTGTGTTTTCACACTCACACTCTAGAAAAGGTAAAATCAGAGCTCAGTCAACTTCAGTTTCTGTGCTGAGTACGTTAGCAGGATGGGAAAGAGCCCTGTGACTGGAGGAGTATAAGAAAGGAGGAATGGCTAAGCACCTTTGTCAGAGGTCAACAATAGATTAAGGAGTAGTAAGACTTGGAGTGGGGCTCGAACATGGAGTCAAAAGTTTGAAAGGAGACAGAGCTCAATGGTAAATGGGGAAGGTTGGAGGATGCAGCAGAGTTGAAGACAAGATAATCAAACGTGGATATTCTGTGATCTGCATAGCTACTGACTCTTTCTGTTTCCTCTTCCATGAAAACCTTTTTTAATGTTTACATGGCTCAGTGTGCCAGAGGAGCTCCCAATCTATGTAGTAGCTATTGCACCCTCCTATAACCTTTCTCCTAAGTTCTTCCCTCTGAATTCCCCTCCCTCTAACAGCAGAAGTAGCCAGGGCCAGAGGTTGAAGAGAACGGTGAAGGCTCAACTCTTTCAACAGCAAACCATTTATTTTAATCCCTGCATGTTTCTAGTAGCTGGAGGCCATGTGAAGTTAGAACTCTGTACTTACTGTATGCTTGTTTGTGTGCACTGGAGGTAGCATACAAAGATGCTGTGCAAGGGAGACTCAGCAGTCCCCTCATGCCACTGAGGCACTAAGCCCCGATCCTCAGCAGCTCATTTCTTTGGAGTGGCGGGGTTGGAGTGAAAGAGCCAGATGGCTATTGTCAAGGAGTGGCTGGTGGATCTATGAGTGATGCTAACGTAGATGGGGTGAGCGTTTTCTACATCAGCCCTATGCACATGTAACAGGGCATGAAACTTGTATACTTGTCCCATTTAATATTCAGACTTTGCCCAAATTTCATGTTAAGTGGTTAAAAAATGGAAGCCAAGTAATTTTTTGTCTGAAACTTAAGAAATTGAGATAATTATTCAATTCCACCTATAAACAGATGCATATCAAATTATTCTTGAGCTCAAGATAAGGATAGGAAGGCATTGACACACTGGCCAATCATCGTTATATGAAAAGAGCCAATCAAAAGGAAGAAATATCTCCTATTGGAGACATCTGCTACTGGAGACATCCTTCTCAGAGGGAAATTAGAGATTCAAGATCTGATACTTAGTCAGATAAGATATTCAAGAGGTTCCACTGAAGAGACTAATAATTAGTTGGACTTTAAAAAAAATCACTTATAGACTGTGGTATATTTGTGAAAATGACCTGGAAAATCAGAAGATTGATAATCTTAAAAAAGAAGCAAAATTTATTTTGGAGGAAACTGAAGAATTGCAGATATAGATCTTGTATATTAGCATTATAGGAGAGCTGGAGGGAGTAGAAGGAATGGGAAGTATTCAGTAGCACTAGAGACAATATTAAAAAGATCAGAAAATAGAGAATGAAACCATGATATAAGTAATCTTTGGGGTCCTATGATAGCACAAAGCCCTGTGATGATTGTTAATTTTTTTTAAGAATTATTGATAAAAAGTCCTGTATGAAATGAAGGGGTGAAGAGAAAGAAGGAATAACAGTCTTAAAACTATAGTTCAAAAAACAAGCAAACCCCAGTTCAGATTCATTCTTAGTTCAGTCTGGAGACACTTGAACAAAGACTAGAATCAGTGCAGCAATATCTTTGATGCAAAGTGAAGAACAACAAGAATTCAGCATGCAGATAGACATACTTAATTTTTATAACTTTTTTTTAAGTATGACTATCATGGAGGTGAAGAACAAACATATTTTCTAAGACATAATTCTGAAACAAATGTCTGTGCAACTGAACCTTCACTAATGGGGAAAAATGAAAGGAATCTGGCCTTTTGAATATTTAATTCATTTTTTCTTAAATAAATCTATGAGTTTGTTTGGGGTAGTACATATTGCTCTGATATTACTACTACTAGGTAGATAGTAGGTATAGAGGGAAATTTATGGTGAAAATTAAAGGTTTTATGTTTTTCCTGGTATTGGTCCAGGGAATATTATCATATTATATATAATATTCCATCTATGAGATATACAGAAGATTTCTTCATGTTAAATATTAACAAAAATAAAGAAGTCAATATTTTAAAAGTTATTCTGTGAGATATGGAATTAAGTTTAAAAAATCCAATCAAGTAGTTATCAAAATGCAGTTCTTTGAAAAATATATAAGTAAAAATGGGACCTTCTTACTCAAGAACGGCTGCTTTTGTGCAGTCAGTTATATCTGATGACTTTACTGAGTACATTTTTCATAGAAATATAGAATCATAGAATCTCAGGGTTGGAAAGGACCTCAGGAGGGCATCTAGTCCAACCCGTTGCTCAAAGCTATGTTTTACTCCCATTACTAATGTAGAACCATTGCAATTGTGTGATGGTATGCTGGATTCACTTCTAGCTCACACGTCAACATAACTGTTAAATTCTGATGGAAGAATTTTCCTATATGTGAGCTGGAGAGGGCCCAATTTGAATTTCAGAATAAGTTTGCATGGCTAGATTTTTTTGAGTAGACTAGAGAAGACCAGGATGTCAATTCTGTGATATCAGTTTTCAAAGTAGAATTGCACTTCAAGATTTCCACAGAGAAAAACTGTAGAGAAAATGGGTATCACAAGAATGTAAATTAATGTGATTTAAATTATATTAGTCAGTGGGAAAAGAATGTAAAAATCACCTGCTTAGATAACTGTTTATATTTTATAGTAAAAGTCACACAGGATAAATAATTTTAAATTACTGCTATGAGAGAGAACTATAAACAGGAAAGGGTGTTAATTGTCTAGTTAAACGTAATTAGGCTTCATGGAAAAAAAATTTGGCAGATTTACAACAGATACACCTTGTTGGTAAGTATTATAGATGTAAGGCTTCCATTCTTCATATAAATTAAACATGACGTGGGTTACCATATTGGTCAACCAGAACATGCCTTTCAAATGTTTAAGTAGGGGAAAAAAAGGATACTAAATGTTACGTGGTAGGCGTTAAATTGATTATAGTTTGATTTTATGTCATGAATATAAATTCAGAAACTGACTTTAAAATTATTTTCAGACTTCCTGAGCATAAATTCCCTGATTACTAAAGAAGAGTTTAATGTACAGAAATAGATCAGGATCCACTGGCATATCTGAAGGCTTAGCAGAATTTGATATTTTTTTAACCATTTCAACTGGTAATATCAATGTTTCTTTTTAAGCATTTTTAAATTTTTTATCAATTTTAATTTTTTACAGCTGTGCGGAATTATGGGAGGGGAAGGCAATGATAATTTAGTGACAGTAGATGCTTAGATTTAAAAAGTTAAAAGTTTTATAACCATTAAAACAAATTGTCAACATTTTATGTCAAAATATACAAAAGATATAGCATTAAATCAAATTCTAATAAGTTCTCAAGCAGCATTTTTCTTACTTTGCCTATGTAAATTTTTTGTGATTATCAATGCAAATATTTTTGTGTTGTTTTTCATGTGTATGGTGAAATCAACATTTATCTATATTTACCAGTAATAATCTAATCATCCCAAGCCTAGACATCTTCAATCAACTGCTAGTTTGATTATCAAATTGATGTCAGACCAAGGAGCAGTAGGTGCATGGAGAGAGGGCAATCTATAGAGGAAAGATTTTTCTTTTTCTCGTTTGGTGATCCAGTCTTGTCTCATACTGAGTGGTTTTTAATAGGGGGAAATGTGATGGATCAAATTCAGAAATACAGGCTAGATTATATTTGACTCTCGTTCAGATAGGTGTCTTGCATAGGATAAAATTGAATTCTAATCTGAAATGACCATTCACATGGACTGCCAATAGAAGGGTCCTTCAGGATCCATTAGCAAAAAGGGAACGAAGTTCAGAAGAGAGAAAAGTAATTTGTTTGGATTTCTTGAAGGTAAATGATCTTCAACGAACTAATGTATTGTTTTTTATGGCACAAAGATATAATTTAACTGTGAGCTAAAATTTAATATCTATGAGGAAAAATATATTAATAAATTTAATTCTGAATTTGGAGACTATAATATAAGGTATTATATATAAGGAATTAAGTAAGATTATTCAAAGGAATGAATAAGGTTAGAGAGAGAACTATTGAAATTTAAAAAGAAGACATGCAACTTGGATGATGAAATTATTTTAACTGGAAAATTCTAGTAGGAGAACAATGCTGAGGAAGATGCATATTTTGATCATGTTTGCTTGACTGTAGACCATTAGCAGGTTACTTATAGGTGCTTGGGGTGACAAAAGGAATGAGTAACCAACTGTGCACCATTCAACTTCATGTCTCATTGCTTTTAATCTGCATTGTTCATTCACATACTATGGTAATGGGTACATAACATATCAATTAACTAAATAAATATATTATTCAGATACTACAGTGATGGGTGCCTGTAAATTATTATATATAAATAAATATGTACTTAGAACTTCTTCTGACTGCAGTTGGAGTTCGACCTATGTAATGATAGCATAACACGGCACCTCTCAATTGATACCTTTGCCCCATCAGCTAGACTGTGCACTCTTGGCATTCTGGATCCCACTGTTCAGATCCCCTCATTTGCTTCAAAGCAGAAATCCATCATAGCCAAAAAACAGTGAAAAATTATTGGTGGTTGGTGCATCATATGCAGAGTGGCTGTCAATAATGGCTAACATCTCTGGAAGTAGAAGTACATTGAATGACAGCAATACCAAGAAAAATATAAAATACAATAAGGTGTTTTAATGACAAGCTAATTTCAGATATCTTCTGTTCTATTACTTTTCTCATGACTATTAGAAAACTAACCTGCAAAATATTATCCATAGCAATTTTGTTTGATGCTTCTATATATTTTATGTAGGACTGTGGAGAATGAGGGAGCTATGTGTAGTATTTTTATAAATATCATATGTCTCTTAGGTTATCTATTTCATATTGACCTGCCTGACTGCGAGGAGCTAAATCAAATGAAATGGTTAGGAGGAAACCCACAAGAAATGAAACAATGGCAAAGAAAGACACCTAGGGTCAACAGCTTCAAAGGAATAAAGTTAACAATGGCTGGGCCATTGGTTGGGAAGAAGCTACCTACTTGGAGTCAGCAAGATTATAGAGCTGTGTTCCTGAGGCTGAAAGCCTCGGATCAAAGGGGATCCTAGACCTTAAAGATGCTGGCCTCAAAAAGGAGGGTGGGGAGTGGGTAGTCAACCTGCTGACAGAAAGAGACACAGAGACAGAGAACATGCCGTGAGCGAGATAGTTTGCTTCTCCCAGCCAGCAACAGGGATTAGCTGGATTGAGGAGATTTTACAAAATAATTGCACAGGAAGATAAGATGCAGTCAACCAGAACTCAGTTGGATCTGTCAAATTAACAGGTTTTGGGGGAAGGCTACAGCCCAGAGATCCATGTGGTTGGACCACAGGCTCCCACCAAGACACAGATGTAGGGAGAGAGGCATGATCCCTGTAGGGTGCACTCAAGAGGGACAACAGGGGTCTCTGGTGCAGCTTGCCCTGTAATGATGACAAGGATAAGTTGTTCATTTGTTTTGCTTCCTGTTTTCTTCATTAGAGAGTATATATTTTTTTAATTTCCTTTTCTGTCGCTGTAAAAATGCTTCCATCAGTGTATTCACTGTTTCAAAAAACAATGACTATCACACTGATTTTAAGTTCCCTATTTTTAAGTCTCTCTCTCTCTCTCTCTCTCTCTCTCTCCCCCTCTCCACCCCCCCTTTAAAGACTGCATCATTGCGACTTCCTTTGCCTGAAGCATTTATTTCTGCACATATTATCTATTTGGCTGCAGGATCCTCTCAAGTTTTTATTGTATGAAAAAAGTATTTTGTTGCTACTTAGACTTTAATATATGTAGGCAATTTAATTCTTAAGTGTTCTGAACACTTTTCTGTAGAGGATGATAAATCTTTTCTGAATGTCTTGGGTCTTTTGAGAGGCTAGCAAGGTTTGAATAAAAATTAGAAAATGAAAAGTTTATTACATGTAACTGGAGTTCTTGGAGTTGGACTCTGCATATTCCCACACATGAGTTGTGCCGACTGGTGCAGCCTAGACAATGGAACCTTCTCCAAGTGATGCCCATTGCAGCACTCATGTGCCTTATCTGAAGCTCTCCCAGCAATCCTGAACATTCTGAGGATGAAGCTGTAAAAGGGGTGTGGCTCCATCTGTTGCCACAGCACCTTCCACTGCTGCCTCGGAGATTTTACTTATTAGCAGGGATCCTAGTTTTCTGTGATTAAAAAACAAAATTATCCACTAAAAAGATAGAAATCTGCATTTTTCACCAATTAAAATGAAGCACTGAATTTAGTTTTCCTAGCCACGACATATATAGGTATTAGTTGAACACAATGTTTTATTGAAATATTTACAATTTTTTAAGCAGTTCGAAGCTTGCCAGTGACATCAGTCATGATAAAATAAAATTATAGAATTGCAAATTGTATTTCTTACATATACCAAATACTTCTACGTCTGGAGTCTATATTTTCAGAAAATTTGTTGTTTTTTTTAAATGCACAAAAAATAAAGTTAAAGTTGCTTTTATATTACCATTACTCACTTTCTGAGTTAGTCCTAGAGGCTGATGTGAAATTTCACATGCATTAAAACATGAACTTCTATACACCGAAAGTAGTCTATTGGGGTGTGTTTAGCTATGTAAATTTAAAGCACATTCAAAAATCAATATGAGAGGGGGGAAGTTGTGCACATTGAGTGACACTCATGCATTCAGTAAAATATAGTTAATGTATGGGTTTTTTTCACAAAATGTGAAAACTAAAGATTCTCTGTAAATATGCCAATTTTGCGTTTTTCCTTTCTACAATCCCTGCTTATTAGGACACTGAGAAAGAGGGGGAGTTGGGTGGGAAGTGTGAGTATGCAGAGTACATCTTAAAGAACTCAGTTACAATTAAGCAACCTCAATTTCTTCATGTATACTCTCAAGGGATGGTTTGGCAAGCAGTAATCCAACCCTGGAGGAGGTAGTCAGTGTTCTAATTAAATAGAAGTACAACCAACCCTACCAAACTGAGCATCAGCTCTAGCCGCTGGATCTAATGCATAATGATTGAGAATTCCAGATGGCAGTCCTATATATTTCCTGAACTGGAACATATCTGAATTAAGCTAGGGACATAGCCATTGCGCTAGTAGAATCTGATTTAATACCCTGAGAGAAAGCAGTTAGTTTATAACTTTCCAGAATACACTGTTCAATGGTTTGAGATGATACTGCTGGCCCTTATTATTTTTGGCATACGAGAAAATCAGATCAGTGGATTTTTACAAAATCTCTTAGTTCTAGTAAGATAATAGACTAGGACTCTTTTAGAATCTAAATTATGTAAAGTTGAGTCCCTCCTGTTACTATATGGTCTAGAGTAGAAAACTGGTAGGTTTATTGTTTGATTCACGTGGAATTCTGATACTATTTTAGGTAGAACCCAAGGTCAGGTTTCAGAACTATCTTGTCTCTATGAAAAATAGTGAAGGGTGGGCACACTAAGAGGGTGTGTAATTCACTGTCTCTCCTGCTGACATCATAGCAATTATAAAGGCAACTATAATAGACAGATGAAATAACCAAGTCTCTGCTAAGGGCTTAAATGTCAGCTTTGAGTTGTGCTAACACTAAACTGAGATCCCATGCTGAGTCATATACCAATGGGTACAGATTTGAAAGTCCCTTCATGAACTTTTTAACTATATGATGTGTAAACACTGATACATTATCTATCAAATCATGATAAGCCAATATAGCCTCTAAGTGGAACTTTAGCAAAGAATATTTGCTATTCTTTATGAATATGAGCTAATATTGCTCAGTCTTTAAGGTAGAGTCAGTGTTACAAAATACATTGAATTGAAGTCTGTTCTGGATGATTTGTTTTGTTGTGCAATCCAGTTCACAAATCTCAACCACTTAGGAAGGTAACATTTTCTGATAGATTGTTTTCTAGCGTTAAATAGCACTTGCTGAACATCCAGAGAACAGGATTTTTCAGGGTTCACTAATTCCTGTAGCCCACACTGTTAAATACAGAGACATAGGATCTGGATGCAAAATCTTGCCATACTGCTGCAACAATAGGTCCAGTAGTATTGGGAGCATCCTATAAATGTCCTTCAACAATTGAAGTGGGTCCATGTACCACCGTGGCCTCAGCCAAGTTGAAGCAATTACAGTAATTCTTGACCTGTCATGTCTGATTTTCCTTCCTACCTTCTGTATCAATGGGAAGGAGGAAAAGCATAGAGCAGGCCCTTTCCCCAATTCAGCAGAAAGACAGCCAATATGGAATTCATATCTTTTTCTGCCCTTGAACATGACAGGCAATACTTTTTGCAAGCAGTCACAACTCGTAGGTCTATATCAGGAAGATGTCAGATGTTGAAGATCTTGTGTATCACTTCTTTATTGACCACTCATGTACCTATGTCATATCTCTGTTCAGTTGATCTGCCAAGTTATTGTAGCCCTGCGTCTGTCAAGAAAGGAAGGCACAAATGTTATGCATCCAATTCTATAACTTGATTGCTTCAGTATATAACTGGAACAAGTGAGCCCCTCCTGACTTGTTGACATAGTACACGTTAATTGTATTGTCCATTGCCACGTGAACTACCTTTCCTTTGATATGGAGAAGAAAAGATCTGACAGCCAGATAAACCTCCCTCAGCTCTAGTAAATGTATAGGAAATATCTTCTCCTGAGACTTCCAATGTCCTGAAACTTACAGAGAGTTTAAATGACCTCCCCAACCATTGTTGGATGCTTCCAGAGTGATTGTCATTGATGTAGCTGGAGAATTAAATAATTTCCCTTTTAGAAAGAGTATTTGCTCTCTGAGTCCACCATGACAAGGAATTCAGTACATTCTCTGATATCGTTTTCTGCATTCTCACTATACTGGATCTGTAGCTTACTGCCAGCCAATGCTATAGAATCCTCATTCTGAGCTAAGTGTATGGTGTAATATACACTTGTGATGCCATTAGGTCCATAAGCTCTAGAAAAAGCATCACTGCCTACTCAGTATACTGTTGTTGCAGTATCCCTATAGTTGTGTGAAGTTTTGGAAATCTGTCTGCAGGGCAGAGCTTTCTAGCAGATATGAATTGAATTGCTCCTATGAATGGGATCCTTTCAGTGGGACATAAACATGACTACTTTACATTTACTAAGACCCAGGTCTTCAAATAGGGGTATTGTATATTGAATGTCCCTTGTCAGTTTTAGCAGCTGGCCACCTCAATATAAGTAAATGAACAACCCCTGCCTTCTTAAATGAGCTGCTACAGCTGAGAGGTACTTTGCTGAGACGCTAGGCTCCGTGTATTAAATGTCTCTGGCCCACCATAAAATGGAGACTTTCTGATGGCTTGATCTTATAGCTATATGAAAACAAGCATCCTTGTGATCAAGAGCTGCTAATCAATCTAGGGAAGACAGGAAGAAAATAATGGATGCTAGTTTCAACAAGTAGAATTAAAATCTTCTGATAAAGGTGTTGAGCTTTCTTAAATCTATAATTAGAGAAAGTCCACTGTTGCTTTTTAGTATGAGGAAGTGTCTTGAATGAAAAAACCAAATCCCAGAATTCTCTCAAAACCTCTTCTATAGCTCCTGGGAGTAGAAGGACTGCACCTCTGTCATACTCTGTTGGGAGGGATCCCTGAATAGGGAAGGTTGGAGGAAGATAGGGGAGTATTGAATTGATACTCTTTATAAAACTTCCACTTTACATTTGTTGATAAAGTGAGGCAGCTTGTTCCCCACTGAAGGGTGGGGAGGATTGGTATGCATACATTGCAGTTCCAAACACTCACTTCAGAATTGAACCCTAAGGTTCCCAGAAGATGAGGAAGATAAAGTTTGTTTCCTTTTGTGCATGGACAGAAAAGACTCCGTACTGGTTTAACTGTTACTTCTGAAAAAGAGAGTCTGAGGAAGACAATGGAGGGTAAAATTACCTGTGGTAGCTGAATGCAGAGACATACTTCCTTCTTCTACCAGAAGAAATTAAGCAAGGGATTTTGCATTAGACCTCATATTTTTTAGCTTCTCCAAAGCTTGTCTGTTTTATTATTAAACAAATCATTCCCTTCAATGGAGAGGTTCTCTACTTTAAATTTACTTTCTTTAGAAAGGTAGATAACTCAGCCACAGGCATGTCGTCTTAAAGTCATAGCGTATACTACTTCTGTAGTCAAAGAATCGAAGCATCAAATGAAACCCCAAGACCATGTTTTGCTATGTTCTGGACCTCTGTTAAAATGGCATTATCTTTTATGTTGATCTTCAGCTAGTACTAGGCCACCTTTTCCTATAGGTGAATCACCTGATACTTTGCTACCCTAACAGAGAAAACACTTTTCTTCCTATTGCATTCCCTTTTTTATCCTCCATATCATGTGGCATGGAATGTGCTTGTTCATGTTTAAATCTCCCTGATAGCAGCTGCTACAATTAAAGAGTTGGGGCTGGGATGCATATAAAAATAAGAAAAAAGCTTTATAAGGTAAGAGATATATATCAGCCTTTTTGGAAATGGACTAACAAGAAGCTGGAGTATACTAAAAAGATTTGTCAGGTTGCAACAATCCATTCAATATGGGGAAAAAACCCCTTTATTCCTGTAAAGGGCCCCAAAAATGTCAAAAAAATGAATAGGAGGATTCTTTTGTGGCCACAGAGAGCAGTTGTGAAGTCACTGCCATCTACCATTTCATTAAATTGCAGCGCATACTGTGGGGGGAGAGGAAGCAGAAGTTATTCTGACATTTTCATTAGGAGATGAATCTCTCTAGTTGCTGGTAACCCTCTGTACGGCTAACTCTTTTTCTTTTTTCCTCTTTGGATTGAGTATCACAACCACTGTAGGAGAATAATCTCTGAAGGTAGAAGAGGGAGACTGGTCTGGGAAGCTCAGATCTGTTGTTTGAAAGCACACAAGGTGTGTGTGTGGCTGGGGGAGGTTCAGTATGCACAATCATGACACTCATTGAGGGCAAAGCAAAGTTTTAACCACTTTTATTAGCACAATTAGTAAAGACAGAAAAGCACCAAACCACATAAAAAGACAGCACAAATACAGAGTTAAGGTGACATTTTGTAACATTCCTCATACATGTGCTCATACACTCGCACCCTTCTTTGGGGATCTGGGGATAAGAGACTAAAATCCAGCCTGTTTCTAGCATGCCTGTTGCATCCCTTAGTTAGATCTATCTCTTACATGATGGTCTTTCATATTATATAGTCTAGGGATTGTCATGAATATCAGTTCAAAAGCTTAGCCTCCCTTGTCCATATCTAACCTCCTTACCCTAATAATGTTTGGGTATCTTTATCCTATGGGTTAGAATATGAATGATTTCAACTAATTATCATATACATCAATTCATTGCCAAGCCAAGTTCATGACTAAGCATTTGCCAATATTTTATCCTAAAATATCCAAGCTTAGTATCCATAGGAGCTGGAACTATGGGTGCTGGGGGTTCTGCCGCACATCCTGGCTTGAAGTGTGTGACATTCCAACTCATACAGAGTTTATAGTTTGGTTCAATGACTCTCAGCACGCCCTCTATATTAATTGTTCCAGCACCCCTGCTAGTATCAGTTCGATGTTCATGTGGTTACCTGGCATAAATTTCTGTCTTAAACACATTTCCTAGTTCCCCAAAACTCAGGGTGACTGTTGGGCCATTTTCATGTGCCAAAGTTTTGTGTGCTTTATGCCAACTGCTTAGCTAACGTCTTACAGGATACAGGCCTGTAGATTCTTTTGTGTTTTTATAGAGTAAAATAAAATGCTAAAGCTATCCCTGTGGGCTGCAATGCTCTTGAAATGACCTTACTGCAGACAGAGCATCTGGAACAATTTACCAGGGTCATGGTGGATTCTCTATTAATTAATTTTTTTAAATCAAAATTGGATGGTCTGGGAATTAAACTGGGGAAGTTCTATGCCTTGTGTTGTACAGGGGGTCAGACTAGCTGATCATAATGGTCCTTTCTGGCCTGGGAATCTATGAATCTGTGTATGCAGAGGGTCCCGCACCAAGACATGTCCCTGGTGGGTATCTGTCACTGGAAATACCACTGGACATCAAGCACATCTTTTAAAGTGTGCTCTTCTCTTTACATTCACCATCAGAATTTTAATGGCACAGAGATTATAATGCTAAAACTCTAATTAACTAGCTATCACTCACTAACAAACACCAACTTTAATAACTAGTAATTATCTACTGGCACTTAAAAGTAGTAAGGCTCCAGATCTAAGAGAAGTGCACTTCCAAGTGATGGTGCAGTTGGCAGGGACTGAGGTGCAATGCTCCCTTTTAAATGCTCATCCTCATAATGCTCAACAAAATTGAGGAGAGAAGGAGAAGGCGTATGAGCAGTGTAACAGGCACCCTTGGGAGAAGATTCCAAGGTCCAGGCTGCACCGGCCAGCGCAACTCCTGAGTGGTAATATGAAGAGAACTTTCCAAAAAGCAGAGGATTCAGTTTTTTCTTGACTAAGTTTGCGAGGCATATAAATCCTACAATGGTCTCTCCAGGTCTGAAACATTATCTGCCTCTTTCAAAAATGCACTATATTCCCCTCATAAATGATCCACCCACCCACCCCCAGCTTTTCACAAAAGTATGGAGCATATGGCTGTTGACATTTTCTGCCAGATTAAACACCCCAAAACTGGCAACACAGCTCACCAGATTGGTCAAAATATTTACAACACAGGAAATTCCCTCAGGCAGTAAGTAAATTTTGTTGGTGGTGAACTGAAGAACCAGAAAAGCCAGAATTAGGATTTGGTTGATAGAGATAAAACTAATGAAGAATGGAAGAAATCATTCTGCTAAAATAATTGCAAAGGTTACACTGGAATTTCAACTGAAAGTGACATGGTAAGCATAGTAGAGCTGTTTCCCTTGTTAGTCAAAGAATTCTAACTGGAGATCTATATTAAGGACTTCATAGAATACAAGTGCACTGTTATTTGAAGGATTTAGTCATAATCCCAGGGAAGAATAGACAAAATATTTGGGAACTAATTTACTTGGTTTGTTAACATTGTGCAAATCCTTCTTATATCCTCCTTGTTCTTATCCACACTGACTAAGCAATCTTGACAGGATTTTTAGATATCCAGATGGGGATGAGTGGTAACATCCTAAGGGACTGATCCAGCAAACATTTATTACTACACATGTGCTGCAATAAATTGTCTCATTGAAATGAGAAGCACTACTCATGGTAGTCAAGATTGCAATGATTGCTGGATTATGCACTAAGGTGATAGAAATACAGTCACAGTGCGACCTCCCTTTACGCAGAAGTCCAGAAAAAGGTAACGAAAGGCAAAGAAGGCCTTGTATGTGAGAGAGGATTAAAATTATTGTGTCTACTCAGTTTAGAAGGAACATAGATTTATCCTGTTGCCTGTAATTTATGTACTATTCCTAAATACTGGGTACATTTACACAGCACGCCCTGCCCTCCTCCTCTCCTCTCCCCTCCCCGCCCCTCCACCCAACAAAAAACCTACTGCAGCAGCAAGTCTCAGATCTCCGTCCAACTGACTCAGGCTGGTGGAGCTCGCGCTGCTGTGCTAAAGATAGCAGTCTAGACATTAGAGTTTGGGCCTAGCCAGAGCTTGGGCTCTGAGATGTGGTGAGAGGGAGGGTCTCGGAGCCCTGGTTCCATCCCTGGCCCTGCACATCTACCCTGTTATTTGTAGCATGGCAGCACACTCCCAAGTTAGTTGACCCAGGCTCTGAGATGTGCTGCTGTGGGGTTTTTTGTTTGTTTGTTTGCTGTGTAAATACTCCCAAAGACTATGTTCAGGTAGATGTAAGGTTGAGAGTATGTGTCAATAATTTAGGGTTTAATTGAAGTTAGAGATGTTGTAATTACCCCTAAACCGAGCATTAAAAAATCAGTGCTCGGACCTTAGGTTCAAGTGGGTAAGGTACCAATAAATCAAAGATCTTGATTTTAAAGTATTTTGTAATTTTTAAGGCCCCAGTTCAGCAAAGGACTAAGATAACAGAAATGCAGTTCAAATGAGGCCTGCTTTTTTTTTTAAGCAGAAGATATGAAAAAGGCAACAAAAATGAGTAAAAGCAAAGAAGACTTCCAAATGAGAGAGGATTAAAATGATTGCTTACATCCCATTGATTTCAATGGAATTTAAACATACTTAATTCCTTTTCTGAACCATGGCCTTAGTCTGCCCATGTATTACCGGTACAGTCAGAATACTTTTTAATTATTATTTTGAATATATTTAACTTCATCCTTAATAGTCTCTCTTCTTTTTGATTTGTTAGCATCATAATCAGTAAAGGATTTCTCCTTCCTCTACCAATCTATGCTAAGTTATATACTGTTACTTCACATAACACTCATGTTTTCTATGGAACCTCGTATCAGACTTCATGTCCTCACTGCTGTTCATTTCAGTTTGCAGAAAGGAACTGCAGTATCTTTTGCTGTTTAAATCAACTTTTGAGGCTGACTTAGAGTAGACTATTCTTCATTTACACCAAGAAATCAGAATCTGTCTGGATGTCAATTAATGAAAGCCTATGGACTTTTTTTATTAGTTCTAAATTCAAATCATATAAAAATCTAAGCCTCATTACCAGTTGTTTAGAGATATCACAGCATTTGGGCTTTTTATATGAACTGGTAATGTGTAGACTATTTTAATTTATTCATGATTAGTAACCCTAGTTTCTTGCTGTGAACTGTAGTGATAATAGCCTGTTTTGGAAGTTGGTATGCAAAGCACAATTAGTAAAAACAGCACTTAGCCTAGACCATGATATTCCTTTATCTATTACTTCATTATTTTGTTGCAAATACACCTGGCTTTCCTTTAAACCAAATCCTTTTTTTATACAGTCATATTAATTCAATCCACTCTATGTATAACAAAGAAGGTGTCTTCTGTTGAATTCATTTATGAGGTAACTGTTGAATGCAAAGTTTTCAGTCTCTGTAGATGCTTGTAAATCTTGAAAGAGCAGCTTGGGCTGAATGATATCAGAAGTGTAGTATTACTTGGACCATCTACGGGTTTGTATATATGACAAGATGTAATAGAGGTCCCCAGACTGTGGGGCATGCCCCCCCTCCACCCCACGGAGCGCCACCCAGTCCAGCTCTGCTCCCAGCTCTGCTCTGGCCCTGCCCCAAGCTGGGCCCCTGTCCCCACGCAGTCAGGAGCCGAGGCCTGGAGTAACACAACTGTAGCTCTGCACCTGGACCCGGCCTGCCCACAGCTGCAGCCCCAGCCTTGGACCCATTATCTCTGTCTGTGTCCCCCACCTCCGGAAATACTACCCCGCTCCCAGCCTCAGGGAGGGTAAGGGGAGACATGACTTTGAAAAGTTTGGGAACAACTGTGTTAGCATGTGGCATGAAGCACTGCGTTAGCTGACATATTTACCCCCACATATTTGGCTATTGTTCACCATGACAAATTGTTCTCAGCATCCTAGCAGTTAATTGTGATTAAACCATTAATATAGCACAAGTAATCACAAGTAACTGGCATGGTAATGAACACCATTTGTCCTGGTCTACAATAACCACATTGCCATGGTCAGCATTATGTCAGTTAGCTCATATATTCCCAAACATGTTCAAACGTGCTAAAATTATGTAGGGTACCTCTATTTTTTGTTCTATATATACACAGTGTTGAGAGTATATGTTTGTCTGATACTATGGAATATTAAAGATGTGTCCTCAAATTGGTCATATTCCCCCCTCAGAAAATGTTTAGTGGGAAAGAGAGTCCCTCCACTTGGAATATCATTCAACATAAAAAAATATAGCCGCCTTGTCTATACAAGATTATAATAATTCACTCTTAGCTCTCTAATGAATTGTGTAATCACTATTTATTAAAACATAACAAGGCCCCTAGAGGTAAATATAGCCAAGCATTCACTTAATGGCTATTTGTGGTCCTATGGGTTTTCCATCTAATTTAAATGAAGATTTTTACTTCTGTAAATTATTGTTATAAAGAAGCTGCTTTAAAATGCATTTTATGAAAGCAGTGATGTACATTCCAGCAGAAACACTTCAGAGTTCCTGCTCTTGGGAATGTAACCTCTTGGTAAATTAGTAAATGAGAAGCAAGGCAGCGTGTGATAAAAAAATTGTGTTGATCAACCTTTGTTAGCAAATTATAACAAATCAGACCTCCACCCTTTCCCTTTACATACTGGGACAGGCTGGTGACTTACATATAAACGCCATTTTACAGGAGCTTAGGACACAATTTGTTCCTCAGAATTGTGTTGCAAGTCAAAAGTTGTAAGTCAAAAGCACTTTTCCCATTGGAATCAATGGTAGAAATGGGGGGTTGGTTCCGGAACCAAGGCTTGATACACTATTTTCACCACAATAACCCAGATTTTTTATACTAAATGGATTATAGATGACTAATGTTGCAGCATAAATGTATTTATTGTACACTATATTTTGTCAATGGCATTCAAGTAAACATATAAACATAAGCTGCTCAGAATGCCAGCAACACAAGCTCAGAAAACCAGGGAGAATGGCACACGTGCTGAACCTCAGTCAATCACTGTTCAAGCTTTCTGATTGGCTGAGCCCGGGGCTGGGAGCCAATCAAAAACAAGCAGCAACGTTACTTGGCAAAAAGCTACCCTGCTGCCTTGAAATCACTCAGAAGCAACCCCTTCCAGCTCCATACTAGTATAATGCAACCAGGAAGTGATTTCAAGTAAACTTTATGTAAATCGAGCAACCTAAGGGCAAAACAAGCATCAAAGGGATGAAAGGGACAGTCAATTGAAAAGCGTCGTAAGTGATGTCCAACGTAAGTAAGGCATCGTAAATCTGAGGACTCCCTGTATTACTGTGTATATTAACATAAGCAATAGAAATATTTTTGTTTATATATTTAGGCCCTTTATGTTTAAGTATCCTCCTTAAGGAAGGGTGTTGAAGCACGCACATAACTTAGAGGACATGTTTGATACCCATTAAAGTCAATGGTACTTAAGCATGTGCTTAAAATTAAGCACATACGTATGTGATTTCCTGAACAAGGATGAATGTAAGTATGTGCTCCAGTGCTTCCTTGAATCAGTGTCCCAATGAGCAGTTAATCCAAGTCAGATTAAACAAGACTTCAGCAAATGATCACAAGGGTAATTACTATAGTTAATACAAAAAAAACCCTTTGTTTATTCATAAAGAGCACAAATAATTTCAGATCTATTAAACAAGAATGCTATTTGCCATGAGTTAGGGGCCATATGTCCCACTCCCTATCCTGAATTTTCATAGCTCCTTGCCAGGTGTCTGCCCTGGGCCTGAGGGGGCTGTTTTTGGGTGGGGCAGGATGGGCCGGAGCTCCTAATTGCCATCTTATCAGCACTGCTCTCCCCATTGTCTGGATAGGAAGCAGCAGCAGCAGCCTGGGTTGAAGCGAGTCAGGCCTGGATCTCTGCCCAGAACCCACCTCTTACTCCCCGGGACTGGACCAGCACCCCACCTTACTCCAGAATAGGACCAGCTCGCTAACTCCTCCTGCCCCCACGAGCAGTTGTGGTCTCAGTGGGGAGGCAGAAGTGGGAATGTTGACACAACATTGCCCCTACAGCCAGAATGTTTCTGAAACGATCCCCCTACTTCTAAATTAAGTGGAGATTTTCATGAAGAAGTTGATTAAAACAAAAATCAACATAGTGATCAATAGTCTACGAGAGCAAGCATTAGTTCACTTAGACTTGTAGTTAAGTCTTAAAGAAAACCATGGCATTGCCCTTCAAGAGATTGTATTCTTATATCCCTGATCTGAAGCCACAATTTAGCAAGGTACTTAAGCCTAAGCTTAAATCCATCACTTTTCAGGAAAGCAATATAGCTTCTGTTCTTCAATCTCAGTAAAGTCATAAGACTTAGGCTTGTGTTTAAAGTTAATAACATTGGTGATTTCTTGAATAGTCACTTGCTGAACTGGGGGTCTATGGGTAGATTCATAATGGGACTTAAGCACCTTTCTGCTACTTCAGGCACCTAAGTCCAGATTTAGGTGGCACTGCTATTCACAACCCCTTGCCCCCTATCTGCCACCTAACACTAGGCACCTAAACTCATTTGGGGGCTAAGTTTTTGCAGCAAAAGTTCCCTCAGTGCCTATGTTTCTGAGCATATGCATTAGTGATCCATGAACAGGGAAAGAAAGATAGGTGCTTCTCCAACTAACTTACCTATGGGCCCAGTCTGATATGCATGTTCAGAGTCTGCCTAATTTGATAAAAAGGGTGTAGGGGAGTGGGTAAGGGTAGCTCAGTGATTTGAGCATTGGCCTGCTACACCCAGGGTTGTAAGTTCAATCCTTGAGGGGGCCATTTAGGGATCTGGGGCAAAAATCTGTGGGTGAGATTGTGGTCTGCATTGTGCAAGAGGTCAGACTAGGTAATCATAATGGTCCCTTCTGACCTTAATGTTTATGAGTGGAGCTTTGGATAAATAGTTGAAGAATATTTGGAGTAGGGGAACTGGATCCTCAGTCTCCCATCTCCAAGGCAAGTGCTCTACTGACCAGGCTACAGTATCATTCTTACACTCACTCTCTGTCCCAATACTGTTCAATTATTTATCCAAAGTGGGACAGTTTCAATAGGAATGATTGAGAGAGACTCATCTCAGAATATCTCATAGCCCAGAAGCTAGGGCTCTCACCTGAGAGGCGGCAGACCTTTGTTCAAATCCATTCTACTGTTCGTACAGAGGATCTCCCACGTCCTGCATTTGTACACTAGTCAGAAAGCTAAATGTTACGAGGGCGCTTCTCCACCATCATCACCTCTTACAAAAGGCACCTAACTCCAGCAGAGGGTTCATGGCTGTGAATTATAAGTGCCCCCTGCAGCCTGAACTTAGGTGCCTATCTCCCTGAGAGGGGCAAAGCTTGCCGCACACTCCTCGTCTTAACTTTCTGCCATTGGGTAGTTTAGGCGTCTCCACACTCAGCATGCTGTGTTTTGTAAATCCCATTTTTAGGCACCCATCTCTCCCCAGTCATTCTATAGGGAGGAGAGGTGCCAGACTTTTAGACTTTGTAAATCCCAGTGATTTTCTGAAAGTTAGGCCTTGTGATGCTCAGCACAACTCAATCCCTATATGCTGAATTCCTAACAGCTGTTTTATTCTATTTAATTATTTGGTCATATAGCTATCTGCATTGATATGAAAATTAAAACATAAAAGACCAAATTCTTCTCTCAGGTACATAAGTACAAGTTTGTAATGATTCTTGATAAATTGGCTTTGCTCTAGGCAGTCACCTGAGTGAATGAGTGTCGACTTTGGCCTATAACAAAGTACAACCATGATTCATTGCTTTGCAAACAGCTATGATGTTGCATAAACAGATATTCGTGAAGAAATGGAAACTGACTGAATAAGTAAACACCTTCTTCTGTCCATTAGGGATGGCTCACTGACTGTAGCAACCTGGCTACTCTCTAGTGGAGAGTCAGGTATCGATGGCAACATGAAGTTGCTAGAAATGAATGCCAGGCTGCAGCTTCTCCTTTCCACTTTGTTCCCATCTTGGCTGGGATGGGAACTATTGCTCGGGTTTGTCTGTTTCCTTAGACTTGATTCATATAATCAGATGCGTGATCAACATGCTGGATGGTCTCTGAGGTACATCTTGCTTTATTAATTAGCATCTCAGATCCTCAGGTAAATCTAGTCTCTAGCTGTTCAGTATTCAGCAAGCAAACCTCTCATCCCTACACTTGCCCGTCATAGAGATATTTATAACTCCTCATTTGCAATTCCACACAGGTGATTTTAGACTGAAAATCGGTCATTTTTCTTTTCCCCATGTGGGAAATTTCAGCTTCTTAGGATGGGGAATCAAAAACTAAAAGTTTTCAGCTGAAAACTGAAATTGTCAATTAGGAAATGCCATCATGGAGACTTATGTCAGCTGTATTTCAGGCACTTCAATCCCCTTTCTCCTCTGTGTACTGAGGTCCCTAGCTGGACTGCAACTCTCATGATGTAGTTTGATGGCAATTAAAAAAACATTAACAGGGCCACATTATCTTAATCTCTTTTGCTCTATTTGGATTTCTCAGCCTCTCTGTGAAGATAATTTCCTAACCTTGCTATGTTCAACTATGTTCATCTGATAAAACATTAAGAAAACATTTATTTCCGCTAATGGTGATCCTTTGTTTCCAAAAAAGCAGGACAATTGTTCCTACAGTACCAATGTCTTGTGATAATAGAAGTGTCATGCTTTTAACATATTAATGTGTGTCAGGGATGTGTGTGTGTGTGTGTTATTTTGGCTTGCTGCAAAACTTATCTACAAAACCAAATTCAGATTAAAACATGTCAGTTAGAGATGGTTATGCTTGGTTCAGAAAACTCATTGAACACAGTAAAGTCCACATGGGATTAATGTGTATTGACCAAGCAATTTGAACATCCAGCCACTTCCCCAAACTTAAGATTTTCTCGCAAAATCATTTTGTCATAATTCACTTGAATGTCCAAATGCCCGCCTCACATTCTTTGTGATTTCTCATTCCTTCTTCTGATGACTCCCCATAATGTCCTGACAACCCTTCATATTCTCATGGCAGCTTACCTTGTTTTCCAATGGTATCCTTTAGGAAGAACTCTGGGCCACTTAGCCATTGGGAAATTCAAACATATTGGACTTTTTATGATTAGTGTATCATAACCACTTATTGTTATGTTTTTGAACATGTGAGTGTAGGGCCAGTTTACTAGGGGTACACTTACCTACTCAAACTACCCTTTGCATAGTAATATTTCAGTTGAATTATATATGATAAGTACCACCTGTTTTGGAATGGCATCTCATTTGAATACATGAATTGGCCGACATGATGGTGTCACTTCCAAAGTAATATAGTAGACAGTGCTTGGTGTCCAATATACATGTAATAGCAAAAATTCAAGTAATTGATGGATATTCCTTGGTAGCTGATAAATGGTGCATCCCACTGCTCATCTGTCTCTAAAGCTGTTGTCTGAGTGTGTTTTATATGCCACAGTATATGTTACATATAACTGATACAGTTTGTTGATTTGGATCCAATAGGCCGGAGCCAGTATTGTGGACAAAGGATGGTGGAGAACTACCAGATCCAGAGAGAATGGTTGTCAATGGTAGGGACCTAAGAATTAGTTTCCTAAACAAAACGGACAATGGTACATATCGATGTGAAGCAACAAACCCTATTGGCCAAAACAGCACAGAGTATGTCCTGATTGTACATGGTGAGTACATCTCTTTAAATTCTGTAAGGGAGAGTACCTTGATTAATATTAGAAATTTTTGTTTCAACTGACTGTAAGCAAGTGATTAAGACCACATGAAAGAATGACAAGAAAAAATTAAAAGTGCAATTATTCTTTTCAGAGCGCCATCTACTAGTAAGCAACAGGCTGACTTTCTTTTATTAGTAGGTGTCTAATAAATTTTATACACCATATATCTCTCAAATATATGTGGATAACCCCTTGCTAATTAATCTACAGGCAAAAATGTATTTGAGAGTATACTGGGAACTGTTTTATACATAATTGCATCCATAAAATATGGTGTTTAGATATAACTGTCTATGAGTGGCTAGGTCACATATAAACAAAAGCCAGGAAGTACAAGACAGTTGCTATTTATTTTATAAGCCATTCAAGACAGGATACTAAAGATAAATTATAGTCTGGTGCTGAGCACTCTCAACTCCCAATGTGAGCTGAAGGTCTTGCATCACCCCAGAGAATCAGGCCCTATGTTAAAATCACCCCTCAAATTATCTAGTATCACAAGTTCATAATACTTATTTAATAAAATGACATGGTTCTCACTTAATTATGATTGTTTTGTTTTGCCTGATTTGTCTTGATGCTTCACGTCAAAAGAATAAAAGCCTTAATATTAAGTGTGAAATACCTTGATGCAACAAAAGTACAGTAGAAGCCATTACAAGAGTCATCATTTGGCAGCTGTTATCACACCATTACTACAGATCTCCGCCGTTTAAATCTGTTACTTCAGACAGTTCTGTGTGGTAACTGCTGGAAAATGGTGACTCCTACAGTCTGGATATGAATCCAGATCTCAGAGGAACACCTGTTGCAATCCTTCTTTTCCCCCTAGCTTTTATACATGGGCAACTTTTTAAGAACCACCGCAAAATAAAAGGACACACTGTTTAAGGTGAGTCTCAGACTGTAAAAGAGTCATTGAAATGAGAAATATGAAGTCTATTTCCTCCTAATAAGTAATTCAAGTGGAACAAAAAAATATGTTACTCTGGTGTTTGCAAGCTAACCACCAGCATGATTCACTTGAAGTGCCAAAGTACCTTTAGGTAAGTTTGGCAGTTAACATATTTATAATAAATACTTCTCTAAGCATTTTGTAATTAGTCATTTTCTGTCTCCGTTGTTGAAGTATAATTTATCAAAACACTCCCTGGATTAATACTGCTGAAGTTCATCATTTGTTTACCTAGTAATGATGGGCTTTTTAGACCACTGAGGCTCTGCTGCTGAGGATTACTGTGTTTAAAAAACAACAAAACAAACAAACACCCTACCCCCAACCTCCACTTATGTTGATTACCACAGAATATTTCCCCTTTCAAATTCTGTAGGTAATGGTTTATTAGTTGTTGGCTGCATACACAAAATGTTAATGTCTCTCTTTGATGGACTGACAGTTTTCCAAAACCCAGCAACTATTGAAATCTGAGTGGTCTCTGTATTTCGTCAGAGGTATTAAAGTAATGATTTGGGAGAAGTTGACCCTTTTATGTCTTACATCATGGTTACTTTTATATTAGCTATGGTCATTTAATATGCCTATAAGGAAGAATATTTCATAATCAGCTGCCTTCTGTTTTTCACTTTCAATCAATTGCATGCACCCTATTGATCTGATTACAACTTGATGGCAGTCTCTAAAATCATTCATTATCAAAATGCCATTCTGCTGTGTGTGACAGCACATTATGCATGTTATCTCGTTTAGCTTTAACATTGCAGACAATGTCTGTTATGGATACTGGAGCTTTTCCTAATTGCATTCATGCAAATCTAGCATTAAAACTACAGAAGGTAATCTGGCTTCCTAGAACTCAGTAGTGTTGGAAGTAGTATGACTGAGGAGGCAGTGATGCTTGCTGTTAATAACCTGTTCTATTCTGGAGTTATAAAGCTTCTGCTATGACTGAGAGGTTGGGATTAATTATTTAATTATAGGTATAGTGCAATTAGTTTATACAGATCAACTTGGGCAACCACTTGTCCCCTGTTTGTATCATTGCCTCAGACTGATCGGGTCATCCAGATCTAACAAACAGGAACTTCTTTAGTTTTCTGTTTGAAAACTGATGAGAAGCAGTTTTGGTATCTTACAGCCATGTTGTCTTATTGAAAGAGGACATATTTTCCCCTTAACTTTATATTACTAAACAGATTTGTTACACTGTCTGACTTCTCTCCACATCTTCTCCTGTAGCTAAGGTGGTGACATAAAAATATTTGTCCCTTCTCTTTATTATGGCTTGCATACAATTATATAGTCATGCATTCTGACCTACCCATCTTTCATTTCTTATATATACAGTGCCAACTTTAATATGTGCTGTACCAAAGCCACATGGGAAAGGAGTTTCCACAAGGAAGCCCTCACAGAAATTCCCCCACATTGTCTGGTCAGGGTGGCAACATTCCAGAAAAGGGGAATCTAGCAAACCCATGCAGATACCCTGTGCAGCTTCCTCTGCTCTAGCAACCAGCAGCACCCCATTGGCAGTGCAATTTCATTGAAGCCAAGCTTGGTCATAGAAGCCTCTAGGACCACAGGATGACATTGTTGGTTGTGTGTAAAAGATGATACAACTATGAGGGCTGTATTAACTTTTCCAGGTAAACACTGTGGGACAGGAGATAGAACAGTGGGCATTCCAACCCCCCACCTTACCACTTCTCCCCTGACTTTCCCAGTCTATGCCACCAGATCAAAAGGGAGAAATGATACCACTAAGGCAGGGTAGAAACCCTTCTGTTTGTGGAAGGTCTCACCTATGCACAGAGTAGTGGAAGGGGAAGCATGATCTCGCTCACAATAGTTTTTGTATTTAATTTTTACCCATATACGATTTTTTTCCTCCATGTTTGTCTTATTTTTTTCTCTTTTAACAGAATTTGTCTTTCTGGTTTTTTTTTATCGAGTTTCTCAGAGTTGCCTGCCCTCCCTATTTTCTTTTTTACTATTAACACATCTCTCAGTGGGACCCTATCCACTAATTCACTCAATTTTCTGAAGTTATCTTAACACCTCAAAAGAGATTTAGAAAGCTTAGAGCAGAAGCTTGCCTAGAAATGAAAATGTGTAGTTTATCATAATTAGAGAGTAAGGGTAAGCAAAGTGTTTATACATATTAATTATACAAACAATACAAGGAGCATATGATGCTTTTAATTGGGCCAACTTAGACATAAAATTATATAAAAAAGTGATTACTTCTTCCCATTGCAGATGAAGATGGCGTAATAGTGCTATGATGTTGGCTGATGGTAGTTTAAATAAATATAGCTATATGTACATTAACGACACTTTGTTATAATTAGTATCTACTAACAAGTCTTTTTGTTTCATTTTTTTCACTGTAAGTAAAGGAATCTTGTTTTTGAAAAAAAGTGAACGTTTAAACTATGAGATGGGTCTGTGATGCTTTGCTGAAGAAATACAGCTGCTATTTTCATTTTTCTTTTGTCAAGAAAACACTCAAACTTGAAGGTGTACACAAAATGAGAGTTTATAGACAACAGTGAAAAGGGAAGACACGTTTTTCACTCAAACACTTGTCTCCCACAGTAATGAAAGCCAAATCCTAATACCTGTAGCTGTTGTCATTTCTGCATTCTAACATATTATTTTGGTGTAGTAAAAGTTCACATTCTGGTAAGATATGTTATACCCCATCTATAGTGATGGACTCTAGGCAGCAGAATTTGTGCTTTCTGTCTCCTTAACTATATTGAGAATTTTTGGTTACCTGTGACCAAATACTTGTTGTTAATCATGAGTATACAGAACAAACTACTGAAAACATGACATTCAACTCAAAAACATATTTTTTACTTGGCAAGCTAAAGTAGAAAGCTCCATTAGTTTACCTGGAGTTGAGAACTGAACATGTCTGTCATAATCGGGCTAAAGACACGGTTGTTACATATGGACAAATCCGTCACCTCTTGCTGCCACCATCACTAAAGACTTGGTTCATCCTCAAGTTTGGCAGGTATCAGGGATGACAAAAATTCAAATTAATGATGGAGTATCCCCGAATATGAACAATAAAATGAAAATGAGATACGAGGCCCGAATATAGTATAATATCTTACTGACAAACAGACAAATGTCTAGATAAACTCTTTTTATTAGGAACAGGAATTATGAACAGAATAAGGTAAAAACTTTCCACAACTCTGTGTAGTTTCAACCTGGGACTGCCCTGTCCTGGGTTTCTTGTTCCTGCTGCAGTAGGATGTGTGTCACCAAAGACTGAATGTCCAGAAAGTATGGCATCTCTACAGTGATTGGAGGATTTATTGTATACCACACTCAAGATCATAATCTCCAAACACATCTTTTTTCTTTGGAAAGCTGAAATAGAAGCTCCACTAGGTCAGCTAGTAATGAAAATTGATCATCTGTAAACAATTCCATTATATTTCACCAGAGGTCCCTAGAGGAGCCTTGAAATAATTTACAGATTATCGTGGGTTTTTACTTAATATCACAAGATACTATGTGATGCATTATATTCACTGTATCTGTACATTAGATTCACTGAGACAAGTGGAGTTACTGTACATCACATACTTTATGATGTTGCAAGGTAAAGTGGGAGTTACCTTGAGTCACTACTGGTGATGGGCAGTTCCTTTCATCAGCAAATACAATAGAAGTAGTGGAAAGAGCTAGTCCTGGTGATTTGAAGGCTTTCTCCTGGGCATTTAGCTTGGATAAACTTGAGCATCCCATTTTTTCTATGCTAGTTCTGGGATAGACAACAGTTGATGCTAGAAAGAGCAATCAAATCAATGTGTGAGCCGCATCCTCTCATTAACATTTCAAATTTAACACCTCCAACCTCCATCATCTCCTTTCCCTCCTTTTGCCATTACTCTTGAAAATTAGACTGTCATCCATGCTTCCTTCTCCCGGGATTTTGCCAGCTCTTGTCACACCTCTTGCAAATGTGGCCCATCTCCATCCCCATTGCTAAAAAATTGGTTCACACTAGAACTGTCTGGGATGTGTTATTTCTCTCCTGCAACAAATTTAGATTTTTTAAAAAACAAATCTGAATTGGGAGGAAAAAGTCAAAACATTAAAATATTTCACAGGAGGTAAAATTCCATTTGGGGAGAACTTGTCTGATTCCTCCCAGCTGCCTAACCCACCAGGCAGCCTCCATCTTATGGAGTCAGGTAACACAGGGAGGCGGCTGTTCAGGAAGCGGCAACTGCTTCTCAGAGCAGACTGCCCTAGAATGCAGCTGCCCTGGGAGCCAGGGGTGCCCAGGCTGGCAGAAAACTAGGGTGGCTGGCATGCCAGCTTGTCTGCCTGCCTGCCTGCTTTCTGTTGAAAGTTTTTTTTTAGAATTAACACATCCCCACAGAACATTTCCATTCCCCTAGATGAGTGTACGGTACCTTCAGAAAATGTTCACCTTGCTGTAGTTCACACACAATTCTTTCTTGCTTTAGTTCTACTGTAACCTCTTCCTCTCCAGCCTCTCTGCTTAATTTCTCCTATTTCCAAGCCATCCAGCCTACTGCACTTAGCTATTTAGAGTATGTCTGCATAGCACTTGGAGCCTTCTAGTCCAGGTCGAGAGATTTGGGTTAGTGGGACTCACACTGACTCTAAAAATAACTGTGTGGACAGCACTTTGAAGTTGCTCTAGTCCAAACCACAACTTCAAAGCAGTGTCTTAGAGTGCTAAGATAAGCATGTCTACCAGGACTGGGAGGCTCTCTGCCCACAAGTTTCAAAATACTGTGAAGACATTCCTCCCAGAGCCTGCACCCCCTTCTGCACCCAAACTCCCTCCCAGAGCCCACATACCAAACCTCACATCCAACTCCAATTTTGATACTGCTCTGACTGCATCATCCATTTCCTCAAAGCCTTTCATCAGTTCCTTGTCTCATTTCATATCATATTTAAACTGTTCACCCTCACATGTAAGACTGCACAATTCTGCCTTTGCCTGTATCTCAGCCCTTGCACAACCCATTCTCTCTTTCGTGCCTGGACCTCTGGTCACTGTACTCAGCCGGAGCAGTCACATTACTGAAGTGCACCAAGCATCTTCACGCTTCAAATTTGTCCTCAAAACTCACTCAACTTGGTTGATGTTCTGCTGCCAAGCTCCATTCCAGTGCCATCCATTCTTTCTCACATGCTCAACTTTATCTTTAAATAATTTAAAATTCTGAACTAAGCAGAGACATACACAACTGAGCTGCATTATCTTTATTTGTTGTAACCTCTGTTTTTTGTCTGTCATCCCCTGTTGTCATCCTGCATTGTATCATATTTAATCTCCATTCTAAAATCCTTTTAGAAGGACCTCTGCCTTTTCACATTTTTGTGAAAGCACTAAGCACACCTACTGTGCCCCAATGATTATTGGAACAATTTAAAATGAGGTTCAAAAGTGGGAGAATGCTTTAAGAAGAGGAAAAATTGCATACTATAACTGGTCTTTTCAAATGGGAAGTAGACCTACTGCTCTGCAAGTATTTTCACTCCAGCACTCTAATTAATCTCGTGCACTGCTTCTGAGCATCTTTTCTTTGCAAATGCCTCTCAAAGATAAACAGACAAAATATGTGCTGCAAGAGAAAAAGAAGAGAAAGAGAGACAGCAATATGGAGCAGCAGGTCTCATTATAATGAAGTAACCCTACAATTGGTGTTCACATCTCTCAGCGAGAGCTTCCAGACATTGAGCTAGTTGGGCAAACTCTAAAACAGCCTACTAGTTATGGGAATAAAACATTTAATTTACAGATATGACCAGCTGTAGGGAGCTGCACTGCCTTACCCTTGCATTGAACACATGCTTGGGCTTCTGAAAAGAGAAGTAGAATTGTGCATTGGTATTATGGAGTGGTAGTAACCTCTCCATAATTAAAAGTTTGAAACTGAGTTTTTATTATAAACCTAACTTGGCCCTCTACACCTATAAATCACACAAAAGGAAATATCCACTTCAAAAGAGAGCTTATGTCTGGGGCTGAGGTTTGTATGTGTATATAGCTATATCTATATCTCCATTCAAATCTGAATTGAAGTGGACAAGGTATTCCTCAATTTTGTCTCCCTAAAAACAGAGGAATTCACCAATGTTCCAAAAGCCTGTTTTGTTGCTACATGGTACCCCTCCCTCCACCCCCTAAAAAGTGTTGATTATACTCTCAATTATTAAGATTTTAAATATAATGGTTCATCAATCCTGATAAGGTTTAAATAGGCTGGGCACTCATGCTTTCATATTAAAAAACAAATTAAGATTTCCTCTCGCAGACTAAAGAGAATCCTGGCTTGTTGGCCTTAGGAGAACCAGAAAAATAATGGAAGAAAAGATTCTGCCCTCTTCTGCACTGCTCCATTACAATCTCTTTGATTCGCTCCCTCCCGCAAATATATATACAGACTTCATAAAATCTACAGGAAGGGGTTTCTTCTTCTGCACAAATTCCAACATCTTCAGGAGAGGATGTAGCTTCCTGCAAGTCTTAAGAGGTATGCAAGAGTAGGGGGTCTACTCCTAAAGATATCAAGAAATACAGCGGAAGGAGAATGTGAGTAGGGTTGCCAAACCTTCACGGTTTCACCAGGAGTCTTCTGAAATTGGGCTCTATCTCCTGGAGGCTACTGAAGCCAAACTAGGAGATTTTAGACACTAAAAGTCCGGTGGCGCAGCAGTGTCAAGGCAGACTCCCTACGTGCCCTAGCTCCATGCTGCTCATGGAAGTGGCAGGCACATCCCTGTTACCCCTTGGGAGGGGCCTCCAAGCTGTCTCGAGTGCAGACTCTGCAGGAACTGCAGCAAATGGGAGTTGTGGGGGTGGTGCCTGCGGGCCTGGGTAGCACACAGAGAGCTCTGCCCCACCCCATACTGCACCACTGCCTGGGAGCTGCCCAAGGTAAGCGCCATTGGGCTGGAGCCTGCATCCCAAACCTCCTCCTGCACCCCGACCCTCTGCGCTCAGCCCAGAGCCTGCACCCAAACTTCCTCCCAGAACCCCCATCCCTTCCTGAACCCAGACTCCCATCTGGAGCTTGCACTCCTCTCACCTCAACCCCGTGTCCCAGCCATGAGTCCCCTCCGGCACCCAAACTCCCTCCCAGAGCCCATGCCTTCCATGCTCTCCTGCATCCCAACTGCCTGCCCCAGCCTGGTGAGGGTCGGGGAGAACAAGTGACAGAAGGAGGGGGGATGGAGTGAGCGGAGGTCAGAGCCTCTGAGAATGGGTGAAGGCAGGGGCATGGCCTTGGGGAAGGGATGAGGCAAGGCTGTTTGGGACTGTGCGATTAGACAGTTGGCAACCCTAGGCGTAGGGGACATTTTCCTAGCCCTGTTAGCATAGGCGCCGACTTTAGCCGGTGCCAGCGGGTGCTGGGTGGATGTGAATCTACAATGGCGTGTATCTGGAAATAAGTATATTACAACTGCCGTGCAGACAGTTCAGTTCTTAATGTAGCATTTCAACACTTTACTTGTACTTCTTGACGTCTTGTTAATAGTGAGCAGTACAATGCTGTGTTTGTTGCATTGCTGTGTTTGTTGCAAAAGTATGAGTTTTGGGTTTTTTGACTCTCTATTAAAGCAGAGTTCAGGTAATAGGGTAAAAATTTCCAAAGCATGTAGGTTTTTTTTGAAAATTTTACTCATCGTTATTTTACTCTCTTGCTGTTGAGGTGCAACCTAAACTCTGAATTTTCTGTATCTAATTTTTTTTCTTAATGCTAGCATTTTTGAAATATAATGTAAACTAAAGACTTTAATGTGTCTGCAGCCTTAACTTCACTTTAATAAAGCTATTGTTTCAAAATTGGGCTTCAAAATTACCTCAGTTAGTAAAATCATATACAATACTATACATGTTAAATGCCAGGTTAACTTCCACTATTTTGGAATTTATTTATATTGAGGGTGACATGAATGCAGGAAATAAAAAATGGTTGCAGCACCCTTTAGTTAAAAAAGATGAAAAAGTTAAAGCCTACCAATTGCTAGTGGTGCCCCATTTCCTTCCAAGTCATTTGTTGTCTGTTTTGAATAAAAACTATAAAGAGGTTATGATAATTATTCTGTAATCCTGAGCATTTGTAAGTAATTGGAACATTGTCTTCTTTCATGAGCAACATACAAATAAAAAGTAGGACACATTGCAGGCAGAGTATAATGACATGCTATTTCATTTTAATAGCTAAGATTTCAACTGATCTTAGATGGTGCTACATCAGCAGCATATTGTTCTGCCAACTGGGGTTGCAAAGTTCAGGAATGCCAGGTATATCTTTGGTTCTAAGCAAGCAGAGCTCTATCATAACTCTATAGAAAGTAAAGGGGAGCGAGCATAACTTCAGCAAAAATGGTAATGCATCTAACTTCTGCAAAACTGGTATTGCATCTCTGACTGACAGCTATAAAAAAAAACCCAGGTATGTGATCTAGAGTCCCTCTCATAGCTCTCCTATGAGTCAAGATGACAACAGAAGGGAAAAGGGCAGTAAGAGTGAAATACACACATTTGGGATTGGTTTGTGGCAGTCCATTACTATTTCTTGTATTGGTAATCTGGCAGTAATGAAGGTTAGTTGTAGTTACTAGGCTTTTTAGTTCTAGTAGTACTAACTATTAATAAGTTTTTGTCAAGTCTAGCTTAGTCAGATATACAGCTATTTTTTGTATATGATGTGAAGCCAAAAATATCATTTTAAACTTCTTCATTTGGTTTTCTCTGGATGAATATAAGGAGTAATAAGCAATGTAAGTGATAAGCAATGTATACTGTAATGTTTCATATGATACTTCTTAAAAACAAAAAAGCCATAATTTTGTCACAGCCTGCTTTAAATATTTTAAATTCATTTGAGATACCTTTTATTTACATTTATTTATATTATAGACTTTTATTTTACTTTATGTGTGTGTTGCTGGCTTTTGGGGGTAAGGGGTTCCAACTTTTACTAGTGGTAATTCCCATTAATTCTTCAGAAAGTTGATTATAACTCTTCATAATGAATAATTCATTATTACTCTTCAGATAGAATTTGAGATCTTAAAACTTAGGACAGTTTTAGTACGGAACTTGGCAGAAGGCATTCAAAACCATAATGTGCAACTTAGAGAGCAGAAAACAATTCATTTTTGAAAACAACAGAGTACTACATTTATGCAGTATTGTAAACTTTTTGGAGCAGTGTGATTTAAAACCTACCATCTATTATAAATGAAGCTGATACTATGACCAAGGTTCTTTAACTCTTTCTGTTATAATCCCGTATTTTCAGTTGCTTAGAATTTTGCAAACTTTAATTTGTGCTAGATTTTTCATACTTGGTCTGTGTTTCAGGCTATTGTTTTGGTTCTTAAGTTTCAGCAAAAATGGCTTAGTTATTTCCAAGAATAGATTTGGGAAAAATATGTGGTTATGGCCATGTTAAAAAAAAAATCTTATCATTTTTTTGAACAGCAAAAGTGACTCCATCATTTGGAATAGGAACTTGAAATTTGGCAGGAAGATAATATTGGTGTCAGGGAAGTATCTTTTGTTCTCCATTTGAAAACTGACTCATAATTGGTGAAGTTTTAACCTCTGAAAATTTCCATTTACATACACTTAGTATAATTTACTAGAGATGTCCTGCTAAAATCCATGAATATTCCATGTGAACTAAGCATGCTCCCAGTCCCACTGAGTTTTTGTGTCCACTATGCATGCTCCAGGCTCCTCCAAATGGGACATGACAACAGTATGGGAAGAAGTATTTGGCTGAGAGCCTGGAGAACATAATGAGTCTTAGCTCTAGAGCTTGATGGTACTGATAATTGTGCACACTTCACAGCCCTTCGTATTAAGCAGGACGTTTTACCTCCACGTTACAGATGGGGTAACTATGATGTTGCACAAGGTATCTTCAACTGGTACCGGAAATAGAGCCCTGTTTCTAGGCATTGAGTGTAGGTATTGTTTTTAAACAATTTAATCTATTTTGAATCCAATTGCAGGCTGGCAGATCATTCTCGGAAAGAGTTAGATTGTAAAATTATGAAGCCACCCAAGTAAGGGGCAATGTATAGCTGCACTGCTCTAGGAACAAGACAATAAACAGACTGTGACTCAGAGGATATGATTGCACTCTGAACTAGGGATATGACTCCCAGCTCACACATACATGCTCACACTAGCTCTCTTCTGAGCTATGATGCTAAAACTAATTGTGTAGCTGCAGTAGCATGGCCAGTGGCAGCACGGGCTTGCCATGCTGAATATGGACCCACAGTGTTCAGGTTGGTTTGTACTTAGCATGGCTAGCGTCTGCAGCTGCTGCCCTGGTGTGCTAGCTTGGCTGAGAGCTATCATGAGTGTGTGTACCGGGGCTGGGAATCACACACCTAGCTCATAGTGTGGACCTAGCTAGAGTCGCACTCTGGTTCTTGCTTCCTCTTTGCTCCAAGATGGGGAAGGCTTTACCTACTTCCTGCCCACCTGTGCAGGAAGGGGAAAATCAGCTTGCTGCTGCTGTTCTCCCCTCACTCGGGCTTTAATTGTGTGGGTAGGTCGTGCATGGGAACCAGGGGACTTTTTACATTGCCTTACTCTCCTGTGCAGGCTCATAGATTGAACCAGTAACCAGGTTCCTCAGAGCTATGAAAAGAACATGACCTCCTACCACTAGGGTGACAAGACAGCAAGTGTGAAAAATCAGAACTGGGGAAAGGGTAATAGGAGCCCATATAGGAAAAAGACCCAAAAATCGGGACTGTTCCTATAAAATCGAGACATCTGGTCACCTTACCTACCATGGAAACAATTCTAACTTGAAATTGCAATATCTTTCTCCAGATTTTCATAGATGAACCCTTGGACTAATCAGCAAAATGTGTTTCAACTTCCTTTCTATTAAAGTCACTTTCTTAATTGCCATATCCCACCACAGAGTTTCTGAACCAGTGCCTCTTCTATAGCGTTGTGTGTTACACAAAGACATAGTGGTACTTCCAACTGTGCTGGCTCTGTCCCAGAGATGCATGCCAACTTTCACAGGTTGCAGCAGTGCCTTCTCCTTCTCTGTTCAGATCCTTCACATGAAAAGGGGAAGAGAATGCACAAGCACAGTGTGAGTAGTGCAGTGAAGGTATATATCAGATGAACACCTCATAGTAGAAAATGAGGTTGCCAAGAGGAATGTATTGCCCATATTCTTGAGAGCATGAAGCAACTAAAGATAACATGGAGTGTATAAAACAGTGCTTTTTGGAGGCATAGAGGTCCAAAAGTTTAGCTCCCAAGCCCATTTCAAAAGATCTATGGCTATCTCCTGGGCACAAAGAAGCTTGTCACTCCTGAGAAAATCTGCAAGGCAGGTATATAGATGAGTCTTCATACCTTTACCAAGCATGACAAGATAAATCTGGTTGTCTTGGGAGATGCATCAGTTCCGAGAAGAATGCTCAAAGCTGCTATAGGCCAGTAGTGATTTGTCTTTTCTTAAAAAGCTTCAGTGAAGGATTTGTAGTCATATGTATTTTTTCTTTACTTTCCCTGTGCTGACAATCTTCACTGCTGTTTTCTTGCCAAATATATTCAAAGAGAAATTGGTTTTACCTACTATTTTCTTTTCTACAAGACATTACATCTGACAACCCAATCTACTTTTTCTCATTTTGGGTGGAGCGAGGAAGAAATAGGGAAGGGAGCAGAGAGTGGGAAGAAAGGTTCTGCAAGGAAAATCCTAGTAGGAAATAGACTAGTTTCTTCAGCTTCCTGCTGTGGACCAGTGATACTCAGATCTCAGTGATTCAGAAGCCAGATTAATGATCAGCATGACCCCAAAAAGCCAAGATTACAGAGTAATTATCATTTTTTAATTCAGAGTGTGAATTTATTGTTTCACTTACTATATGTGTGTGTATAATATATTCATATATATATAACAGCAAAATGACTGACCAAGTATTATTATTTTATCAAATACAATTGATTAATACATAATAAATACATACATAATAAAAGCATCGTGATTGGTTACTAACTAAATCTCAGTGTTTTCATATCATGGGCTGCAAAGAGTTGCAGGAGATGCATTAAAGAGCTGCTTGCAGCTTGTGAGTCTGAGTCTATCACTGCTGTGGATTATTGTCCTGGAGGGCCTCTCTGCCCCCCTTGTGTGGCTTCTGTTTCGTTGTTTCTAGTTAGGCTTTTCGGAGCTTTCACTGTATTGTGAGGAGCAATTGTAAGGGGTAGGCATCTGAGAAGTGGTCTGCTGCCTGACTGCCAGTTCTGTACTGCTTTCATTGCTGATCCGCAAGAACTGCAAAATCTTGGTGGAGGATTGCCTAATATGCTATTTTGTAAGAAAGAAATTAGCAGTTAGGACCGAATTTTTCTTCCAGCATTTGTTGCAATATTCTGTGGTCAAACCATGATATTGCAATGCTTTACTGGCTAAAAATATCTAAGGACTATCTGCCTAGTAGTGTGCTGTTTCCGTTTAATAGAGTTGTGGCCCTTGTTTTCTGTTCCAACACATCTGTACCATGTTTGAGCTTGCAATATACAACAGAATATTGTGTGTGACCTATGTGGTAAAAGGAACATGAGGTTTTCATTTAAGCTGAAATTTTTAACGCATTTTAATTTGCACAAATGACATTATTTAGAACAGATAAAACCGCATCTTGAAAATTTGTCTGTTAAAAAGATAGACATTTTTTTTAATCTGGTGGCATGTTGGATTATGCAATGGTATTTTTGTGAGAATTAAGTATGTTTATCTAATACAATGTCAACTATTAAGCAACCAATTGCACTATAGTTCAGCTTGCAAAATTGACAATATTTTTTTTGCCAAAAATTGCCAACATTTCAGCAAAACATACTGTGTATCACATTCTGCTGAAGCACTTTGGTTTAGGCTCAATCCCATCCAGTGTTGCCTAGAAAATTCTTTACCACCGTTTTTTATTAACTTTACAATTATCATAGTAAATCTCAAGTTGTGTAAACTACTCCCGTGTTGTATCCTGAAATTCTTGAAGAGAATGAAACCAAATCAAAGAGAAAAGAGATCAGCACTCCACTTTAGAGAAAAAATAATATAAAAGAATCACTCCCATTTAGGGTTGCCAGGTATTGGCCTGGACTCTCCCAGAATTAGCATTGATCTGTTGGTAACTACTGAAAGCAATCCAGGAGATTTTAATAGGATATTTTAAGAAAATGACATTACATCATGTTGAGGAAAAAAAATCTCGGAATAGCTTCAGTCAGAGCTGGCAGTCCTACTCCCATCTCTTCCCTTCCTTGCCTCTTTCATCCTCCAACTATGAAACTGACTGAGCTTTTTGGAAATGTCTTCACAGAAAGAGCCATGTGCAGTTGTTCTGAAAAAGTGTGCCAAGTTGGTTCATGGCTGGTTTGGTGTCTGATTTGTATCAGATGCCAGTTTTTCTTACATGAAGATTTCTAAAGGTCTTCTTCTGCTACATACTCTTTTTTGACATTTTAATTTTAATGTCGTTTGCAGACACTTAAAAGACAGTGTCACTTGTTCTGTATGTTGACAAAAAATAATGAAAATCACAAATGTGATATGATCAGACAACAACAAATGGCACAGAATACTATAATAAGTAGTATAGTATACTGGGCTTGGGGACAAGCCCTGCTGACCATACTTGAGCAATTAGTTTAGCCACTTTTGTGGTACCAATTTTCTTTTGGTTAAATGGACACTTGAGGTATAAACACATTTGCATTTTTGAAGATAACTGTATGAATATCTTTTATGTTCTAAAGAGGGGATGCTTTTGTGGGTGAGGCAACAACCTGGGACTCAGGAGATTTGGGCTCCATCCCCAGTTCAACCACAGGGTTCTTGTGTGATGTTAGCCAGGTCACTTAATTCTGTGCTTCAGTTCCCCATCTGTAATTGGGGATGATACTACTACCTTTTCCCTAGCTTTGTCTTGTCTACTTAAACAGTCAGTTTTTCAGCGCGGGGATTGTCCCTTACCATGTGTTTATCTGGTGCCTACAACAGTAGAGTTCCAATCACAATTGTAGTCTTTAGGCAACACTGTATGTAATTCAAATATAAACACTGTGTGTTTGTGAATAAAGCTACCTCAACATATGAATCAATGGAACATGTTGTTTGAAATTACTATATAATGCCATACTGAGAATCATGTAATACCTTAAAACTAAAGCTTTGGTTTGTAGTAAATAAATAAATATAGGAAGACTGCAGTCAATGGCTTATTGTGTAAGTTTTACCTAATTTCATCCTGACAAGTTTATACAAAATTTGATGCCCTCTAATAGGCATCAGTGACAAAGTGCACTGTATTTTTTAATAAATACTTCAATTAGAAAATGAAGAAAAAGGCACTTCAGTTTTATTCACGATAGTGAACTGATTTAGAGATGTAACATATTGACAGTGGAAAAGAGTTTTTAAAAAAACCTATGCTGGAAATATTTAAGGTGGCTTTTAAAAAAATACAGCCTTAGAGCACACATTTGTAGTAATCTAAAGTAAGTACTGTAAGGCCTGGTCTACACTACACTGTAAAGTCACATTTATCCATGTTAAATCGATACTTCCACTTTGCCGTCCTCACCACTATGCCATTTAGGTTGACCTAAAAGGGTCTTTAAATCAGTTTCTGAACTCCTGCCTGATAAGGGGAGTAGCCCTTAAATCGACGTTTCCAGGTCTAACTAGCGTTATTGAGAATGCAATTTGATGTTACCGGCCTCCGGGAGCTATCCCACAGTGCTCCAGTGTGACTGCTCTGGACAGTGCTCTGAATGCGGATGCATTGGGCAGTTAGACAGGAAGCATCCTAGAAACTTTTGAATCTTACTTCCTCATTGGCCCATGTAGCAAGATCTCCTGCACAGCTCACTGTGCAGAGCCCACCAGCAGAGGAGACCATTTAGTCCCAGAATAGAAAAAGGGCCCCAGTATGGACCACAAGGGAGGTGCTGGATTTGATCGTTGTGTGGGGAGATGAATCTGTGCTGGCAGACCTGCGATCCAGAAAAAGAAATGCCAATATGTATGCCAAAAGTCTCCATGGGCCTGATGGAGAGAGGCCACAGTAGGGACGCGCAACAGTGCCGTGTTAAAATTAAGGAGTTGAGGCAAGCCTATCAGAAAACCGAAGAAGCCAACGGACGCTCCAGCTCACAGCCCAAGACATGCCTCTTCTACAGTGAGCTGCATGCCATTCAAGGCGGGGTGCCACAACTACACCACCCGTGTCTGTGGACTCCACTGATAGGGTGATTGTCAGCATGGCAGAGGATTTGCTGGACGAGGAAGATTAGGTGGAGGAGGACTATGATGGCGAGGAGTCTACAGAACAGGCAAGCAGAGACTCCTATATCCCCGAAAGCCAGGAGCTGTTCATCACCCTGGAGCCGGTAACCTCCCAACCCTCCCAAGAAGGTATCCTGGATGGGGAAGGCATACAAGGCAGCCCTGGTGAATGTCCTTTGGTCAATGGAGTGCCCATTTGACAACCTATTTTTTTTAATGAGTACTGTGTCTTGAGGACTTGGAGTGCAAGAATGTCTGCAAGAGGGTCTCTATCTTTAAAGAAATCCACCCAGCAGTTCCCCGAGCTTTTTTTGTGGATGGGGGGGTTTGAATCTGGATGGGTTTGGTTGCCCCTGCATTCTCTGACTGCGATGGGGGAGTGGGACACAGACGCCATGCTGTAACTGTCTGGCTAGCAGGGATCTTCCCCAATATCAGTCAGGTGCTGGGGGACAGGATGCAGCACTCATCACAAAGGACTTCTTTCTTTTTTAAAAAGTATCACTCTCCCTTTTATTTGTCCAACAGCTGAAACTGTTTCCAGCCTCCCCCTCTCATCCGTGTCCCACAGGCTTGCACAGATAAGATGGCGAAAAAACGCAAGCAGGATGAGATGTTCACGGAGCTCATGCAGTCCTTCCACACAGAGAGAGCACAGCTTAGGGCTTGGAGACAGTCAGTGCTGGACAGCCGGAAAGCAGTAACTGAGAGTGAGGAAAGAAGAGACGAGCAGGAGCAGAGAAGGGACGAAAGCAAACAACGGAGGGGCAAGAGAGAGGAGAGAAGGCAGGAGGCACTGCTCCGTCTTCTGGCGGATCAAACTGACCTGCTCTGGCGTCTGGTGGAGCTGCAGGAAAGGCAGCTGGAGCAAAGACCGCCACTGCAGCCCCTCTGTAACTGTGCCCCCTCCTCCCCAATGCCATTGCCTCATCAGCTGCACTCCGAAGAACTCGGGGGTGGGGGGGCAGGGTCCGGGCACCTTGCCACTTCACCCAGAGGACCGCCCAAGCACTAGAAAGGTGGCACTCCTAAAGTTGTGACTTGTTGCATGTTCTTGTCCTCCCCTCACCTGCCACCCTGCCCAGTGTTTACCCCCCCCACACACGCACCCCTTCCAGTGCTACATTTGCAGCAATCCCCCCATTTATGTGACCCCTTAATGAAGAATGCATGGTTTTCAAACAACAACTTTATATTGCTCAGCAAGCGATGAGGGAATGTGGGATGGCGGCTGGCTGAAAGTTCAGTGCAGGGGAGCAAAAGAAAGGAAAAGGACACATAGAAATAAAAACAACTTTAAAACATTAACCTGAGCAAGGGGGTGGGTTTTCAGGATGCATAAACAAACAGCACAAGTGGGAACAAAGCGAAGTCTCACACTGTAGCCTGTCCTGTCATGAAACTAGTCATCAAGGCTTCTTTGATGCGTGCAGTGTCGGGGGGGGGGCCTTCTAACCACCCTGGTGTCTGGCTGTGTGTAATCAGCAGCCAGGCAGTCTGCCTCAACCTCCCACCCTGCCATACATGTCTCTCCCTTGCTCTCATGGAGATTGTGGAGCAAGCAGCAAGCTGCAATAACAGTGGAAATATTTCTGTGACTGAGATCTGAACGGGTCGGTAAGCTGCACCAGCATCCCTTGAGATGCCCAAACTCACACACTACCACCATTCTGCATTTGCTCAGTCTGTAGTTGAACAGCTCCTTACTACTATCCAGGGCACCTGTGTATATGGCTTCATAAGGCAGGGCATTAATGCAGTGGTTCTCAAACTTTTCCTAACTGCGACCCCTTTTTGGTACTCTAATTCCTCTCTTGCCCCAGCACACATACCGCTGAAAAGCTGCCGAATTGAAAGCTTCCGCTTTTGGCAGCATTTTGGCAGACATGCGGTGTTTCTCTCTGTGTCCGCCAAAATGTCGCCGAAAGCAGAAGCTTTTACTTTGGCGGCTTTTCAGTGAACACAGCCCCGTGTTTCGGGCTGCCACCGAAATGCCGCCGACAGCATCAGCAGCTCACGCTCCCTAGGAATTGCCCCGTGACCCCCTGGGGGATCGCAACTCCGACTTTGAGAACCACTTCATTAATGGGTAGGCCACATCCCCAAGGATAACAATTGGCATTTCAACATCCCCAACAGTAATTTTTTGGTCTGGGAAGAAAGTTCCTTCCTGCAGCTTTTTGAAAAGGCTAGAGTTCTTAAAAACACGAGTGTCATGAACCCTGCCTGGCCAACCCACATGGATGTTGGTGGAAATGTCCCCTGTGATCAACCAGCACTTGCAGGACCATGGAAAAGTACCCCTTGCGGTTTACGTACTCACAGCACTGATTGTCTGGTGCCAGGATAAGGATATGCATTCCATCTATAGCTCCGCCACAGTTAAGGAACCCCACTGCTGCAGCGCCATGCACTACGGCCTGCACATTTCCCAGAGTCACTACCCTTGACAGCATCAGTTCAATGATTGCATTGGCCACTTGCATCACTGCAGCCCTCACTGTAGATTTACCCACTCTGAACTGATTGTGAACTGACCGGTACCTGTCTAGCGTGGGAAGCTTTCAGAGGGTTATCACCACTCGCTTTTGAACTGTGAGGGCTGATCACATCTTGGTATTCTGGTGGTTCGGCACAGGAAAGAGCAAGTCGCACTGTTCCATAAAGGTGCTTTTACACATGCGAAAATTTCTGAGCCACTGGGAATCATCCCAGACCTGCAGCACTATGCAGTCCCACCAGTCTGTACTAGTTTCCCAGGCCCAGAATCACCGTTCCATTATAGGAGCCTGCCCCATTGCCACCAGGATCCCTAAGCTGCCGGTGCCACTGCATTTGGGAAGACCTGTGTCCATGCCCTCCTCACTCTTGTGACCACCCTGTCTTCGTGTTCTCACATGGGTTTTCCCTTTCTGTATACATTGCATGATAATTCGCAAAGTATTTACAATGCCTGTAACTGCTGCGATGAGCTGAGTGGGGTCCATGCCTGCACTACTATGGCATCTGCACGGGCAGTCCAGGGAAAAGGGAAGAGCTGGCAGCGGAAGCGTTCGACTAAGGAAGAAAGGAGAAAGATGAGAGAAGAGATGCAACTTGGAAGGAGAAGAGATGCCACTCAGCAGGAGCTGTAGAAGCCTCCACACTTAATGTTCTTTTTACAAGTGCCTGAAGCACAGCAGGATAGCAACCATGGGGCGAGTGATGCTGATGCCACCAGAATAGATATTGCGGCCGAACAATGGGAGGACCTTCGAGGTAGACTCCTCCGGGTAGTCCATGGAAAAGGGCAGAACTGGCAGAGGAAGTGTTCAACTAAGGAAGAAAGGAGAAAGACAAGAGAAGAGATGCCACTCGGTGGGAGAAGAGATGCCACTTGGCGGTAGATGCAGAGGCCATCAAACTTAATGTAGTTTCAGGATTGCCTAGAGTGCATTAGGATGGCAGCCAACTTGACATAGTTTCAGGATTGCCTGGAGTACAGTAAGATAACAACTGGAGGGCAAGAAATGCTGATGCGATGAGAATAGAAATTATGGCCCACGACTGAGAGGACCTGTGAGGTAGTTTCATAGCGGCTAGAGAGCAGAGTTCTAGCAGGAGCAGTGGCTGGCTGACCACTGCTCTGTCTGCCAAAAGCAGTATGGCGTCTGCAGGCCCGAAAGACACGAAACGGCTGTCTGACGCACCTTGCACAGGGGGAGGGGCGAGTGACGGGAAGCATGAACGAAAACCCACGAGACTGTTTTTGCCCCCATCATGCAATGCCAGTTTTACCCAGAATTCCAAGGGGCTACGGGGACTGTGGGCACTGTGGGATACCTTCCCACAGTGCGCCTCTCTGAGACTCGATGCTAGCCGCGGAACTATGAACGCGATCCACCAAATTAGCCCGCTTACTGGGGATACACACAATTGAATGTATACCATCGGCTTTCTTAATTTGAACACTAGAAAGTCGACATTAGCTTGTAGTGTGAATGAGGTCAAAGTCTCTCGTGGCACAAGGAAACAATTAATCAAAGGTTAATCCATCAGTTAAATAAAAGTTTGGGTTTGACATTGGCAGTCACATTTTATGCTGATATTAATCACTGATAACGTCAAACTTAAACAAAACTCTTCAATCTAGATTATTATTAAAAATATTCTAAATACCAAATTAGACTAACTTCTTGAAATGCATAATAGTTTTCAATAATTAGTATGTTAGGGATCATTTTAAGAAGATGTCAAATTCTTAATCGTGTGTCTCTATCTCCCAAAATGTAAAACACAATTTTAAAAATTAAAATATCTCCATACATCATTTTAGTTCATTAGCTTCTCCAGTAATACAATTTCACAATTAATAATCTATCCCACAGAAAAACTAATAACCGATACCCAATCACATAATGAAATCCCACCTAAATCATCCTTTAATCTCTGGCCTCTCCACATATGGACTCTGGGCCCCTGGCAAAATACTTGCAGAAAAATGACAGACTTTGCAGAATGCCTGTAATGTTAATGTTGATGTGAGCTCTTTTGGACAGAGAGAAGCATGTCCAGAACCGAGGGACCCTTGCTGCCAACAGCTCTCTTGTTTGCATCTAGGAAGCTCCTGCTGCAGTTCCTCTGTTAATGTCAAATGTGGCAGAATGGCATGGAGAAAGAGGTAGTCCCTGAAGGTCAAAACCAGCATCTTGGAACTCTGCCTAGAAACTTATCAGCAGCTAGTGCAGGTATTGGTACACTGACGTTATACACTCCCTGTGAAACACCCTGCTCAGCAAGCAGGTGGCCGTATTCTGCACTTGATTTAATTTTCAAATGCTCTCTGTTTGCAACACCACATAGCCTTGTATAACGTGCTTCACAGCAGTCTCACGGTGACAAGGGCATATTAGTAACAACTGTAGCACTAGAAAGAAAAGGCTGCACTCTTTTAACCATACATAAAGGGAAAATGCCTTTTTGACTACCACTACTATGTTATCTGCCACAATCAGCCCCAGTTATAATAAAGTTCCAAGATTGCCAATCTGCTTACATGTGGTGGGTGCTTTCTCTGAATTTCAGCCACATCTTGTAGCTGCATCTTCTGTCTCCTGTATTATTTCAGTCTCTTCTGAATTAATCTTCAGACAGCCCACCCATTTTCAGTTTCTGTTTTTATAAAGACACTGGTTATTTGTTCCTACTATCAGCTATTTGTGATATAATAGAAACGTGTATCCGAATACTATGAGCATGCTAAGTACTCTTCAGCCCATACTTCCTTATTAACTGTTCTAAGAAGTTGAGCAGGCGGGGTGACAAAATTGAAACTCTCGCCTGGCTTTCCTTTTCCATAGCTAATTTTAAAAATCTTGTCATCCCCTTTTGGTCCTTCACAATTCTACTTATCTTATTTGACTGCTGTCTTCACTCTTATCTCAACGCACCCTTAACCTCTTTGCTCCATCAGTGATGCCATTTGTCCATGTCTACTACAAACTTCTGTGCAGTTCTATCTTCATGTCTCTGCTGACTTTATCAATAGGGACACTACATCCTCCTCCTAGTAAAATCTTCACAATACTCTCTTCTGCAGGGATGCTTAAAAGAAATCAGCCATCCAATAATGGCAACGTTATAAGGCAATCAAGGTCAGCTGACTATTTTCTTTTTATTTTAAATTGTCAAAAGGTGTGGAACCATCAAAAATCCCCCAGGTGTGCAATAGATATCTGTGTAAGCATGTAGGCTTATTTTTCTCACCCCTTCCCCACTACTCCCTCCTTTGTTTGTCATGCTTACAAACTCTTGTTGCTTTTGTTTCAGATTATATTGTAAACTCTTCTGGATGGCAATTGTGTCTACATCTGTGTTTGTAGAACACCTAGTACAATGGGGTCCTGGTCATGAATGGGGCTCTTGGGTGCTATAACAGTGTAAACAAGAAATAATATTATTTAAATTCACTAAGCCAAATTCTGCTGTGCCAACTCCCAGTAGTAGTAATTGCATAAATGTAATGTGAGAGCAGAATCTGGGCCTTGTGTGTGTATATATACTGTGTTGACACCAACTTTTAGCTTAGCTAAAACAGAAGAGAAAAACAAGTTTTTAATTTTAAATTTCGTGTTGCTTTATCTTCCATCTGTTACTGAAATCTACTGCTTTCAAGATTAGAAAAAGACCTGTAAAACTTTTAACAAGAAGGGAGAGATATATAATTCTTTTCATTCATAGTTTATAAGGAGGAAGTAGTAGAAACCAAGATCCTTGTGTCTCAATGCCTTGACTTTTTCTGTCTCCCATCCTACCAAACAGTGTTTAATAAAACCTTAATGAGCTCCCACATCTTACCATTAAAGCATCTTCCTACTTTTAGTATTCTCTATAGATGCATTAAACTTCTTAGAATCATGGAACTATGTGAATTTATTTTATTGTCCTTCCAAACTGACTAGTTATTTTAGCCAAGCTGTATGTCTTACATTATGAACTAATCAGAAGTTAGTCCTGACTTTTATTGTTTTAACTAAGAGTCAGACCTACATCATGCATTTACCAAAATGTTTTTTTTTAAAAAAAAACTACAGTCAATCTGCTAGCAAAAAACCCAAACCCAAATCAAACATAAATTGCCATTTCAGAGCTTCAGGAATCTGAATCAATTAATAAAAGTATAAATAGTGATCTCATGTCCATGAAGCTTTATGATCTTTCAGTTTCACAGCTAAAGAGCTACCGTCACATGACATTCAAGCCACAGGCTCTTTGTTCAGTCCCAGTTTCTGGGAACAACAGCAAATACAGCTCCCTTCGGATTTAAAATCTTACTAAATAATTCAGTAATACATATTACAGTCTCTGATTAAATTTTGCACAGAGTAGTGAGATTGTTTTCCAGGTAGGTCGTCACTCAATTCAGTTAACACTTACAGTCTCCTTCATTCTCAGCCAGAATACCGCAGGGTCCATCTATCATTATCACTTTGTCTTTTAATTTTTCTGTCAGCCTTTGTCAAGCTTGAAACAAAAGCTTTTATATATATATTTTTGGCATTGCAGCCATTGTTATTCGAAATTGTATTCAGTTATTTTACAGCAGCACCATCTCTTATTTCATGGGAACTTAAGAGCAGAATGCGTAGGGCTAGGTCTCAGTGGATGTACATTGATATAGCTCCATTAACTTAAAGGATGAATGACTTCTGCCTTCTGAAGCACTGATGTACTTGGTGCAGGAAAGAGGGGAGAGTAGCATGGAACTGGTTCGGGCTTCCTGTTCCTTGGGACCAGGCTAGTCCTGATGGTGCTTAGAACTGCTCTGGCACATCTCTACATTCTGCAACTGGTATTGGGTCCTTAGTGGACAATCTTTAAACCAATGGAGGCCTGACTTGATGGAGTGCAGTTGCCTCACCCTTCTCTCCACCTAGTTGTGGCACAAATGCACCAATCAGGAGTTCCCCTCTGGCAGGGGAATTCTCTGCTGAGCATTTGCACTTGGCTTATGGCCCTCTGTGCCCCCAGAGAGATACAAAGAAGTTCCTTTCACTTTAAAATTTGGCCCACTATGTTTATTTTTGGGCATTATAAAGTTATGGGCACATTGGGCATAACTAGAATTAGCTGCAGTATCTGACACCTGACACATTTGTTTCCCATAGAATTGTATTATTACAGTGCTCTATGAATGGTGTCTTTAAATAGGCTGAACTCCAGTGGTAGGATGGGTATCACGATAGGTAATAAAGGAGATATTATGGTCAGTACATTGTTTCAGTTAATATTAAACTAATTACCTGTCAACAAGTAATCATCTGCCTTTGTAGCTAGAGTTGAAATTAATGCTGACTGTGAATAATCTTATTTGATCACTTGCCTTTTCAGTAAAGTTTAAAGACCTCTCTTTGATATATGTAACTAAAATATTTTGTTATGGTATCAGTATTTTCATTTTAGTGATTTATTTAGTGTCATCTATGACAGTTTTTAGGAACTGAAAAAAAATCTCAGAAAAAAATACATAATTTTACCTGAATATGGCCCCATTTTATGGTTTATGCATATTTTAGCCTCTCATAGGGAGTAAAACAGCACTTTTGAATTAAAAGCTTGATTTTTTTACTCTCCTTTGTTGCACTGTATTTGTAGAAAAGGCAGTTAAAGTAGGTAAAGATGCTACACCGTTAAAGCTGAATGTATTCATTTTTATAAAAGAAAAAACAAGTACAGCATGTGGCTATATCCATCCACATTAGTCAAGAAAACATAAGAGAACCAAGTGTATGTGTGTCATAAATTCAGCAAATGAACAGATGGAATATTTTTCAAAGTGCATGTGGGGAGGAAAACGGAAGGTTGGGAACAAAGAGAATTGCTGGATTTTTTAGTATGAAGTTTATATTTAATGTCCAGTAGCACAGAGCAGAAGGAATGGTCTTGTGTCTAACGCTTTTGATTAGGTCTAAAAAATTCTGGGTTCAGCTCCTTTTTTTGCCACTGACTTTGTAGAGCTCTTGACAAATCATTTACTATCTGCCTCAGTTCCACATCTACAAAATGGGAATAATATTTCCTGCTTTACAAGGAAGATTAGAATGAATACTTTAAGATGTGTGAGGCAATGAGATGTTATATAGATGGAACATAGGCACTTGAATGCAAAGGTTCCAGAAATCTTCAAGCTGTTCTGATCATAATGGTCTGAGGTATGAGTGTTTAGATGCGTGATATTAATACAAATTTGATGTATCACCAGTTAAACAAGAACACAGCTTTAAAAATACACCAGTAGTGATTTCTGTGCCCTAAACAGCAGCTTCTACTGTACTTTGTTGAATATTAGAGCATGTTGCCATCTGGTTGATATGCAGGAAACATCCTTCTAGGTTTCAAGGCCCACTATGTATCACCCATATCTCACTCCATGTCAGCAAACAATGAAAGCACAGAGTGTGCTGTGAATGGTTTTCTCTGTGTAAGGCAATCAAAAATATTTTGCTTTCTGTTATGCAAAATCACTTTTGAGGAGACGACCAGTAAACTGGCTTCAAAGGTACCAAAATGATTTAGGAGCCTGCCTGATTTATGAGGAAAGATTAAAAAAACTGAGCATGTTTAGTTTTGAGAAAAGGAGACAGAGGGGACTGGCGGTGAGACCTGATAATTGTTTTCAAATATGTTAAGGGCTGTTATAAAGAGGACTATGATCAGTTGTTCTCCATGTCTACTGAGATTAAGCTCATTACTTCTTGTCCTAATCTGCAGCAACTGGGGTTTATAAACTGTGAAGGTAGTTCAATTCTGGGATAGGCTTCCAAGAGAGGTTGTGGAATCACCATCTTGGAGGTTTTAAAGAATGAATTGAAAAAAGCACCGTTCATGGCTCTAGGTTTACGTGGTCCTCCCTCAGTGCAGAGGTTGAACTTGATAACTTCCTGAGGTCACTTCCAGCTCTACATTTCTGTGATTCCATCTCACAAAAAAAAATGGGAATTAGGGTTCCAAGTGGCTGAATCTCATAAATATGGGACTTTGGCTCCTAAATCACTCAGGTGCTTTTGCAGTGAGGTTAGCCGAAGTGTGATTTAAGGATGAAATGCATTCTACAGTCTAAAATGTGTGGTTTGTAGTTGCTGTAAGGATAGTAATACATAAGGAAACTAATATGAGTGAGTGCGCCAAATGAGCAGTGATGTTAATAAAGGAGTGTCTCTATTGAACATAACCAGTGGGAGTGAGATGTTTCCAGTATCCAGAGCAGACTCAGACTTAACTTGGAGTGCAGTGGATCTTCTCTCCAACCAAGTTGACTCCTGCTTGCTAACTCAGCAAAACAGTTGCCCTCTTCTAGTAAATTTAAGGTGTGAACAAAGCTGCCAAACCACAGACATTTTACAATAAATTTGTATTCCTTCTATTAAAAAAGTAACATGAACATGCCAGTATTATGTGTACATTTAGTTTGATTTTAACACAGCACAAATTATATGTAAATTAGTTTAATCCTTGAGTTGGAGGGCAAGATGTCCATCGGGCATTTGGTGTCACGCCTTGATCTGTATGCTAATTTCTGGATAGTTAGTTTCATTATTCTGTGAGATCGGAAAAGATTATTTTTGTCCCTCCAATATTACTATCACCTGGTAGTGCCCCTTAACAAGTCTCCCTAACCCTGTAAAGGTATAAGAGATGAGGAATGCAATTTTAAATCTGAAACCTTGTGAGGAAAACTTTCAAAGCATAAAAGAATCAGCAAATAAATGATTCCGAAGTCCACTGGCAACGTATCCAAGTCAATATGCAACAAACTCAGTAGAATGATGAAAAAGATAGTTATTAAGCTTAAATGCAAATAACAGAAGTAGGAAGTTTCCAATTATCCAATGGCACATTTAGGGAAGCCACCTAAAACAAATGTAAGGCTTGTTCACTATGTTTTGTGTATAAAACTGATATATAGCTGCCTTTAAAAAAAATGTATCAGGCTTTGCACTGAATATCAGGCAAAAGTTATTTTTTTCCCTTCTATGTAGTGCAAATTTTATCAGATATCAATCTCAGGAGTTTCACATTATGGGAAATAATTGTATATATCAGTGCATATAACATTTTTTAACATGTTAATTAATGTATAATGCTCGTTAAAGTCAGTTCTATTTAATTATAATGGCAGTCACACTCCAGGCAATATTACAGTTTGTCCCAGTGATTAATGTGTCTATGTTCATTATTTTAAAAAGCTTGTTTTCTTAATTTTGCTTGCCCGGGAATATTTCCTACTGAAGAACAGATGTAAACATCAGTGTACTAAAGGTGAAAGTGTGATCTCCTGCATCTATCTGATGTTTTCCAAAGTGGAAAATTCTGCAGGTCTAGAGTCTAGAACAAATAATGATGTTACTTATCAAAAAAGCGAAATAACTGAGAGAATGACAAGGAAACTTTAAATGGCAAAATAATCTGACATCCAGCCTGAAAATAATGCAAATATGTGAAATCAAAAGCCAAGGGAAGTAATTCGTCAATGCTGAACTCAAGGACCCCATTCATGAACTGTCTCCCTCAGGGCCCAATGCAGTGAAATGCTGAGCATCCTAGACTACCACTGAATTCACTGTAAGCTGATGGTGTTCAAAGAGATGCACGATCTGGCCCTTTGTAAATGATGTCTTTCTGTAGCAAGGCAAGACTGAAATTATGGGCCAGATTGCTATCCCCTGAGGCATGTGCATAGCACCTCGCTTCTGAATTTATTTACTTAGTCCACACTGAAGCCAATGGGGCTATGTATGGAGTATGAATGGTATTCACCATAAGGAGTTCAGAATCTGGCCCTTTGCCTTTAAAACTGAGGCCTGGGAAATCTGCGTCAGATTCTTTCATCTTCCTTATTGAAGTGTTTTCCTTTATTTCCTTTCATCTTTTCTTATTTACAGTCCCTTCCTACGCAAAAGGAACATTGATCTTTCTTGCTCTTGGCGGTGCAGATCTAAGTATTGTGTTTCTGTATGTGTGATTGTTTCCTATATATTTAAATCATGTTTTACTATAAGGGATTTTGGTTATGATCTGCCCAAAAGCAATGCCTTTAGCTTAGAAGTTCTGCATTCACTCAGTGCAGAGTATGACCAAGAGATGGAGAGGATTTTGTAGGATGCAGTTGTTGAAGACTTGCACCTTTTCCCATTTCTACACACCGCCATAGTAATAATTACCATAAATCTTTCTGGATGTTGGGTTTCAAATGAAATTTCATAGGGCTTATTAAAATACTGCTATATGTTAAGTATCCCATGTTCAGGATGATTGTAAAACTATTTTGCTTGTTAGTAAGGAGTTTGAAACATACTCTGCACTGGATCTCAGCAGACAACTGTGTCTCAAACAAATTTGTGGGAAGAAGACAAGCAAACTGAAAAAAAGCAGCTTTTATAGTTAGTAGCAATTTCCCCTTTTTTCTTCCATTGAGTCTGTCTGAAAGTAGGTGTTTTAACATACTGCCATTTCTCGTTAACATGTGTGTGTTTATTTAGCATGACGGTGTTGTTTTTTTCATCTCCCACTCTGACACAGCATGTTTCACCTATATTTGGTTTCTACCATATGAGACCTTTAAAATGGCTCAGTGAAGAAATGGATTCTTGTCACTTAAATATTCACTCTCCAGATCTGTGGAAACTTGATCGTTTTAACAGTGTTTTCAGTTCTTTTCCCTCGATGTTTGAATATAAAACTAGAGAGTGATATGTCAAGAATTTCAAGGTACTGTACTGTACCTGTAATAATCTGTATTAAGCATGTTTTAATTTATACATTTTACTACATACTTGTATTTACAAATTGAACCATTATTATGCTTCTCCTTTGTTTGCATGATATGATTTTATTTTATATTTTTTTTCCACTCACCAGATGTTTCCAACACTTTGCTTCCCACCACTGTCATCCCCTCACTTACCACTGCAACAGTCACAACCACTGTAGCCTTAACAACCAGCACAGCCACATCGGCAACAGCCATCAGCACCAGAGGTACAGTATTCTTCTTTGTTATGGCCTGAAAAACCCATTATAAATAGGAAATTATAGGGAATTTTAAAGGGGATAGAAAATGCTCAGAAGGGAATTTAAACATTTTGCCTAAATGTGTGTTTATATAAAGTAATAAATCTACATGACAATAGTTAAGAAGCTTTAAAAAGGTTTAATAAAACATTCTTGCCACTGCAGCAATGAGTGTGTAAACTTTTACAGGGTGACTTAACTATTTATTTACATTTGCACTTCAATTTTTAAGGTTAGCAAATCTAACTCTTATGTAAAATGCAAATATGATATTTTAAAATAAGCACTACTTTTTAAACTGGTTAGTAGAAGTAGTATTCATAGTGTTAGTACTTTTATTAATTACTAGTAATTAATTATTTTGCTTCCTGATGCTAATGTGGAATACAAGATAAGTGTCTTGGATTTTGAATTTCTATAGACTTAATCGTGCTTGTAATACAATGGAGATCTTTCTCTCTCATGCTTGTTAGTCTTAAGTTTTAAGAAGCTTTTAATTTAAGGAATGCCTTTATCTTACCTGAGCTACAATATATCAAATGGATTTTCTTTTTCCCTAGATCTGTAGTTTCTGGTAGTGTTCTGCCCTGCCTTTGGATAGAATCTAGATTCAGTTCCTAGGCTCACTCTCTTATTCACAGGCTCTGCACATACTGAGACTGTTGCAAAGGGTGCTTGGCGTTGGAGGACTGTATGCCTTGCTTCATGAACTAACATCTCCCCTCTCTGATTAAGGAACAATTTTCATGTAGTCTTAAAAAAAAGGTAGTCCAACCTCTGAGTTAGCCTTGAAGCAAAAAGTGGGATAGAGATCTTCCATCATCCACTGAAGGCACCAAGGAACTAAAGAGAGAGAGAGAGAGAGAGAGAGAAATACTGTCAAGACATATTTCTATAATGAGGTGTAAATCTCTTGGGAAAGCTAGGGCTACTTATGTTCTGAAAACCTTTCAACCTAGAAGCATTTTCATGATTAAAAACATTAAAACTGTTTTTAAGTTTATGACCTAGCAGCTGAAGCACTGGACTTGGGGCTCAGGAGACCTGGATTTTATTCCTGGCTCTGCCATTGGCCTGCTGGGTGACCTTGGGCAAGTCACTTTCCCCTCCATTTGCTCCTTTTCTCCATATGTAAAATGGGGATAATGACACTTATTGTAAAGCTTCTAGAGACCTATGGATGAAAAAGTGCTATGTAAGAGCACGGTATTATTATTTGGAATGGTAGCGTTTTTCCTGAACATGTCTAAAACCAGTGTAAAAAGATTAGGCAATCCTGGCAATGCTATCCACAGTTGTTAATATTTTAGTACTGTGACCTCTGCATGGAATTAAACTCACCTACAATCTCAAAATACATGCTTTTATTTTATTAATCCTCATACAATGTCTACAGTGTGAAAATATGTGACCTTCTTAATGATAAGAGAAAGGGGAAAACATTACAGAAATATCTACCAACTGTAAGGAATGAAGGGAGATGTCGTAAACAGCAGCTGGGCACCAAATGGCCACTTTAGGGCTATTGTGGCTTGTCTTTCTTAAATTAATAGGCTGGCTATTAGAAAAGGGGGAAGTTTCCTAGAAAAGGATGATTCTACCCTGTGGAGTTTCTTTAGGACTATGCATTTATACAGGAAAGTTTTTTTGAACGGTGCGGGGGAGGGAACTGGCTGAAATCCCACATAGTTGAGGGACAGAGTCAAACATTTCTAGGTTTTTCAGGCTGGAGTCTGGTGTTCTGAAATAGCCCTTTTGTTGTTGTTGTTGCTGCTGTATGTTGCTATAATATCTGAGATAAACTCAGCTACTGATCCTGTTCAAGAGATTTCCAGTAGTGCTTGTTTCAGGCCATGAAGGAAATACCACAGGAACAAACCGTTCTGAGGCATTACTGTTTATTATCCCAAAAGGAATTAGGACATAAAGGAGCTCATAAAATTGAGAAGTTATTCAAATAGTTTCAAACCTTCAACATTGTTAGTTTTGGCTCCTGCTTGAGTGTGGGGTGAAGATTCTTGTGGTTCTTATTTTATCTCAACTTGTTCATCCATCTCTTAATCTAAATTAGTGAAAGTTTGCTCCATATTTTATGTCTGTAGATAAAGTGTTTTTTGAATTGATTTCTAATGGTGACTTCACAGCTAGACAATCACATTTGTGTTTTGTTTGGTGTATTTCTGATATTTTACCAGCATTATAACTCTGTATTTATGCTTCAAGATGTGTGTGTGATCCCTCAATTTATTCTGTTATTACTTACAGTAAGTAATACCCTTCAGGAGGTGTTTTAAAATGTCACCCCTTAGGTCATATCATTCCTAGGAGATAGCTTTTGAAGAGTTATAACATGGGTGTAGTTTGGAGAGGCCTGGGAGGCATTGCCCCCCCACAAACTGGAAGCCTCGGGCAGGCGCAAAATTCCTTCCCTCCCACCCCCCTGGTGCAAACCTCATTGGCTCGACAGGTGCTCTCGTCCCAAATCTAGAAGTAAAACTATGCCTATGGTTATAACATAGGACATGTAGATCCTGTGCTTAGGAGTGTGCCTGAAACATTAAATCATTTTATGTTACAGTAATTCCATATCTCGTTGTGCCTATGATATATTCTACTTATTCCACAAATGAGATAAAACAACAGTTAATTCTAAACTTTTAGGAGCCAGGTATTGTCTTTGTTTGCCTAAAGATTAGCAAGCAGTATGGAGCAGTTCCTGTGTCTCCTTCAATAACTAACATTATATTTTACAAAAGGCCTCTGTAGTCAAACTTATTACTCACTCACGTTATCACCCACTTTCATACTTGTAGTTATGCTGAATCCTGTAAATATTAAGTGATATCCCTTTGCTTGTGTATTACACTTCAGCTTGGAAAATCTGAGTTCAATTTGATGCTGGGAAAGAAGGGACTCCTTTATAAATTTGTCTGGCAGGTCTTAAGCCTATAGTTGAGGAAAGCATAACAAAATGAGACCAAAATGTGCAGAAGAAAGAAATCTAGAGAACGGAAGAAAGGACAAGTACATTGTGTATGAAGAGTTTCCTTTTTACCAGGTTTTATGTCTCTTTGCTCTGCCAAGGCAGCAAAAAGGGATTTTAAACTTGCCCCAAGTGGACAGCAGAGGAATCCCCTGAACTAGCAAAGGTAGCTCTGTGCCACACTCATGGCCCTCCAAAATTGAAGCCCTCCCAGCTATTATTTCAACAGTCTTTCTTCCCTGCACTGTTCTTTCTGTAGTTAAATCCCTTTCCCAGTTGTGTCTACCAGAAGAAAGACACAACTTGTAAGCCTTAATAACCATGGCTTAAACTATTAAAGAACAACAACAAATAATACAGATATGAATATAATAAAGTGTGAATGGTCAGATAGCAAAGGAAAACAAATTCATTATTTAATATATTCAATTCTATTGCTCATATGTGGGTGATTCAGTTTCGATTGACTCACTTGTGAAATGGGATTGTGCCAAAATGTTCAAAGCTTTATATAGCAATGCCTCAAAACATCTCTAAAAGTCATTGCCCATAATGCAGGATACAGTGCTGCTTCCAGGCAGCTTCACTGGGAACTTCAAGAGTTTGTGTAATATTCAGGATGCTTAAAAAGTCAAATTTTAAAAATTTCACTGCACATTCCTGCCCACTTCAGACATACCCTAAATGATTGTCTGCAGATGATTGTCTGCAGATTCTTTCCTACTCTTCATTGCCAAATAAATGATTAATTTCATATTTACATCATACATACGTGGTAAATTATTTTTGTGATCTCCTACCTGTTTATCTATCTGTGAATCTATTAAGGGCAGGAAGGGACTATTATATTATCTAATCTAACCTTCTTTATAACAAAGGGCATATCATTTTACCCAGTTAATCCTGTACTGGAGCCCAATAACTTGTGTTTGACTAAAGAATATTGCCCAGAAAAGAAGCCAAAATCTTGATTTGAAGACTTCCCATGGTAGTTTGTTCCAATGGCTAATAATCCTCACTGTTTTAAAAATGTGTTCCTTTCTTCTAATTTGAATTTGTCTAGCTTTAATTCCCAGCCATTGGTTCTTATGATTTTCTCCACTAGATTAAAGACCTCGGTAGTACCTGGTATTTTCTCCACATATTTGGTGTAAATAAAAGCATCAGAATCTGCCCTAGAATTTTAAATTGTATTTCACTTGGGTGGACTGAATCCACAAGTGTCAGACTCTTATTAAGATCTTGCTATGGTTTTGATTTGCATTGGGGAGGGAGGGAGTTATTTATCCTTATATGTAAATACAGATCAGAGATGCAGGCTTTTTAAAGGAAATACAGCAAGATTCTATTTAACAGTAAAGGAAGATATGCCAGTAGTTTCTGTTGAACTTGATGCTTTGTTGCTGGACCTAATTTAATAGAGATCCAATGGCATATATATATATATGTTCTTTTGGGGAGATTTTTGTGGACCTTAATAGTGCTCTGTAAAAACAGATTAATTTTTCTAAATATACTCTATATTGCAGAAAACATGTTTTCTCAACTGTTCACAAAATGTATAATTTAGTATCACTATCATTAAAAAACATGTGCCAAATAAGTTAACTGTATGCTTACATTATGATGTGAAGTGTTAATATCTGAAACAGGATCTAAAAATGAGGAAAGGAACAGTAGGAGAGAAAAAATGCTTTATAGGTTTCAAATGTATTAGCAACACCTTTAATAAGAAATGTACATATCTGTCTCACTAACCAGAAAACTAGAGTAATCAGCTGTGCCTTTGAAGTTGAAAAGATTACTGAGTCTGCCCTTGCCTTCTCTGATACCTGAAACACAGTTAATAACTTCCAGCATGAACTTCATGAAACATTGAATTGATACTAATTGTATTAATGTTTTGAAATAAAGATGACCTTGGGAAAATCTGAAGCTTACAGTATCCCCAGTAATAATAAAATAATACCAAATCTGCAAAGCATGACCTTGGAGATGGGTCTAAGATGACCTATTAATGTTCACATTCATATAACATTAAAGTAATATACCTCGGCTATCTTAATTTGAAAATATAGCTGTATATATAGACCTAACTGTATTTGATGATTTACCTTACTTTTAAATTATCACTAGATACACTTCTATACTGATTCTAATTTGACTTACTCCAGAAAATAAAACATCACTGTGCTATTCAAATAGATTAACACAAAAAATGCCTGGGCTTCTAAAACAGTGGATTAAAAATGTATCTTCTTCTTAAAAAAGAAACAGTTAAAAAAACAAGAGAATATTGCAACAGATTTACTAGTTTAAAACAGAAAGACTAAAATCTTTCATGGCTCATGTTATGCTGCAATATGTCTATCATATCAGGGTGGAGGGGAAACAGAGCCAACAATATTAAAGGAAAAAAGGGCAATAAATTTAATCCCAGTGATTCATTGGTACAGGAATCTTAAAACACATCCCTCAACACAGTGTAGGTGAAAGACATAGACGCATCAGGGGAATCTGATTTGAAGTGTACAATATCCTAAATGGTTGTATCTAATCTTGGCCCAGTTATTTTTTTCATCTTAAAAAATTACAAACTCATCTACTCTCAGGAATACAGGGTGGAAAACCTTATTCAATAACACTTGACTCACTGGCTGAGAATAAAAGGCTGAATGGAAAAGTATAAATGGAAGATAGTGAAAAAAATGAAATTCAGAACCGACACAAGAAAGTACTTTTCACTCAAAGAGAAATACAATTTTTCAATAGCCTATTGAGCCAAGTTTGGAATTGAAGGTACTGAGGTCATTAAAGAAGAAGCGAGATACTATTCTGGAGGAACTGTGTTAACCAAGATGACTTGCAATGGGCTGAATGGCCTTTTCCTTTTCCCCAAATTTATGTTCTTTTTGAAAAACTTTGATTACAAGTCATCCTGCTGTGATTTAGATAGAATGAATTCAGAAAGAGTGAATCAAATCCCTTCAATCAAGGATGCTTGGGTTTCTTTCTAGGTCTGAATTCTTGTAAGTCTATAATAGAAAACTACCAGTTGAGAAAAAAAAAGTATCAGAAGTGGCAATTTACCTTAATATGCAATTTCCCTTTCTAGCTGATAAAGGGTAAGAGATGAGAATTCTGGCCAACAAAGGCCAGCATACAAACCACTATGGGAATATGTTATGGACAGTTAGAAGTGACAGATAGACAAGATTTTAAGAAACCATTCTATTTATTTTAAGACAATAAAAACATCTTTTGCTAATAGGACTGATCAGGTGAAGTATTATGTTCTGAACCGTCTGGAAATGAGGCAACTTGTGTTCATGAAATCAAAACTCAGTCAGTCAGTCATCGCTGATTTTTCTGAACCACATGCATAGACACAATGGAGAATCAGCTGTTTGTAACTATAATATATAGTAACTAATGTAGGAAGAGAACACTACGAAAGGGTTAAAAATATAACATCTACAGGCTATACTATTGATGCAGTTTTCAGTACTGAACAAAGACAATTTTTAATGTTTGGGAATGGAGATTGGGGTGTGATTTAAATATTTAAATATTGTCCCTGTTGTTGGAATGCATGTGGTTATCATAGACACATAGACACAACTTTAGATTCTTTAACATTACTGTTGTCCTCCATTTTGACCTTGTAACCTTGTACAACCAGTTCCACACAACTCAGGTAAAGTTCTATGGCGCTGCTGTGTGTCAAAACCTGCACCTAGGACCCTCTTGTAATTTTGAAATAGTTGTTTATGTTTTAAAACAATCTCTAAGTTTCCTAAGGCTGCTGAATTTTGGTGCCCTGTAGCTCCTAGTCATTCTTTGAAGCATCTGTTTCCAATATTTCCGGAGTTTGTAAAGCTAAGAAGAAATCAGTCCTTTATTACCATCAGGTTGGCTCTTCTCCACCAGATGATATTGTGCCAAGTACTTTCTGAGAGCTATTATGGGCTTCCAGTCCCTTTGGGACTCTCTTTTGTATAATAAGTCCCTTGTAGCATAGTGTAGCTATTGGGAATGCTGGCAAGAAGGCCATAGGAAACCAATTTGCTAATTGTCTTTGTGTGACTGTGACACACACATCCTTACTTCCTGGCACATTAAGGCAATGCCCCCTCATTCTGGCCAAATGCTTTCTATGCTACATTCTCTGACTCCATTGTGAAAATCAGGGATTCTAGCCTTGACTTTGGACATGGAATGAACTTTTGCACATTTACTATGAAATAGTAGGACTTTTAGTAAGAGAACAGTTGCATTTGAGTGTAATTCTAGACCATTCACTGAATTTGCAGCAATTTAAACTATATTAGTATCACCTTCCTAACTCACAACAGGAGCTGTATAGTTTCCTTCATTACTATAATAAAACTGATTGGTTGTAAGCACCCTAATTAACTGTGGTTGTACCTTCTGCTGCTGGTGTTCTATTCAGTTCTTCTTCAAGTGGTGTCTCTACTGGTGCTCCACTTCTCATTAGACTCATAGGAACATACGTCTTAGAGAACTTCAGTTACTGCACAAGGTGGGGAACTTCTCCTTGCATGTACAAATTAAGAACCTTTTGAAAGTTCAGAGGAGGGTCTCTGTCTTTCTGTTTGTGTGAAGAGTGCCTTGCACTTGTGGGTGCAAGAAGAATAAATATTGAATAATAGAAACACCCTCTTAATTTGGGCCCTGCTTCACGAAACCACTAACAAGTGAGTTTAACTTTAAGCACATGTTTAAGTGCTGCCGTGAATAGGGATAAGATAAATTTTGCAACTTTGTGCAATATCATTGGAGCTCATGTTATAGTAAGTTTATGAGCTTTATCACTGTATGTATCACTGTGAGCCAGGGATTGAATGCAGCTCCAAGTGGCAAAGTTGCCACCACTCCTCCAGGAACCAAAAACAGTGGTGAAATGTGATTAAGATGAGCTACTCAGCTTGTAAACGCCCCTAGAGACTTGCATATACTGGCTCAAAGTGAGTTTTCAGACACTAACAGACAAAGACAGGTCTTTGGGTATAAAAAGCGGAGCTTGAACTGACAACAAGTCCTCCTTTTGATTCAGCAAATGGACAGGCCCCTCTGTCCAAGGCAGGGTCCTAATTCTTGTTGAAGGGTTGGAAGGACTTTGGATTACCTCTGGTAAACTTTTATCTTGTGTATAGGAATGTCTATTGTTTCTTAGATATTTTCTTTACCCCTAAGAATAAATGTATTTTGCTTTGTGAAGGCTGGTTGGTACCTTTTATATACTGTAGTAGACTCTGGAGAGGGTTAACTACAGTTTAGTCCTAGGGAGATCACAGTGAGGTGCAGAGGGACTGCAAGCCTGAACCCCTGGTCTGCAGAGAGAGATGCAGAGCTCTGCCTGAAAGAGGTAATAGCTAGAAGCCTGAAAGCTTACACTGGTGCCCTGGAGGAAGACTGGGGATGGGTCAAAGGTGCAGTTGACCCTGATATTGTGACAATGGATTCTTCTCTGAATCAGGGCCTTGGTTTTATATAAAATACCATCTTCATTCCATTGACTCTCATATAATTAGAGTCTCTGGTGCCTGCATATAGCTGCAATATGCTAATCTGTCTGTAGCTTCTAACTTGATGATTGCAGTGTGGTAATGCTAATCCTTCTTGTTTCTAGGAACTTCAGTGGGGAACCCTGAAAGAACTTTGAATATTTGAATCAATTAACTGGCATCTAAAGTTCACCATCTTTACCCTTACTGGCCAACTAGATGATTATTAGGCAACAGGTGAAACATACTGGAGAAATGGAGGGAGTGGCCTCCTAGTTTGAAATAGCGAGTCTATGAAATTTCATGTGAAGATATATCCCTGCCTCAAAGAAATTGCGATCTAAGGTTACTAGTGGTGAAGGTTTGGTGGTAAGGGATATAGTCAGATGAGAAATTACAATTCCCAACTGTGGCAGTCTTGGGTTTCCCCACCTGCTACATAATTTCTTCAGTTTGAGATTATCTAAACCTTTTAGGAAAACATGACAATAAGAAGTCTATTTTATGTACTTCTATATTCTTTTTAATTTTGTAGCATGCAAAGATCTCCTATCTGGAAATGCTATAATGTGATCATCTGAGTCATATGCAAAAGATTACTTTATTATTTCTGTCATTTTGCAGTATTTTCAGTATAGACTAGCATTGGTAGAGTCCCCTGGAAGGTCAGCAAAGAGCTAATTTCTAATTTGGAATCTTGGTCAAGAATGATCATTGTCAGTGATGCTTTCTTATATTAGGGAATGTAAAGAGCTGTCTGGTGATGATGATGTTTCTGAAACAGAACATCTAGAGAACTGTTGCTTTTCCTTTACTTTTGAAATTCTTCCTTTCTTTTTCTTTGTTTTGAATTTGATGAAATTAAGTCCACATCATTTGATAGTTAAAAGCCCTGAGAAGCTCACTGGTCCCAGCTCAACTAAAATTTGACCCCTTTTAAATTTGCTTTTGATTGAGTGTTTCCGTTTGCAGTTTCACATAACGCCTGTAGATTAGCAAACATTGCCTCAGTTCATCAATTTGTTATTGAAAGTCTCAGTGCTGCCCTCTGAAATACTTCTATACTACACTACATTGCTAATAATTTTTTTAAAATTGCCTACGTATGTGCAGCTGTCACAGCTGTTCTGAGATTGTGAGGCTGCGTGGCAGTATGTGTATGTGGCAAGTGTGAGGCTGATCCCTACCAGATTCACAAAGGCAGACTAGTACTGTATTCTATCCATTCTTTCAGCAATCAGAAAGAAAATGATGGTTCAGCAATAGAGCTGTGCTGTATTGGAAGCATCACCTACATACATGAGTAGTGCAAAAGCACTTGTTTCTCATGGTAACCTGACCATTAATTTACTCTGTTTGAAGTAACAAGAATTAGAATTTAAACACTTCTTTTTCCAAAGGTAGTGAACCTTTTATTAAAACAATATTTTATAAATCTCTCTGTGTCAGTCACATCATCTCGTGAGAAAATTTCAGCTTTTCAATTACATTAGTTTAACATTAACCTCGGGGACCCCACCCCCTAGCCAACCTCCCCTGTTCCCTGTCCCATGACTGCCTCAACCCCTATTCCTCCACCCCACCCCCCACCCTTCCCGACAGAGCCCCGGGACTCCCTGCCCCTTATCCAAGGCCCTGGTCTGGCCCAGCCCCGACCCCCTTACCATGCTGCTCAGGCCCGCCGGAGCAAGACATGCTGCCCCACTGGAGCTCGCAGCCCTGCCCCCTGACCATGCCGCGCAGAGCGACAGGAGCTCAGGTCCCACCGGAGTCAGCCCTGCCACTACAGTGCTGCCCTGGAGCGGGAGGCCAAAGCGCTAGCGGCACTGAGGCTCTGGGAGGGGGGAGGAAGGCGGGGGAGGGGCTGGAGCAGCCTCCCTGGCTGGGAGCTCAGGGGCTAGTCAGGAAGGGCCCGCGGGCTGTAGTTTGCCCACCCCAGAGCTATCATCTGGTTAAACCATGGGAATATATTGTAAATTATTCCTTAGACCATGAGCATCTTGGAGAAGGGACCAAGTCAGTATTTAGAAAGCACTTAGTACACACTGAGTACTACTGTTAACTAAATAAAAATAATTATTAATAGTGTGACTAATACACTTGCAAGACATTCTGTTGCTTTGTAAAATACTTCATAGACCAAGCAGCTTTGCTTAAAAAAGGCAGAAATTCTACGTGACTAGCTGATCTCATGAGATTTCCATCTTAGTGGTCAAATACATCTCAAGAGATCTTGGCACCATTAAATCCATATGTATTAAATGCCCCCTGAACTAGCTTGTGGATAGACGGAAAGAGGGAGGGGACTTCAAATGCATGCATTCATTTTTACTTGCCTTTAAGACTGCAGAGCTTCTTGTTTACCCAGAATGCATCATGTCAGAATAATACTGATACCAGGGGGGGCTGTTAGCCTCTTCCCTGTGAGGGGCTGAGGTGGGCTACATAGAAAACCAGGAGAGGAGGCTGCGCTACATCTTGTGGTCACGCATGTATTTTTTTAACAGTAGTGGGACATGGGGACAAGGGCGGGGGTGTGAACCACCCAGCTCTGAAGGCAGAATGGAGAGTGGTGGCTGCTGGCTGGCTGCCTAGCTCTGAAGGCAGCACTGCCTCCAGCAGCAGCAGAGAATATTGGCAATGCCATACCATGACACCCTTCCTTCTCCATAACATTTGACCTTTGTGCTCAGAGGGGTGTACTGGGGAGGCGGACTAAGGCAGATTTTGGGGTGATGATAGCCCCCACAAGACGTCCCCTAGGTTTGCCCCTGACTGATACAAATTAACGGTTGTATGTTCTTCTAGTACAAGTGGCACTGTGATGTCCCAGAAATTTAAAAGGAAATAAGTTAAAAATACTTACTTATGTGCAGTGGACTCTCAACTTTCACACCTTCCTCCCTCCCCCTCCCCCTGATTAGCAGGAGGTCTCAGGATATAAATATGCGCTTACCTGAAAATATGCAATCTAGCTTTCCAAACTGAAGGCTCTATTCTTTCAGCACATGGTCATTTATGCATGTAACTTCTCTGCCACTAGCAGGGGTTATGCATGTATGCCTTCTACATATTAAGGAGATAATACATCCCATAAGAGTGCCAGTTTTACTGAGCCACCTGTAAGATACCCTGTAAAACTGGGAAAAATTATCTATTCTGAGGTCGTTCATCTATTATCTGCCACTGTAACAAATATTCCAGTTAAAAGTATTACAGGGCCAGATCCTTGGTCCCACTCTCATAGCACAAAATAGTTTTAAATCTCGTTTAATTGACCACTGAGGATTCCCCCTGCAGAGGGAAAATCCTCTGCTGGCACCGAGTTGCCAAAACAGCCTCCTGTGCCATCTGCCTTCAAGCCTTACTGTATTGCCTGGAGGTGAAGCAAAAAGGATGTGTCTAGGGCATTTCTGGTGGACTGCAGGGAAATTCCTTAGGAGCCAGGGCAACCAACATACCATAAAAACAGTTTTTTGGCTGCTATAACTTTTTGCTTGGGACAAATGTCAGTGAAGATCAAAATCCTGTGGCTGGAAAGGCATCTTTGCCATCCCCCGTGATTTGAATCTTATACTAACAGCTAGGGTGGATGAATTCATTCCACAAAATATATACAGTATTTTGTATGGGTTGGACCATAGGCACTGATTCCATGTGTGCTGCAGGGGTCAAGCACCTTCAGCACCCACAGGGCCAGATAAATCTTTTGTGGGTCCCCGTCCCCCGAAACCACACCCACCATTCCGTCCTGTGACCCTTCTCTCTCTTCAGGCACCCACCACTCACACAAGAGGGGAGGGGCCAGCAAAACCAAAAGTAAGCACCTGTGTACTGGACTGTCGGAACCAAAATGAATATTTTTAAAATCATAATTTCAGTTTTTTAGATCAATAAATGAACTTTTGGAAAAAACTGGCAAGCACATTCCACATTGTTGAGGTAATGATATACAGAATACATAAACGTCTTGGCAAGTTCTAAAAACACATTGATTATTCAATAACTATTAGCTGTATTGGCAAATAACTTAACATTAAGCACATATTTAAGAGTTATCCTGAAAAGGGATGGTGTTAGGTATGTCCTTAAGTATGGTATTGAATCAGGGCCTAACAAATTACAGTTAATTTACACCTATTTATTCAATATGGAAAATATTACATGATCAAAATTGGTCTCATTTTAAGATGGTGAGTGAATACAAATGTGTTACTCTTCAGATCACAATTTAAAGTGTTAAAAATTAGAAATTATATCAAACCTGTTTTTTACATTGTTAGATTTTTCAGGAGGAAATCCCAGAGCAACGAGCCTCTTATTGTTGCAGTTTGGTAACAAATAAACAGAAACATATTAATTTTGAGATCACAAAATTTAAATACAAAAGATGATGAGAAGAAATCAAAATTGTCTTCTACTTCAATCCTAATCCTATTCAACCAGATTATTCAACAACATTTATAAAATTATGTGTTGGTAGGCAAAAGCAAATATACTATGTTCTGTATCACGGAGTTTCAAATTAAAAAACCTAGTTTTAGTAAAAATGATTTCATTGAAATTCTGGTGAAATCAAAATAAGTGACTGATCTTCTGAATCACTCAACATGTCATCAACATACTAATTTAACCCTCTTTTCCCCCTAAATTGATTATTCTGAGTTTTCCCTGCTTTTGTCATAGTCTTAGAAAAGATATTTTTCAGCATCCTTGACTAGGTGAAATGTAACAGGAGGAAGAAGTGAAACAGCAAAGCCTACTGTTGAACCTTCTTCATGCAATATAAGATTTTTTAATTGTAGCCCAAGTAGGTCTAGTTATAACTGGAAATATATATTTATGATAGTAATTAATATTTTATTTGGATCTCTAAACCACTGATTTAAATCTCATAATCTAAAGAAGACTCAGTGATTGAGTTTGAGACAGAGGGTTAGAACCAGGGAGAAATACAGTGGTGATGCTAGAAATGTGTAAGTAATCCAGAAATATTTTTAAAAGTTTATCTAGGAGTTAAATTTATCCACAAATGTAATATTGAAAACTAAAGAGGGAAATATACCTAAATTAGTTTAGTCTACTGGACTGGAAAATGAAGATCCTGAAATTATTTACTATAGGAAAGATTTTTCAAAGGGCCAATGAGTTGCACTCTTTGAATTTGGGCCCAATCCTGTAAACAGTTATGCATTGGTATAACTTTACCCATATTAGCAGCCACACAATGATAAAATTACTTGAAACTTACTTGAAAGATAGCTTGCAATGGAATGGATTTTTCTTCTGTTCTTAAATAATCTTCTATTTCTGTGTTTTTCGCTAGATGGAAGATTTTATTTGTAAGTAAACCAAATAATGGCTTAACAGCCATCAGAGAAAAACGAAAGGTGCACTTGAGAGCAAAGTGTAGTTTCCTAATTGTTGTAAATAACAATGAAAGTGACACATTCTAACAAAATGAAATACAAAATGAGGTTAACTTTGCATTGCTAATTCCCAAAGTTTTAATACTTATAAAGACATAAAAGGCATGTTAGACTCCTGCTCCTCTCCAACCCCCAATATCAGTAGATACACAATATATTGGAGGTTCTCCAGTACGATGTACAGGCATGTTGCGTCTTAGGCGCATTTAACATGTGCAATCTCCACTTTACGTGGTCAACCAAAGGAAAAAAAAAAGGGAAAACTAAAAATATAAAAACTTTCTTTAGGGCGGGTGATTTCGCCCACCATTGAAGTCAATGGGGTTTCGATATATGCGGTTTCCACTTTACGTGGAAACCACGGAACGGAACCCTTGCGTAAGATGCGACATGCCGGCACAGTGAAAGAGGCATTTAATCATTCCACTCATAAAAAGATACTGTACCAAGCTAAAGGCCCACGCATTTGACTCTTGACAGTATAAAGGAAAATCTAGGCTTCTCTGTGGCCTTATACTGTTTGAGTTCAATGGTGTAATTAGCACTGAAGTAATGCAAATGTATTGTGTATTATATAAGGTTATATATGGTTATATCTTTATATATGACTGAGAGAGAATGTATATAAGGTTATATCTTTATATATGACTGAGAGAGAATGTTAACTAGTGGAAATATGGTGTCAATGACACAAGATTACACTAGCAACGATGATGGGTTATAATTTGATAAACAGTAATGAAAGCCTAAAGATCATATATTATACTAACAGTACATTATTTACTGCATCTATGGTGAATTACATTTTCAAAGCATACAAGCATGAACTGATTTATATGAATAGCAAAAGCCTTATGAATCTTAACTTTTTTTAAAATGTATTTTATTTTATTAAGGAAACTTATACAAAGGGAAAAGACAATAATTAAATGATGCTTTTTTGGGAGGTGGACATAATTATGATTTATTCACTAGTCTTTTATCTTTGGAGAGTTGGGTAAAATTCAAGCTTTAATTTCAAGTTCATGAACATCCCTAAGAAGACCATATAACAAAACTAGTGTATCATGCAGTTTCTATTCAATGAAAGACTCAGACAGCAGAGGTGATGAAGTTCAAACCTGAGCTGCATTGACAGAGCTTTTATATATTGTCCTCACTGAAGAGTAAATACTGGAAATCAGCATACAGCTCAAGCAGCCAAGCTGTGCACTGGAGTTCTCCTTCCTTCACAGGCCACAGAACAGCTAAGGCCCTGTGTTATGGGGCGTACTGCAGGCCATGAGGTGGCAGAAATTCCCAGGGTTCCTGAACCTGCTCTGCTAAGGCAGATCCACAGCATAGCCCTCACTCCTTCCCTGGTGAAACACCAAAGAACCATTGACTAGTAGTGTACAGGAAGCTCCCACAGAGCAAGTCTGTATGGCCTGGAGGGATGTTAGAATGCAAGGTTTATTTTCATTGTATAGCCTGAAGTTAACGGACTAGTATTTACTTACATCAGGTTTGAATTTGGCTGTAAGAATTTTGAGGTTTGGAGGAGCATGCCAGTGAAAGTAAATGTTGCCCCTCAAAATTCTGACTGCCAAATTCTGAAAAATAAATACAATATACTTCAAAGTCATGTTCTGTTTCTTTACACACATGGCGCACCGTTACATACATAGGGTGTGCATAACTATAAATGGACAAAAGTAACCTTGAAGTGTTACATTTTCTATGATTTTATCTACAATGTCTAAACAATGAGATTTCTAGTTTTCAAAAAATAACAAAGTTGTAACTGATTTCATGAATATTCAGTAAGCAAAGAATCTTAGATTTGTATAGTGCCTTTACCCTCCAAAGTCCCAAACCATTCTGCAAATGTAAAGTCCAGTTACATTAAGAAAAATGAGCCTGTAAAAATGATAACACCTTGCTCAGTAGAGCTGCCCATTCTCTCTGGGTATTCAGACCTATCGTCTTGCTTCAGTGACAAAAATGAGTTCCTAAAATTTTTCACTCTTCTTAGTCTCCAAGAACTAATTGCTTTGGGAAATTGAGTTGTATGCTGTTCTGGTTCACACAGATTTGTCATTTACTTTACCATCCCATTATAACTGCTGATGATACATGAGCTAGAAAAAAAACCCAGTTTGACCTTTCATATTCCAGGTTGTTCACACCCATAGCAACAAGAAAAAAGAAAAAAACCTCTTTACCTGTAACCTGGGCAGATTTGATGTAGAATAGATAATAAATATTACATCCCGCTATGACACTTTCACAAAACCATATTCAGCGTAAAATGACACTTTAATAGTATATGGCTGAAATTCAGCTACCTCTAGGTAAAATACAGCTCACAGTAACATTATGCAATCAGAGATGAGCAATGATGGCTTTCTTCTGAGCTATATAGCATTAGTTTCAGGCACATGTGTCAGTAGAGCTGGTTGGGAATTTTCTGACAAAATTTCACTCATAAGTGAAAATTTTCGTGGGAGCTTACCAATTTCAGTGAAACTTTTGTCAGGAAAGCTTTCTCGGCTCCAGGACAGAATTGAGGGAGAAAGACCCTGTCCCAGAATAGGCAAGGCCCCCACCTGGGATGTGGAAAACCCTGGTTCATTTCCCTGGGCTAAATCAAGCACAGCTGGGAGTTGATTCAGCTTGATTCTGACCAGGGAGTTGAACCTGGTCTCATACATCCAGGTGAGTGCCCTAACCACCGGCTCATTTCTTTTTGGGGAGCGGGGGTTGGGTGGGTCGGGGGAGGTTGCTCACTCTCACTCTGAATGTTCAGGAAAAAGAGAACTTTAAAAGATCTCAGGTTTATTCTAATACAGAAAGGGGAAAATTTTGAAATCTCTAAAGTTTTCATGAGATAGGAAAACTATTTTCCACCCATCTCTGTGTGTGAATCTGAATGATAGTTTGGATTTAATGCTGCCAAGATCTCTTCAGACGTATTTGACCATTAAGATGGAAATCTCATGAGATCAGCTAGTCATGTAGAATTTCTGCCTTCATGAATGGCAAAAACCTCACTTTTACTGCCAAAGTGGAAAACAGGCCCCTTCTAATTATTTGTCCAACTTGGAGTAATGATTTTAGAAGTAGATTCATACCCTGGGATGCTAACTTCCTTCCCCCAAAATTTCAAAGGAATTGGATTGTTTGGCCCATGTCTACATTCAACAGTTTACAACAGAGAGTGGAGAACCGTTTGAAACTTCACAGGGAATACATCAGGCAGAATTCTTTGTCTTTTCATACTATTGGCCAGATCCCGAGTTTGTGTAAATCACTGAAGTCAATGGAATTATGCCAGTTTACACCAGCTGAGGATCTGCTCCTACATACATAAAATAATGCCCCTTTGTTTAAAATATTGTATGTATTTCATGGGGGGAAATTATTTATTTTGGCATTATCAAACCAACACCAGACCCATCCATTAAAAATGACTTATCTACATCCCTTTCTGTAGGACGCATGATGCCTCCCCTTCATATAATGCCATGCATGCAGTAACATAAAATATTTTGAAATTCTAACTTGATCAAGGAATAGATAACACCTCTTCTGATAAAATGATAATCTAAGAGCATATATCCCTACTCCCATTAGATAATGCAGGGGAGGATCTGCCTCTAATTGTATATTGAGCCAATTGGATTGTAGCTATTGTCACAAGGCACATTTTTGTTTTCAATAGAGAGGTTAAACTTTCTGTCCTTTCAGCAACAGCTCCAGCCTGCTTTAGGCAGAGATTGGAACATTGGCTTGGATCCAACAACTTAAAAGGGGCTAATGCCTGTACAAATCTGCATAATGATAGTCTTAATCATTAGTAGTTTTGATATTTTTCCGTTTCTCATATAATGATTTATAATGAGTTGAAATGAACTGGATGGTTCCCTGGTAGCTTGCATACTGATTAACTGGAGACTTTTGCCAGTTTGTGACCATTTCAAATTCCTCTACATTTCATTTGTTTGTGTTTTTGTTTAGCAGTGAGACATCATGTTGTATGAAATCACACAACATAACATGAATTTTAATTCCTTTTCTCTTTTCCTTTTGCACCAATGATTCAAGCAACCAAATATACAGTAGGCTGTCCCTCTCAAACATCAGTGCCACTCAACTATGCCAAGAGGGTTTTCATCTCCCTGAAGTAGGGATTCAGAATATTAAGCAGTTCAGAGTGGGATTTATAGGGATTTTGCCTACCCACTTTCCCCATCATTTTCTCACTTCTTTTTCCTGAGTTTTGTTTTAGTAGATAGAAAATGAACTGTTTTGTTTTAAGTAAAGCACATGTTGTTTAGGCTCTTCAGATTTTTGCTAGCTAATCTATAAATAACTTATTAAGAACTGGATATTATACCTTCCAGAGCTATAAATATAGCTGTGTCCCAGGGGCTAGGGCACTGAACTGGAATTCAAAAGACGTGAAATTCTGGCCCTACTGATGTCAACTGCAGTTTTCCCATTGATTTGAATGGGGTCAGGATGTCATCACAGCTTTTGCTCCCAGCTCTGTCACTGGACAGACAGCTGAGCTTGGACAAGTCATTTCACCTCTTGGGCCTCCATTTCTCTTTCTAGAAAACTGAGGGACTGCTTTAAAATTTACAAGTGAAAAGAGCATGGTAGAATTATTACATTTTTTTTTATTTTTTAGAGATGGACTGAAGATATAAAGTTGATATCAATATTGGGGGTGTTCAGATCCTATGCTTTAGTTTGGATCTGCCTCTTGATACAACACTCTGTAACATGATATAAAGTAAAGTATTGTGCTCTATTGTGGAAGAAAGTGGTAATTTGAGTGGTAATTTGGAGTCCTGCTGTCACTTTCTATGGGACAGCCTGTCCCTGGCCTTTCTTTGAGTCTAGGGAAAGGAGCAAGTAGCCTCCACTGGCAAGGGTCAGGTACAAGAATGATGGCAGTCCCTGCCCTTGTGGGAGTTTGGGAGCTGTTACCTCGGTGTGGCCCTAGAGGGGAGAACTTCTGGAGTTAGTTGGACCTAGATTCGGGAGTGGCCTGCACCGTCCTACAGAAATAGTGCAGCCTCTGTGTGCCTTTTGCCCAACGGGGAAATAGGTTTTGCTTCCTAAGGCACAGTATCTCCTAGAATTCTTATTAGAATAATGTAGCTCCACATCATCCCAAAAGCAAGTATAAACCTGAAAGCACACCGTCCAACTGACAGCAAGTATCCAATGTGAAAATAAGCATGAACTGGAGCAAACAGTGTTTCCAATTAAAGCAGAAGGCATTATGGTGCGCCCAAAAGATTTTGAAGGCAGCACAAAAGAGCATGTCACAAAATCCTTTGTGTGGAGGCTTATCATGGGGTAATATTCCTCCAGGTTACTTTGTTGCTCTTTAAACAGAAGCTGTCAGACATAATACAAGCAGGGATTTGAACTTGAGATTCTTATAAAATGTTTCTAAATAAGTTTGAGCAAGGACTGTCCCTGGTCCACACTTGTATCCAAACATTGTATCCAGGGCTTGGTGAGAACAGGAAGATTCTAGAAATTGGAGGAAAGGTCAGCTTCTAATGTGGTCCTTGATGCGAGACTCGGTGAGTTCTATCTACCAGGAGTCATACTGGAAGCTGTTATATGGGTGGCTTGGTCAAGGCTTGTAGGTGTGGCCAGTCAAAAGAATTCATGTCTTGAGTGTCAGGGAGTTGGGGGCAGTGAGAAATGGGGGGGATACACAGCTAGGTGGAGCATCCTTGGGGAGAATGTGAAGATTCCAACAAGCGCAAAGGACTGATAATTGTCTTAAACAGGAGTAATTGGGAGCGTTTGGCCATCAGTTGTCAAAACCCATATTATGTGGAGCCTTCCTATACCTAACATTTGGGTTCTGAAACAGAATTCTGAGTATCACAATATGCAGGGTATGCACTGGTGGGGAATTTTAGCTCTGGCACCTTTGTCCTTTCTCAACAATTTAGGAAAGATGTGGAAAATTTGGAGAAAGTCCAGAGAAGAGCAACAAAAATGATTAAAGGTCTAGAAAACATTACCTATGAGGAAAGATTGAAAAAAATGTGTTTGTTTAGTCTGGAGAAGAGAGTACTGAGAGAGGACATGATAAGAGTTTTCAAGTACATAAAGGTGGCTAGAAGGAGGCGGGAGAAAAACTGTTCTCTTTAACATCTCAGGATAGGATAAGAAGCAATGAGATTAAATTGCAGGAAGGGCAGTTTCGGTTGGATATTAGGAAAAACTTCCTAACTGTCAGGGTGGTTAAGCACTAGAATAAACTGTTCAGGGAGGTAGTGGAATCTCCATCATTGGAGATTTTTAAAAGAAGGTTAGACAAACACCTGTCAGGGATAGTCTAGATAATATTTAGTCCTGCCATAAATGCCAAAGACTGGACTAGATGACTCTCAAGGTCCCTTCAAGGCCTACGTTTCTATGATTCTATGATCCTGCTGAAAGCATCTCTGATAGCGTTTTTTTAACTGCCTGTCAGGGGAAAAAGCAGCATTCAGGGGAAAAATAAATCCCCAATCAGATTAAACTTCCAACATGCAGTCTCATTGATTTACCTGAAGATGGAAAGAAACACAAACTTTCCTAATAAAAATAAGCATAGTTCATTTTAACTGATTAGTTATTTAAGAAATATCTGCAAATATTCCTCTTCTCCTCTCATCTCTACATAGAAAGAATAAACATAGGCAGCGCCTTTTCTCGATTTATTTGGTTTGTTCCACAGACATCTATGCACAATGAATCTCTCTGCTGCATTTAGAGGGTTCTCTCATGCAGTGAATGCCACAAATCAGAGAGCATGGAAGTGATTCCATGGTTTAATGTTTATGCACAAAAATGTACAAAAAGAAAAATGGTAAGAATGAGGGTTGCTTTTATTGCTTTTTTCCCTCTTTTCTCTCTCTCTAATCTGTGCAATTCTTTAAAAATGTTTTAGATCATTTCATTTATTTCTATGTTCCAAAGTTGTTAATGAGATAAGGATGTAATGGGCTATATGGCTTTGCTTTTACTAGTCCTGCCACCCCCAGAACATCTATTTCATTATAATTGATTTTCAAATTTATTTAAAATGTTTCACTAGGCATAACCTATTGAAATGAGTCATCTTGTTTTCCGAAGTGTCCTGGGGATAACGGGTTCCTGTATAATTTAGGTATAAAAACTGCTATTAGAATATTAGCACTAAAATAACTATCCATAAACATATTGAAAATGGAGTTTGATTTTTTGATTTAAAAGAACAGTTCTACTGATAATCAAATACACTCAGAGCTCATTATATTAACTCTGCAATAATTATCAACCCTTTTATGTCTTAGGTCTTTCTTGGAGTTCTTTGCAAGGATATTTTGTTTTTGAAGCACAGCGTGCCTATTTCACGCTGATGCTGCTCCTGTAAAGGAATTTGAGATTTCAGTGTCGTTGTTGGCTGTGAAAAGCAACTACAGCCACTGTTTTTAATATTTTCACAAAGACTTTAGAAAGAGCATGCTAAACATCTCAAATGATTTTACAGAAGTGCTTCACAATAATGGGCATAATATGTAATTAAGTATTTCTTCTTTAAGCAACACTAAGAAAAATGGCTCTCTGTATATGCCATGGCTCCTTTGTATGCCGCTGAAACTTTAAAGGGCCAGATTATGATATTCTTACTTACACTGAGTAGTAATTTACTACTCAAATAATCCCATTGAACTATTTGAGAAGTATGATATTAACTCTGTACGGATACAGATGTTAGAATGTGGACCAAAATGATTGTTAAGAATATATGTCAAAAAGGAGGGTAGGTGAGTAGAATAGGGTTTGTTTCTTAATGTTTTGTTTTTACATATTTTACCCACAGGCAGTTTAAATGGGGACTTTAATAACAGCTCATTATGAAACTTGTCTGATCACTAAAAGGTCATTAATCCATTAAAATTAATGTAAAAAAAAGTTACAAATGGAAATCATTCTGCCTAAAGATTCCTATACTTGGGCTTTGCGGTTCCATAGGCACTGGGAATGAAGGCTGGGCTAGAGAACACTGCCTTTAGCATACAGCTCCACACTGCACTAGCATGGATGAGTTCCACTGAAGATTTGTGGCCTTGATTCAGGAAAGCCTTCTCAGTATGTACATGCTAACTTTAAGCACACTAAAGTTAAGAAGGAACATGTATTTGGTTAAAGTTAAGCACTTGCTTAAGTTCTTTCCAAAATGGACCTATATGTGGAAATGCTGTGTCCATCTTAAGTCATGTCAGGTGGACTCCACACTGACTAAGTGTAAGGTTAGAGATGGTATCAGTACCCATGAGGAAAGAATCTCTATCTTCCCAAAATACATAGACTCTTAATAGTATCTTTTTTAAAGCGACTTTATATATTTGAAATAGGCACATGGCCTGAGGGAAAAGAGGAGTACAGCCCACATACCGAAACATAACAAACATGCACACATTTTGAATAGTTCTCCCACATGGGGTCAAACGTAATTAATAATTCACGTGCTCAAGGGAGCAGTTATCCAGGTCTTGACTGATGCAGCTCTTCATGGATGTAACGGAGCTGGCCAAAATGTTTCCTTTGCGTGGTTGTTTTCTGCCGCATAGTTCAAAAAGGGTGTGGGCAGATTAGCCGTTTTTTTCCTGTTTCTGTAATATGAAAGGACAAATCCTTCTCTGCTGAATAAGGTGTGCAGTATTTATCTGACTATTTAGGCAGGTAAATAAGGTTTGAAAAGCACAGGTTGTTTCAGAGGACAGCCTTTAAACATCTAATAGGCAATGTAATATATGTTTAAAGTGTGTTTTGTAACAATATATTGCAGATTTTTTCTTAACAATTGGAAAATAAATCATACAAGGTAGTGGCTTAAAAATACTTCTTAATGGATTTCTGGTGCACTGCTCCCTTTCATATTCCCATAAAAATGTTAACTATTTAAACAATTAGTCAATAAACTATACATCAATGAAATAAAAGCATACAAAGGAATTGAATAACAAACTGAATAATATTGAACATAGGTTCATAAGAACAAATGTTCATAAGAACAAATGTTCCCTATCAAATACATGCAAATGTGTCTAAAAAAAATTTCTGATCAATTGCCGTATCTAAATTATACACCTACAAACTCTAGGCAGAGCATAAATACGTGAGTGTTTTTTTTTATTATTTATTGGTTTGGTTTTTTGAGTCCTCATAGTTTCACTGAACATTAACTCAGGAATCAAATTGATTTGCACAAAAATTATTAAACATTCTAGCAATGCTGTCTTATTTATATATGATGTGTTATACTCTCAGTTCTACATATGTCTAAAGTTGGAAATGCCAACAAAGCTTTATATTCAAATTTACCAAACTGAAAATAGTTCAATGTGCCTTGCTAAGAGTATTGTTATTAGGCCAACAAAATAAAATGATGGCTATAAAATAACCATTTCAGTCTCATATAAGGCCAGATAACACCCTGGTCAGCATGCAGAAAGGGCCTTCTTCCTATGCATAAAAGATGTGAAGCCACTATAGACTCCTGGGATAACACTTCATAGGCCTCAGGAGCCATGTGTCAGGGATGGCTACGGCCATCTAAGTAGTTATATCACACTCATCGCTGCCACTGGTGTACTTTGGTCCCTTCTTTCTCTGCCTATAGCACATAATAGTCTAGTCTCCTGCTTACTGTAATAATTGTGGTTGTTGGGCATGGTTAAGGCATGACTGGATGATTTTAGTGGATTGTGATGTACAGGAAATCACAGTAGATCATCTGGTGATGTCTTGTTGATTAAACTCTGAGTCTTGTTCCAGACATGAGACAGCGATCTGATTTAATATCAACCCAGTTTTGAGCTGTGAAAATCTTGAAACCCCACAGCAATCATATTTTCAACACACAAATCCACCTGGGCGGGGAAGGGATGGTCAGATGATTTCCACCATCCTACTTATTCACAGAAATCCATAAACAAGAGAGAAATCCTACTCACAGCTTTCTCACACAGCAGAACGTAGCCCTTAGTGCTAGACAAGTCATACATCTGCATCTCAGTTCAGTTACCACTTGAGTTACATGGGCAAATAAACTTTCAAATACTAAATTCAAAAGATCAAATACCACATATTCAGGAATTTGCGTTGAAAATATTAACCTCATCAGTCATTTTTTATTTTGTTTATTCCATAAAACTTAGCAACATGTGTGGCACAATAATAAGGATCTGGAGTGTGTGCAATGAGATTGACTGATTATTTATTGAAGGGGAAACAGAAGAACCAAAAACTGGATCTTTATTTCTGAGCCCCAATAAAAATAGGACCAAATATACAAGCCCTGAAATAGTGTCTCCAGGTAACAGAAGTGAATGGACTAAATTAAGCCCAGATCTTAACTCAGTTCTTTTCAACAATGTTTCATTTTTGAGGCATATCACTCATTTTACTCCCCAAATTAACTAAGTCCCATGCTTTATATGTTTAAAATTCTTCTTCTTCTTCTTAGAAATATTATTATTATTATTAGAAATTAAAAAATCCCAGAACTGAGGTTGCAGAAACATGAAAGGAATTAATCTCACAGCATGTAGCTTCCCTTCATGAATATTTTTCTTAGTCACTTAATTTTTGGTCTTTCTTACACATTGTGTCCCACATTTGAGACTTTGGCAACTTCAGTTCATGATTCTGGATGAAACAGCACCAAATTCATCTCCAGTGTAACTCCACTGAAGTTATACCAGGGCTGAATTTGGAGCACTCTTATTTTTCATGTATAATTTGTTTTACATAAGTTCATTATCTTACACACTATGGTTCATATTTTCAGAATTATGGTTCAGATTTTTGGTTGGTGTAAATTGGTGATTTCATTGGTAACATACAAATTTGTGCCAGTTGAAAATTTACCCCATGTGTGCAACTGCAGTACTGCATATGCAAATGACCTTTTAGATGTCTAACAGACTGTTTGCATACACAATTACTGAAAGTTGCATACAAAATTACCACAGCTGCCTAGGTAATTATATACATGTGCAATTTTGAAAATGTGGCCCTTTGTGGATTGTTTATATTAGTTGTGACTCTTTTTCTTTCTACACTGTGTGGAATATAAAAATGGAATTGGTTTGTAGGATTATTCATTGAGTCCTCAGCAACTGGATTCTGGACTACCTGGTTTGTTGAATTTTACATTTCATTAATTTAGTGGTCTGAGAAGGAACTATTTAAATGTTCTTATGAGATTTTAGGAAATTGGTGTAACTAAATTTCAAGAAGTCTTAATTACCATTTTATATGTTTTAACTGTAAAACATAAATTGTTAGCTCTGTACACTTGAGAAAGAGGGCTATTTTTGGAATAAGGGGAGAAAAAAGTGAAGCAAACACAGAGTACTCAATCATTCTTTAAAAGATTAATCCCCTCCTTGTATTGATTTCCTGATTTCATTTTATCAGCAGTTCTAGTAACAAAATAAACCTACTTTTCAACTTTTTTCCAATTAAATATAGCATTTTTTACTTATTTATTTTTATTGAACCTCAAAATTGTGTAAAATTTATATTTGCTTGTTTAAAAACTTTTTAAGTGAAACATTTACATTCTTTAAATAGTTCCTTCCTGAAATATAGTGACTTTTTCTGTGATCAATCTATTTAGACATCTTAGGTACCTGTATAATCCCGCCTCCCCCCATAGTTCTGACAATTTTTAATGAATTTATACTGATATCCCCATTTTACAGATGGGGCACTGAGACACAGAATGGCTATGTATGCTCTGGAACTAGAAGATGTGAAATCTAGGTGTAAATTCTGATAGAGCTAATGTACTGAAACAGAAGTGTAGCCATGGTGGTGCAAGCAGCCAGATAGGTTAACTCCTGGACTGCATACCTACAGTCTTGTACAAGACTGTACCAGGGCCATATAGTTTGTTGTGCCACTATGGAGTCCCTTCTACTTTTAGAACACAAGCTCTATCAAGAGATAGTGTAGTTATGTCTGCTTGAGCTGGAAATTAGATAAATCCTAGTGACTTGATCAAGCTCATGCAAGAAGTTTGTGGCCAATCAGGGAGTTGAACCTTGGTCTTCTGGGCCCAGACTAGTACCCTAAACGCTGGTTCATACTTCCTCTCTATGATATGATCATCCAATCACAGTGACATCATTTTTATGGGAGCATTAGATTGAAAATTCCATAGGTCCAAGGCCTAGGTCTTGATATAAACAAACAAAAGGAATGATAGACAAACAAAACTTAACACGATGAGTGTGACATTTCATGACCTACCTATATTATAAACAAATGCTGGGAAAAAAAAGATTCCCACCCTTTCAGTGGTACACTGCATTCATTTCTTGCCCTGACAAGTTACAAAATATCTTATCGTGTCATTCTGATTACTATCTTTTTCCACCATTTCAATTCCAACATAGATTTCGGCAACTAATATCTTGTAAACAGCTGAAACTAGAATCCCACACTCTGGCTCTGATTCAGTCGAAAAAACATGCTTAAATTGCTTTAACTATATGGCTAATTGTTTTGCTGAACTGGGGGCTATAATATTTGCAAGCTTGAAATATCCGCTTTCTAGTTTTAAATGGTATAACCCTTTAAACATTGACCTCTAACTGAGGTTATACAATTGTTGATTAGAGTGTCATAGATATTTTGGTGAGATGTCGCAAAATTTTGTTGACACTGAAATGTCACAAATCAAACATAATGTCATGTAAAACAATCTGGGTTTCCACAGCTAGTATTTTATTTTAATAACTGTATAGCAATTAAAAATGTACAAGGTACTTTACAGACAAATATGCTGTCCTTAAGAGAGTGCAATATAAAAAGACAACAAATAGATGAAGAAAGGAATGGAATAGAAAGCAAGTTACTGAGCATTGAAATAAAAAAGAAACATGTTAATTCCATTTTTTCTTTGGAACTAGCTTTTTTTGAGTTATTTTGTTAATTCTTCCCTGTAGACAGGACTAAATTATTTTACAGGCCTTTTTGAAAGAATTGTGTTTTAAGGAAGCACTTTAGGGAGGAGAGGATGGGTACATGGTGTTTTAGGTTAAAGAGAGAGGATTCTAGGTATGAGAACTATAGAAGAGAAAGCACAATACAAACAATGAATGGGAGTGGAAATGAAGGTGCAGCAAGCAAAAAAGAGACAAAGGCAGAATATTGTCGGAGCCCGAGCCACCACTACAGGTGCTTACTAGACCTGTAAACTCTCCCTATCTATTTGTCCTGGACCAATGGTTGGAGAGAAACTAATTTTAACAACTGGATCACAAATGTGCAGCCCCTTTAAGGGCAGTAGAGTACAAAAAATTCTATAAGGCCTGACAACAAGAAGTCTTAGGGGGCAAACTTCTGAAACACCCCGACCTGCACTGCAGATCTGAATAATATATTCTTCATTTTCTCTGTGTGTGGAATGAGTGCTGAATATGCACAGAGATCACTTCATGTGCACGAGAAACTCACAGTGCAGATAGAGGGGGAGAATTTGGCTTCTTTAAGACTGATATAGCTGTTTTAAGCTCCACCTTCGTTTCAGAGCTATTCTAGGATAACCCCATATCAGTTATAAATCATAGGAAAGAAAAGCCCTTTTAGTCCCATATAGCCATTCTTTGAACATCCCTTTCATCTTTTTTTCTCTTGATAATAAGTTGGTTAAAAGAAGATCACTGAAATAATGAGGCAGAGATCTCCCTTTGGTCCAGCCCACTATTGCAAGAATTAGGTGAATACTGAATACAAAATGGAGGATAATACGAAATGTCAGCAGTTTTCCCTCTGAACATTTTTTAAAAGAAAGGATAGGACCTGATTGTGAGAAATGCTCAGGCACCTCCACTTCCAGAGGAATGGGCCCCGGTTGTTTGAGGATAGACTATTATTGAAAATATTTAAGTATTTGAACAGACATTCTCTCACTAACTTTTAAAAGTTTTCTTACAGCACAATATGCCTTAATGTTGATGTGTCTGAATTCCCCTTCCCTGTAGACTTGGTACAGCTTTGTCACCAGGAATACAGCTCAGGCTGCTATGAAACTGAGTCTGCCTTTTTCAAATAGTTTGAGCACAACTGTCATTTAGTAAAATAATCAAGACTCCTTTATTTCTTAATGCCTTGCTTAACAACTTTAAGATTAGACCACATCTCAGATTCTCCCAATGGGCAGCACTTAAAAAGTGAGTAATATTTCTGTCTGCCTTAGTCAAGTAATCCCAAATGTAAGTAATTTACAGGATTGCGTTAGGGACTGTTACAAGAGACATATTGTAATATGTCACTGGAAATCAGCTTCCCTTTGCACAGTTGATCAACAGCCAGATGGAAGCTTTTATCACATTTATTTAATCTGAAATATACATAGTAATTACACTGGACCTTTGATTGGAGCCCCTATTGCTGTCTCCAGAGAAGACAGGAAATGAATCTGTCAGTTGAAAACTTGTGTAGATGTGGCCCTCTTGGTAGAATTTGGAGCTATTACAGCTATGAGTATTGACACAGAGATCATCAGTACTTTTGGAAGTGAATGCACTCTGACAGGTTTAAAAATAAATAAATAAATAAAGCCTGGACTATATATAGCTTTTATGATTTTATAACTACACAGAAAGCTTTTAGAAAATCAAAGATCAATTTCATTCCTAGCAACCCATGACCAGTCAACGGTATTAAAAGCAAACACAGCCCTCTTCTAAAAGCTGAATGGTGTTTAACTTAAAGGCAACTGAAAATAACAAAACGTTAAAGTTCCCAGAGTAGAATTTCATCAAGCATATCATTATTAAGTGAGGAAAATATTATTGTTTTCATTAGCACATTATATGGCGTAAAGAATGGGTTATATTAAATTAAACCACAAACACGATGTTAAATGAATTCAAGGTAGTTTTATTGCTTGGACAGAAACGCTATTAATGGATATTGCTGTGTCTCAACAAATTTACATAGGATTTTATGCCCTAATTAAAATGGCTATAAAAAGAACTTAAAATGTTAATTGGGATACTTATCCTCCTAACAACGATATCACTCTTTTTTTCCTGATCCTTTTTTGCATTACAGCAAAATGACCTCCATTAATTCTACTTTTAATATCTCTCATCTCAGTTAGTGAGGTAATGGTTAACCTCCATTGGATTGGTCAACAGCACCACCAACAGTGTTTTGATAGTCTCTTAGATGCACACAGATTGGCAGATGAAAAACACCATTAGCTGCCAAAAGGTGAATGATCATGCTTTTTTCCCCTTACTCATTCTGAATATTATCTTACTTCTCGAGTAAGTCCATTGAAGCAAACAACAGAGAAAATTTCTGCCAAGCGTGAGTTAAGGTTATCATATTCTGGTGCTAAGTGGCTGACTTCATCAAGGGTCTTTTAACACTGTTTTTGACACATAGTTATTTTACTTTTATCAATGAAAAATATATGGAAGTCACACAATTAATTTGCACAGTAGTTTTGTTTAAAACCCTTCATGAACATGTTTAGCCTATTGCCACCACACTTCTGGGGCAAGTAACTGTACCTCCCAGTGTCCCAGTTTCTCCATCTGTAAAATGTTTACTGACCTACTTTGTAAAGCATTTTGAGATTCAATGATGTAAAGCACTATATGAGACCTATGAGGTAACAGTAGCAGCATCATACCTCATGGAACTTGCTTTTCTACTGCCTTTGTGCTCCACTAGCCTTGTCTCTGCACTGTTTAGGTTAAAGCATTTTCCTCTACAGCTCCTGTCACTGGTAACAGCCTATCTGTATATCTTCACTTCCTGGAACTCTCCCACATCATCGCTCAGCTGAAAACATCTGTCTCCTTTCCTAGACTTCTTGAACTTTTCCTACCTCCACTAGTATTTATTATTTCAGCCCTGCAGTTGTACTAATTAACTTTGGGAAGCATTCAGGGATGCAGTGTGTGTGAAAGAGACTATAAAAAGAAGTTTTATTGAAGCATTTACACAGCTTTTCTAGTACACTTATTAAAATATTGGGATTTGCTCAAGGTTACCAGTGCAGCTTTCTGAAATGTTTTAAATGACCTCTTAACAGTTTTACTTTCACAGCAACCTTATTGCTGTTCGCAATACATAAATCAGGTTTTAATTTGTTGCTTCTTGCATGGTGCTGTTCTTTCTACACCTACTTACTTAGTTACACCTACTTACACCTACTTACTTAGTTACTTAGAACTTACTTAGTTACTTACTTAGTTACTTAGAACTACTAGTTACTTAGTTACTTAGTTACTACTTAGTTACTTAGAACTACTAACTTACTTAGTTACTTAGAACTACTTACTTAGTTACTTAGAACTCAGTTCGTCAGGTGCATAGGCATTTAACTGCCATGAACAGTGAAAAGAGTTACCCACACACAAATGTGTCTTAGAGGGGCAGAGTGATTCCCATGACTCCCAGACTGCACCCGAGGCATGACAACCCATCACACTTGTTCAGAATTGGTGCTGTTTGAGGCCACTGTCTTCCTATTGTGAATGCATCAACTGGTCCCATTTATTCATTCTTGTGTAACCAAGAGGGACTTCATTCCAGTTCTGGCTGAATCCTTTGCTTATTACTAAAAACTTCTAGTATACTGGCACAGTACACAATGCAGCATCCACCCTTCAGGGCATGACTGAAAAGACCTGGAAGTAAAAACCCCATTGAGTAGAAACAGAAATATCTTAAAACTCATTTACAACTTCTATACTGCTTTCCCATACACCTGCTATACCGTACCCCTCGAATGCATTCCATAGTGTGTATATACGGGTCAGGGACGCCCACTGACAAGGTAAAAATGGGCACCTCCAGTTACTGCATTTATGCATCGATGTGCAGTTGTCAAAATCACAGGTCTCCTGCTGAATTCCCTGATGTGCTTGTTTTCTAGTGTTCCCTGATTCTGGTTATGAGGGGACCAGGAGACTACTCGCTGTAGACTATTGAATCATGGGATAAAAGGGCATCATCCATAGCTAGTTCTTCATTTTTTGAAGACAGCTTTGGCCATGTGCTGCCCTAGCTAATTTATCTTCATAATGGGTTTTTGATTTCCGTCACGTGTGCACTCTGAAGAAAATTTCCTATATCAAAACCACTACGCATGCTTCCAAAACTTATGGACACACATTCTAAAGGCTAAGAGCTGTTTGGTGGTGTGGAAGACTTTTGTTCCTTGGGAGCATCAGGTGGTCTTGGCACTTCAACACCTGTGGGTGGTGGAGGTATGACTTCTCTCCTTTGTGGTCTCAGATGTATGTATAGTTTATAGTATAAACCAGATGGACTCCAAGTGAATCAAAGCTATTTAACAGGAATCTGGCACGAGTCTGTACTGCTGCCATTCTGTGTCGTTGAGTGAAAAGATAGATACTTACTTATGGGCCCCAAGACTTTAATTTGGCCTGATAGCTGGTTGCCCTGCAGATCCCTCATTGCCCCACCAACATACTTACCTTATCCCTTATCAACTGACCACAAGCATCTTCCCTACTCCAACTGCACCACTTCCCTGCTTCAGCTTCTGCCTATTTACTCATAGGGACCTGCACAGAAGCCACCAATTATGTGCATCTCATCCTCTCCATTAGAGCCAGTACCAAAAAGCATCCTATTGGTTTATGGAGACGAGCAGCCCTCTTTCCCTCACTTGTACCTTCTTTCTAGGAAAGGACCTGCCATTGGACCTGCAGCTACTATGCCAGATCTAGGCACATACCTCTCCAAATGGCCAGAGGATGGCTCCAGACAGCTAAGAACTGTGACACAAACTCCTGAGGCCTGCTCCGAGCCCTCAGTTTTTCTACCCTCTTAGCAATCTCCTGAGATGTGTCTCCTAAAAAGCCAATGATAGTGTTGCTTTCTGGACTGCCCAGGGTATTGAATTACTGGGTGTTAGTGCTCCAAAACAGAAGAGCTGTCACAGATATCAGCAGATATTACTGTGTTAAGAAGGCAGAAGACCCACTAGGCTGCCTCTGAAGTCAAATGATGAGGAGTGTACCTGCAGGCCATGTGAAAACCCTGCTAACCAACCTTCATAAGCTTCACAGGAGGCATACAATAGTAATTGAGAAGTCTGGGCTGGTGGGAAGAGGGAATGCCTTTTCCAGTGGTAGGCTCTACAATAGGTTCTTCAGGCAAGTTCTGAAGCTTTTCAAGCTCGTCCATGAGTGAAAAGGGGAATACATGACTATCACCCACAAACATGCACCCCCTTGTTAGCAGTTGCTTCTCACCTTGCTCATCTGTTGGGTGATTTGACCCACTCCCTCATCAAGCTCAGAGAAATGAACTATGCTTGAATAAGGTTGTGCTAGGAGAAAATGAAATTAGCTGAATAACATATACTTTACACCAAATCATGAAAAACTACTTAGCAATTTCTCTGCTAAACTAATGTGTGAATACCAATACTAAGGTATTTTTAATAAATTGCACTTTTATAATATTGGCACCAGAACATAAAGTATGCCTTTATTTGTACACAGATCTATGATATTGTCATGTCTCACCCTCATCTTGCTTCTTTATGAGTGATCCAGTTTTTCTCTCATGTAGGCACGTTATGTATGAGGTTGGGACCAAAAGCATGGGGTGCATGCTGCCAAAAGGGAGAATACTCAAAAGCTGGACAGATGTGATTTTGTAGCATCAAGAATGATTATGTTGAACAGGCCTCATAAGGAGGAGGAATCAAAGGAATCCAGTGAATTCAGAATGTATTGTTTTAAGCAATTCATGGTTAAGATTATTGTTTAATCTCATCAAAGTGTAAAGAAATAAAATGAGAAGCTGATCGTTGAAGGAAAAAGATCTGCTCTGATTCAGAAGTCCTGAATTTAAATGTCACAGCATATGACTCATGTTCAGCTGTTTTGTCTTAGTTCATGGAAATCCTCTAGATATTTTAACATGGGACAAACTACTCTGGAACTTCTGTGAGCATAATTTTGAATGTAATTATCTATTTGCAGTATCCACAAGAAATTAATGGATAATTCTAATTCCATATTCATCTCCTTGGACATATATATTTCATCAGGACAATATCCTTAATAATGTTAATGGAAATCTGAAGATTCCCTGAACACTGTTAAATTTTGTAGAGTATATTCTTAGCTCACTACCCAGATTTACACACATCACTTCCACTAATTTTAATGGGAGTTAAAAATATAAATCCTCACAATATATGGAGATATGAATATGCCCCAATGTTTCTGGGCTGTAGAAGCAGTTCCTGAAGCATTTTGGCTACAGTAGTAATTACATATAAGATAATGGATAGCCCCAAAGTGGATGCAAGGCTGTAATTCACTCAAGGGAATATGCTCATGTCATGAACAGCAAAAAGACAGTGCATTACCCTGTAAGTATAATACCTAGCTTTTAAAAATGTTAAACAACATTATTTCCTAATTTATGGAGGGCTTCCTACTTTGCAGCATTATTTTATGGATTGTTATCTGGGATCAGGGAAACTATGCTGCCCCCAAAAGACATGTTTGTGGGCAACTTTTTTTCTGTTATCAGAAGTTTTGGTATAATATTGGTGAATCAGTATAAATGGTTAATATAACGTACTGGTTATTGGATACAGTTTACTAAAAACAGTATTCACAGATTCTGAGATGTAGTCTTGCTTTGATGTGCCAATAATTATCACTCATTGTGTTAAAAGTTAAACCCCCAAACCAAGGTAAGATGACATTTTACAAATAAGTGCAATGTAGTTCTTGTATGAAACAAATAGTTAAAATAACTGAAAACTCAGAAGAATCAGCATACAGAAAGAGTAAAGCATCATTAATCCACAGTAATCCAAAGGACTCTATGAACTTCCATGCTGGTCAGTGGTCCATCTACCAAATACCCTGTCTTTAATGTGGTTACTGCCAGAAACTTCAGAAGAAGGTTCAAGAAACGGCAATGAAAGAATTAGCTGCTTCTAGAGGAAGCAGCTTTCTAACGCCAGGTGGTTAATACTGATTTATGTCCAGAATCATAAAGGTGCTTTATAATCCCTTATAAAACAATTTTTATCCTGTCTAATTTAGCTGCTCGTAGATAAAGTAGTTTTATGCTTTAGTGAGTATCGCAGATAAACAGTTTATTCCTGGCCTGATGCCAGAATCACATCTCCTGCTGGCCCTAACCTAGCATTCACTGAACCACTGGGGCTATTGGGGGTCCCTCCTCCTCCTGATGGTGTTGCTTTCCTTTCGGATATTGCTGAGAGAGAGAGAGCAGACTATAGCAGCTTTGTTACCACAAGGAGTAAACAGGAACTTGCCAGCAGCCTCAAGTAAGGTTGGAGAGGCCTTTTGAAAATGCCTCTGGAGCTTTCCCTTTCCTTTCAGTAAAGTGGAAGCTCTTTAGCTGCCACCTCCTTGGTACTTCCCGTGGAATTCAGCCGAGTTGCGAGAAGCAAGGAAAAATGGCCAAGGGCCTGTCATTACTCAGGGGAAAGGATAGCCCAACTTCTTTCTAAGGCTGTTGATTAATCGCAGTCAACTCATGCAATTCTCAAAAAAAAAATTGTGATTTTAAAAAATGAATCGTGATTAATCACACTGTTAATCAAATACCAATTGAAATGTATTAAATATTTTTGGATGTTTTTCTACATTTTGAAATATAGCAATTTCAATCACAATACAGAATACAAAGTGTACTTTTAATTATTATTTATTACAAATATTTGCACTGTAAAAAAGATAAAAGAACTAGTATTTTTCAGTTCACCTCATACAGTTACAATAGTGCAATCTCTTTATCATGAAAGTGCAACTTACAAATATAGTTCTTTTTGTTACATAACTGCATTCAGAAACAAAATGTAAAACTTTAGAGCCTTCAGGTCCACTCACTCCTATTTCTTGTTCAGCCAAGTTCTAAAAGAAACAAGTTTATTTATATTTACGGGAGATAATGCTGCCCACTTCTTAATTACAATGTCACCTGAAAGTGAGAACAGGCGTTCGTATGGCACTGTTGTAGCTGGTATTGCAAGATATTTATGGGCCAGATGCGCTAAAGATTCATATGCCTCTTCATGCCTTGGCCATTGTTCCAGATGACATGCTTCCATGCTGATGACACTCACTAAAAAATAATGCATTAATTAAATTTGTGACTGAATTCCTTGAGGGGGAGAACTGTATGTCTCCTGTTGTTTTACCCACATTCTGCCATATGTTTCATGTTAGAGCTGGATGATGACCCAGCACATGTTCATTTTAAGAACACTTTCACTACAGATTTGACAAAACGCAAAGAAGATACCAATGTGAACTCTCTAAAGATAGATACAGCACTCAACCCAAGATTTAAAAATCTGAAGTGCCTTCCAAAATCTGAGAGGAATGAAGTTTGGAGCATGCTTTCAGAAATCTTAAAAGAGCAACATTCTGTTGCAGAAACTACAGAACCCAAACCACCAAAAAAGAAAATCAGCCTTCTGCTGGTGGCATCTGAATATGAATTTGTCTGCACTGCTTTGGATCGTTATCAAGCAGAATCCGTCATCAGCATGGACACGTCTTCTGGAATGGTAATTGAAATATCAAGGGACTTATGAATCTTTAGCACATCTGGCATGTAAATATCTTGTGACTGGCTACAACAGGTGACCCAGTAAACAAGAAGCAGACAGCATTATCTTCTGCAAATATAAACAAATTTGTTTGTCTGAGTGACTGTCTGAACAAAAAGTAGGACTGAGTGTATCTATAGGCTCTAAAGTTTTACATTGTTTTATTTTTGAATGCAGAAGGTTTTTGTACATAATTCTAAGTTCATAACTGTAAGTTCAACATTCACGATAAAGAGATTGCATTACAGTACTTGTATTAGATTAATTAAAAAATATTATGTATTTTGTTTTTACAGTGTAAATGTTACACTGTAATTAAAATAAATATAAAGTGAGACTGTACACATGGTATACTATGTTGCAATTGAAATCAATATGTTTGAAAATGTAGAAAACATCCAAAAATATTTGGTATATTATATTACTGTTTAGCAACATGATTAATTGCAATTAATTTTTTTAATCGTTTGACAGCCCTAGTTGTTTCTCTTCCCTTCAAGATTCGAAGGGAATAGAATTGAGTGTAATCTTCAGTTAGCAAATGGAAGCTAGGGTCCATTTCTACTCATTTTCCATAGTTGGCTTGAATGCCACTGGTAGTGGCAGCTCTCTTAGGAACTTCTGATAAAGAGGTGTAAGAGTCAGATGCTGTGTGCTTTCCCCAGGTTTCCCCCTCTTCTTTGAAGGTCCCCAGCCAGTTCTTCCCATAGGGCTCATACCAGTGGCTTTGGCAACTTGGCCCACATACTCTTGGCAGCAGGAGGAGAAGCAGCTGGGAGTGGAGAACACCAACAATAAGTGGAGAAGCCATGTCTCCAGATTCCATAACTGTTGGGAGCAGAGTCATGGGAGTGATGAGAACAGACCGCATGGTTCTGTACATCAGAAAAACTGGAAACTGTTTTCAGTATAGTTACAGAAACATAGGAAAGCAGGTCTCTACTCTAAAACAACCCAATTTTAGGTGAATAACTTCTATTCAAGAGAAGAGAAATGATTCTGGTCTGCATGTAAGTGTCCCATTTATTCCATTATCATATAATAGTGTCGATCTGGAGTTCTTTGTGAAAGCATGAGAAGGGACATAATCACAGTACTCAAAAGAACCCCAATGGCAGAACATAGTAAGGAATGTTAAAAATGCTTCTGTGGATCTCAGGTCATGCCTGATACAGCAAAAGATTCTATTCAAAATACAAAGGACACCACAGAAGTTGTACCAAATGAGGACCTTGTCTTCTGATTTTGTTGGTGCTGTAACAAAGGAAAGGGAATTCCTGATGCCTCTGAAATGGGACAATCTCACAATCAAGCAACTGTGAAAAGAGGTGGATATGAGTGAAAGTAAAGCTTGCTTTCTGCAACCAAATCTCAGCAGAAAATTTTATTCTAGGTTATGTATCTGCTGTGCTAACTTCACCACAGCGACTTCGATTGTTGAAGGTAGCAATGATTACCAAGCACATGAATGTATAAATAATGGAGGAGTAGACTGATGCCCATAATAGAGCACTGGTATTTGGACCTGTCTTTGTTAGTAGCAAAAGAAAGAAAAAATGGTTACCACCTTTTCGTAACTGTTGTTCTTTGAGAGGTGTTGCTCATGTCCATTCTATTCTAGGTGTGTGCGCACCCACGTGTGCGATTGTCGGAGATTTTTGCCTTAGTGGTATCTATATGATTGGCAGTGGCACCCCCTTGTGTGCCGCGCTCATGTGTTGATATATCAGGTGCTGCTGGCCCTACACCTTGTCAGTTCCTTCTTGCCAGCAACTCAAAGAACAAGACATAACTGCAACCAGGAACAAAACCTTCTAGGAGAGAAGGAGAATGGAACAGGAAGCCAGAGGTTTGAAGGGAGGCCCCATGAGCCTCGACAGCATGAGATTTAAATCCCAGGGAGGGACAGGGACCAGGACGTGAGGGTAAAGAGGTTCCAGACCTTTCAAGAATCAGGTCGTCATATCATGAGTAAAGACCTGACCTGCCTTGGAAGGGACAGTGGAAAGCCAAAATAGCGACCAGATGGACCCTAGTCAATGACAGGGTGTAATGATGTGAAGATTCACCGGCATGGCTCCTCCTGCTGGTCACCCTTGGAATTAGCTCTTTTCCAGCCCTCAGAGCGTGCTCTGCTGGCAGGTGTCTCACCTGCTGCTGGCCTCGGCGTCTCTCCTGGACCCTGGTGCCCCTTTCCTTGGAGTGCTGCCCCCACATTACCCCTTACTCTGAGTTTCCCCTCCCAGGGGAACCCCCAGCCTTCTACACCCACCCTGCTTCAGTGGCTATTGCCAATCATCATCTAATCCCTGCTCACTGAGGCAGACTGCAATCTGCAGTGGCCACTCACCACTGGCAAGGGGTTAGGACCTGCTGTCTTTGCCTATTCCCAGGCTACCCCACTGTAGCCCAGTACCTTTCCTGGCCTTTAGCAAGGCCTGCAGCCTGGGGGTTTACCAGACTGGAGCTCCCCAGCTCCTCTTGCCCTTTTCCCCAGCCCTGTTCTGCTTCAGGTACCTTACTTACAGACAGATAGCCCTTCTCCCTCCAGGGCTGGAGAGAGAATCCTTCCAACTCCTAGCCCACAGCTTTCTTATAAGGGCCATCTGGGCCCTGATTGAGTTGGCCACACCTGTGGCTGCTTCTCAGTCAGCTTCCCCCAGCTGTTCTCACTCCTCTTATTTGAGGACTGGGGTAGCCACCCCGCTACAAAGGGACAAGCCCTGAAGTTTGAGGTGCAGAAGGTAATCCAGGGTCACCTGCAGCGAGGCCTTCTCAACCCAGACATGTTGTTCCAAAGCCCAGCATGTAAACCTTCTCCACTTGTCCAGGAAAGTCGCTCTGGTGGAGGGATTTCTACCACTCAATAAGACCTATGAAACCCAGGCCAAGTACAGCTGCTCTTCCACATTCAGACATGCAGTGGCCACACTGACAAGGGCAATGGCTCCAGGTTCGACTGCTTTGATCCTGGACATCAGGTCCAAACAGAGAGGTAGCCACAGCGGGGCAGCTACCAAAAAGTCTAGCAACGTGCCGAACCAATGTTGACACTTGGGGGCTATCAGGATAACCATGTCCTTGTCCTGTTTGATCTTCACAAGGACTCTGTGGATCAAGGGTACTGGCAGGAAGGCATACATCAGAGCCCCTGACCATGGGAGCAGAAAAACATCTGACAGGGAACCCCATCCATCCTTTGGAGTGAACAGAATACATGGCATTTCCTGTTCTGATGGGGCGGGAACAAGTCCACCTGAGGAGTTCCCAACTTTCGGAGGATCATGCTGATCGCTTCTCAGTGGAGCAGCCACTAGTGATGAGATGAGATGGTTCTGCTGAAGCAACCTGCTAACACATTCCTGATCCTGAGCAAATGCCCAACCATCAGATGAATGGAATGCTGCACACAGAAGTCCCAAAGGCTGAGAGCTTCTTGGCAAAGGGCCGACAACCTGGTTCCACCCTGCCTGTTGACATAATACATCGCGGCAGTATTGTCTGTGAGGACCTGTACCATCTTGTGCTTCAGGTGGGGCAAAAAAGCCTGGCAGGCCAGGCATACTGCTTTTAGATCCCTGACATTTGGTATGAAGGGGCAGCTCGTCCTGCAGCCAGCAGCCTTGTGTGCTGAGTTCACCCAGATGGGCTCCCTAGTCCAGGCACAAAACATCTGAGACTAGGGTCAGCAAGGGGGCCAGAGGCAGGAAGAGAATTCCCTCCAACACCGACCTAGGGTTCAACCACCATTCTGGGGATGACAGAATGTGATCTGGCACCCTAACTTCCTGGTGTAGGTTGTGTGTGTTAGGGATGTAAACCTTAACATTTTATGTCTGTATAATTTGTCTGATTTGTATGATCTGGTCTTGCAGCTTTGACAAGCTGTAACTGCGTAATTGCATAATTTTATTGGCTACCTGTGAAATATGCAGAATTTGGTAACATATAAAAGCTGTATGTCTTTTATCTTTCTGTATTTGTTATTGTTTCCTTATGAAAATTAATTAAAAAATCACAAAAAGCCAAACAACAGTGTTACACTTCCCATACATTATCAGTGGCTTTTCCCAGTCAGATTTTACTGATTTGTCTTCTTTTCTGTGTTAATGGTATTTCCATCTTACTCTGTTGCAAGACAGCTATTTGCAAACTGTAAAATATAAACAATGCCTAAAAGGGAAATGTCCTTGAAGTAGTGTGCGCAGACCGATTACCACAGAGCAAGCAAGCTAATACACAACCCTCAATCTTGGGAGAATTACTATTAGTTTGAGACTGAGGCATATTTCATTTTTTAAAAAAGAAGAAAAATCTTACCATGCTACTATAGGATTAACTCTCCCCCATCCTCTCGCCCCCGCCCCCACGCCAGCATATTTCTGATGAATCAACACTTGAAGGTTACCAGTTCATTCTTCAAAAGCTCTGGGGAATTACTGACCCCTAAACAGTGTCATTTTCCATGATTGCTTCTTTGGAGCCTTCTGTAATGCACCAGGCTCACTAATAGATAAATGATAGGCATAAAAAGCTTAAATCTGACCATAATCCTAACGTTTTGTGCACTGTGAATGAAATGAAACTGCTAATGTATTGGTAAAATCTATTAGAGTTTACTAAGGTCAGTGCTAATCGGATAACTAGTAAATTCACAAATCAGTATTTGAGAGTGAACAAGGATGTTTAAAGATATATGATACATTCATCTGACCAAATTCCTGCAGACTCAGCCATCTGCAGAAGAACTTGGAAAGTCTGCACTTTATCTCCTTTTTCATTTCTTGTGCAATCGGAGAGGAATGACAAGAAGAGCATATATAAGGGATCCCCACTGAGACTCAGTCATATAAATTATGTATTATGCAGACAGTATTCTGCTGATGCTATCTGATCCCCAATTCTCAATTCCTTATTTTTTGCTTCTATAAATAGCTATTGCAGATTTTCAGTTGTAAAACAACTAGGACAAAACCAGAAACCTTTCCCATTTAATAATCTCTGCCAAGGAAGAATAAGGTAATATTTTTCCTCACTGTGATGTCTTCGGGGCTTTAACAGTCTGGGAATACATGCAATGCTATGCTGTTGATAAGATACTGGTAGTAAAAGAGGGGGAATAACCATCTTGAATATTAAAGAGGGAAATGTCCTATTTTCAGAATGATCAGTATAAACTTGCTGCTGTGCATTTTCATATCAATTCTTATCTGATCAGGACTTTTGTTTCCCCCCCGCACTCCCTAGACCCAAATGCTTTGGCTGGACAGACTGGACCTGACCATGCTCTCATAGGAGGAATAGTGGCTGTAGTTGTCTTTGTCACATTATGTTCTATAATTCTGCTTGGACGATATCTGGCAAGACATAAAGGTAGGACAGATTTAATCAAAGTGCAATCACCTTTTGCGGCAATATTTCCTCATGATTAGTTTCCCCCCAAACACTCTTGTGCCCACTCTGCCCCCATCCCCGTTGGAATTTAGTTGCCTGGGAAAGCTCAGGGCTCAGAAGTAGCATCTAGCTTTTAGTGCGGTCCTGATTTTTTACCCACTTTTACAGTTGGACTAACTGAAGCAAAAGGATGTTGAGCAACCTGCCCAAGGTCATGTAGTGAGTCAGTGGCTAAGGGAGACTTAGAAGGAGGAATGTTCCTAGACTCTAGCCCTTTTCTGTAAGCACTGAGTTACATGTCCTCATAATTGTAACTGTTATATTAATTCAGCCAAATATATATGGTTATTGAATGAGGCTTTAACACTCAGAAATCAGGATAAAACTTTAAAGAAGTTGCGTTAAATACATGGGGTAAAATCCTGGTCTCACTGAAATCAGCACTATTGCCTCCAGTGTAGCCAGGATTTCACTCCAGGAGCAAAATTCTGAAGTCCTGACTCAGTTTTTTCACTACGCTTACTGAGGGAAAAACTCCCATTAAAGTCAATGGAGAGAAGGGTCTGAGTAAAACGGAGGACAGATTTTAGAATTTGACGAAGGTGATTGTTAAAAAAAAAAATTATGAAAGCTTAATGTCTGAATGGCTTGCAGTGTAGTTGTTAACCTTAGTTTACCTTCCTCCCCCAAAAGTATTACTATTATTAAATCTAATTCTACACAGGGTAGTCATGCGGTTAGTAAATACAAACTGGTAAATATTTTTCTTGAATGTCAATAGAACTGTGTGAAAAATTACAAATTTCTAATTAATCTTGTGAAATGTGGCACCTTTGCTCTACTTCCTGGCTGAAAACAAATGAGTCCCAAGCCAATGTAAATATCACTTTTCACAAAATGAAAACTGTTTGTTGCATCCAGCTCTATTAATATCCTGCTCTTATACTATTTAGCAAAGCAATGTCAGTGACAATGTGAAGTGACTGGGTTAACTTAACGCAGCTATTTCAGTTTTGTACTTCTAGAGAATCTTAATTATCCTAGTCTGTGGAATTAAAGAGCAGATAAAAAAAATGGCCTACATCAATGTGAGAGTACAAAAATAATTAAAAGTCATTTTTCAAAAACATGTGTTTAATGAAATCTAAGCCATTCAAAATTAATTTTATTACCCATCTACATATACCATATAATACACAGTGATATAATTTAAACTATTGTATGTTAAAATATTTGTATATTTCATGGTACTGGAGACAGAAAAAATATGGTTTTGAATGCGCTGTACATTTTTCTTGCCATAGTTATAGCAAATGTGTGGGCACATGGGACAAGTGTTATGAATCATAATTACTGCTTGCCCAAATTAGAATGTTATATTTACCAGTATAGATAGTGTTAAAATTGTGCCTCAAGTTCTGTTCTGCATCACACCATTCATTAAACCAGTTAGATCTTTGTTACAGATCTACTGTACATAAATCAATCTCAAGTAAAATTACTAATTTTTTTTATTGTACTGATTCCCATAGGAACATATTTAACAAATGAAGCTAAAGGAGCTGAAGATGCACCTGATGCTGACACAGCCATTATCAATGCAGAAGGCAGCCAAGTCAATGCAGAGGAGAAAAAGGAGTATTTCATTTAGATGCAGACCTAGATTCTCTGAGTTTTACTTATCAGGCTGACTGCTGGAGAAAACTGGCTATCATCTTTCAGAATTCATTTCTGCCATCTTCTGCAAACTTTATTAACTTACATACTGCTATAAGTAGCCAGTTTATGCCAACAATCAGTTGTTGACAGCATCATTCTTTCTTTACAGTACCATCCACAATGCGGGACATTTCTTATTGCCTAAAATTCATATCCATTGCTCTCTTAACATACAGTGCTTGAATATACAGCCTTAACAATGTTAATCTTCATCTTGAATCATGCTATTGAGTTTTCTGCATTTTTAAATGTTATATAGCTTTCTTTTTTTCCAGTTTTCTTTTACCATGGTCCCTATCAGTATGTCATTAGATGATTTTCATAACAAATACTATTTGATAAGGACCTAATGTACTTACATGAAACATTAAATCTAAGATTAGAGGTTTACAAAGAATGTTTTATACATGTCTATAATTCAAAGGCAACCTGTTTTTGAAACTTATGTCCTAGAAAACACAAACTGAAAACATTATATAGTTTCTTGTATGCTTGGATTTGGTGGAAAAAGAGTATCAATACGTTGTTAAAATGGAACCTTGATACTAATTCCATACTTGGGTGGTAATTACATCATACGGTAATATCTATACAGATTCTGCAGAGTTAGATAATTGTAGCTTCATTCTGAAACAAATGTATTCAGCCCTTTTACTGCTTTTGAGGATCACGTGATTAGATATGTTTCTGTAATTTCAGTTTTAGTAATTTATTTGCTTCATATGGACTCACCTGCCTTTTCAGATTTGTAGTGTTCATGGGGCACAATTGCAAGGCATTTTCCTATCTGTATATAGTGCATATAATAAATCCAATTAAACATTATTTGATACATATTTAACTTTTTTGGCTATAGCTATGTCAGTCACAAGTAAGCATTTTCTAATGTCCATTATATCCCTTTAGATATGACTTAAATTAATATTCTGAATAGATAACATGTATTAGTATTTTCTGTCTGTATGTCCTAGCACTGTTCAGCAGCAAACTTTTCTAGTTCTTGTTAATTTTTCTTTGTTATACAATGGAAGCACAATGTTCTATGGAAAGGTAGTTTTAAGCTAACAACCAGTGCACAGCCTCAGGTTTTGAATTACAACCACATTTGATTAATATCCTTAAAGAATACTGTTATGTTGCTAAATTCTCAATTTTTAATTTGGCAGTTCCACAGCTGCTTATCTATGTTGGGTTGCCAAAAAAAAAAAGAAAAAAAAAAGAAAAAAAGAGTTAAATGATATATGTTTTGTGTATACGGTAAATGGACTAATTCTTTATATTAAATTCCTGTCTATGCATTTTGTGGGGTACAAACTTATGTCACAGTGAATGATAGAGAATTTCTGCCAATGCTTTTAGCTCTATGGTGAAAGTTTCTCTTAAAGTCTCATGTTCTTAAATATGACAACAAAACACTATAAGCCCAATGGCTTATTTCCTCTTCCACTGAAATAAAAATGGTGCCAGATCAACTCTTGGTAGTGATTCCATGCTGGAGAATGAAAATCTATATCATTTGGAGTTCATCTCCGTCTCCCAAGTGTTGCACCTTTGAAAAATAATATTTCTTTATGGTTGCTATACTTGTGAAGTCTAAAAGCATGATGGCTTATTGTACAGGATTATCTCCTGGGATTTATTTTTTGTGGGGGCGGGGGAGAGAGAATCTGAATGCATCATCATGTATTAAGATAAAATAGAAGACAAAGGTGCTGTGTCAGATTATTTAATAGAAGATTATAAGCCTGTTAAGGAAAATATTATAGTATTTTAATTGTTTTCTTTCTTTCTTTTTGTTGAAACATTTATCTTGTTAATTTCTAAGAAAGAGGGCGATGTTGATCAAGCAGCACTTTTTGAAAATATACGGAACATAAATAATATGATGTGGTTGAGTGTTAACATAATAAATCATATACAGTATGACATTTTAAAGAAATAAGTCTGCATTGATGTGATTGCATGCTTGTTTTTACAGTTCACTCCATACCATCTGTGGAAAAATGCAATAATATGTTAATATAGTATGGTAGTTTGAGAGAACCAGGTATGTGCTACTAGACACATTGAAACTAGTATAGGTTTTCAAGATATTCATGTCTTTCAAATCATACACTTTTAAAAAGTTGGCAAAGGAAATCATTTAGTTTAGTACCAGAACAATAAGGTTCTTGTCACAACAGAAGTTGCATTAATAGCATTACAATACTGTATATCTCAGTCTGATTAAGGATTTATGGCTTCAGCCAACAAACCACCTAATTCAATGGAACTACATATGCTTAAAGACCAAGTTATTTGCTAGATCCGGGCCTTATTTACTGAAGTGGAACTGTTCATCAATGCTGCTTTTACATCTTTATACATTCTGTCTGAACTGCACTTTGTTTGAATTGTAGAATCGTTGCTTAAATCATTATTTATCAGGTGTTAAGTGAAACCTTCAAATGTTAGAGCATCTTTAGATGTGACCACTCAAAGCTGTCTTGTCAGTGTAGTGTAAAACCAGCATTGAAACATTGTAAAACCAGAAATAAATTGGACTGTTAAATTACATTGGTCAGTTTTTAGTTAAAACTCTTAATGTGTGCTCATTTTCAATAGATTTCTGATTTTCCACTGTCTTACATCTTGTGATTTCATTTACATTTGTGCAATGTGGGTGTAAAAACACTACAACCAATATGAATGAAATGAGGATTCTGATTGGCTAGTTCTTTACATCCACATGATCAAATGAGTTCACCGGGTGTAATAAATACAGTGCCAGGCCCTTTCGTAAGTAACATTCATGGCTCACTTAGAACTGAGTATAGTATTCAACAGGTAAAAACACATTGTCTTTCTCCTTTATACAAAAAGATCCCATTCAGAAATATTGAGTCCATTATAGTCTCAAGAAATCTGATACATGTGTAAAATGAAAGCTCCGAATGGGAACCATGTTAGTTAGAATGTTAGTATAACATCCACACCTACAAACACATGCAATGTACTTTACTCAAGACAAGGTAGCTAATTACTGCCAGTTTACAATGTCCTTTGATTATTTTAAACTTTCAGATGTAGAACGATGTTGTTTTTTTATGCTTTGAGAATATAATCATTAAACAGGCATGTGGCATCACAGGCAAATGGGTGCATCTTTCCATTCTATTTAGTGTCATCAGAGAATCCAAGAAGCAGTTTCAGGAACCTGATATTTAAACTGAAGCTAAGAATTTAATCTGGAACACTTAAAAATGTCTTCACATTTCTTGCACTGAGACTTCCTCTATAAAGAATACATGAAGAAAACCAACTTTTCTAAATAATACATGGAAGTTAATGTGTATTTTCATTACAGCATAATATATATAACTATCTCAATGAAAAGAAAGGACAGGATCATCTGTAATTATGTAATTCAACTGATTGTAAACAGCACTGAAGTTACCATGTACGCACATGTACAGTAGTATTTTGACAGTTACAGTGTAGTTACATGTACTTCCATGTAACATAGCAGTTATAGTGTAATTTAGTGCCACTTATTGTAAAGTGTTACCAAAAGGAAAATGGAACTCTTACCTTTACTAATCTGTTCAAACTAAAGGTAAATTTATTAAATTAACACCAGGAATCTGACATTCCATTTCTTTAATAAGGAGGTGATGTAAAACTTCATGTTCACCCCAAAGCTTTTCCCACCACCTAACTAGATTACTACAAGTGTCCATTCTACTCACTCTTAGGAAATGGTAATCTGTGATGAACATACCAAAAAAATTCAGCTACTTCAACTGAATCAGCTGCTAATACAAACAACTGAGTAATGCTTTTTATTAAGTGGCACAAAGTACACACTAAAAACTATGCAAAAATATAGGTAACTACAGTGTACTTACATGTAAGTATCTTGTACTTCCTGTGTATGGATATTGGAAACCCATGTAATTATAATACGCATTTTGATTATTTTAAAAGAGGGGAAGAAAAACCCTAGCAGTGAAAATAATTAACTTTAAAGTACACACGTGCAATAGTCATGCTTAATGCAATATGCTTAATTCCTCTACTTGCAATGATATTTAATTTATAAAAATGCATCTCTGTCCTCCCACCCCACTAGCTCTGTCTCCCCTCTAGTACTATTTACGTCCCATTAGACTCCGCTGAAAGACTTTCAGGACAAAGTATGAATTCAACTCTGCCAATGGCTTCATTACCAGCATACTGCAAGTTTGGCAACCTTGCTCAGTAATCTATTTTTGATTCAACAGAAGAAGGTTGTTCTTTTTTCTTTCTTTGGGGAGTCTAGCAAGCAAAGTGTACTGCCATATGCCCTGGGTTTTTTTAGCTTGAACAGCAGAGATAAAGAAATGAAGAACTGCATTATCCTGACTTCTATTTTGTTGAACCACCTTACCTGGAATTTTCACTGTTTCTTTCACAATACTGTCAGGTAATCTTACATTGTGAATACAAACTGCTTTCTGTCAAAGTACAGAGAAAGTCTTTAGTGATAAAGTTAACTTTTTCTAAACATGAAATTTTATGTCACTGACCTTTTTCTTCTTGTTGTTTTCTGTCAGACCCTTCCAAAAAGTAATTCACTGAAAGTAGTGAGAGAACATGAAATAGCAAAAGACGGAAATGAATGTGTTACATGTAATATTGTAAAACTTTAATGAGTGCCATTTCCTATATCACTCCATGCTTACATATAATATTATTATTATAGACATTTAAGAACTCCAGTTAGATGAAATGTAGGAACTGAAAACATAGAGTTAAACTGTTAAGCTACCTCTCATGTTAAATACTGTCTATGAAGTGTCTACATACATTTTAAAAAATATTATAAAGTCTTAGATTTAGCCTCTAAAAGGGATAATTGTAAGTTTTTCTGTTGACACTGAAAACAACTTGGCTTCATCGAGGGCTCTTTATCTAATTTCCTCTATCCCACAATTCCAATTTTTACTATATTCGGTTGTAGGTAGTTCCACTGGGTAATACCAGAGATATAGGGCCACAGCTTCAGCTACTATATTTCAGCTTAGTTCTATTTCCTTTAGTATAGGCTTATTTACATTAGCAGAAGATGCATCATATAATGTTTAAAAACACACTCTTATATCATACCAATATCTATTAACTATGGAGAAAAATATTATAGAATTCAACTGCAATACAATTTCTTTCACTAACAAAGAACTAACCTAAAACCCATATGCAAGTTTTTGTATTACTTCAGTAATATGCATGCTATCAAGATATTCTAACTTATCATTTATTTAAGCATATCTCCAATGTACATTTACAATACAAATATTAAATCCAGGGATTACAGTAGCATCTAGTGCAAAAAAAAAAAATCAAAGAAATATGTCAACATGGCAGAGATTATTTCTGAAACTTTTCAACACCAGGATTTCATACATGATTGTTCTAGGAAGGCTTAATCTAACCAGCGCTGAAGTCAAAGGCAGTCATCTGACAGACTGTAAAGGAAGTTAGTTCAGACCCACAATGCTGTTCAAATGTCACACCAACATTCTGCATTTGGAGGAACTCAGAAGGATGATGGGGGTGGTGTGTAAGTGCAAACATGGTTTTATGCCATTCCAGTCCATGGCCCTTCTAACCTACCCTTACTGCCATTGGGCCTCTAAGGGGGCTGTTCCCGTTAGTTAGGAATTGCCAGTGGCCAACCATGCCCATTTTTTTGAGCAAAGCCCTTTGCACAGGGGTCAGAAAGGGAAATGGTGTAGGAGCTGATATGACTCTAGAGCACCTGGGGATTCCCTAACACAACAAAAAGCCCTCAAGTAGCTGGTTAAACCAGCTTCATTTGCTTCTGTGTGTATTGCCAAGGATCCCACCCCACCCCCCATCCTTTGTGTGTAAGTGACTTAAGGCTCTGCTGTGTTAAAAGGACCAATTGCTGAGGTGGAAGAAAGACTCACCTTTCCAATGAATGCTTTATGTGATTACAAAGGAAAAGTGAAAGAATTTCTTAAAGATTTCAGGTGCAAAAGCTAAGCCTGCCAAGGGTCAACACTTAAGCACTTTCCCTGTATCCAGGGTCAACCCAGCAGTGTTTCCTAATAAAGCATTGATCTCTCATCGCAGCATAAACTACTTACAGTCTTATCCTGTCCTTATGCACAGTGCTGAAAATTGCTGATACTGTTTTCTTTTACATTACTAGCTTTTCTTTTTTTCTTCTTGTTTTACATGAAAATGATTAGAGGGTTTTCATATACTAAATGCACTCCTCATTTTTAAGGTAAGTTCTGTTTTATAAATATTTATGTTGGTTCAAAAGAGGAGAAAAATGTATGATATTTGGGTTGAACTATTGTTCCTTTTCCCCTTCCTTTCTGCAGTATATTGGATAATGTTAGTTAATACACAAGTGAGAATATTAAGTCCTCATTTAAGTGTAACTAGATTTTTCCATATCCCTATGTAGTTTATATATATAAAAGCATATATATATACACAAACAAAGGCAGTTTTAAAATTATCTGCTTTTATATATTGATTACAGCTAAACAGTGAACAAAGTGTTTGAGATTTGTACTCATGGGCTACTGGATTCAGATATAACTCACTCTCAAAATTCTTAATGCAGCATTTTTATTGAGTTCAACAGGATTTGGCTCAAGTCTGTAATCTAAAGCTGATCTTAAGTTCTTTTCTAAGGGCTCCAGTTCCAAACTCCATTCCCAGCACATCCTTTACTTTATAAGAACAAAACACTTTCAGTATTGCAGGAAGTTTGCTAGAATACAGAAGGAAAAATTTGGTAAAGGATATCAACTATTTCCATTGATACACTATGTAACAGTAATCTCATAGGAACTACAATGAGTTATGCTGTTAGACTTGCAATTCACTACATTTGGAAGGATAATTTTTTAAGAATAAATATAAACATCATGTTGTGAGTAAAATCCAGTGGAATTAAGCATATTGCACTGATGATGAAAATTCAGCTACTGCATCTAATTTTCTCAACAATTGTAATCGAACAAAATGCATATTGTAATGTTAGGTACATGACACTTGCATGTTGCTATGCCTATATACTTACAGAGTATTCAATGTGTACTTAGTGGCGCTTAAGAAATGTCATGTACAATTCTTATCAACATTCTTACAGGGTTCCCATTTGCACTTCATCTTTCAGTAAAGTCTTGTCAGAAAAATGTCTGATGAATATTATTGAAAAAAAATAAAATTTCAATTTTAGTTATCTGTTGGACATTACTGAATTGTCTATTCATTTAATGCATTTTCTGATACTTGTCAATTTGACAGTGACTTTGACGGAGGTAGCCATTCAAACAGACCTCTTTTCCCTCCCCTTTTTAAGCAGAGAACTACTGAATTTACTATACTATACATCAAAATACTATTGCTGATATTACAGACAATCATTTTAGGAAAGACTCAGTGACATGCTAGCGTTGTACACATTATCAGTCAGGACAAAAAATCCCATAATTCTGTATAACCTTTTATAGTCTATATACCATGAATTAATACACATTATCCAATCCTTTTCACTGACCACAGAAGGAGAATAACTTTTGGATATTATCCTCCCACGAGGTGAAATTCATCCTGGTTAGAGGTCAAGCAGAAAGTGCATGCAGCATTTAAAGGGCATATGAGCCTTCAAAAATTGCTTTTTGTAGGATTTAAGTAGTGTATAGGCCTTGTGCTGGCCCTCTGCAAAAGAGCGATAGACCCTCCACACCACATATACCCAAAATTGGAAGAGTACAGGGCAGAGAAGCCATATAGGAGTCTCCATGGTGCCCCAGCACATTGGTCAGCAATGCAGCCAGGCCAGAGGAGAACCACAGGATCCGTATTTATGGAAGGCACAAGTCACAGCTCCAGAGAGAGGACACAGATAACCTTTGCACCATTTTCAATCAATCAGGAGATCTCTGCCATTAAACATCCCCTGATGATAGAACCATTCATGACTCTGCTGGCCAAAACCCAGCACAGATTGCAGCCTGAAGTTCTACTGAAGTCAATGGTGATTTCCTCTGAGTAAGATGAAACTCATAACATCGTGGTGCAGTATATAAATTGGTATTTATAAGAATGTTGGGTCCTTTTTCTCTGCCCAAAGTTGTATTTTGGGTTAATTGGGTATTTATACCATCATCTCCTGTAATTTTTTTTTTAATTACATAAGAATAGTCATACTGGTTCAGACCAAAGGTCCATCTTGCCCACTATCCTGCCTTCTGATAGTGGCCAATGTCAGGTGCCCCAGAGGGAATGAGCAGAACAGGCAATGATCAAGTGATCCATCCCTTGTGACCCAGTCCCAGCTTCTGGCAAACAGAATTCTTACTTATTTCACTATTTCAGTTTACAAAACAAAACTAACTTACCTTAAATCATGTGAAATGTGCAAATATGATATAAACCTAGAATAAACCAATCATTGCATGGTCTTCCAAGTGGCATTAAGGCCATATATGCCTCCAAAGTAAGGCCATAATATGAGCTGAAAATCTATAGTGTATATTGGACATTAGAATATTATGCAACACAATATTTCACAATTCCATTGTTTTTCTACTTCTGTCTCCCAAACAATAATTCTTATATCACTCAGTATTTTTCATTTGTGATTTATGAACCCAAAGTTACCCGTCACGTAACTGCAGACCGTCTTATCATATAAAATATCACCTGTACACTGATCAACTAAATCTGGAAAGTTGCCATCAATGTTTGCTGTCAAACAAAGAGCCCTTAATTCTAACTCCTCGAATCTTGTATACATATCTAAAAAACAAAAAAACCCTCTGCCTGGCTAGGAAGCAGGACCACATATGTAATGAAGCAGAACTTAAATCACATTTTGTGAAAACTTATTTGCAGTTAACCTACTTATTTTTCATTTAGTTTGTGCAACTATTTTTTTCTTTGACCCAAGTATAGTCTTTGTCATGGGACTGATTATGTTGGAGGTCTTGAGAAATTGAGGACCCAGAAGTCAGTGAAATTAAATAAAATTTCAGTGTGGCTCAACATTTATAGACAATGTTACACTGCTCTGCATGTACCTCAAGAATGTGTCCCAAGAAAATCAGTCACAATTCAAAAAGCCTTACATGGGTGCTTAAAGTTATATTCCTGGGGGAATTCTGCACCAAAAAAATTCTGTGTACAATATTTTCAAATTCTGCAAATCTTATTTGTCAAAATAACATCACACCAGTTACAATTATTTTAAGTAACTTATTGATAAATTCCTGTCAGCAAATACAGCAAATAGACAGAACTTTCTAGGACTCAGGACTAGATGTGTCCAGTTTGAACCTGGATACGAAGTATAAGATTCTAGATTTCCCCTCCTGCCTCTGTTTACTCCTTAGATGCTTGGAGGACCTGCCAATGATAAACGTTGCCAGAAATAGCAATTCAAGGGCTTCTAGTGAAAGTAACGTCTGGGAGTTGTTTTCATGCAAACAGTAGCCCTCCTTTTGTAACATAGTGAAGCACGCTCACTCCTTTAACTTCTCTAAAATGTACTTTGTTAGCTGTAGGACAATTAAAGGTGGCAGACTCTGTATCTCCCACTCCTCCACAATCCCTACTGAAGTTGTTTTTAATTAGCTTCCAGGCTAGCTGTCTGTACCACTGGACCAATTGTAACAGAAAATTATTAAAAAGGGCTATTGTCTTCATTTTATTAAAAAGCCTCCTCCCTTCTTCTCTCCTGATAGTTTGCAAATGGTCCCACAAGTACAACCTTTGAGGAAGTCCAAAGCTTTGAGCCAAGACATTGGCTGCTTAATCTAGAGGCCTATATAGCAGAGTAAAGAGTGTTTATTACCATTAACTTTTAGTGTCAGGATAATTTTCTTAGTGATTTTTAACAATTCTATCATTATTCACCATGAGAAATGAGACTATCTTCACAGTGGCATGCAGAGAGTCAGCAAGTCAGTTAACAGAAAAGGATTACTCAGAAATACTCTCAGGTAGTGAAAGACAGTCCTTAACCTTGAAGATCTCATGATCTTCTGTATGCCTTTCACTATGTTGGCAGTGCCCTGAATGCTACCTATCCAGGGCAGCCTCCAGGACCAGTAAACAGAAAGGATAAGTAGCTTGATGCAAGAGTTTCAGACTGTAGTGAAACCTGGATCTGAATCTCCTTTGAAGCTTGCTAGTTATACTCTTATCTCCCAGATGAACTGGCATAAAGGAGGAATGAAGAACAAGCTAACATGCATATTCTTTTACTAGAAGTAAGGGCTATTTCTCAGCCTCACATCTCTCTTCTACCAGTCTCTCAGGATATAAGTTGTTCATTCCTACCATCAGCACCATAAGAAAGACCTTTGCAACCAAATTTGAATTCCTGCTGCATGGTAGATAGTGGTTACATTACATGCTTTGACATTATTCTTTTAAGTATAGTGAGAAAGGAAAATAGCTGAGGGATGTGCTGAAATTTCTCAGGAGGAACATTGTAAATGATCTCCTAATTTAAAAAAGAATGCCCAAAATATTTGCTCCCTCAGGCCATTCCATTAGTGGACATATTCACCCCCTTTACAGAGAGAAAGGTAATATCACCTTGAGAGAAGAAAGACAGTTGGGTTAAAAAAAATGCTGAATAGCGTCTACTAGTTCCAGCTAATTTGCTGCTATCTGCCTTTCTTATCATCCCCTAAATTGAAGGCACTTTGAATGGCTTCTATGTATTAAAAGGCTTTATGCTCATCTCAATTAATCATGCAAATGATCAATGATGTCAGCCACAACTAGGGTGACCAGATGTCCCGATTTTATAGGGATAGGCCTGATATTTTGGGCTCTGTGTTAAATAGATGCCTCTTACCTCCCACTCTCAGCCTGATGTTTCATAATTGCTGTCTGGTCACCCTAGCCACAACACATATCAAACACCTGAGGAGGGTAGGAATTTTGGTGCTATCATCTGTGAAAGTAGAATGGAAGGAACTGGATACTAAAGAATGCAGATGGAGAAAAGGCAAACTGGATGCATACAACTCTGTGAGACCTGAGCTTTAAAGGCCATATTTTAGGCATGTAATGCTGAAGATGTGTGTGTCAAATTAGATCTTTAGACCCACCTAGGGGCTCCTGAAAATTTCACTAAGCACCTATTGTGTCTTTAGGGAGGGAAAGTTCTCTCATGGATTGGTAACTGATTAAAATATAGGAAACAAAGCACAGGATAGGAGTATTAGAGTATCGAATGTTAGAACTGGAAAAATTTAAGAGAGGGACAACAAAAATGATTCAGGACATGCAACAACTTTAATAGGAGCAGTGATTACAAAAATAGAGACTGTTCAACTTAGAAAAGAGATGACTAAAAGGGATGTGACAGAGGTCTTTACAATCACTGCCAGAAGCTGGGATTGGACAAGGAGATGTATCACTTGATAATTGCCCTGTTCTGTTCATTCCCTCTGAAGCATCTGGCACCAACCACTGTCAGAAGACAGGTTACTGAGCTAGATGGGCAATTGGTCTGACTCAGCATGGCCATTAAGTGACGGCACAGGAGCGTAGGCCTAAAACACTTCCAGGCAGCTCACTGGTTAAGATGGGACTCAGGCAATACTCATGACAGTCATGCTTCCTAATTCCATAATAAATTCCTAGCTAGATCACATCTCCCCAAGGCTACTGCATAGAAATCAAGAGGAGGTGTGTAGAAGAGAATCTAGGAAAATTAATGTCTCATCTCTAATTAGCGGTCATTAAATGATCCATCGCTTCCACAGCTGTTCATCACTCCATTTGGTGTGGGCCAATATCAAAACCAATAAGAAGTGTGCAGCTTTTAATTTGGAAGTGGTCCAGGTAAGCTACAGCCACAAAGGCAGTAGGTCTCTACCTTAGTTGCCTATAAGAAACAGATATTTTTCTACAAATGTGGAAGAAGAACCAGTTCATTTAACCTCTGACTGTGCATCAGCGAGCACTGGCTGGGGCCTTAGAAGGAAAGCAAAAATATGAAGAACACAACTAACATCTTCTTTTTAACAGTTGTTAAAGATGCTTGGTGGTGTATTGGATGTGGCCTTTGGGCCAGATCCTACCCTCGGTGTTAATCTGGAGTCACTCTGGATATACATTGACATACATGAGGGTGGCATTTAGACTTCTTTAATGGTTGCCACATTCAGGCACATAAACAAAAAGATAACTTAGCAACGCTTTTCTAAGTAGCACTATACTAAGCTGCCCTGATGGGGAAAGCAACAATATGTAAAACATCCAGTAAGGGCAGTTTATTCTATAAATGCCCATTATGGGATTTTCTGTACATTCCTCTGGAGCTTGGGGTAGTTGGTCACTGTCAGCGAATAGAATAGAATAGAATAGAATAGAATACATATACTATTGGTCTGAGCTGGTATGTAAGGAAGTGGAGCTGAGTCCAAAAAGAATGAGGGGGAAAAATTACATTAATGGGTGAGGGTGGAAACTAATTAGGGCATATGCCAAAGGAAAGAAAGCAGGGGAAATGCTGTTGGCCAGTTTAAAAATCAGTCTGCTCTCCTAACACACATACCGATGAAGTCAATACGCACGCTGGACGTCAACTAACCTTAACTCTGTAAAGTCCAAAATACATTGACACCTGTGTCTGGGTTCTGAATCTCTCTAGTTAAGTTAAAAAGGACGGTAGAACATTGTAAGGGCTATAACCCTTGCGTTAGTGCATAAACCGACCCTACTGCCTGTGGATCAGACAAAACTGCCCACACTACCAGGTTATTCCACATTTGTCCATTATGAGATTTCTTGTACTTTCATCTGAAACGTCTGGTCACTGTCAGAGACTGGGAGCCAGACTAGATGGGCCATCAGTCTGAACTGTCTAGTCTGTTCTTATACCATACTCTGGTATGACTGGAGTATCTGATCACCTTTTGGTAGTGCATTACGCAATGTGACTAACATCTGTCACATCTTCTTCAGGCAATGGTCCCTATAAGGATTCCAGACATGAATGTGCATGCGTTCCATGTGCTGGAGCCACAACTGTTTGTAATAGTGTCCATTGACTCACATGTGCATCTTCCATATGTTGCATCCAAAGCTATGAGAGTGTGCAGCTCGACACCACTCCAGTACCCTCTTACTGCCACATGGCCAGAGTCAGAACACCTGTTCCTTGGTGCTCTTAGCTTGCTAAGAGAACTCTTGTCCTTTCCTACTTATTGTAGAGAGTTTTGTCATGTTTTCATTGTATATAGTTGGCTTTGCTACATTTTTAGTTACCTAGGCTCTCCGAACAAACTTCTTCCTCTGGCGGGGAGACTTCCCCTGCCAAACCTCCCGGGGATTATGCCCCCTCACGATGGCTTCAAAAGCTGCACTCTGTCCCCGGGCTCCTTTTCTGTGTGCAATGAACACTAATGTTGCTTCCTCTGTCTTACCTGCTGCTCCATCTGCTGCTCATTCCCACTTTGGACGTACCAGGACCATAAAGTACTGCCGATGCCACCTTGCCAGCCATCCCTTGCCTGCACTGCACCCCCCTCTGTTTATGACAAAATGGAGAAAGTCATACCACAGGTACCACCAGTCCTAACTGGAGCCTTGTCATCCCTGAACAAAGCACTCATGCCACATTCTCTTCCCCAGCTGGACGACCATAGCCAGTATCATGACCTGCTTTGCATGACTGCAGCTTTTAACCTAATGGTGGAAGAAGTCCAGGACCTGCAAACCACCTTCTGAATATTCTACAACCCATAGGCCTTCATGAGCTCCCCACCTCCCACCACTATTCACAAGGATATCCTTCAACCAGCTCAGTTGGTCTGGCGCCCACCAACCTCCTGTGCCAATACTCCGAAGTGCACTGAGCGATGATACTTCATCCCACCTAAGGGTTTGGGCTTCCTGTTTACTCACCCACCTCCCAACTTGCTCCTGGTGCATGTGGCAACTGAATGTGCTCAGCAGCAGCACCTCAAGGCCACCCCGCCAGACCAGAGGACAAAGAAACTGGACCTTTTGGAAAGAAAGGTCTATTCACCCATGGGACTTCAGTTCTGTATTGCCAGTTACAAGGCTTTCCTGTCATACTCAAAACTCACAGAGTTTCAGGCCTTTCTCTCACTGGAGAAACAGCAGGATTTCCAGGCATTGATGGACAAGGGAAAACTGATCGTCAAGGTGATCCTCAAAGCAGTGGTCGATGCTGCTGACACAACATCCCGCTCCCCAAAAACTGGTGTGGTTCTGTCGAGACTCTTGGCTCCAATCCTCCAGCTGCTTAAAGAGGGTAAGACCACTCTCGAGTATCTTCCCTTTGACAATCAAAAACTTTTTAGCAATATGACAGATGATTCTCCTCACTCTCTCAAGGATTCCTGTGCCACCCTGCAGTCACTCAGTATTTACACCCCAGCTCTGACCCGCAGGTAGCAGAATTCATGTTTTTGCTCCCGTCACCGTGCCACCTACCAATCTAACCTTCAACAGCTCGCCATCATTCACTCACCCAAGATCCTGTCACTCCACCGCTTCCACTTCCGCCTCATTGTCTCTCCCACAATATTCACCCAAACAGCCATTTCAACTCTCTCATCAAGGAAACCTCTTACCACCCCTCCCACAGCACCCCAGATTATCTTTGGGGCTGCCTGGCCCTGTTTGTCCACAACTGGGACAAGATCACCACCAATCAATGGGTGCTAAACATAAGTCTCCAGGGGTATTCAATAAGCGTTTCTCTCATCCCTCCCACCCACTCTTGTTGCTCACCCCATGGTGGCTGGGGGGATCCCTCCCATCATAATCTCCTCCAAGAGGAAGTGGACACCCTCCTCCAGAAGGGTGCCACAGAATGCGTCTCCAGTGGCTACCATGGCCACCTATTCTATTCCCCTTATATCCTTATTCTGAAAAAGGGGGGCCCCATTCTGGACCTCTGCTCAACAAGTTCACAGCAAATTCCAGTTCTGGGTGGTCATGCTCCCCCGCATTATTCTTTCCCTCCCCCATGGGGTGTGGTTCATGACTCTCAATATGAAAGATGCATACTTCCACATTGATATCTACCCAGATCATTGGAAGGTTCTCCATTTTATAGTTGGACACTCCCATTATCAGTTCCCTGTCTTCGCACATTCACAAAGGTCTTCACCATCATTGCAGCCCACATGCATCATCTTGTTCACTCTACGGTTCCCTACCTTGACAACTGGCTCCTCATTCTGCCACTGTGCAACCACCTCCTTTCTTCCATCCAGTCCCTTCGTGATCTCCTTGCTGGCCTGGGTATCTGTATCAATAAGGACAAGTCACTTCTCATGCCTATCCAAATGCTCATCTTTGTCAGGGTGTGCCCAGACTCTCTTATGGGCTGAGCCTTTCTCCTGACTGACCAATTTTCCACCTTACATCTCTCATCACACAGCTACCTCACAAACTGCATTTGTGTATCTGCCCTCCTTGTCCATGTGACAGCCTGTACCTCTATAATGTCCCACGCACATCTTCATATGCGTTGCCTCCATCTGTGGCTCTGGCCGATCTACAAACCGCAGTCATACCACTTAGGTAAGCTGGTCCTACTCCCCACCTTCATCCCAGCTTCCCTACAATGGTGGACCAATCCATCCAAAATCTTGGTCAGCACCCTGTTCATCCCTCTCACACCCAACACCATTCTCACCATGGAAGCCTCCCTCACTAGGCATTCATTTGGATGGACATACAGCCCAGGGCTTCAAAACACTGAGAGAGGTGAGAATGCACATCAACATCCTGAAATTATGAGCGGCCCACATTGCTTGTCAGGCATATCATCACAGCACATCCACCTGTTATCCAACAACATGACAGAAGCGAGCAAAGCAGCGCCAGGTCATCCTTTCTATGCGCAGAAACTATTCATCTCTGGAATTGGTGCCTCATGCACAGGATTATCCCACATGCCGTGCATCTCCCAGGCAACAGCAATTACCTAACAGACACACTCAGCAGGTCCTTCTATGTGAATCACGAGTGGGACCTACCTGATCCTATGCTTCGCTTGATCTTCTGCCAGTGGGGTACCCTGCACAGGGTCCTCTTTATGACCACCATGAACCACAAACTCCCCCTCTTCTGCTCCAGAGAAACTGCAGAACAGGCTCATGGCGTAACACCCTGCTCCTGTCCTGGACAACCGAACTCTGCTGCACCCTTCCACCCATTCCCCTGATCCTGTGAGTCCTGAGAAAGATGTGGTGGGACTGAACAATGATTATTTTGATAGCCTCCATTTGGCCTCCCCAATATTGGTTTACCGACCTCCTCTGGTCACACCGCAATCTATCTTTCTCCACACACAGGTACCTGTGACACCCCAAACCAGGCCCACTCCACTGGTATATGAATGGAGCTTGCATGAAGACAGAGAGTGTTCCACTACAGTGTGCCATGTCCAGGTCCTCCCACACAGGAGGAAGCCATCTACCAGAGCCTGTTATCATAAGAGCATAAGAATGGCTGTACTGGGTCAGACCAAAGGTTCACCTGGCCCAGTAGCCTGTCCACCGACAGTGGCCAATGCCAGGTGCCCCGGAGTGAGTGAACCTAACAGGTAATGATCAAGTGATCTCTCTCCTGCCATCCATCACCCCCCTCTGACAAACAGAGGCTAGGGACACCATTCCTTACCCGTCCTGGCTAATAGCCATTAGTGGACTTAGCCTCCAGGAATTTATCCAGTTCTCTTTTAAACCTGTTATAGTCTTAGCCTTCACAGCCTCCTCAGTGCTTCACCTCCTGGGCACACTGCTACCAGTACTCACTGGACTCCTTCCCCATCCTCCTTCTTCAAATTAAGCTGTCAGGCCTTGCTTAATCCTCCATCCAAGTCCACCTTGCAGTGTTCAGTGCCTTCCACCTCTTGTAGGGCAGTTCCTTCTCTTCACTATCCAACCACTGTACACTTCCTTCAAGGCCAACTCAATGGCTACCCCATCTGGGACCTGAATCCCATACTCACTCTCTACTCTCACTAAACCAATCTTCGAACCCCTCATGACCACCTCTCTCACCCACCTCTCCATGAAGGTGATCTTCTTGGTGGCCATCACCTCGGTGAGACATGTTAGCTAGCTGGCGCTACAATGGCCAACCCCCCCCGTACTGTCTCCAAAAAAGACAAAGTCTCCCTGCACCTGCACCTCTAGGTGGCCTCTGCGTTCCACCTCAACAAATGCAGTCTCCTTCCAATCTTCTACCCCCAAACTGCACACCTCCCCCCACAGGGCAAATATTGCGTTCTCTCAATGTTGGCAGGTTTTTTAATCTTCAACACACCCACGCCTTCCGTGCTTTACCTAGACTTTTCCTCACCATTGCAGAACATTGCTGTGGCCAAGCCCTCTCTTGCAGCAAATATCTAAATTACTCTCCTATTGCATCTAGGAACTCTATGCCTTCTCTCATGCTCCTTCACCCCCTGGTTTTATGTCTTACTACATGAGGGTGCATGCCACCGTGTTGGTCTACCTCAGAGATGTACCATGGCAAGACATTGTAAAGCAGCCACATGGTCCTCTATCACCTTTGCGGCTCACTATGCCATCACCCTATAGCGGTGACAGATGCACAGTCGGCCACACCATCTTACATACTGTGACTTCTCACGAGTCCTTGTGCCCACCTCCATGCTGAGCACTGCTCGCTAATCACCAATGTCTGGAATCCATTAGGGACCATCACTTGAAAATGAAGATGTGTTACTGTAACGAAGGGGTAGGCAACCTATGGCAGGGGTGCCAAAGGCAGCACACGAGCTGATTTTCAGTGGCACTCACACTGCCCGGGTGCTGGCCACCGGATTGGAGGCTCTGCATTTTAATTTAATTTTAAATGAAGCTTTTTAAAATTTTCAAAATCTTATTTACTTTACATACAACAATAGTTGAGTTATATATTACAGACATAGAAAGAGACCTTCTAAAAAACGTTAAAATGTATTACTAGCACGTGGAAATATAAATTAGAGTGAATAAATGAAGACTCGGCACACCACTTCTGAAAGGTTCCTGACCCCTGCTGTAATGGGCGGTTCTTTGAGATTGTGGTTCCTATTTGGATTTCAATACCCGCCCTCCATCCCCTCTGCTAAGCACTATCTGGCTTGCTAGTAAGAGGAATACTGGTGTGGCATCAACCTGCACAACCTCTTATAGCCTCAGATGCAACACATGGACAACACACATGTATATCAATGGACTACAAACAGTTCCAGCCCACACACCCATTGCTGGAATCCAAATAGAGACCATATATCTTGAAGAACCTTCAATTACAATAGGTAAGCTCCTCATCTTTCGTATCTCATCCTCTCATTAGGGAGAAGTGTGCAGTGAATTGTGCTGGGGCTTTTAGTTTTATTTTTAGGTTTTTTTAAAAAATCACACACACAGCTACATGTTTATGATAGAGAAAGCCTGGTCAAAAAATGTACCTTCCACCTCAATCAGAAGGTGGTGAAGTCTGTGAGGGTCCTCAGTTCCTGTGGGAATTAATTCTACAGTCTTGAGCCAGCCCCCAAGAAAGCTTTGTCTCTTACACAGATTAGCTTTACCCTTATTGTAGAAGGTTCCACTGTGCCACAGAAGTGAGGCTGTCAACTACAGTCTTCATCCCAGCGCTTCCTCATTGTCAAGCTTTATATGATCTTTTAGATATCTTGGGGCCAGGCCCTGAAGAGCCTTGAAAATAAGAGAACTTGAACTTGATTCATAATTCTGTAGAAAGCCAGTGCAGAAAGCGGAGGAGGTTGCAGTGCTTATGGTACTCTCTGTTGCTGAGGAGAGGCACTGCAGATTTTAGTTTCTCAAGTGCCAGAGGCTTTATGCCCAGACATATCATATTGTCTTAATCCAGTCAAAAGGCAATGAAGGTGTGAATAACTGAGGCCAGGATATCATCCACCAGGCTTGGACAGAGTCTTGTAGTCAATCAAAAATGGTAGAAAGCATTACTTGCAGATGGTGCTATGTGAGAGTTTAGTGTCAATGAGGAATACAAGAGTACTCCTAAACTACAGACTGAATTGACCAGTTGTGAGTGAATACTGTACCTCCTACCAAAGGAGACTGTACTATCACAGTGAACTCTTCACAATGGTCTCCTCTACCCACCAGCATCACCTGCCTTGCTCGGGTTCATTCAGCTGTTCTTTATCTCTGACCTGATCCCTTTCAAGCATTACGCCATCTTGGTGGTAGTGGCGTGGTGTGTGTGGTGAAGCATAGCTAGAGCTACAAAGAGTCTTGTAGCACCTTATAGACTAACAGACTGCAGATCCAGACTAACACGGCTACCCCTCTGATAGCTAGAGCTGTATATCATGGAGGGAGGGCAGACTATATGATCACAGTGGTACCTTCAGGCCTTCAAATCTGTGAATCTATCTAGAAGTCATCTACACATTGCTGGTCTTAAGTATGTGGTATCTGATCCGTTCATCTAGTGGCTGCATATAGTTGCACAATATGACTGGAGAGAAAACTGATTTTTGTTAGACTCCACCACTGAGGGATCTAGTAGTGCAAATGCTGTTTCCCACCACTGCTCATTAGTGTGTCACTTCAGGCAGGAGTCAAGCCATTTTAGTGCATTACCCTATGGCAACTACTAATTGGTACATGAAATTCTATCCTCAAACTCTAAGTGTTTTCTTGAGTAGAAAGAATGTATGTCACTAACCTTAAGCATGTTGTTATAAAGAATTTCACTGATACCCAGTAAACTCCTCCTTTTATAGTGCCTAAGAGTATAAGATTTCTGTTCTTGTTTCATATCTCAGGAGTAGCAAAAGATCACGGCATCTTATCCTGATTCTCCATGAAACTAGCAGGGGGCTTTAAAGGTTCTGTTTAAGTTGTCACTGCTGCTTGAAATGTGCCAATATCTTTTAATCACTTCCAATTTTATCATGTGCTGGATTGACAAAAGAAACAGAGATTCTTTATTAGGCCTCATTCTTCCCCCTTTCCCCACAGAAGATATCTCCTGGTTCCTTCCAAGTCTTTATACTCTTTTGTCCATGATTTCATTTCTCTTACAGTCACTTTGAGTAAATTGTTCTCTTTGTTCTTTCGTGTTCATTTTACACTCATCTAACTGACATCTAAGGTGATAAGATGTAGGTTTATTCCCCTGATTAGTAATGTTTGATGAAAGCTGTCACCAGAAAGCAAGGTACTGGCTAGAGTATATCACAGATGTTTTCACGATCTGCATAGGAACCTCTACTAAAAGAGAGATTTTATTTTTTGTTTAGATCACTTAACACTACACAACCAAGGGCCAAATTCACCGAGGGTAGATAGGGAGATGTAATTATTGCTTGTTCCCTGAGCCAGATAATCCTCCCCTATCCCACCCCACCCCTTACTCCCACCCTAGGTTGAGAAAGAAGATCTGGGCTGCATGAAGCGGCAAATACATTGCCTTGATGGCAGAGATAAAAATGAGACTATATTTACCATTAATGTAGAGAATAAAGAAATACATTTTTCTGCAGAGAAGGAAAAATAGGAGATAGAAAACTATGAGGCATGAGGGAAGGCAGATTGAACGAAACAAAACAAAATAAAGAAAATAGTGGAATGAGGGGAACAGTGTTAAAAATCAATCTAGCCAGTAGCAATGCCTGGTGTTCACCAATTCAGGCAGTGGGAAGTAGCGAAAATTCAGGGAAGGAAGAAAAAGCATTGCGGGTGTGGGGAGGAAATGAAGTAAAAAATGCACAGGAGAGGCAGAATGATGAAAAGGAGCCCAGAAGAGAAGAAAGCACCAGCTCTTGGATTTACTTTCTGAGCACAATTTCTAATCCTTCAAGCTGACAGAGGTTGGGAATCCTGCAGATGCTGTGCATCCAGCTCCTGACAGGAAGGCAGTTCAATTCTCATTCGAAAACAGGCTTTCCAACTGATTACAGAATGGCTCAGAAGGAAGGAGTCCATAAGAACAGCTCTACAACATAAATCCTGCAGCAGCTGTTAAAGAGGGGAAAGATGTACCCAAACTCTGAGGGTTCTACAGGAATGTAGATGATACCCAGGAAGGAGAGCAAACCTTTGCTTCCAACTAATGGAAAGTGAGTGAGACTCAGTAACGGATTCTGCATTTTTCTCACTCGATAGTCCCACTTAAGGACAAGTTTGTTACAGTGAATAAAAGACTGTGGCTTTTTGACAATGGCATAAACATACATACTTCTTCACTAAATATATTGAATTTTTAATGCCTCCCTCTTAATTTCACACAGAAAGAGGATAAATCTTGCTGGTCATTTGACACACTCAAGAGATGAAGCTTGGAAATCTCTCACTCAGGCACTCAAGAAGGAATTGTGCAGAAACATCTCCTCACATAATTAACTAATGGAAATGAGTGGGGATCACAGAAAGGATTTCATGTACCACACACTTTTTGTACAAGCCACGAAAATTCCTCCTGGATGGTAATGAAGCAGCCACTGGGAATCAGGATCACTACTGTATACAAATATTTCAAAAAGGGAAGGCTCCATGTGCCTTTTAAATATACCTCAGTACTTCTGCATGAGACTAATTATTTTTTATTCAGTTTTTACAGAGCACTAGTAAGTTTTATTCATCCGGAATAAAAAGTGCAGACAATCTGAACCTGATTTGCCTATCACATATACCAGTATTAAACTAGTGTAATTCCATTCTCACTAGTGTATGTCAGAGGAGAACCCCTGCTCTGAGTCTGAATTTTCTGTTTGAAGATCTTATATTCCCATTAATCATTTCACAGATGAATTGCACTTTATCTTCTTTTCGGACAAAAAAGGAGGAAGTATTTGACTTAGAGGTGCACGTCTTCTATTTTGAATTAATACTGCTGTCAAAGTTTGCATCACGTGATGCAAACTTGGAGGAATCTAAGTTCCCATGAAAACTGCAAAGAAGGTTTGAAGATCCCAAATGTCATGGACTCTTCTCCTCATCTAATATGGACTAAAAAGAATCAAATCTAATAAGCATCCTAATGCAATGACATCTTCCGATTTTCAGTGCTACCTAATTTCCATGACAACTGGAAAACGGGTGTGTTGGGAAGGTAAGGTGGTTATCATCGTTTTCTGTTAGTGGAAAATTGAATGTATTTTACAGCTAAGGGCATGGTCAGGAAATAGACAATTTCTGTGGGAAAATCAGTGAGAAACTTCAAGCTTTTCACTATCCCCATGCCTCCACTAGCAAATAAGGAAGAGTGAATCACTTCTGTGGGGCAGATTGCTGGAGAGTTTGACAGATGTAGGAGGGGAAGACCATTAGTTGGCATTTATGAAGGAAGAGGATTAGGCAGCGAGGTTAGGATAAAGCCCTTAGAGTGAGGACTAAATAGAACAGGAAAGTCTTGTATGCTTTTTTGAGAATGAAGTAGCTGAAAGGGGAAATTGCATGAGAATATATGCCTCCAATAACTGTACTGAGGGTTAAGAAATGCAAATAATACTTGCATAGAGAACACAGAGTCTGACATCCTGTGACTAAACTGTATCCCTCACTATTTTCCCATTCAACTGACTGCTGTAATGCTGAATTTTTTGTGAAGAACTAAATCCATCTCAGATGGCATCAATGTACTGCCAGAAAGCAGAAAACCCTGGTGTAATGAGACTGATCCGACCAGCTGCTTGATGGAGAATTATAGGAATGCTTTCCCACTGGATCCCCAGTATTTTCACTGATGGTAGAAATTTCTCTATATGACTCCCGTGGAAAAGGCCCTATAACCAAAGCGTACCAATCAGTCATTTTAAAGCCTTTATTACTGACACCATCTCAGAGCCTGTGTGGATTTTTGTAGACAGTCACCATTAAGATGCTGTGCATGGGGAACTGTATTCTGTTGGGACTGTTTTGATTTTCAAGCCTTGGGAGAAAGGGAAGGTTTAAAATAGTATGGGAAAAGATTTTTTTTTCTTTTTTTTTAAGGAAAGTAATTTTTGGAAATGTTTGGGCTCCTTAGCACTTACCGAAATCCTTGTGTGATGAACTATAGCCATGTACACACACAGACACTACCCTTCTGAAATACCCTCCCAGAGGGGACTTCAGCTACTTTGAATAAGGCCTGGGTTTGTTACACTTGCTAAGACAACTACATTGCCTAGTGCTAACCAAAAACTAGCCATACAGATTGAGATTTTCATTAATTTAAAAAAATTGTGTCCAAATCCCCAAGACTGCTTAGGAAGTTGGAGCCACAATTCTATGTCTCAATTTTTAAGAAGTGCTTTGAGTGAGAGCAGATGATGGGGAGTTAAGACTCCTGGTAATATGCCTAGCACTGCCTCTGACTTCTCTGCGTTCACACAAGTTACTGGTGTGCCTCAGTCTCGGTTTCCATACGTACAAGGAAGATAATAATTTATGTGCTTTTGTAAAGTCCTTTGAGACCCTCTGATGAAAATGAGTCTGTGAATATTATTAGTATTATTTCTACTACTGTGTATGACAGAATGTGGGATTGTGTGGCAATTTCTGTTATACCGAGAAGCCAAATTCAGCAGGAACTTAACATCAACAACCAAATTTATAGGATAGATTTGGAGTTACAACTCCCAGTTTGGAAATGCACAGGTATTGGACACAAAATACCGAAAAAAGAATACACTCCCGAACTTCACGGATCTCATGCTCTAATACGAAATATTAACAGCTACCTCAGCAAAGTTAAGGCAGAATAACTGTGTGAATAATTGGGATGTGTGATAGTCAAGTGTGTTAATATGGTCACACAAGGTCTCTTGTTTAAGAGGTTACTATTAAGGGTTTGCATTACAGTACAAGTTTCATGAAATTAGTGTATGTATTGCCTTTTGGTATCTGTTGCAGATGGAAGTGAATGTCTTAAGGAGTGTTCGGGTGTGCTATTGATAGCACCATATGTAATGTGAAAATGGCAAGGAATGCTGCAGACTTTTCTCTGAACTTCTTATTTTTATGTCTTTAAGGTGCTGAATGGGTGGCATGGGCCCTGATGCAACCCTTGTTGTCCAACCAAGCAAAATGTATGCTTAGGCTAATACGCGCTCTGATACCTGGTTCACTAGTGCTAGCATGGAATCTGGGTGCAGACTGTATGAAATCCTGTACCAATTCCTCCCAGTTTCTAATCTGAGAGACTTCTTGTTTTATTCAGAAGGAGTAAAATATTTTTCTCTATTTCTGCCTGAGTTCCTGAGGTGGACTAAACAACAAGTATTATTAGATAAAACGGAGGCATAACAATACATCCTTATTAGAAGTACTGCTGAGATGAAAATCTTGCCTCAACATTTCCATTAGTCCCTTAGCCTTTCACGCTGATGCTGGGGGTTTCTACTGATAGTTCAAAAGATTGCAAATGCAAAGTTTACAGAACTGCCTGACAGTGATATATTTGCCAGCAGCAAATCAGTCCAAGTGAGCTGTAAAACCTACACCAACAAATGTAATTCTTAGCAGGTTTTGAACCATCTCCTTCAGGCTATGATTAATTTCATTAGATACCCTTAAACTTAAAATGAGTAGCAAGGTAGCCTGTCAATCACAATAACTAATTTCAGCAATGCAGTACTCAAACCCCATATTAAGTAGTCTTCCCTTACTGTAGACATGATTCTCCTTACACTTATTCCTGAGTGATCCCACCATGCTTCTGAATTAAGCCAGTGTAAGTTAGAGAAAAATTACATACCATACATTTAAATGGATAAAGATTCCATGTAAGGAGCAGGTAGAGAAAGCATATTTATATAGTTGCTCTTACATATTTCCAAAGTAAATAACCGACAAGATCTCAGTCCAAAATGGAGGCTTCATAATACCTACCAATTCCCAAGTAATCTAAAGAATTGCTTTACCACGCAATATATTTACAGTGCCAAAAATGTATAAATATGTATTTGAAGTGAAATTACAACATGTAGTTAGCATGCAAGAGTGATACAGAGCAGTGTATATATGTCATAAACTCAGACATAACAGTAACTTATGGTAACTAGTCTAAATTGTTCGTGTCAAATTATGAACCATCAATACATTATCAGAAAGATGAATCTCAAGTGTAAGAAACACTCCGACACTAATTATTTAATGTAAAACATCACTAAAAGTGCCCAGTTGGCTAATTGGAATGTGACTTCAGACAATCTGTGACCACTAACAGACTTTCATCAAATATACCAGGAAATCTTTCCACTGCTCCCAACATTTTTTCCCCTTTTACACATTCTGAAGAAGAAAGGTAAGTTACAAGTCCAGAAAACACTGTTATTTTCCTCTCACGATGCATTCGAGAGGCACAAATTTGGAAATTTATACACACACACACACACACACACACACACACACACACACAGATGTCAGATTGCTCAATTAGGCAGCAGCAACTCAAGATGCATTCATTTACCTAGCCAATCACTGGCTAATGGTCTAGACCTATATTACTGACCTCAGATAACGTAAACAATGGATCCTTTATAAATCAGCACTAATTGGGGAAAAAAAGTGTGATGATTCCCTCCAGGCTCCAACCGTATCCTACACTATGCCTTGAATCCTACTACGTGAATTGTTTCCCTTCTCCTTGCCCCACTCTCAGTCCCCTATCCCAGTTGCCTTCTATCTCTCTCTGTACACTATCTTTAGCTACCATTACACTTCTTCCCTCTTCACTTCCTTGAGAAACAGGCCTTCATCCAAGCCCCAGTCCTCTGCATATTGGCACTCCCTATCTCAGAGACATGCAGATGGGGCTGTGCAACGATGCAATATACGTGGATATGTATATGGCTCTCCCCAGTGTAGTAGCCAGATCTCCTCACATGAGTGGATTCATATTCACAAGAGCCCTAGGATACAGGGAAGTAGCATTGCCATTTCACAGATGGGAAATCAAGGCACAAAGAAATTAAGTGACTTGCCCAAGGTCACAAAAGGAACCTGTGGCAGAACTAGAACCTGATCCCTGAACTCCTGAGGCCTAGTCCAGTGCCGTACTCTCCCCTGCCCCTCCAAACCAAAAATACCCCCATTATTTCTTGGCAACAATCAGTCCTATTCGTGAAAAGCTCGGTGGTGGCCACAGTTTCCTCTCTTGAAGAAAGTGCAACAGCATTCTGAAAAAATGGAGTTTTTATGCCCTCAGCTGAGATAACTAAAATTTTGAATTTGGCATCACTAGATTTGGATTACCACTAAAGCTGACATCAGCTCAGGAATTGGCTCATGGGAGGGGTATACATTATATAAACATGTATACCCTGACTCAAACTTTTCTCATCATATGACTCAACCTTCTCTCAAGGCAGTAAAAAGTAATACGGTTACTTATTCTTTTAATGTCTGTGTATGAGTATAGTGCACATGGAAAATAAGAGCTAGCAGAAGCGCCTGGAGCACACACGTGCACCACAGATCTTCAGATACATCTCACCTCAATGCTGCAACAACCCCAAACCTGAGCATCTTAGAGTCTCTCAAGCATGGTTTCAATGTGCCAAATTTTACAGAGGTTTGGTGACCTGAACTAAAGATTAAAGTGAGTCACTACCAAAATGTTTTCTCTTGTGAGCCATATAAGCATAAAACACAGGTCTTGAAAAGAAACTTTTTTGAATGCATCTAGTCTAATGGTTTACTCTCAGCACCTCCCCCCACTCACATACTCAAAAAAGAGTACAGTATATTTCTTAACCTATATTACTATAGCAAGTAAGCAGTTAGTAATAATAATTTCACCAAATAATATTGGTGAAAATAGTTGAAAAATGGTTTTTGATTGTAAAGAAGATCATTGATTTTTGGGTTATTTAAGGGAACTTCACAGAGTCAAGAGCAAATTAAATGAGGTAATGAGGACATGTTTGTAATTTCATTTTAAAGTCTCACACTGTCCTTGCCTCTCTCTGGTTTCCAGTTTGTCGATAAGTGAAGAGCTTCAATTTCCAAATCTGTTACTGAACCTTTACAAATCAAAATGCTGCTGGATAATACCTGTTTTTAAATGTCTGTTTGGAAATATTGGCAACCAAGTGTCTATACATCTTTAACCTTAGCAGGAAGAGAAACATCATGTATTGTCAGGAAACTGAAGAGGAGGAAAGAGATGCTCTGAAAGGGAAATTGATCTAAAATTACAACGACGAAACTGTTTATAGAGATGTTTTGAATCCTAGGAAAAAATAGAATTCATCTGATGTGTTAATTAAGGCCCCCCTGCTCCCCACTACTCTATGGCTTGGAGGAAAAGGGTGTGAGTGAGCAAAATAGGTGCTAGAGAGCCCATGATTCCCACGCCCCACCTTCACTCTACGGCTGCCAATAACTGGCTTCATTTGTACTCCATAGTATTCATAGAGAAAGAGAGTGCGTGACTAGGGAAGAATGGGAAACATGCTTCCATGCACAATACTCAGACATTGAAAAACAGTGTCAATAACACTGAGTAAGATGTTTGAATTGTTGTGTCCCTGAGCAACAGCATCCAACCTTCTGCCTCAGAGGGACCTAACCAGAAGAGACATGTGCACAGGTAGCGGTGGAATAGTCAACGACAATGTAGAAATCACGCCAGCTACGTTGCCTGCACTGAAAGGACTGCAGAGCTAGGAGCATAGAGTCCACATGGCCTGAAACGCTGAGGTTTATTTCAGTGGCTAATCCCACCAAACGTCTACTAACATTGCACAGGCCACAGCCCTGCCACAGTCAATAGATCTTCAAGACACTGGATGCACTGGATATACCCTGGTGAGTCATCAACTGCCACCACTGCTTACGCAGAAAGAGAAGGCAATGCGCCTAGCCAGTCAATTGGAATTTTGAATGGCCAAGTGAGGTAAGGGCAAGGGTGTAAATAATAACTGGCATGTATAACTCAGTTAGAGAAAGGATTATATTGTAGGTAACACCACGTGCATTTGGCAAATAACATGCAGACGCTCCCTGACTTACTTGCTAAGTCAAATTTTGTGTAAGTCGGAAACGTATCTCCAACCATTATGCAAAAAAACCCGCCTATTTTTGGCTTATGGAGCTTTTCCCATAAGTGCGAATTTGCATAAGTTGAGTCTTCCGTAACGAGGGGAGCATCTGTATATACAAAATTAACAGAAACTATGTGAGAGATAGTGTAAGATGTAGTGCAGTGAGTGCATATGTGCACCACTGCTCTTACTGGCTGCAAGGCTAAGACCTGCTCAAGAATGTGAAATCATTATACTTTTTGGTGAAGTGTTTTTCAATTGGTGGGTTACTGTAAGCCCCTCCAGGGAGGGGAGGAAAGGTTTTGTCAAGAAAGGCAACAGGAGACAAGGAGGTCATTAGGCACTGAAAAATTTATTGAAATCTAAAATAAAGAAAATCTCTCTCTCCCCCACTGCACACCTTTAGCCTCCAAGTTCAAGTATTCTTTGTCAACTTCTTGCATCAAACACACAAATAAATTATATAGGATTATATTAATACATTTTTTACTCTTATTTTATAGTAAGTGTACTGGAGATCATGAAAATTTCAAACATGGGGTGGCCTACCTGAAAAGGTTGAGGAACGCAGCCCCTAGTGAATAACCCACAGAGACATCATAATTCTCGGCCATCTATGGAGTGAATCTGCAGTTTGCAGGCCTAAAAAAAAAAAAGAGCGCCATTCTATTAATAATAAAGATAATAATAATACTTAGCATTATATAGAACATTACATGGTCAAAGCACTATATAGCCATTAACTAATTAATCCTCAACCTCCTCTGTGAGATGGATGGGTAAATACTATTCTCTGTATTTTACAAAGGGGAAACTGAGGCAGAAAGGAAGAATGACTTTCCCAACCTCTCGTAGTGGCAGAGCTGGTATTAGAAATTAGGATGTTCCAATTCCCAGCTCTGACATAGCCAGGGTACAATCCAAACTAATGGTTAGTTGCGTCCCCCCGGCCCTCTAACCTGGGGTGCCCTTTACCCTCCTTTGCTGCTGTAACCTTCAGTCTGGACTGCTCACAAACAGCCTCTAGAATGCACGTCACTCCCAGCTGTGTCTGTGTGTGTGCTGTAGTCAGCCAGCGACACCTTGGCTCTTATCAGTCTGGGTTATATTTCAGGGTGACTCCAACTCACCCCCAGTCCTACATTGTTCCCCATAAATGCATGTCTTGTAGTGCCCTGCCCCCTCCCGGACAATCCAAGCTTATATAAAATCCATCATGACATTGAAAGAAATGATGTGCACACATCTTGTTACCCCAAATGGAGTTTCACAGATGCTTCGATTCAAACACACTGGATTTCCTAAAACAATAAAACAAGTTTATTAACTGCAAAGAGAGAGATTTTATTTGAGTACAAGTAATAAGGCAGAAAAGTCAGAAATGGTTAGAAGAAAAATAAAGTGCTTAACAAATTATGTTAAATACAAAATAGGGCTGTCAACTAATAGCAGTTAACTCAGAGATTAACTCAAAACTAATTAATCATAATTAAAAGTTAATTGGGATTAATCGCTGTTTTGATCGCACTGTTACTACTAATCGTTGTTACCTTTTCTTGAACATTCCATTTTTTTGCAATGTCCAAGAAATGCTCTACACTTTTTTCAGCATAATCTCTCTCTTCATTATGTGTTGCTGTTAAAGCAAACCACTGCAGTGTTCAAGCAGCATCAAATCAGGTGCGCCCTGATTCCATGATAGCTGTAATTGCTCAAGGATGTCCAGGGATCACCAGTCAAAGAAACAGCTAGTACATTTTTCAGAAGCTCCAATGCTGTGGTCTTCTTATTGTGGTATAGGTAATGTATTTGTGATGCGATGGTTCTTCGAGCTGTCACGGTGTATGACTGATTGGAATATGCAATTTGAATAACATCTCTTAGCCCTCTGTCATTTACAATGTTGAGTGATCTGTAGTCCATAGCTATACCCACTTTGCAACAGCATTGATTAAGCTGTTGTACTTTGATCCATGAGCTTGTAGCAACCCTGAAACTCTGTAAGCATATTATGTCACGGTTGGCAGGATTCATTTGCTGTCGGTGGGTTATCTGTAGTTCAAGACTGGAGGCAAAAGCGTGTTTAGCATGTAGATGGTACTGAAGACTTGGCACTTCAAGATTATTGGTACTTAGCCTTGCAAATAGCTACATATAACCATCTTTTTATCCAGTGCAATCAAAACAGATTAATTGCAACTAACTTTTTTTAATCACTTCAGAGCCCTATTTATCATGCTCAGTCTTGAAACAAGTTCATTTTTTGCCCCACTTTTCCCCTTGGAAGGCTGTTCCAGAACTTCACTGCTCAGATGGCTAGAAACTTTCATCTAACTCTAAGCCTAAAGCTGTTGATGGCCAGTTTATATCCATTTGTTCCTGTACTACCAATGGCCTTTAAATAGCACCATTCTCTTCCTGATGTTTATCCCACTGACATATTTATAGAGAGCATTCAGACCTCCATTCAGCCTTCAGTTTTTTAGGCTAAACAAACCAAGATCCTTAAGTCTCCTCTTGTAAGGCAGTTTCTCTAGTCCTCTGATCCTAGCAGCCCTTCTCTGAACCTGTTCCAGTTTAAAATCATCTTTGTTAAACATGGGAAACCAGAATTTCACCCAGCATTTCAGATGAGGTCTTACCAGTTCCTTGCACAATGGCGGTAACACTTCCCTATCTCTGTTAGAAATACCGCACATGATGCATCCTAGGCATTGAATAGCATTTTTCACAGCTGCATCAGATTGGCAACTCATAGTTATCAACCAACACACACAGGTCTTACTCCTCCTCTGTCACTTCAAACTGAGAAGTCTCCATGACCTTTCACTTTGCACTAGGGCTGTCAGTTAAGGATTAATTCATAAATGATTAATGCATTAATATTTTAACATGTTAATCGTAATCCAAAGGCAGCGGGGAAGGAGGGAAAGAATAGAAGGAAGGTGCTGGAGTGCTGCTCCGGAGTGGGGCTGAAGCCCCAAACCCCACTGGACTGAAGGTAGAGGGATCATAAAGCACAAAAAGTTTGAGAAACAATGCTCTAAAGTTCTACAGTTTTATTTTTGTGTGCAATAATTTTTTTAAAAAAATCTACATTTGTAAGTTGCACTTTCACAATAAAGAGATTGCACTACAGGACATTTATGAGATGAGCTGAAATACTTTCTCTTGTTTTATCCTTTTTACTGTCCAAATATTTGTAATAAAAAATAATATAAAGTGAGCACTATACACTTGGTATTCTGTGTTGTAACTGTAATCAGTATATTTGAAAATGTAAAAAGAAATCCAACATATTTAAATAATGTGCATTCTATTATTATATTACTATTATTATTTAACAGTGTGATTAATCACAAATAATTTTTTTAATCACTTGACAGCCCTAATTCAAAGCCAGGTTTTCTCACCTGATGTTTTCAGTAGTCTTACTGACCAAACTGTTTCGGTCAGAGGCCCTTCTCCATTTCAATAGCTGTTTCCTTAGTCCCTTCTGGTGCAGTGAATCGATGGAGAGAAAGGGGAGGGGTACCTTGGGACATATGCCTCTTCATTTTATAGTCATGTCCCCCCTACAGAAGTATTCCCAGCTGGGAGCAAGGCATAGGCAATCTGCGTGGAAGGAAACTCTGTGCTCTTTCTTTGCTAACAAGTAGATTTTTTTTTTTATCTCTGACCCCTTTCTGGCCAACAAATGGCCACTCAGCAGGTAATGGGCCATCAGCCTTGTTTTCACCTGGCTGTGGCATCAACTTGCTTTTTGTCTCTGGAGAACTGGTCTGGAGACTTCTCTGGAAAACATACTTTTAGTCATGATCTCAGCTTACATTTATAACTTCACATATACTGCTTCCATGTACATTTTGCCATGATGGTATATTGATCAGAAAATTATGAATTTTTAAATGACATCTCACAGATATACTGAGTACAAAGTTTATTACAACTGTGCAGAGGGTGTGGCTATATGGGTACATTCTGTCACACCAACCCCATTCCTCTAGACTATGCTGCCTTTCAGAAAGATTGATTCTTAAAAAGTCAATCTGTGAGATAAAATATATGCATAGCTAAAGCAAAATACAAGCAAAACAATGCTGGTGAGGTCAGAAAATCTTGATCCATACAGCAACTATACTGACATTTTGGTAAAATTATCATCAATATCAGATCATTGTGTGGCTGGATAATCACTAGATTGTGTGTTTCTAAAAGAGTGGTGGAGAACTGCTAGGCTCTTATAGGTAATTTCTCTTTACAATGACTGGATGTCTCACTGTTGAAGAATCAGTTAAACAATCGGAGAGCATGGCTAGTGATTTTGATGTTGAAAGGAAGAAATTCAATCAGCAATCTCATCAAGCTTTCTAACAAAGCAGAAATAAGGGCTGCAGGCAGGACTTGACACCACATGGTCAGTGATGGTTTATGGATCTGTGTACCTTAGAAAGTAGGTAGAATGTAGCTGTACAGGATGTTCAATTGTTAGTCAGTTACCTTAGGGGATGTCAGAGTACGGTTGTGAAGACTTCTAAAAATACAAATGTTTCAGCCAGACATCAACGATTTCTTCCTTATAGATTTCTATGAGAATCTTATCTATGAGGAGATGTCAGGGCAGTATTTCAGCAGCTGTGCTACTGGATGCTGGAATCTTATCCTTGGACAATTCATTTTCATCTTTATTAACAAAGTTGCGTTCAGCAGATCGACATGTTTCTAACAATGAGTTACCCATATGTCCTTGTATTACTAGCTTAGTCTGAAAAAAAAAGAAAAAAATGCAAGTCCTATTCCTAGGAGAAGAATAGCTTGCAGGTGAATTAGGAAGAGACATTAACATTATGAAGAGAGATTTTGTCCAATTAGACTAAGGCAAATCTGTAGTCTCATTTTACACTAAGTGCCATGAGAAAATTAAAGTGTACATGGAACCTCATCTGAAAAAAAAATTCACACAAGAAACTCTATTTACCTAGAAGGATGAAATCAACCCTGTCAGAATTTGAACCTGTCATTCCAGGGATTCCTGAGTAATCCAAGCTGAATGTATGATTTTTGTGAACCTTAATGGGACTCTTGTGACAAACCTTAATCAGAAAACAGCATTACAGAGAAATAATTAATCAATTGAAAAATAACTCTAAACCAAAAAAAAGAAAAAAGAAAAAAGAAGAAAGTTATGGCTCCATCGTTAAGACTATAACCACGTTCCACTAAAAGACCTATCTGCAGTCCCATTCTTACATTGGTTCTTTGCCTATCAAACTTGTTTAGCTTTAAAATTGTCAGGTTTACTTTCAAGGCTAAAGAGAACAGAAGAGAAAGAGAAAGGCTAAAGAAACAATCTCAGCTCAAAGATAATGAATAATTTTTCTCGGTCAGTAATTTAAAACTTAACACACACTGCATAATATGATAACCTAAACTGTTAAAGGGTCAGTCTAATAAACAATTTTCTTCTCCTCTGCACCAACATGAGCCAGTGCCATAGATGGCTACAAAATTGTATAGAAGAGAGAAATCTAATAAAGAAACAGATTTACAATATGCCTGCTAATGCTTGCCAGAAGTCTCAAATGAAGTTGAATTGCTATGAAACTGTTTCTTTCATGAAACCATCTCTACCTCGTCTAACTTGTTCAATCTTAAGCAAATTAAACAATAAAGTCATACACAAATCAAAGAGAATGTTAAGCCATAACTTACTTGAGTCTCTCCCTCTTTTAGGATCAGTAACTCAGATGGAGTGATGATTAACTTGTTCTTAACTCTGTGCTGTGCTACACTATTTCTGTTAAAATTGCTTTACAAGATCGTAATTCCCAAATAAACTGAAGAGATGAAGCCTCCATTGTAGAAACAGAGTTTTCGCTAGAGTACCTGACACTAGATCGACCAGTACGGGAAGGCAGGCTAGTTATCAATCCATGATATGTTTCTAATATTATCTATTATTTAGAACAGTGGGTATCAAATTTTTGTATTGGTGGCCCCTTTCACACAGCAAGCCTCTGAATGCGACTACACTTATAAATTAAAAACAGTTTTTATCTGTAACACTATTATAAATGCTGGAGGTGAAGTGGAATTTTGGGGTGAGGTGGCTGACAACTCACAATCTCACACATCATAACCTTATGACCCTTTGAGAACCCCTGATTTAGAAGCTTCAGAAAGCATCCCTAGGTGGTATCAGGTGTTGTGGGATGATGATGATGAGACCAGGTATTTGGTGGAAAGTTTTGTGGCCAAGGGCCAGTTCTCAGGAAATCCCAATCCCTTGCATTTGTGAGGTTTTTCTCTAGGCACGAACAGCTGCAGAATGCCAGATGAACTCCGCTGCCATGGTAGATCATGGTTATGGAGAAAACTGGGATTCAGACCATTACAAGCCTTCGGGATCAGGGCCTGAAATACGATCTGGAAATGGACACGTAGCCAATGGTACGAGCTGGGCAACTGTATGCGAGGAGGTGTATGTGTTCCTAGAGCTACTCACAAGAAGATCTCCTCATGTTGTACCATCTTGAATTTCTCTGAGGCAGCTACTCTCAGTTCCAAACATAGTGTGCTGCAGTACTTGCACCTAGATCACTATGAATCCATAGATCCCTGCAGCCAGATCTGGGAACGGGGTGCAGCCTCTTGGCAAACTGGATACGATAAATGGCATTTATTTCTCACTACTGATTAATTTGAATGTCCGGGATCAGTGAAGAGGCCAGAGGACCCCCAGTGGTCTCCTTTCTATGCTGTACTTCTTCTCCAGAGCTGTGGGGCCTGTTATGACAACTGGGTCCACAAGTTTACCCAAATTATAAGCTCAACTGTAAAAAGTTTGTACAAGTTTATGTAAGATGTTACAATAACCTATTATAACAATTGTTGATGGGGAACGGTATGAAAGGGACACAGAATAATTTAATTTGTTTAAAACAAAAATGACAATTTGATATGATCTGTGGACTGTATTGAAATTATGACATTTTTAGAAAACTTTATGGGCAGAGTCTGATCCCCCATTCTGGCCTTTCTGTGCCACTCCAGCATTGCAAGGGGACCATAAAGCTCAGTTAACCAGTCAGCTCAAGAATGGGGACCCAGCTAAGCTTGTCCTATATCGCTCCCCACCACAGTGACTATGGTGTAGCCAGGAAAAGGAAGAGTAGCTGGTACATCACTCCACTTTTTGCAGTCTTTGGCTAGGCTAATGCCTCTTGGAGCCATATAGCTGTTACATCTTAGAACAACCCTAAGGCTGCTCTATTTTTCACCCCCAGCCAACATAAAGCTTAGGGAGCTGCAACATGGTTTACAGTCACTTTTACTTCCTCCTCTCCTCAGCTACACCAAGCTGACAACAGCCACAGATGCAGATTGAACCCTTAATTATTTATGTGATCCCTACATTGCTGAAACCATAATCCAATAAGAAAACAATTAACTATTTCTCTTCTTTTTTTTAAAAAAAAAAAGATTTAAATTGTTTATCTTAGATTTAGAGCTACTTTTTAATTTCAGGTTTCCTAAATGTAATGTATACGTCCTATCAGAATAGCTTATAAATGTTTCACTGAAAAAATCTTCAGGATTTAATATGATGCATTTTATATGTTTATAAAGAAGTTTTAGCTCTTAAATAAATTGTCAATTAAAAAGATATTATTAGAATATTCTGATACTTCAAAAGCAGCATAGAATGATGTATGTTGAGCTAGTCAGACCTCCTGGGGAGAGTTAGATTTAAGATCTGACAGGAAGAAGTTGCAATAACATTATAATAATAATTAGCAGCAAGGAAAAAATTTTTTAGTAAAAAGCTTAATATTTTTTATTATATTAAACACCAAGATTTGACTAAGTCATTTTTGTTCAACATCTCAAGAACTCTTCTATATGTCATATTTAAAGAGTTAAATGTTCATTGTTCTCCACATCTCATTGTTATAAAGTTCAAGTGCACCCTTTATTTTTTGCAATGCAATTTGTACAAATCATATACAAAGACAAAAGATTGATTAGTGGTTACACTATTAGCCTTGGACTTTGGAAACAAGAGTTTGATTCCCTGCTTCCCCTCAGACTTCCAGTGTAACCATGGGCAAATCACTTAGGGCCAGATCCTCAAAGGCATTTAGGCAGCTAAATCCCCCTGAAATCAGTCAGGTGCCTAAATACTTTTGAGGATCTGGGTGGGCTTCAATCTCTTCAGATCACTAATTCTAAAATGGGGATAATAGCACTTTCCTACCTCACAAGGGTTTTATGAGAATAAATGAAAATACAGGCATGTCTTACGTGAGGGTTCTGTTCCGCGGTTTCCACTTTACGTGGAAACAGCGTATAGACGAAACCCCATTGACTTCAATGGTGGGTGAAATCGCCCACCCTAAAGAAGGTTTTTATATTTTTATTTTTCCCTTTCTTTTTTTTGTTTTGGTCGATCACATGAAGTGGAAATCGTGTATGTTAAATGCACGTAAGACGCAACATGCCTGTATGTGAGTTGCTCAGATACTGTGGTAATGGGTACAATCTAAGTACCTTAGATAGAAATTTGAATCTCTTTACTGTTTAGATAGGAAAACCATATCAATATATGGAAAAACCTAATCTTAAAAAGTAAACAGTTCACCCACCTAGACAGGTGCATCCTTTGGTTGTTGGCCTTTTCACTTTCTGTTTATTGTAACTATCAATGTATTTCTTAAACTTGACAGACACATAGGGTATGTCTTCACTATCTGTTGGATTGGCAGGTAGCAATCGATCTTTTGGCGATCAATTTATCGTGTCTCGTTAAGACATGAAAAATTGATCGCCAGCGGCACCCCCGTTGACTCCGGAACTCCAGCTCGCCACAAGGCGCAAACTGGAGTCAACGGTGGAGTGCCATGAGGACGACAGGTAAGTCAGCTGAAGATACGCTGACTTCAGCTACGTTATTCATGTAGCTGAAGTTGCATATCTTTGGTTGATCCCCCCTCCCAGTGTAGACCAGCTCATAGTAAATGGGCTACTAATGAATACAAGTGTAAGTCATTGTTATTCTTCCTTTTCTAGTGTGCCATTTTACAGAAAACTCTTTTAAAATGGGGCCAGATCCTCAACCCCACTAAGACCCCCAACTGAGGTCGCACAAAGGGCCCAAAACTGCCCCAAAGAGACAACAGTTAATGAATTCACCAGCAAGGGGGCATCCTGACCTGAAGTAATGCTGTGTAGCCAGCTTTATGCCAGTCTTTTCTTCCTCCCCAGTTAGGGAGAGGTGATATGGTCGAATGGGGCTGGAGTGCTTGTGTTCCCACTGATTGTCAGCTGGTGAAAGATGTCCTTGGGCTACCTTCCTAGCCGCCATAACTTAGAGCAGTCTCATGCCTACTGTAATTTGTACTGGAGAATAATCTGGTCAATCAAGAACTGGGAAGTTGTTGGATCTACTAGAACTGTGAGGATAGGAGGTTGTGAAGTCCCAGCTCCACTCCAACCAAAGGAACTTCGATACCTACGGTCAGATTTCTTGTTGGATAAGGGCTATGAATGGGACACACATTAGTGCCATGCAAAGATAACCAGGTGCTGAGGCAGGTGTAACATAAGGCAAGGGAAACAAACTGGTGCCTCTGGTGCTGTGCCGAAGACCTGCCTCTTCTATAAGGAGCTGGATGCCATCTTCGGTGGCTAAACCACCTCCATCGCCAAGAGCCCCACTGATACTTTGGCAGGGCTGGAGGCACCAGGCAGTGGACTCAACCCCAAGGGCAAAGTTTTGGATGAGGAGGTAGAGTTGGAAGACAATGTGGAGCACATAGCAACGTTATCCAGTGGCATGGCAAGTCAGGACCTCTTTTCCACCCCAGATCTAGCCAATCCCAGCAGCACGTCTCTTGCACACATGATGCAGGAGAGAGCAGTCCTGGTACGTGATCTTTTTCAAGTTGATGCTACTTGATTATATGAGGTAGAACTGTCCTTTGCACTGTATATTGTAGAAGTGGGTGAAGGGATAGAAATGTACAAGACTAGCTCTGTTTGAGTGTGCTCCACATTCCCTTGTGCAGCTAAGCAATGTGGCGAAACAGTCTGTTAATGCACACCAAGATTTCATGGGAATCCTCCAGAGAGAAAAATAAAATAAAATCAATAGAAAAACACAGATGCATCTTGGGGTAATTTCAAATTCTAATTCTTGAACCATCTGAGAGCTGGTTTGGGATCACAATTCAGCAAGGTACTTAAGCACATGCCTAAATTAAGTCAGGGTGTAGTATCATTGCTACCGAGAGTATTCGCATGCTTAAAACTAAAAAATGTACTTAAGTTCTTTAGTGACTCAGAGCCATAAAATGAGATCTGCTTATTGACTATAACAATTTTTACTCTTTTTCACTTTTGTTAGCACTGCAGAGCCAAAAAAGTAATGAGAGGGGGAGCTGGATGTCAATCTGTCTGGAATGATTCGTGACCGTGAGTGCCAACCTCAGAGCAGAATGTCAAGAAGCGGGGAAGAGACCCCAAACTAGGTGTAAATTCTGTAATTAGATTTTACCAATCCAAATGTGAATTCCTGAAGCACTGTAACAGTCTTACCATGGAGTTACAGACAGTCCGCTCGGTCATTCTAGTGTGTCTTGCCATCCAGGCAAGTTGGACTTAGTGATAGTTGGCTGTTATACACCAAAGACCACAAGCTATTTAGGTTGCTTTCAGTCCCAACAGACCAGTCTCTTACCTCTGATCAATTTGGATCTTAGATCTCACACCAAAGACAATGCTAGTAGCCAATCCTATAATAAACTGACTAAAGATTTATTAGCTAAGAAAAGAAATGAAAGTGTTACTACAAGGTTAAAGCAAGTAAATGTATATAGCAGAAGTGGCCAAACTTGCTGACTCTCACGTGCAACAGTCTTCAGAAGTTCAAGAACCAGGGTGTGCCTGCTGTGGCTCAGGGCTTCAGCCCCGTGGGCAGTGTCTGCTGGGGCTTGTGGCTTCAACCCTGCTCCTGCAGAAGCCATGAGCCCTGACAGGTGCGCCCTGTGAGGCTGAAGCCCCAAGACTCCCCTTCCCCTAGTCAGAAGCTCCTACCTCACCTTGCTGCAAGACAGAGGTCCTGAGGTCACCCCCACCCCAACACACACAATCTGGTAGGCAGAGAATGGGAGAGGGAAGCTGTGCAAGTCACACTTTAACAGTAAAAGAGCCGAATGTGGCACAAGAGCCACAGTGTGGCCAGCCCTGTTATATACACAAGTGAGTTACAGTCTATGGTTTTAAAAGCTATAGAAGTCTGTCAGGTCTGAATGTCTTGTAGGGCTAACTCAGGTTGACTCCAGGTATCTTTTCTTCCATTTCATAGCTGTGCTCTTTGAGAGTCTAGAGGCAGAGAGATGAAAAGTTTTCTTGTTCACTCTCTTTATTTCCTGATGGGAGAAGCCCTATCGCATGTAGCATCTTCATGGATGTGAAAGGGCAATTAATAAAGTCTTTGCATTGTGACGTCCCACAGTGGCCCATTTAGTTTTGACAGTCCTTCCTGAGATAACATCTTTCATAGGGATTTAGCATTTTACACTAGATAAAGGTTTTTTTTCCCCTGTTTGTTGAGTTACATAGTTCAGAACAAATATTTTAAAGCTATACAGTATACACTTTAAGTATTACCTTATAGCATGGGATACAAACATTATAAGTAGGATTAATACATGTAGCAATTTACAAGCATTTCATAAAGTCTAAACACTAAACACGTTGTTATAAGTCCAATACCCATTTTAATGATATTATCACACAGGTGACCTATACTAGTTTCCAGCAATGAAACTGTCAGTGCTCAGCTAACGCCTAAAGCCTGGCAAGAGTTGGCATCGGGTCTGCCAGCATCACACTGGATGCTTCTGGCTCTTTTAATCAACACTGTTGTTAATGTAGTGCCACTTCCAGAATCTTTACCTCAAAAGGTATTCCTTATTTACACCATAACTACAATTCTGATAATCCTCAGATGAGCTACTAGCAATGATGCATAACCAGAAACAAACTACGGTGAGTTTCTAAGTCTGGCATATTTGATTTGGGAAACCTTGAAAGAGGAACACAAACTCCTGTGAGATGACTTTTGAGAAGTCACTTTTCAGAGCATAACTTCATTTTATTCTAAAAGTGTATGGCATCCAGAGATATCTCTTTTTGATTTAAAAGGTTCCTCCTGAGCAGCTGGTATTGAGCTAGAGCAGTGATATTCAGACTGAGTCTTGGGGGCCACAAGTGACTCTTTAATGTGTCTCCTGCAGCTCTTTGCAGCACATGATATTAAAACACCATGTGACTTAATTATTAACCAGTCTATGTTATTAATCAATCAGTATGCTTTTACTATGTTATCAACCAATTGTAGAATACTTGGTCAATCATTTTGCTGTGAGAATAGATAGATAGATAGATAGATAGATAGATAGATAGATAGATAGATATCACTAATTTAATGCTATATATATCACTAATTTGGCTCCTGAACCACTGAGGTCTGAGTATCACTGAGCTAGAGGATTGCATAGTGAATCTGAGTAGTTTTAGGAGAGTGACTGATCTGAGAAATGTAATTCAACCCACTTGAAATATGTAGAGCCCTTTCTAACACTTACCATGGGTTGTACAGACAGTAATAATACTGTGCTTTGTTTTAATTATAAACATCTAGCAAATGTAGGAAAGTATCTAATGGACCTTTTTAAATTTAAATCCATTAGCAAATGATGAGAATTAATACAGCAAATTATGTGCACACCTTATTAAATCAGAATTAGGAATCAATTTAAAACTGAATCCATTATTATCTTATTGAGCAGAATCACTAAAAACTCTTTCTCACTTGTGTGTACCATATGTTGCCAAACTTTGCACAAAACAACAAACTGCTCAACATTTAAACACATTAAAAGACCATCTAGCTCAATACATCTGGTTTATTGGAAGCGTACCTTCATGATTTTCCATTATGCCCTCCACTACTCCAAAAACAAATGTACACATAGTCACAACAAATTTGCTTCCATCTAGGCCTTTGCTTCCCTCGTAACTTATTCCAAACACT
>ML677351.1:12074420-12091534 GCA_007922305.1 Dermatemys mawii
AGGTAATCCCAGTGGAGGCAGTGTCACTCCCTGTCACGTTGCAGGCACAAATCCAGGATGCAGCCACAGCTGTCAGTCAGCGCCTCCCAGTGGGACCCCCCTCTCCAGGGATAGGAGCCAGGGTGGGCAGAATCTGGCAGTTGTAGCTGCAGCAGAATAGACCAATCAGCTGCAGAGGAGGGACCAGTCAAAAAATGGACCCTTTGGGCTCTTTCTGAGCTGCAATATCTGCTCTGGAAAAATCCCGGATGTTTCCTATTATTTGAAAAATCCGCCTGGACAGAGAATGGAGCCTCAAAATAGAGGCAATGTCTGGGAAAACCCAGACATATGGTAACCCTAACCTGTAGCAAGTAGTGAGGCCAACGCATCACACCTCAGATTGGAGATTTGCTGCTATCTTGTATTTATAAAACACCCAGTCTTTCTGGAGTCTAGGCACTAATCAAAAACTAAGAAATGCAAATAATCTAACAAAGCAGATTCCCATCTGCCACCTTATTTAGCTGCATTTAATTTCTCACAGACAATAATGGAATAGCATGGAGCCACTGGCCCAAATCACCCTCTCCTCTATGGATTCCCTGAGATGAAACAAGATTTACAGATCCTGAGCATCAAGCAGTAATGAGACTTCTCCACCAGGCTCATTCTGTGCAGGATATGGGGTCCAAAACCACATCTCCACAAGAACAATCAGGGCAAAAATTTAGCCCTGGTCTACACTGGGGCGGACTGACCTAACATATGCAACTCATCTATGCAAATAGCATAGCTGAAGTCGACGTATTCAGGATGACTTACTTTGGCATCTTCACGGTGCTGAGTCGAGTGCTGCCCCTCCCCCATCAACTCCACCTGCGCCTGTCACCACAGTGGAGTTCCGAAGTCAACGGGAGAGCACTCGGGGATCGAGTTATTGCATCTAGATGAGACACGATAAATTGATCCCCGAAAGATCGATCTCTACACACCGATCCAGCGGGTAGTGTAGATCTGGCCTTAGTGAGTTGAGAGTCACATAAGTTTTCTGATCTCTACATGGATTTTCCCCTTGTAGAGGCCCATAACCTTTTTAGATTCTTCTGACTTGTTATCACCTGATTCCCACACTGAAATCTTTCTTCCATATGGGAAATGCATACTAGATTTATCCATTTTAATTACTTTTATAATTTTTCCTTGTAAGTTATTAATAATGAAACCACTTCTATTGCCACCCTCCTTCAGAAAATGCTGTACTTTCCATCCTAATGCTTTTGGATAGAAGAGAATCCTTTGTATGTGGAAATACAATTAGAGCAACCACCAAATTGTCAGAGGAAGCAGACATTTTCCTGAGTTAATATTCTTATCTACATGAATCAAACTATCTTCAAAGCTCAAGGGAGAAATTTTGGTCAGTTTTAATTCATATGGGTAAAACAACAGCAACAAAAGGAGTTTAGTGAGTAAAAATGCTCTTAAGCTTCTATAGTTTAAAAAGAGATCTGACGTATAACATGGTGAGCAATTTGCACAGAACATTCTAATTGCTCTATTTAATTTCATCCTTAGGAGAAATAGCCAAGCTATTGAGATTTACAAGCTGTATGGTCAGTAAATATTAATAAAAACAAAGTGATTCTTAAAGATTTTTGGCACTTTGTGTACATCCCTGACAGCTGGATTGACATGAAAGACTGTAATGGCTTTTAAGCAGCTGTTCAAATCTCTTGTGTCAATGATCCGTGAACTAAAGAGGACTTGGGTGATACACCAAAACCTGCTGCGAAGAAGCCATTATGGGCCACTGGGTCAAATATATTCTTTTTAAAGGATACCTACCCACAAATTTATAACATCTTAGAAGGTAAATTAGATAGCCTGACTGTCTTTGTGGTTTGATTTCAAAATATTTAAAACATGTTATTTAGATGGTAACACTTCAGGACAGGGACCTTGTCTTTGCCTAAAAAGCAACCAGCACATCTATAGGAGAGTAAGAATATATAATAACAAATATTCAAATGCCCTGTGTATATATATACACACACATATGTGTTTTTTCTCTCTTATCCTTCCAAGTAAAGGAGCAACAGGGGAGGTATCATCTCCTGCCCAACAAAAAAAGATCCATAGACATCAGTGGACAAAATACTTGGCTGATTGTTTTCCTTACACTCGTGAAGAGGGGACTGCACAAAGGCTCGTCCCATCATAGTTTGAGCTCTGGAGAAGGAGATAAAAATCACAGACCAGAAGGAACTTTATCACTGTGCTGCTTGGACTTTGGATAGGGAAATATTTCTAAGCATAAGCAAGAGATCCCCAAGATGCTTAGCTTGAGTTAGCAGCAAAAGACATATGGAATTTGCACACTACAGCAGCTTTTACTCCCTTTTGGAACTTAAGGCTGTAGCTAATTTGTCTGTGTATGTTTACCTGTTTCAACCTTATAAATAACTTTCTTATTTATTTTTCTAGTTCATAAATCTTTAGTTCGTTTATTACAGGATTGACTACAAGCATTGTCTTTTGTTTGAGATCTGAAGTACAACTGACCTACGGTAAGTGAATGGTCCTGTGGGCCTGGAAGTAACCTGAATATTGTTGTGGATTTTTGGTGTAAGGGACAATCTATCACAAAGGCAGGCTTGCCTGGGTGGTGAGATAAACCGGAGAGCCCAAGGCGACTGTCTGTGACTCCATGTTAAGGCTCATGTGGTACTTGAGGGGGTCACATTTGATACATAGTTGGTGAAATCGAATTGTGAAGCACACAACCAATTTGGGGTTTCTGCCATGCTTCTTAACAGTCTTCCCAGAGGTTGGCACTCACTGTCATGAGCCATCCAGACAGCCTGACAATGGGATGAAAGGATCAGCAAACCAGGGAGATATTTTGGTGGGTAAATAATCAAATTCAATGCACATAGGACAAGCATTTATAATCAGTGGGTTTAAGTGTGGACCTTGTGCAATCACTTGCGTAATTTACCTCCTACTTTAAGGGTTTGACCCAAAGTCCACTAAAATCAATGGGACACTCTCCACTGACTTCAGCTGGTGCAGAATTATGCTCTACAACTGTTTCATTTTCATGTATATGAATGGTCTGCATGGATTACACAGAAAAATCTTTCCATCCACAAGCAGTTCTTGTCAAAAGGCATCTGTAGATTAAGACAGGGCTATAACCACGGTCCAGTAGATTATGGGTCTCTTCTCTTAAATAGGTCACAGTGAATCAATGGTGAAGATCAACAAGATTAATAATCTTAATTATCCACAGAGAGACAAGGCGGGTAAGTTAATATTGGACAAACGTCTGTTAATTATCCACAAACATTACTGGACATGGGGAAGTTTCTCCTAACCATGTGCACAAATAATTCACATTACAGCAGACCCCGCCCCCCGCATAATGCTAATTTGATATTTGACTTCATGCATATTAAATTGCTCTTGTGATGAGACTGTATTCTGTATTAAGTGAACACTGAGCAGACAGCTTCCTTCTGAGGAAACAAATATAAAACTGATGAATGCCAAGCAAGCAATTTGCTTATGAAAAATACCCAGAAAACAAGATACTTGCGAAACAAAACTTCTTCCACTCAGGCCATATAGAAAAAGCTAAGGACCAGTGAATGGGTGTTTTGTTTATGAAGATGTATAAAGATGGTAATGAATACTGAGTGAAGATCTTTCTCCTGAAGATATACAGAGAAAGCTGAAAAATGCCAAATGGATTTTTCTCTAACAATGAGATAAAGAGAAAGCTAACAACCACAGAGTAGATGGTTTGCCCTATGCTTATGAAAATTTATAGAGGAGAAACTAATTATTCAGTTGCAAAAACACAGTCAATGGGCCAAAGACGTTTATAATCATGTAAATACTTTCAACCATGTAGCACTAGTATATATTGCTTGGATAAGCTGGATATCTTGCCTAGCTGATCTTCTGCCAAAAATAATGTGCATGCATGATTTTGCTCTTGGTTGTATACAGATACATTGTGGCACTTCCTAAAGGGGCGATTCATTAGACACCACTTGCTGCTGTGATGAGATGCAAAGTGGCATCAAAACATGATGGCACTGTGTTTGGGGTAAGAGTATTAAAGAATTCAGCGTTATATTAGCAAAACAGGGGCTGATTTTTATTGCAAAATGAATTCAGCTTTGTGTAACTGATACTACATAAGAACATAAGAAAGGCCATACTGGGTCAGACCAAAGGTCCATCTAGCCCAGTATCCTGTCTACCGATAGTGGCCAATGCCAGGTGCCCTGGAGTGAGTGGACCTAACAGGTAAAGATCAAGTGATCTCTCTCCTGCCATCCATCACCCCCCTCTGACAAACAGAGGCTAGGGACACCGTTCCTTACCCATCCTGGCTAGTAGCCATTAATGGACTTAGCCTCCATGAATTTATACAGTTCTCTTTTAAACCCTGTTATAGTCCTAGCCTTCACAGCTTCTTCAGGCAAGGAATTCCACAGGTTGACTGTGCGCTGTGTGAAGAAGAACTTCCTTTTATTTGTTTTAAACCTGCTGCCCACTAATTTCAATGGGTGGCCCCTAATTCTTCTATTATGGGAACAAGTAAATAACTTTTCCTTATTCACTTTCTCCACGCCACTCATAATTTTATATACCTCTATCATATCCCCACTTAGTCTCCTCTTTTCCACGCTAAAAAGTCCTAGCCTTTTTTATCTCTCCTCATATGGGACCCGTTCCAATCCCCTAATCATTTTATTTGCCCTTCTCTGAACCTTTTCTAATGCCAGTATATCCTTTTTGAGATGAGGAGACCACATCTGTACACAGTATTCAAGATGTGGGCGCACCATGGATTTGTATAAGGGCAGTAAGATACTCTCTGTCTTATTCTATATCCCATTTTTAATGATTCCTAACATCCTGTTTGCTTTTTTGACTGCCGCTGCACACTGCATGAACATCTTCAGAGAACTATTCACAATGACTTCAAGAACTTTTTCCTGATTAGTTATAGCTAAATTAGCCCCCATCATATTGTATGTATAGTTGGGGTTATTTTTTCCAAGGTGCATTACTTGCTTGCAACTTTTGGAATGTTCCCAGCATTGTACCTGGGGCAGAGTAGAGATGGATCCTCTCTGCTAATAAGGAAGCATTGCACTGGACCCTCTTGTCTACAGTCATCTGGAATGAACTATATGTGACTTCTCCAGGTGGTAGACCTGTGATTTGGATGGAGACAGACGGGTTCAGTTTACTGTAGATATAGGGGCAGCCTGTGAAGTTCATTTCTGGATATGAATTTATCCTAGCTTCTGAGCTGTTCAGCTCTGGGGTTCAGGTTGAGCGCCTCCATCCCTTCTCTATATATGAAGAGGCTTGTGCTATATATGGAACATTAAACTCTATGTGGGGGGCGGGGGAGATAATGTATTTTCTCAAGTGTGGATGAACTTCAAAGGGTTAGATTTATTTTTGGCTTAGTTAAAACAGCTTTCACAGAGCCATACAGTATTCTACCTGCTCCTCCTCCTCCTGCACACATCTCCTCACTCCTGACCTTTTCTTTCCATTATCGATGTCCCCTTCTTCTAACAATTCCAGCCACAGACCAAGTTTGAAGAATAACATACAATTAACTAAAGGCTCATTTCCTGGATGAGTAAAAGTGTAACTCGGGGTCTAACGGATTCCCTGGTCACCAGTCAATCAGCCTCAGTCACGAAGCAAAAGGTCACAACCACCTACTTACTCCTAGGAGTGTGGTCTCTTAATTTGAGTTGTCTAATCAGGATGTACAGCTAGAAAGGAGAATGTTTTTGTTTTGCTGTTCAGCTGTCTATCGTTCAGACCTAAGGGTAGCGAGAACAATGGTTATAACTTTATTTGATCATGATTCAGTCATAAAATATGAATCAAATATGAATCATATAACTTAAACAAGTAGATCGCAGATATCTCTGATAGTCTGACTGAGCATTTGCTGCTGCAAAAGGCACACAGCTTGCCACGTGCACCACACTTTCATTTCTTTATCTCAAAGACTAGATCAAACTTTTAATCACAGCTCTGCATTAGGGTAGTGCCGAGTTGCAAAGAAACAGGGAGCTCAAGGAGGCTTATTCCTTGATGCATATGGAGAATGTGTAGGCTTCATCTTCTTTAAGTCTGACCCCATCATGACCCCACATCCCAGCAACTCCATAGGCTCATGCAGAGGGATTGAGATGGGCCACAACCCTAGCCCCAATGTCTCCCTGTTTTCTTTGCTTGCTTTGCAAGCCCCAGGAGGTACACAGACTGTGCTCCTCTAAGAATCAAACCTGCAACTGTGATTAACCCTTATCGAGGCCATGCAAGGCAAGAGGGGATGTTCCTTGCAAATTCCTCCATACATTCCCCTTGTTTATCATTATTGTAACTTGCTGCTCCAAAGCTGAAGCCAATACGGGATGTTGTCACTTCTTTCGAGGAGTTTTTGGGGAGTACAGGATGTTGAGAGGGGACACTGCATCAGGCAATGTTCCAGGGTTTGTGTAGGCTCTCAACTTTCACATTTTTAGCTTCCACTTGGATATTTTGTCACTAGTCATTGCCAGAAGATATCAGTATTTTCCTTTGAGGTCAGTGCCTGGAGGGAGTTGTTCTGAAGGAACCATATTCTCTAAGATCACCTGCATTTCCTGACATTTTGTTACTCTGCAGCCATCCACAGTAGTATTTTGTGGTAAGGGATTTTCAGAGGCAGAACTCTTTCTAGACTTTAGCCACTGAATGTTTCCAAGCAGTGGATGTCTTTCAATCATGCCCATGTTTTTTTTAATCTCTCCTTCATACTGAAGGCATCACACCTCACTGAGAGTGGTGCAATCTCCATAAGGAAGTGAAGAACAGTGTAGGAGTTGGTTTAGAAGTCCTTGCGATGGACCTGCAGCATTGGTTTTGTTCAATATCCATTTTATGTGCATAGGTCAATGTGACCATACTCTCCACAGATGAGTGATCCAGGGTAAGGCTGGTTTCTTGGTTTTGAGGTCTGCATCCCCATTTTTGCGTTGGCAAGTTTCTGAATGTCAGGAATCAGGATCTTCAGCAGAACTGGTTTTCAGGCAACCTCATGAGTACAGCCAGTCTGGAGGAGGCTGCCATATCGGCCACGCCACCTGATTAGCTGTAGAGGCCAGCTGGCTGGCTCCAAAGTCAGTAGCAGCAGCCACTCACTGGCTTCTCAGTGCTCTTGCCTACAAAAGTGCCTGTTACTATGTTATCTTGTCCCTTCTGCTCCTGCCTTACACCCAGCCTAGCCTCTGTCCTGCCCCCCATCTTGAACCCCTCTTTGACTGACACCTTGCTCTCGCCAGTTTCTGCCCTCTTGTTTGACTGTGGCTTTGGCAACTGACTACTGACTCATCTCTGACCCTAGTCCTTGGAGCTTGATGCCTGCTCCAACCACTATCCCTGATGCCTGCTCCACGCACAAGACTAGACCACTCTTATACCAGTTGGCTGACATTGAAGTATACAATTGCTGGAGTTCACTTTCTTTTCCAGCTTTTTGTGCTCTTTGAATGTCATTTTTTTTAATATGAGTCCGAGGTATCCCAGATGTTCAGAGTGATCAAATATCATATTATCTCACCACCTCTGGCATTTTTCCTTGGCCTGATGGTATTTCAAGTGAAAGGTGCACACTTGTGTCTTGCTAGGATTGGCATTCAGGAAACCATAGGAGACACTGTTTTTCCAAGTACATGCAGGGAACCAGTTAGAATACGTTCACAGTATCCTCAAATCTTTCCAGTTGGGTGGCAGTGCAAAGATCATCTGCATAAATTATTCTTCAGTCATCAGGGAATACTGGTTGCTCATTGTGTATACAATAAACAGAAGAGGTGATAACGATGCATCTTGGGGTAATCTATTCTATGGAGTACACCACTGACATTCCTAACCATTCATCTTCACAAAAACATTGATTCTTGAGCAGGAAGATGAACTGGGCCATCTTGCTATTTCTTAGAATCTGGCCAATTTCAGTAGAAATGCACGATACTTCAGAACCCTAAGCAACTGAGAATCAACAAACAACAACCCCCGTAAATTGTGCAAGTTTCAAAGCCATCTATGATGCACTGAGTTAGCTTTGCAATTTGGCCACACCATGAATATCCTGAGACTAATCTAGCTTGGTTCTCAGTCAGTGACTCCTTCACTATTTGTGCTATTCTACCCCTCATCATCTCCTCCTGTAAACCTGTAGATTGAGCAGAGTAAGGCTATCAGATGGCAACTGTTTGCAGAGTTAGGGTCTTTATGTGGTTTGAGTAGTGTACCCATTTTTGCCTGTCTCCACAGCCAGGGTACCTGCACTGTCTCCATGTAAGAGTTAAAGAAGTCAAGCAGTCACTTCTTTACTCTCATCCTGAAGTGTGGTAATAGGTCATTATATATACCACTGGGACCAGTTGCCTCTTGGGACAGGAACAATTTTGGTCATAATCTAGCATCTGAGAACTTGTACTGATATGACCTTTAGGACATCAGATAGTATAGTGTCCCATATTCCAAAATAGCTTGATGGGTGTTCAACCCATGCCTGAAAGGAAGGGGTTAATGGAGGCCTCATGGGCCTGCCAAACTCTGCTCCAGAAAAGGGCAGTGAAGGTGAGTCCTCCAAGCAGCCTAGGGAGGTTGCACAAGAAGCAGCCAATTGGAGTGAAGCTGCACAGAGCAGCCAGTCAGGACCCATAGGGTCACATAAAAAGGAGCTGCAGGGCAGAACAGGATCAGTGGATGCTGGGTACTTGGGGAATGAAAACTGTGTCCCTGAGAGAAGAGGAAGTACCTTGCACAAAGCAGCTGCTAGCAGGGACTGGGGGAGTAAAAGGGAGCTCTTGGTTGGCTGATGAGACGAGCTGACTCAGTGCCCTGAGAAGAGGACGAAGAAGAGGCTGGGGCCATGGGGAAGTAGCCCAGGGAATTGAAGCAGCAGAGATGGAAGTTGGAGAGTTGCAGTAGGAGGCTGCTCTATAGAGTCCCTGGGTGGGGACCTGGAGTAGTGGGTGGGCCTACTTCCCTTCTTCCCCACTTGCCACTGGGGAAATGGCTAGATGATTGAAATGGGATACTTCACCCCTTGTAGGGGGATAACATGGATAGTAAAATGACCAGAGGGCCAAGTCACTACGAGCATACTTCAGTACTTTGACTGAGGTGGGTCTACAGCAGGGGTCTTAAACATGCAGCCCGCCAAGCCCTTCCCTGCAGCCTGAGATGCTCCCCCTGGCCCCCCTGCCCCCCACACCAAGCTCCCCCACGGCCCCTCCGCACCTCCCTCAAGCTCCTGTGCCCCCCCGCTAAGCTCCCCGTGCCCCCCTCCCGCTCCCCCACGTGCTTCTCTCCTGCGCTGCTGCTTCTCACTGCTCCGCTTACCGCCAGGCAATTCTCTGGCGGCTTTGCGGTTTCTGGGAGGGAAAGGCCAGGAGCAGGAAGCCTCATGCACAGGGGAAGAGGGGGAGAAAGGGGCAGAGATTTGGGGAAGGTGTTGGACTAGGGGAGGGGAGGGGGCGGAGTTGGGGTGGGAACTTTGATGAAGGGATTGAACTAGGGGAGGAGAGGGGGCGGAGTTGGGGTGGGAACTTTGTGGAAGGGGTTTGAAGGGGACAGGAAAAGGGCTTGAAAGGGACAAGGAAGGGATTGGAAGAGGCGGAGCAAGAGTGGAGTATGAGTGCAGCCCAGTTCAGGAGGGTGCTTTAATAGAAGTAAATCTAAGTTCCTGTTTGGTCCTTTGAGTGAGGTGCATTATTAAGTGAATATATTTTATTAAAACTGTTTGGAAATGACTTCATCAAAAAAACAGAACATTCATGGAAGAAAAGAGAGTTTTCCAAGACAAATGGGAGAATTTATATTTTTTCACAGAGGTAAAAGATAAAATTCAATGCCTTATTTGTCAGCAAACGATCGCTGTTCCCAAGGAGTATAACGTGCGTCGGCACTACGACTCAATGCACCGTGAAAAATATTTTTTACTATACTTTTGTATCGTTGTATGTGTAACACTGAGGGTGAGTATGAGGCTCAGATTTCTTAGGTGATGGAGTAGTTCACCTAAGGCAGGGGTCTCAAACACGTGACCTGCGGGATTATTTTCTATGGCCAGCCAAGCTCCCCATGCCCCTTCTCTTCCCCCACTTAATTTCCTGCAGCCGCCAAGCTCCCTGTGCCCCTGCCTCCTCTCTGCCCACCTCCAGATGCTTAGCACTTTCCAGGAGGGACGGGGGAGGAGCGAGGAGCTGCGTGCTCAGGGGAGGAGGCAGGGCAGGGGTGGGACCTCATGGAAAGGGGGCATGGGGGTGGGGACGGGGGCACCGAGGGGGGAGTGTCAGTGATTCGGCCCTCGGGCCAATGAACTAGTCCTCATGCAGCCCTCGTGGTCATTTGAGTTTGAGACCCCTGATCTACAGGCACAGATGACAATGGGACAGGCACCACTAGGGGCTGGTCCTCACTAGGGCGGGAGATCGACTGTAGATACGCAACTTCAGCTACGTTAATAATGTAGCTGAAGTTGGCGTTTCTACAGCCGACTTACCTCCCATCCTCACGGCGGCAGCGGTCGGCGGTGCACTCCCCCGTCGACTCCGGCTTACTCCTTGGAGCGAGCTGGAGTTTCGGAGTTGACCGCGGCGCTGCTGGCGATAGATTTATTGCGTCCTGACAAGATGCGATAAATCGATCGCCAAAAGACTGATTTCTGCTGCGCCAAGTGGGGACAAGCCCTAGGAGAGAGTGAACTGGCTATCAGAGCTAATCCCTGTAGGTGGCACCATTGTGATGAGTGGACTCTGTTATACCTAACTAATAACAACATCCCTATTGTTATCATCTTATCTACACCTAATTTCTAAAGCTCTTCCACATATATTGGAAGTCAGCAAATTTCTAAATGTACCTACTGCTCATAAGTATTTGGCTGTATTTGGACATAGAATACTCCCTTCCCACAGTAAATCCTAAGACTACAGGGAATGAGCTCTGGCACTGTTCATTGGACTAAACTAGAGTCAAGTTCAGCTCACCCCACTGTACTCTCTTCCACCTCTGCCTCCTTGTCCCAAAACAATGTAGAGAAATCTGAATTAGAAGTCTATAGTCAAAGTCCCCGTATAGAAATTCTGTCAGTCATATTCCAGTCTGATGCTGGTGTTTGAGCATTTATTTTCTTCATTCTTCTTGCTGAAATAACACATAATGGATTCACCTGTCCAGCCATGCAGAGAAAATGAGGACACTATATGTAAGTTAAGTAATGACTCTAGCCCAAAATGTTTCCCCCGCACCACTCTGACCCCCAGCATGTAGTGGTAATTCTTTTCTCTTTTGAAGCAAGAATGAATTTAATTCTTTCCAGTGTGTCAACAGCTGTGATTGCTTTATTATGCAGTCTTACGCCACTCATAGCTTATCAGATTTTTAAATTACCATATAAATCTACATAGTTAGAAAATGTAAGAAACATCAGTTTAAATGTATCTAATCTCATTTTCAAAGTTTGATACAAAACAATCAACACTTTAAAATGAAAGTGAGACCCCCTAAGCTAAAAATTGGGAGTCTAACAAAATTATCTACACTAATCATCATTAACTATAACAATACTTGCAAAACAGAAAACACTGGTGTAATTAATTGTAACACCTACAGGGTGAAAAGAACCAGAATGTCCCCCTCAGACTACATATTGTTTGTTAAATCCACACTACTGTGATATGACAGGGAGATCTGTATGCTAATCAAATGCAAGTTATACATTCTACTTTAAAAAGCTGTCCTGGGGGTGGCAAAGCATTTATTATGTAGATGCTGTCTTAAGGTGAGCTAGCCCTTTAAGGAATTTGGGGCTTGGCTTCACCTGTAGCAGGCTTAACCCACCTCCACATGTGGAGGGAATGCAGGGTGATATATGAGAGGAGCATGAGGCAAGACTCTAGGAAGGAGTAAACCTGTACATGAATGTTTTACTAAGAACAAGAAGACCAGTCAGGAAAAGGGCTAATGAGGAGAAAAGCCTTAACCGGGACAGAACTAAGAGTCTTACTCAAAGAGTGTGAAGCAGCTAAGATATCTAGAAGATCAGTTTTTTGAACTTTGTTAATAAACCAGCCTCTCAAATGAGAAAACAGTGTGAAGTCAGATTAACTTGGCAAGAAGGAGAAACTGGAGCAGCACCTTGCTAAAAATAACTATCAAGAGCCTCCTCCCGCATCTATTGGTTTCAATGGTACAACACTGGCTCCTAAAAGGCTAGTTAGGAAAAAGGTTCAGGCAGCTAGAGTGTCCTGGCTTAAAGCAGTGAAAGCTTGTTTTAATGATGTAATGCTTACAATATGATGTTCTTCTGAGGAGATTTGTTATAGGGTGGAGCTCCAGTGGACTCCACTGGAATTATCCAGCTTAACTGTGAAACCTTTATGCATAATTAACTGAGTGGCTCTAGAGCTATTTTGAATTTTCCTTTTTACTAATTCCTACCCTAAATACATAATACTGAGACTACAGTGTTTCCTTAATTACTTATGCATTTTGCTGATGCATAGGTTCTCTGCTATTGAAAGTTAGTCAGTTTGTGCCCTATCCTATAAGCCTAGCATTTGTTAGAACTCCTATTGGCTACAAGAGTAAGGACAGACATGAGTAATCGTTAACTTAAGTAAAATTGTAGGACTGGGCCTAATATGTATGAAATGTCATGTAGATAAGCTGTAAGAAATTAAGAATTAAATGCTATAGGCAGAGCTGGCAGTAGTCAAGGCTGACATGCTTCCCATTAAAGGCCCTGTTTATAAATATTATAAGCTTTCCATATTCTTACAGTATCAGAGGGGCAGCCGTGTTAGCCTGGATCTGCAAAAGCGACGAAGAGTCTTGTAGCACCTTATAGACTAGCAGATGTTTGGGATCATAAGCTTTCATGGGCAAAGGCCCACTTCATCAGATGAAAGTTGTGGAAATCTCCAGAGGCAGGTATAAATATGCAAGCAAGAGAGCAAGGTAAATTCAATCGGTGGGGGAGGGGGTGTCTTTCGATCTGCTATTGTATGTCCAGGGAGGTTGAAGTGTTTGCCTACAGGCTTTTGGACATACAATAGCAGATCTAAAGACAGCCATCCTGCAGCAAAAAAAACTTCAAGACCAGACTTCAAAGAGAAACTGCTGAGCTCCAGTTCATCTGCGAATTTGATACTATCAGCTCAGGACTAAACAAAGACTGTGAATGGCTCACCAACTACAAAAGCAGTTTCTCCTCTCTGGGTGTTCACACTTGCAGATCACCTGCTGGAAGTGGGCTTCACACACCCTCCCACCCCCCCTCTGCCTTGCTTTCTTGCCTGCATATTTATACCTGCCTCTGGAGATTTCCACAACATTCATCTGATAAAGTGAGTCTTCACCCACACAATCTTATGCTCCAAAATATCTGTTAGTCTATAAGGTGCTATAAGACTCTTTGTTGCATATTTTTACAGTTCAGGCTCATATTTTCAACTTCAGGTATTTGTTTCAGGCTGATTTTTTTTTAAAAAGTTCTAGCTAACATGGTTCAGCCACTTACAAGAACATGAATAAGGGAAATACAGGATTTTCTAGTTGTTTTTAAAAATTTACAGCCATTCCTTGCAGAAGTGCAAGTGCCTTAATGCTTTGGAGCAGGGACTTAAAACTTAGCAAGGAGGTTGCCCTAGTGTCGGCTGTGCCTTTTGCTGTTCCTGTGAAACTGCTCGAATTTGACAGTTAAGCCTCTAGAAAATATCAGTTCACACATGCTTGGGAAGAGACTCAAGAGTCTGGCAGATAAATTCTCCAAAGATTCCATCTATGAAGCGCTGCAGGAGCTGAGCAGTGCCATTCCTACAGTTGCTGCTGTTTGACATTGGTGTGATGCTGTGCATTAAAACATATGAGAGAGGATTGTGCTCTCAGTGCTCCTCTTAATGTCATTCAGGCACTGTAGAGGAGAAAAAAGAAACAGCCACACTGGGATGCAGACCCGTGAGAAGGGGGAGAGAGGGCTGCAAAAGCCAGTGGTTAGGTTGGGGGAAGTAGGGGTATGTAGATAGAAGCAGAGGGGAATAGACAGACTAGGGGTAGAAGGGTGTATAACTATTAGAAAAACACTCCCTTACAGAACCTGGAATTCAAGCCAGGAGAGTTCTTGGCCTTTACATTCTTTATCAGTTAGCAAACAGCTGTGAAAGCCACTGGATGAGTGTTGCTCACCCCACTACCAATGATTAGTCCACAAGATGATATCAGCCTACTATTACTACCAGTTACTCTGTCACCTTGAGTAATAGAGATCTGATCTGTGGTTGTGAAATGCTCATGACCCAAGTTGGGGGTTAATATCGCTTTGTGTGATGAAATTTCAGCTTTTTTCAGTTTAAAAAACAATCAAGGTTGCAAAGTCAAGAACTCTAAACTTATGAGAGACCAGAATTAAGGTTGCCCATTCAAGGCTTTTTGGATCCAACAGAAACATAGGGGAAGATCCTCAGTTGTTTTTAATTGGTTTAGCTATGCTGCTGATTGACTACAGTGGAAGATCTGGTCCAAAGTGTGAGTGTAGAAAATGTCCAAGTCTTAAACACATCAAAGTAAACTGAAACTTACAGATGTTATTCATTGAAACATGATGTCATTTAGTTGTATTGCCCTAGAATAATACCTCTCACTCCATTATAATGATAAATTATAAAATTCAAACTGTTTTTGTATTACTTACTGCTGCCCAAACTGCCTATAGCCTGTAAACTCACTCTTTGGCCATCTTCCATTTGTCCTAATAGTGGAACTTTACAAAAAAAGTTTTCTGTAAAAATAACTTTTGCTGCCTCCATCCTTCTTTTTTTGTGTGTTCATGTTTATGCATGCTGTTTGAGAATGCAAACCTTCTACAAAGTGCAAAGGAAGCCAGACACTTTTTATTCTGATTCTAGTTCTGCTTTCATAAAAATTTACAAAACATGAACTCAATCTGTCTTGCACAAAAAGTACAGTGCACAGGAGAGCATAAATTTATATTAAATCCCTACTAAAACCAAATGAAGCTCGTAAACTGCCAACTGCCCAACCTATCACTTCTTTTTAAAGAATAATTATTAAATCTTTTCATATGGAAAAATAAAAGCTCTATGGAATTACAGACAGAAACGATCAATTCCAAATGTGATAAAAAGTGAATGTCACAGCATTAATTGGCATATACTAGATAGTGTGAAATCCAGTTTCAAATAAGTATATGGCTCAATATAGGACAAAATTCTGATATTTGGCTCCAACTGAATGATTTTTTCAAATATTTTCTTAAAGATGAATAATTAGGAAGTACAGCTCCCTCCCTGTGGCTGGCATGGCTGCATTAGATGCTTCTATCCCTTCTCCCTAATGGCCCGATATTCTTTACAAACAATGCCCATAAAGCCCTGCTTCCCTGAACACAATAGGAATAAAAAAGGAGGCAGTTTCCTTTTTCTCACATAATTATTCAAAGCTGAATAATTGGGAGGCACAGCTCCCACCCATAGCTGGAAGCAGTTTTCTCTCCTCGTCATTTTGGGGAGAAGAGGAAGTTTCAAGGTAGCTGCGGTCACTTCTTGTCCCTTCCTCACTCCTTATTTATCTCCTGCCCCACTTCTAACCTGAACCTTTGACAGATCCCATCCTGCTCCCCTTGTTATTCTGAGAGCGGGGTGAAACCTCACTGGGGGAAAAAAAAAGACAGACAGTAGCTTTTAGCTTTTAGCAAAGCTTTTGATATGGTCTCCCACAGCAAGTTAAAGAAGTATGGGCTGGATGAATGGGCTATAAGATGGACAGAAAGCTCAATGGGTAGTAATCAATGGCTCCATGTCTAGTTGGCAGCCGGTATCAAGCGGAGTGCCCAAGAGTTGGTCCTGGAGTCGGTTTTGTTCAATATCTTCATTAAGGATCTGGAGGACGGCATGGACTGCACCCTCAGCAAGTTTGCAGATTACATTAACTGGGAGTAGTAGATATGCTGGAGGGTAGAGACAGGATACAGAGGGACCTAGACAAATTAGAGGATTGGGCCAAAAGAAATCTGATGAGGTTCAACAAGGATAAGTGCAGAGTTCTGCACTTAGGACAGAAGAATCCCATGCACTGCTACAGACTAGGGACCAAATGGATAGGCAGCAGTTCTCCAGAAAAGGACCTAGGGGTTACAGTGGATGAGAAACTGGATATGAGTCAACAGTGTGCCCTTGTTGCCAAGAAGGCTAATGGCATTTTGGGTTGTATAAGTAGGGGCATTGCCAATAGATTGAGGGACATGATCATTCCCCTCTATTCACCACTGGTAAGGCCTCATCTGGAGTAGTGTGTCCAGTTTTGGGCCCCACACTACAAGAAGGATGTGGATAAATTGGAAAGAATCCAGAAGAGGGCAAGAAAAATGATTAGAGGGCTGGAGCACATGACTTACGAGAAGAGGCTGAGGGAACAGGGATTGTTTAGTCTGCAGAAGAGAAGAATGAGGGGGGGATTTGATAGCTGCTTTCAACTACCTGAAAGGAGTTCCAAAGAGGATGGATCTCATTCTAGACTGTTTTCAGTGGTAGCAGATGATAGAACAAGGAGTAATGGTCTTAAGTTGCAGAGTGGGAGGTTTAGGTTGGATATTAGGAAAAACATTTTCACTAGGAGGGTGCTTAAGCACCGGAATGGGTTACCTAGGGAGGTGGTGGAATCTCCTTCCTTAGAGGTTTTTAAGGTCCGCCTTGACAAAGCCCTGGCAGAGAAGACCTAGTTGGAGATTGGTCCTGTTTTGAGCAAGGGTGTAGTGGGGCAGCTGCCCCACTCCCATGCAAGAGTAGGTCAGAGTAGCTGCGTGATTGGCAGCCAATCAGAAAAGGGCCTGCTGAGGGCCAATCAAGGCCTAGCTTGTAGCCAGCCAATGAAGGACAGGCTAGGCAGTATAAGAAGGCTGCCCTGGATAGAGGCAGTCAGTGTCTCCCAGATCTTCAAGGGGCAAGGTCTGGCTCCTGGGAGACCAGCACCAGCACCAGCACCAGCACCAGCACCAGCACCAGCACCAG
>ML677351.1:12091544-12238418 GCA_007922305.1 Dermatemys mawii
ACCAGCACCAGCACCAGCACCAGCACCAGCACCAGCACCAGCACCAGCACCAGCACCAGCACCAGCACCAGCACCAGCACCAGGGACAGCGCAGTGCTGGGCAGGCCCAGGGGAGCAAAAGGGAACTCCAGCTTGAGTACCTGTCAGGTTGCTGGCCTTGAGGAAAGGGTCATCCGGTGCAAAGGGGCCACAGGGGAAGTGGCCCAGGGAGAGCGGAAGGGACTAGAGGAGAGAAGGAGGGCAGGATGGCTGCCACCAAAGTGTCCCTGGGCCAGGACCCAGAGTAGAGGGCGGGCCTGGGTCCCCACTTTCCCCTCTTATATTGCACCTGGCTGCTGAAGTGGCCTTGGTGGACTACACCAGACCCCTGCCAGAAGGAGCTCAACATGGGGTGTGGTTGGCCACTGCGGCTGAAGGGTGAAAGACTGCTGTGAATGCCCCTCCCCCATGGAAGGGGGTGAGTGTGGATTTGGGGGTACTGCCGGAGGGCAGAGCAATGAAGAGGATGCCGCACGCGAGGAACCATGTGCATCCAGATGCCAACAGAGGGCAACAAAGAGTGAGAGACGGACGGGACACCATCAGTGGAGGGCGCTCTGCTGTGAACTGAGCTAATTCCTGGACTATCTGGCAGGAGGCGCCTCGGTGGTGAGACCCAACCCGTTACAAGGGGGTTGGAATAGATGATCTCCTGAGGTCCCTTCCAACCCTGATACTCTATGATTTTATGATTGCTTCCCACAGTGCATCACTTTATTTCGCATTTTAAAATAACAGCCAAAATTTAAATTTAATTTTTAAATAAAGTAACTGATAATAAATTTAACTGCCCAAATTTATTTTTCATTATATGGAAATACTGGTTTAGTGAAGTTCTCACATAGCTGCTTAATCAAAAGATGTTCTATCTTCGGTGAGAGTTTTTACCCCCATAATGTAATGATGAAAAAAGCAACATATGATGGGATGGGGGGGAAAAATTCCTAACTAAGTTTGGCTTTGTGGGACTATGAGTATGGTTAACTATTGGTTCTATTATTAACATCCAGGTACAATTAGTGATCAGATATAATACTTTTAATTGTACTACTTATTGCAATATCAGCTTCTAAATTGTTTGTTAAATAACTGTTCCAGTTCTGTAGAATTTGAATGAATACTAAAAATACACTTTGCACATCCCAAGGTCCCATTCCAATTGTGAAATTAGACTTGTAATATATAACTCTACCTATAGTAGCAGTGGCCAACATGCGGCTCTGGAGCCGCATGCAGCCCTTTAGAGGTTAATATGCTGCTCCTTGCATAGGCGCTGACTCTGGGGCTGGTGCTACAGACATTAACTTTCCAATGTGCCAGGGGGTGCTCACTGCTCTAACCCCTGCTCTGCCGTAGGCCCTGCCCCCACTCCATTCCTTCCCCCAAGGCCCCTGCCCTTTCCCCCGAGCCTGCCATGCAGTCACTGCTCCCCTCCTTCCCCCGAAAACTCCTGTGCATATGAAACGGCTGATTGCGGCAGGTGGGAGGCACTGACCGGTGGGATGGAGGCACTGGGGGCTGCAGCGGGGGGTGGGCTGATGATGTATTAATGGGGCTCTTTGGAAATATACTTTAGTAAATTCTGGCTCCTTCTCAGGTGCAGGTTGGTCACCCCCAACCTACACAGTAGATTTCTTTATACAGTAACTCAAAGGTTTTGCTTGTGACACTTGCTGTGCACTATTTCAGCTTAAATCACCAACGTTTGAAACATTACTGAATTATGCTATTGCTTTCATGACTTTTGTCAGATTTTTTTGCTTAGGAAAAATACCTTTTCCTTATTAGCTGGAAAGCTAAAATGATTTTTGTTCTGATTTTTTATAAAAATCACAAATGTGTTTTCACATGCAAAACATATTTATTTCTCTACTTGTGCATGTAATACAGGCCCCACCCCTGCAACTGTTTGTCAGTGTGATTAACTTTAAGCACATCAGTAATCCATTGACTTCAAGCAGGAGTGGCAGTAACTGAGCACCAGTGATGAAAGTAATGTCATGTTGAGTCCAACTGATCATGGCATACAATATGTGTGTGTGTTTGTTTTTAAATATCCTATGCCATGTCTCCATGGAAAGCAAGAAGGCTTCTTTGCCTCTGCCATAACATATGTTCCCAGATAGTGAGGCTTCACACAAATCTGTTATCACTCCTTTATTGAGTCACATTTTCCTTCTCACTTTGTAGACAGACTTGCTCAGATTTGGACTGAAATATGCACTACTATGGAAACAGAACAGTCTTGAGAGGACAAATATAGTGTCTTCCCTACAGATGGCATGGTTCCAGCAGCTCTAAAAAGAGGGCAGTGTGAGAGCATGCTCAGGCAAATGTTTGCTGCTAACAATCTTAAGTATTGACCTTTGTGGAGAAGATAATTGAGAAGATTGTGGCAGCTTCTTGATTCATTAGAATTTCCTGACACCATCGGTCAGGTTATAGTCCTGGGGAAGAAAAACTGTTCTGGTTTTGTTAACTGGCAGTGAATGAAAACAAAGTGTCTGTGCTGAGTCTTCTACATCTAGAACTGTCTTCTTGATATCTTTAAGTACATTAATTTGACAACTCTTTTGCAGACCTTAGCAGAGATGGATGGAGCTGCTCTAAAGTAGCTCCATTTCAATGATCTTGAGGCAACCCAAAGGATAGTGAGCAACGGGATCTCTGCCCCCAGGCTTTCTCCTGCAAGGTGCCTTGGGGGGGATATATCCTCACCTTCTTTTCATCATATACATGAGATTGCTGGGAAATTAGTGAAGAGACATGGGCTGCAAATGCACTCAGTATGCTGATGACACTCATCTCTGTTTCCATTTTGTCAGACCCAGGGAGTGCATGAATTACCCATAGTCTAGATGAATTTGGTGCCTGGATAAGAGCTAGCCAGCAGAGACTTAATCCAGACAAAACTGAGAATATTAGTGGTGAATTGGGGAAGCAGCCAGGAAATTGGAGGAGCTTACATTTGTGTTCCTTACTGAAGGAGTGCAACTCCCATTTGGACAACAGGTGTGCAATTTAGGGTTGGTGTTAGATCCTGGGCTGTTCCAGAATGCCCAGGTAGCAGTTGTAGTCAAAAGCTCTTTTCCATTTCTCCCCAATGTGGACTTTGCCACAATTCTCCATGCCTTTGTCACCCATGCTTAAAGTTTATTATGTACTACATCAGGCTACACCTTAAGACCATTCAGAAGCTGAATCTGAGACCAGTCTTCCTTGTCTAATATATATTGCTAAGCCTGAGTCTAAGGAAAACAAGTATTGGGGACTTAGTTTGTCACTTGTAGACCTCAACTATCTTGATTTTAAAGGTTGAAACTAAACCTTTCACGCTGATTCAATACAAGTTTGTGTTTCCCTTTGTTTTAAAAGTGGCTGAAAAGAATCTCACTTTACTTTGGACATGACAAACAATATCACTTTTTCAAGAGCCACAATCATACCAATGAAAACCAATAAGGGATCTTTAATACAAGGATAGATATCATCATGACTTATCTCTCATTACAATCGAGATTTCTGAATAAAAAAATCAGGTAGTATTAACAAAATTGCATACTAGAAAAACTTGTAAAAAAATAAGTGCTGCACATTTAACTGCCAGTGAAATCTCATTATTTTGGCTCAATTATCATTTAAAATGCCCGTGCTCTTGATTGTATTAGCCTATCAAATTTCACTTCTTTTGAAACCAATCTTTAAATCCTTACCAAAAAACATTCTGCAAAATGGCTAGTTAGCACTTCAAGGTTAGTGGGAAGACTATTAGTAAAACTAGCATTAAATTTGAACCAGGGGCAATCACACTGGGAACAGACTGCTGAGTAAATTGGAGGTGAGGGAGAAGGGGGAAAGAGTCAGAATGTTAATTGTAGCATGGAAATAATATCATCTTGCACAAATGAATTATAGAAATTATGGCACATATTAGAAATAGAGAAACTTGCTTACAATTCTGAAAATAAGATGGAAAAAAAATTCATGTGATGCCCTCTTTAATTACTTTGGTTTTATCAACTACCCCCAAACCAATGATTGTCTGAAATTCTTAATCTTACATAATATGCTGGCTTGAAGTAAGAATGAATAATAGAAAAAGGATGTCATACATAATCCAATCTGATAAAGCATACCAGTGGTGTTAGCCCTGACATTCACTAATTACCTTTTAGGCACAGCCCTGAACAAGGCATGGTGGATAAGTGGCACCATGTTAGAAGTAATAGAGGCATTACGAGTTTGACCCTCCTCTGAGTCACAATTCTTCCTCCTTGCTCCCTGGTTGTAACAATTTACTGCTACCCTCTGATCAGAAGTAAACTACTACCACCCACAAACCCAACCCTGGGCTATTCCTATCAGTAGGAGGTAAAACCAAAGCTCTGCCATTTCCTCACCCATGCCCTGCCCCCACCAGGTGCAGGGAGGGAGTAAGAAGGCAAGTAGCCCCAATGACTTCTACATGCCTGCACACAAAGTCCAGATAGCCCAAGGGATGCATAGGGGAGTTTTTATGGCCCAGCATGGTTGTGCAGCCTGGATTAGACTCTAGGCTTAAATATAAATTGTTGTGAAATACACTTATTTATTTTTGCTTTGTTTAGTATTTTGTTTTTTAATTTTGAAGGAAAAAGACTGAGGATTTTTTCCCCTACTGAGAGTACATGAAGATGTTTGGGTTTTTTGTGTGTACTTTAATTACATCAATTAAAAAACAAAACGAAAATAAGATGGCTAACCAACTGGACAAGATGCCTCGGGAAATGAGCCTTTAACCTTTGGGTTGTGGATGTGAACTCTATCGCCAAGGTAGCAGTTTTGTATTAACAATGGAGGAGCAGAGGGCTAGGCAATATGAAATTACCTGGTGAGTTCCCAGTTTTTATTACGTAGAGAAGAATCACCATCACGCTCAGCACTGTCACCCAGGGGAGTAACTTGGGCCAAAATGTGGGTGGGAAGACACAGGCATTGCTTTGAAGGGCCATGAACCACCTCCCGTCCCTCCAAAATGTTCCAACGAGCTCCTTTCTTCTCACGTTTTCTGCCCCTCCCCCCTGTTTTTTTAAAGGGCCCCAACACTTACTTAAGGCTTTGTCCTGCCTCTTTTTGCTTCTCTTTCGCAGGCCTTGCTGGCCCCTGTCCTCCCTGCAGCAGACTCATGCAGCTTGCTGAGTCTCCTCGCTCACACACAATGCCCCAGCCTCCCTTCTCCCCTGCCCAGCTTTCTCTTCATGGGCCACCCTTCCAGACTCCCTTCCTTCGCACAAACTCCTCCAAAGTGCAGACTCCCTCTAACCAAAGTACCTCTCTCACTGTCCCAGCCTCCATCTACCAGGCACACCTACCATATTCTCTTCAATCTGTACTCTCCCTTAAGTTCTTTTCCTTCCCCAAATCCTTCCACCTTCTTTCTCCTGTCCCCAAAGTTTCCCCACAGCAGCTGCTCTTTCCCTTCCCCCCAGTACACAAACCACTCCTCCTGCTTATCCCTAAGGGGCCAGAGAAGTAGAACAGGCCACTCTCTTAGGGCCAGGCTCCAGCTGTGTGCTGCAGATACACAATCCCATCCTGTGGGCGGGGGGACGGGACTGGAGCAAGGAAGAAACTGAACCCACAACTCCCCTCCTGACTGCTACAGTGGTCCCTTCTGGCCAAAAGTTGCCTTTGCAACTGCCTTTGCCCTTTAGCTGCCGAGTTAGGCTGAGAGTGGGAGGAGAGAGTAAGGGTACTGCTACACTACCCGCTGGATCACGATAAATCGATCTCTGAATCAACGCCTCTACTCCACCTCAGCATGAGGAGTAAGCAGAATTGGTGGGGGAGCAGCTGCCGCCATGGGGATGGCCAGGTAAGTCGGTATTTGTGTAGCTGAAGCTGTGTATCTTAGGTCAAACCCTCCTGCCTCCCACCCCGGCTAGTGTACCCCAGCCCTAAGACAAACCAGCCTCAGGCTCTACTCTCTATCCCCTGTTGTACTGCATCCCCTCCTCATCAAAGACAGCCAAAAATTGAGGGTGAGGCATTACTTTTGCACCCATTCCCACCCCCTGGCTAAAAGCTGTGTATGAGAGGAAGAATATTCCCACACTGTCACCTACTATAATTAAACCTGTGTCACCATCTTTTGTTTCTTACGAATTTAATCTAAGAGTGTAAATGTATTTTTAATAGTAGAAATATATTAGATTTCAGCTCCTCAGGATAAGGTCTCTCTTCTATTATTTCTATAGTGAATCATGCATATATGATGCAACATACATAATAACTTTAAAATAAGTCACCATTTGTGAGTCTTGTCCAGCAGGTCCAGGATTATCTGGCTGTGGAAAATGAATCACTCTCTCACTCATAAGTGGATCCCTTCAGATCGCAGTACCATGTTATGTGGCAAAGACACCTCTGCTTTATCAATTCTGTGGAAAGATAATAAATTTCATTCTGAGACATTTTGTGAGTGCTCCGAAGAATTTTACTTTCAGTGAAACAAAAGGTGGCCAGATAAATCCAAATCAAATGTAAATGAAAGAGCTGGTTTCCCTAGCTAATGCCACATATGCAAAATCTCAGCTTTAACAAAATATGACCATGATATAACTGCCTCTCAGAGGGAGGGATAGAGATGCCAACCCTCCTGGATTGTCCTGGAGTTTCCAGGAATTAAAGATTAATCTTTAATTAAATATTATGTCATCTGATGAAACCTCCAGGAATACATTCAACCAAACTTGGCAACCCTGGGGAGAGAGGGGAGAGGAGAATGTGTCTGCATAACGGTATTGCCCTTCATTATTAATGATATACATACTACAAGAAGCAGCAGCAAAATGTTATGAAAATCCTGGCTCTGTTGAAATTAATGGGAGTTTTTTCTATAACTTCTATAGTGCTAGAATTTTACCCTATATGTTTTAGCAAGCGATAGAAGCACACCTTCAGTAATTTTGAGCTCTGGAGAAGGACAGAGTCCAGAAGAAAGATTGGAGTGTGTAAGTCTGGGAAGGAAAGAGGTGGATAGAAGGGGTACAGTGTGTCTCAGCAATGCCATAAGGTATGAAAGATATGTACGGGCAAAAAGAAGATGGTGGGGCAAGGCATTGTCTGTGGAAGGGCAAAGGAGAGAGGACTAAACCACCAAAAGTTTGTGGAATGGCTAGAACTTAAAGTAGTGTATGGTACACAAAATGTTGTCTCAGACTGGAACAAACACGATGTCTGGTGAAAAAGTCAGAATGTACAAAGAAGCGTTATGCAGATCAAGTATGCATAGGGCACTCCCACGAAATGAACAGCTGGATAATCAATTTCAGGATTTCTGTGCAAAAGGATATTGCATACATGAAAATGGTGGACAGATTTCTGTCCAGGGGAGGTTCAAATCCCTGGTAAACTTTGGGATCATGAAACAAATTTAATACATCCTGCATGTGTGTTTGTGCATGGGTAGAGGAATCAAAACGATAGCAGGTGTTCGCAATAACATTTAATCCTTAGTCGCCCTGCAAACCACAAAGAAGCTGGGACAAGAACTTAGTACCATTGAGTTGTCGTCTGCCACCCACTTGTCTGTAGTAGTTTGGGCCCACATTCTAATAAACTAACCCTTTTTTATGAGTGGAAGTGGTTTGAGCACACTCTTGTGCTGTGATTGATTCAGGAAAAAAGATGACCCTAAACTTTCTTTGCCTTAGAGACACAGCTTGAGATGACCTTGAAAATTAGGAAGCTCAAAAAGATTGCAGCACCTTGCTCTACAAGAGCTGCTTTGAAATTAATACCTAGAACTGCTTTATTGGAGGAAAAATTGAAGTGTTACAGTTCTCCTTGGAAAGAGCCTGGAGACTAAGTCTCAGTCAAAAGCTCCATGTTAGTTCTTGCAGTGTGTGATTTTCAGGGAAAAGGGAGACAGGAAGCTTTTTTTTTTTTTTCCTGTATGTGTCCACACATCCATAACACAACAGACCATTGATCCTAATTGGGTCCCTTAAGTCTAAGGTAACATATCTAATAATCACAGACCCTTTACAAGGTAGACTGACAGGAGCATCAGTAACTATGGGGCACCCCCCCAGACCTTGGCTTGCTCCCACAGACTTTTCATATGTCCATATGCTCCACTTTGTGTTGTCCATCTCCTCCCCACCCCCTAGACTTTGCAGGATATAAGATAATCATATAATGATCAATATGTTTGCACAATTTTAGCTCCTTCTCCCATAATTTTTCTGAAATAATGCCACTGGAAATAATTTTGTGATTTGGCTTAACCAGGTACATAACCGCAGAGCCTAGTGAGCAGAAATGGAAACAGGCTAAGGGACAAAGACTTAGCCCTATCCTGTGTGACATCACAGAGAAACTTCATGGCCTGCTCCATTAGGGCTAAAGAATTTACTAAGCCAATAAAAACCACACCATGAGTTGGGAGGGGCATTATCTTCTACATCCACCTGAAAAAATGGCCTGCATGGATGGAGGAATACACAGGAGAAGTGGTCACCCATTTGCACTCAAAAATTAAACTCACCTATTCCATTCACAGAGACAAGCTCTTCATCAGGAAAATGGTAGATTGTGCATTTTGAGAACTATGCTCAGTAAAAGGACTGGAGACTGAATAAGCATAAACTTACACTGTTGTGGGTTGATTGTTTTGTTTTCCTGGAAAACTCAGAACACCCCACACGCGTGAATGCACACAGACACATCTCTCTAATCCTTTCACTGTGCTCCGAGCGCAAAATAGCAGTGAGCTGGGTGTAGCCTAGCAAATGAGCCTAGCTAGCATGGAAGAGTAAACAATGGGAAGAATTCCTACAGAAGCACTCCCAGATTTTTCACTCTAGATTCTTCTCTCTATGCTTTACAGATATTGGGCTGAAAGCTGCTGAAAGTAATCGTGCTGCAGTCTGATGACTAGTGTGCATGAGAGAGTCTAGCGCCTGCAAAGGGCCACTTGCTTCTGAGGGAAGAGCATGAAACTAGAATTAAATCTTCTCACTATTAGCTCCTAATATGTTACCAGTCAGTGAGAAGACAGACAGAGAGAAAAAATAACATATATGTTTTCTCACTAATTTAATGAGAGCAAAATAGACAAGAGAAAGGAGCTGGTTAATTTTCTAGTCAGTATCAACTTAAATGTTTCCACAAAGGCTGAGAAAGGCAGAGATAGGGTATAATAAATCTAGACCTGCTGTTTTGGTTGGGAGATGATATTGCTATCCTTAAGAGTTCTAGAGGCATAATCCCATAATTCACTGGTTCCAGTCCAATGAGTGTCCTTTTTCTCTTTCCATTGAGCTCATTTACAATCCCGAGCAGTTTCTGGCTGTCAGTTCCTATTTGCATCTCCTATTTCCCCTGTTTTTTTTCTTTCACAGAGATCTTCCCTGTCACATCTCATCTTACTTCTGACTTGTTGTCATCTTTCCTTGAGCTGTTTCAACTTACTTTTTCTGCTGTCACCCACAGTTTCCATCATCTGGAGGTTAATGAAGCAAACCTGCTCTATCAACAGCACAGTACCCAGCTCAAAGCTTTTCTCCTGTTTATTTTTCTTTAAACTAAGCGCAGTTTGTTGCTGCTTCTTATGCAAATGAGTTTTGAGGTAGACTAGACAATTGCCTCCCATTCCTTCCTGGTTCAGATCACTGCCAGTTGAAGCCTTTTATCACCTAACACAGAGCCCTTGGGCTCAGATTCAAATGTCCACAAACCTATAAACCAGAAACACACCATTGAAGTATATATACTGAATTACACCAACTACAGGTTTGGCCCACTGTGGTTCTGAGATTATCAATTTCACGTGTTCTTAAGGCAAAATAAGGTGATGGTCAGATATTTGTCTATCTGCTTTACTCTTATATACAATCCTTTCTTGCTTAGTCACTTTACCCTAGAGACCTTTCTCATTCAGTGACTTTAATCTGAGTATCTCTGGGTTATATTTTGGCTTCATCTCTTACCCAAACAAGTAATAAATTCCCAGTTGATTTTGATCCTATAACTCAAACAGATGTCTGCCATTGTCTTCTTCCCTAACTCCCTGCTGGTTTAACCGCTCCTATGTAGCAAATTCTATTCCCATCTCAGCATTAGTCATGTGTAATCTTATAGCCATGAAACTGTTTTGTTGTTGGGTCAGTGACTCAGCCATCTAATTCTCCTTAGCAATCCCATCACTCACTGTTTCTGTGAGTGTATACTTTCAACAAGTATAGCCTTCTGTCGGTATTTTGCTACTGTCATTCCACCACATGTCGCTGGTTTCACAAATTTTCACATTATCTCATACCAGTCCAGTTGTCAGTACCTTTGCTTCCCTGTTGATTTTGTGTTCTCGCATCCCAGCAGCCTACTTACACATTAAAACACAGTGGAATATGATGTTGTTGACAAGGCCAGATTCAGCAGTCTGGCTGAGCTGTGCTCAGTACAAGACCCTGTGGGTGCTTTTCAGCCCCAGCTCCTGCAGTTGCTCTTCACTGGCTGGAGCCCCATCTGGAGAATGCTCTGAATTATACTGGGTGCCCGCTGGCAACCATTCTTGCCGCTGGGGATCGTGTTGGCTTAGGGATGCACTAGCCTTACCCCCTTTCCCACAGGAATGGCATCTTCACTGCACCAGGCTGGAGTGGTCTAGGAGCCACCACAGAAGCTTTACAAAGCCTAAGGATTTCCCTATATAGGAGGAATTCTCAAGGGGACAGTTAAGCTGTCTACAGGATTCTTTATACCATGGGGTGTTGCAAGTTTGTAAATTCACATACTGCACTTATATGCATTGCTCATGTATGTTGGCAAATAGTTTTTCTCTTTACATGGCTTTTCTTCCTTTTTACACAAGATCCAGCTTTAAACATGTTATTAAATATTGAAATAGGAATTTAAACCAAAATCAAATGTACATGAAATCTCTTCTTCTGTGGGAGAAATTCATTCCTCTGCAGCTAGCTAGTTGTTCATCTCATAACTTGCCTTTTTTTTTTTTTTTTACTTAAGAAGTGCCTTGTACCAAGATATTAACAAACATGCATATCAAGAAAACCTGAAGGGGAAAAAGAGAATAGGTTACACATCAATATGTTAACAGCAAGAAACAAGATTAATATTCACAAGTAGCCAATGCAAATATTTTAAACTAATAAGAAAACCCACACGTAAGTTAAAATACTGATGCATGGTGTATGTTAAACATGACTCTATTGCCTATGCACACTGAAGGGATGAGAGTACCATGACAGAGGGGAGGAGATTGCATCCTTCTGACTCTTACAGAAAACTGTGTGTAAAGATTCAGAAGACTTCCAAATTTAAAAACAAATCTTTTTAGATATTTAGGGTGGACGTGAGATGCCTATGACTGAGCACCATTCAATGCTAAAATAATTGATAGATCAGAAGTTTTGTAATAGGATAAAAGGCTTCCATCTACTAGTTCAAATTTGTCCCAGTTGTCTGATGGTGGTTGTTTGATGCTTGTTAGTCTCTACGAAATGAGTGGATCTCAGTGTAATTTCTTGTCCATGTTCTGAAAACCATCAGAATTGGTACTATCACCCTATTGGCAATCTCAGCACGGAGGCTGATGGTAAATTAGCTGTAGAGACTGAACTGGGAGGCCAGTGTAGTCTAGAGTTTAGTAAACCATCAAGAGATGCACTGATGAGCAATATATTTTCTACCAGAATCAGTTCCAGAGGTCTGACATGATGAGAAGGCATCACCAATTTGGAGAGGTTCAAGTTTCCTTTTTGAGGGTTTCTGGATTTTCTGAAGCCTCAAAATGTGATACAACTTTGTTTGTCACCTATTCCATGTTGTTCCCTCTTTTTATTCCTTCTTTAAAATCCTGTAACCAAGCCTTTAAAATTAGCAAGTAAAGGCCAAATGAAGGTAACATTTAAAAATATCCCTTTTTGTATTTCAGATGCTGTGCCTGACCTTTCTCCATTTTTTTCCTTTAAAATTAGTTATATGGTTGTCTGAGAGATGCAGAACTTCTCTCTTGAATATGTAGGAATAATGCCAGTAAATTAGCTGTGCCAGCAACAGGTAGGAGATAATTACCATACCTTGATTGGTTGGGGCCTTAGGAAGGACCTTCAAGCTTTTTAATTTTTGTTTTTTAAATCATGCATTTGTAATGGTAGTCAGCAAATTCTGTGATCTTTACCTTCATTGTATGTGTTTTTATGTAGACACCATGGGGCAATGTCTCTTCTGGGCATATTTTGCATATTACTGATTAGAAAAACTGGGTGGTGAATAGTCAGGACAGCAGGCATGCCGTCAGTTTAAATGATGAGTAAATGGAAAGAGCAGGACTTCCTCTTTCGGACAATGCTGTTTTTCTGTGCCCCAATCAGATATGCAGCATCATAGATGCAATAGCGCTGTGTGGGGGATGGGAACATTATTGTAAAAAATCAGGATTGTTGATTGTTATATCTCTTGTAGAAGAGATCCAGTGCTAGTTACAGGAAAGATGAGACTTGTTGCTGTCATCTCTGACTGTGTGTCAGGGAACAGTGTGTGGGTTTGGAGTATATAAGGGGTTTTGTGCTATCCAGGAGAGAAGGACATAAAAATACGGTCTAAGCAAATACCAATTAATTGTGCATGCAGAGATAAGAAAGGAGAAGATTACATTTGTTGCCAGATCTATTGGTTGTATATTGATTATATTGACTACTTAAGAATCCCAAATTGACAAATTAACATTCTGAGGTTTATAGGTTCTAATCCCAAATTCAGGCCAAAGGTTGTTGGAATTACTGTTAAGGTGGGAAACGTGACATGCGTGGTTGCAACACTCACACTTATGAAAGACCTTTTCAATTTTCAACAGTTTTACTATTGATGATTAGTGAAGTCACAAACACTCCAACCCAACAAAAAAAGTAAAAATAATATAAAATGAGCATCCATATACTCACTTGATCCTTTGCAAAGAAAAACCCTGAAGTGTTAGTCATCTTCCTCCTCCTCACCTCTAGTGGTGGCCATCCTGACATTTCCCAAGGCATGCAGTATGGGATATGGCTTTTATAGTGTTACATTCATGCCACTGTGCTTAACACATGCAATAGGATTTTCCGGCCCTTTTCCTTATTTTAACTTCCACTGCCCAGTAATGGTGGGGTGCTCTTCTGAAGATGAGTTCTGTGTAAGCTCAAATGCTCATGTCTCTCACTAAAACAAGTTGATCCAATAAAAGATATTACCTCGCCCACCTTATCTCTCTAACATCTTGGACCAACAGGGCAACAACAACACTGCATATAATTAGTTACCACAGCATTCTGGTGGTCTGACATCTGCTGATGTTTCTAAACTGGTATTAAGTGGTATCTTGTGGTTACTTGTCAGCAATTTAGTCATTACAGCATTCCATCTTGTGATATCTTATGATCTAGTTTAGCTGCATATGCTAAGGTATTTTTAAGCCTTGATTAGTTTAGCTAAGCTGTTGTGTTACAGGTCTTGAGACTTGTAGGCTCATTGCATTACTGCCTTAACTTATACCTGTGTCTTACCTAGCAAATACCTATACCTTTAGACTACACATTTAAAATCACATCCCAAGGTCAACTCAATATGTAACCCCAGTGTAAGCAACTATTGGAGGTATAATAGGTGGTAATAATCTGGTCTGGTCTGGCTGCCAATTGAGCCCTCAGAGCTTTTAAGTATTAGTTGTGGCAATCATGTAGCTGGTTGCCAGGTGCTATTTTTAATCCATTTTTTTTAAAAAAATAAACACCAGTCTTACAGTAAGCAAGAGAGTTCAGGTACCCAATTAATAGGTAATGAGTAACATCCATTGTATAAGTCAGACATCTATTTCTTTTTTGAGATTCTTTTCAACCCGAAAATGCCCTGATGTACATGACAATAGCTTGTGAATTTTATAATAGGTGACCTTAGTCCTTGGAGTTTCACTTCCTTCATACCGATCTTTTGTTTTCCAATGAGCCAGGCATGCTAATTGGAGCTGTAACAACCCACTTGAATGTTTTTATATTACTAAATAATCATTCCACCATATTCTTGTAGTGCAATAACAACAGATATAGGGCTGATTACATTAATTGTGAGGAGAATTTTAAATTATGGCTACTGGTTATTGGGAAGATTTTCTCTTTTTGAAGTATTTTCAGCTCTTTTCAATTGTTTATACAGTATATGCACAGGACCCTGGATGGGTGTATTTTAATTAACTGATATAAAAAAATCGACTGGTTCTTGCTAAAATATTCTAGAGGACACATACCAGGTCAATTTCCATAAACCCTCCTTTCACAACAATCAGTCTGAGATGGAACTAAGCGTTCTTGTCCAGGCATAATTGTTTCATATCTAGTTTTACGGTTCTAAAATAGGGGGTGAATAGTGTAACATTATTGTGGATCCATGGCTATGTTCTTGCTATTATCAACATGTGACCTATATTTGTCCAGATGTTAATCAGAACTTCAAGATATTAGAAACAGTGGTCAATATTAATATTATAGTTCCATTTATAAATGGTTTATAAAGAAGTCAATGGTAAGACGTTATAAGCCTGTTATACTCTTAAGTTGTATGTACTGGCACATCCATAGCCGGTATTATAGGTAGTTATAAGCAACCTTTTGGACTGTGTAGCCATATATAAATTAACCGTTTATTAAAACATCTAGTATAGTTTCCTAACTATAAGTTGAGCCCTAATATAAAATCTTACTAAACATATACTGTAGGGAAGACTCTTGTGTTGGCTTACATGGGTTGTAACTTGAGTATGCAGCATGCTGGGCATGGAAAAATTCCTGCTTAAACATCTTTCTTTCCTTTTTGTTCCCCCCACTCCGGGTATGGGAATTTTGCTCCAGTAATGATTGCAGTTTGGCCCTTCTAAATGACAACATGTAGACTCAATCCCGTGAGGAGCAGAATGAGTCCACTGAAGTCACTGGGAGTTAAGGGAGCTCAGCAACTCTAAGTTGGTGCTTGGCATCTTTGTGATCAGGCTCAAATTCCTTATGTTTGTGGTTAGGAAACAGTCTGATTTTAGTTTGAAAAAAAAATCCTTAAATTCATTTAATGTCCTATTTCCAAGTGGGATCCCACATGACGCTTTTAAACTTTGACTGCACTCCAACTTAAACTTTTCTATTTTATTCTCATTACAAGCCTGTGGAAGGGATACCTAAATGCAATGTTATACTTATTTCTGTAACAATTAATTATATCTTGACCTTTATTATATTGAGATGGTTGAATGTAAGAACCCAAAAAAAAAAATCCCCCCAAATCCTCCACACAAATCAACTCTTCTTTAATAAATCCAAAACTACAGAAGCTCAGGTGACAATTTCTAAATGTGTTTGCCACATACACTTACCTAAGATAAAATCTTTCCTTCTCCCTATTTCTGTCTGTCTATTTTTCTTATGTACACACACATACTGTCATATCCAGTCTCCAATAGAATCAGGTCAGTAGTGAGGACTGAAGCAATACATCTCTCTAACTCTGACTTTTAAGGAAGTGACATCTTTTAAAATATTATTTTCCCTTGACTTCTTTCATGCTTTTTTTTTTGCTGACTGATTAGGCAATGGGGCACTGTGGTCAATTGAATTCCCCCAAATCTAATATTAAAAAAGGAAAAGAAAAGACCTTTGAGGGCAGCAGAATAAAGTGAAGAGCATTTGGGAAAGTCCAATATTTCTCTCAAAAAAAAATCAGAAAATGAGTTTATGTCTTAGTCTTCCATTTTTACACCAGTTGCTGACTTCTCTTCTTTGACATTTTGTCTTTCTCAGTCATAAAGATGGTATCCAATTGTTTCAGAATGTTAGTGGCTTGGACTACAGAAACCTGTTTGAAAAATAAAAGTATGGATTTAATACAGCAGTGGAGATGAAAAATATTTGCCACATAATGGAAAAGGCAATAATACTCTGTATCATTCCGAGAGGGGAAACGAATAAAATTCCTTCAACTAAAGTAGTAAATCTGCAAAAGGGAAACACAAGCAAAGACTATAAACACAAAATGTACTAAACTATGTAATACCTATTGATAGGGTTAATGCATTCAGTTGACTAGTACAGCTACCCCGCAATCAGGATGAGTAATTGAAGCTGCTGGAATTTTGCGCTACTGAGTACGTGCATAATTAAGGAGCTGCACATGTTTATTTTTTGTGAAGAAAAAAGCTTCTGCCAAAATGTTGCTACAGTTCCACGTTTGTCTGACCAGAGGGCACTGTAGTGCAAAAACAGCAGCACCTCCCAGATAGAGAGGGAAGAGAAAAAGCCTGCCTTCTTCTCAGCACTTGTCAGCTCAGGTTAGGAGACAGGGGCTATGGGGAGACAGACACCGTGGGGTGCTGTGAGTCAGACAGGGGCTTGTGGAGGAGGACAGACTAGGGCAGAGGCTGAATGGGAGTGGAAGAACAGGGCCACATGGGGCAGGGTAGGGTGCAGGGCCACATGGTGTTGGGGAAGCAGGTGCAGAGCTATATATGGACAGGGTAATGGCTGGATGGAGGCACATGGAGACAGGGAGATGGATGAGGGGTAAACGGCCACATGGGGATGGGAGTGTAGGTGTCTGAGTGGGGACGGAGGAGCACATGTGAACAGGAGGTGCAAGGACACATTGGGGTGCAGGAATACATGGGGACAGGGGTAGTTGTTCCTGACTGAATGGGAGAGTTAGCAAGAGTATGCATGGGGAAACTCCCTAACAATTCCTCCCTACCCCTCAAAAACTTGTTCCACAATAAGATGATCTTATTGTGACTTTCATTTCAGTGCCCCCATATGCTTGACGAACTTTTCCCAACAACCCTCCAAGTTCAGACCCAAGCTCCTTCCCAGCAATTTACTTTCCTCTCTCTCAGCTCTTCCATTACCCCGATTCCCCTAAACATTTGCACTGCTTTTGAGGGGTGTGGGAAATACAGTTCTGTATTGTAGTTTAAATGAATTATTGTTAAGTGTTCTGTATTAATATGCCTAGTAAGGACCGACCCCCCCCCCAAAAAAAAACACGCACACATTTCCTGAATCTTTTTTGTTGTCTGTATTAGTACAGACATACTTGCTGACAGGTATTTGGAAATAAATGACCAAAATAATTGAAACTGCTGTGACTATATTGTGTTATTTTGACAAATAACATAAGCAGAATTTTTCAGAATTTCAAAATATTGTATGTAGAATTTTTTTAAAAAAATTTGCAGATTTTTCTTATTATTTTAGTGCAGAATTCCCCCAGGAAGAGGTCGGGGGAAGAGTACCTGTGCTCACCTGAATGCAGAGACTGAAGCTGACAGACTAGTGCATAGTCTGTATACAGGGAGGAGGCTTCTTATGCTCTTTCCTCCCTCCCCATGTACTACTTGTGTACAAGGGTCACTTACAATTCATCTCATAGAAAATACATACAGAGATATGCTTTGAACATCTAGGTACTGTCTGGGCATGCCAAAGAAACATAGATACCCATTACAACAGATGTTTGATGGTACTTCTGTAATTAGAGCTCTGCCATATCATGCCAGAGGCACAGGTTTGATTTCTTGCTCTCTGAGAAGGCAGGGGATGGGAGCACTGCTAATGCAGTGTGCAAAACCCAAGATGGGCAGGCAAAAGAGTACTCTCCATTGCTCTGAAGTGGACCTGATAGCTAATGAGGATGATCTTATTGTGACTTTCATTTAAGTGCCCCCATATGCTTGACGAACATTAAGACATGCAATCTCCTTGTGAAATAGCAGGTAAGGGTTACATAGGGATCCCTTCATCACCTACCTCTGGGTCATAACACAACAACTGTCTAACAAAGCAGAGCAATTCTCCTCAGCAGTTTAGAATGGGTGGTAAAGAAGAACATATTTTCCAATTAAATCTGCCAGGAAAATTAAAGTAGGCATGGCAGAATGTAACTATAGAACCTATGCTGGGATTTGTCCAAGGCACTTCCGCCAACACCCCTACTCTCAGGGGAAGAGTCATGGGATTTTTAATGACCACAAGCTTCCAGGCCCTCTGTCTTGTCCAAACACCGCACCTCCAACAGCACAGTGCCCCCTAATACACTGGTGGCTCATGGGTTTAGTAATTGTGTGGGAAGAGTGCCACCAACTGACTGATCAGCAATGCAAAGCCTGGCACTATCACTTCCAGAAGAGTCAGAAAAATTATTTGGGCCACTTACCACCAAAAACTTAATAGACTCGTCTAAATAAATAGGGAGTAGGATCACTGTGCTGCCACCACTCCTAGCTTCAGACTCAGTTTAGGAACCCTCAAGAGGGCTCCACATTCAAGCTAATGAAATTTAGATGGATTTTCTCTTTCCCCTCAGGTTATTTAACTATAGAATCCACTCAAGGTGCTCTGTCATTATTAGTAATATAACATATGTTAAATGCTCAAATTCTTTCCCCTCAAATGTACAAAATGATATCTACTAGAGAAGAAAACATAAAGAAAACTCATTAAGCTAAAAGTTCAGCATGCCCTTTGTTCCATTTCTTTATCAGCACCTTCTCTTCTTTCTTCTCTGGCTTGTTCTCTCCATACCCATTCGTTTTCCCTCAATTCTACATACGTTTTTTTCTTCATATCATTCTGTCTACTAATTGTCATCTCCTTTAAGCAGCATGATCTTCATTCCCATTTTGTCTTTCATCTTGTCCACCTATTGTTACTTTCTTCTCTGATGATTGTTGTGTGAATTACAGTAGTCCCTGGAAGCCAGGGCCCCATTGTGCAGGCACAACACAGAGGGGAAAAAAGACAATCCCTTCCCCAAAGAGCTTTGCTTCCTGTTTTTAATTCTCTGTATCCACTCTCAGGTTAGGCTGCTTCTTATCTGAAGCACGTTGTCATCCCTAGTAAAAATGCACATATAGTTGCAAGGGAATTGTTGACCTAATATTTTTTTCCTACAGATATATTTGCTTTTATCTATGTCGTAAAGGGAATCAACTTTCTTGGGGGATTTTTAATTCAATTATAGGAGACACTTCATTCCCTGTTTGTTTTTCAGAAGAAAATAATTAGCAGACACTTCTGTTTTCCACATGGATCTTAGTTTTCCACAAAGAAGATGACATTATACCTAGGTAAACAGCAAAAGATTAGCAAAACAAAGTCAACTGAAATAAAACAAAGGAGACTTTCCTTTGCTTTGATAAACTCACCTGGCACTCTACAGTCTTTCATTTGCAGCACAGTCTTTCCTTCTGAGATTATTTTTTATTAATCTAAATTTAGCTATATAGAGAATAATCAAAGTAGTCTTACAAATACTACTTTATTTACAATATTTATTGGCCTCAATTCCCTTGTGATTGCATTTTAGTTTAATTTGTATTAGAACTTAATGGAAAAAATGTGTTTAATTTTTGTTATGGAACTTTATTTTACAGCATGCTTTGTTCTTCAGTATTTGGCAACTGCTCCCCGCCCCCACTCCTAAGGTCAGAATGATTTCAGCTTCAACTAGCTATTCAAAGATATCTGATCAAAAGAAGTTTCATCTCTGTGGGTGCTGGCAAGTGATAAAAAGGCACCAAGGGTTTCAGTAGAGATTAATCCTAATTCAGGAGCGGATAAACAATCTCCTCTTTGGTGACAGATCAGACATTTGACTTTATCATTATTTATTTTTATTTATAGTACCATCCATCCTTCGCTTGCTTCCCAAACTGTCGGAGTGCCATGGAGGAAGATTCCATTTATGCCTATGTGTGAAAAGTGACTCTCATCACCAGTATGAATGGCATTTTAAGTAGGTGGAGAAAAGATCAGCGACTCTTCCATCCCCACCTCCTCCTGGCCCAGCCCTGTTTGCTCTCCACAACATGGCCAGCTAAGGTCAGATTCACCAGACACCTGCTATACTGCCTTGCAGCTACCTCCCATGATTTCTCCACTCGCCAAGTGACAATAGTTCCCTCCACAGTCCTAAACAGGGACACAAAGATACCTGTCTCCTTTTCCCACCAGCAGGCACAAAACAGGAAAGAAGGATCACAACAGCTCGTGTAACCCTTCCCCTAAGGCAGAGCATGGAATAAAACCACTTGCTTCTACAGGGACTAGGGAAATGTCTCTAGAACAGGAGCAGCAAGAAGGACAGGTAAGGCACCTTCCCTGAGGGATGAATTGAGGTCCAGTTGGGGATGAGAGTCTGAGGCAGCCTCTGCAGTTGTGAGGAGGCCAGGCTGAAGATGGGATTTGTGTTTGCTGCAGCTTTGAAAAGACGCTTCTGAGGTATAATGGAGGGGGCTGGGTAGAAAAAGAGACTGGATGAATCTGGAGATGACTGAAGGAAGAGAAAGGTCTGAGGGGGGAGAATGAATGTGTTGGGGAACCTTGTGAATGAATATATACCATGACACCTGACTTACCTGTTGCAGTATTACAGGTCAACCAAAGGAGAGTGCTATGGGATATGGTTGCTTAGTAGCACCCCCTTCTTGTCAAGTGAGGCACAGCTGGAACTTTCAGGCTTAATTTCCTTCTCCTTGGTAGGTGTCTTCAGCTTTCCAGATAGCAGTCTATGCTGGAAATGGCCCTCTGGCCAAGAGATAAACAAAAGTAACCCCTTCTAAAGTCCACTAAAGCCACCAGGCTGGTTCCCCTGGAGTTCCAGCCCCTTACAGACCCTACCTCGAGGACTTTCAAAGGAGCCTGGCCATCCACTGTCAGAATAAGCTAAGGCCCAAGTGTTTATTAAGGTATCACCTGACCCTCCATAGTCCTGCACCCTCAGGCTAGAAGCAGATTATTTATGGCACTGATATGGCTAACTTCATTCCCCTTAAAGGGACAGGAAGACTTTGGCACATCATGGGAGATGTAGTCCGTGCAGGGTGCCTGGTCCGTAGAGGAGAATAGAGACATGAGGTCCCTGAACTACCCTCCCATAAGACATTGCAGCAGTTTAAGAGGACACAATTAATGTGAACTAACCTGAAATAAAACATCTTGATTTAGTTCAACAAACTGAAAGCTTTTGATTCTGGCCAATCCAACACAAAACTAAATATTTCATTTTGATTTTTGCTGATGGAAAATTGAAAAAAGTTCAATGAAAGAGAAATTTTCCGATAGGGAAAATTCTGATTTTGCAGAAACTGCATTTTCTATTGAAAAAAACCATTTCAACCGGAAATTCCCAACGAATTCTAATTAGTGTGACTAAGTGGGATGAATGGCAGAGAGTCAGGGCTTAGGTGCCTGAGTTGGGAGCCAAGTCGTGAGTGAATGTTGAGATGGTGGTGTGAGACAGACAAATATTAATAGTGTGTGTGTTTGTGAGAGAGAAAGCTTGGGGTGAGGCACATGTGTGAATGAAGCAAGTCCTGGTGATGTGGAAGGGGGAGAGAGAGAGAGGCTATTTCCATTCACAAAGTTAATGGGTTTTTGGCTTGGTCACCTTTCTGAGTAGCTCGCATTCAATGCAACACAGCAAATATTTTTGCAGTCTCTTTTCAGCTAATTAGCTTGTCTAGAAACAGGAGCCAGATCACTGGCTTACATAGCATAGTAAGTCTCATAGCATAGTAGTTTCTGCCTTTCTCGTTTACAAGAAATAATTTCATGTATTTATTTTGGAAAAATCTGTGCTGGGAGATTTAGCAGAGGGAGAGCCATTCGAGTATTTGGCTTCATAAAGTGAAATGGGGATATATCAGGTTCTGTGTATTGGAAACAGATATTGCAAATCAGATTATAACAGGAAACCAGAGGATCTAATCAGAATCTCACTGATTAGAAAGAAGCATATTGTATTTATATTAGATGTTAGAGGTCAATCCTGCAAAGTACTTTCAATCTCCATTGCACTTAAATAGGAATTGAAGGCTCTCGTTATCTCAGTGGAGATGCTTAGCCAGGACTGGACCTTATTGTCGATATGTCTACATTGTGTTTTTTAAAACCCATGTTGAGCAAGTCTCAGAGCCCGGGTCTATAGATTCAGACTCTCGAGCCTGAAAGTCTCCACTGATTTCAGTGTTGCAGCTTGAGCTCCACAAGCCTGTGTTTACAGACCTGGGCTCTGAGACTTGCTGCCACAGGTTTTAAAATGCAGTGTAGATATACCCACGGTTTCCAAGAGACCCTATGTTTTTGCAGCTGTAGCATGTGCTTTCCATGTTCTCATTCTTATTGCCTTTCTCTCTCATTTACATTTTTCTTCTCACTGTGTACATCACATCAATTCAATGAAATTTATCTCGATTCCTCTTTATTCATTTTGCTTATTACCCCTTTTAAATTCTCGTTTATTTTTTCAATTTCTTTTGATTTGTTTGATGTCAATGTCCATAGTCTTCATTGGTGGTTTCCATGGAGACATTCACTTCCAATCCCTTATGCATCTTATGAATTTTTCTTATTAATAAGTGATACGAGGATGACTTTTTAAAGATAGTTTCCATCTTAAATGAGTTTATTTACATTACATTTACAACTTCTTAATTTTTTTGCTGTTTCGCTAAAATAAATAGTCATTTGGAGTTACAAATAACAACAATCACCATTTCACAGCCACAATTCAGGCATGACACGGAATGATGAAGAAATAAATCCCAAACATTATTTTAACCAATAGATTCTCAGGTCAGTGAATCACAGGAAAAGAAACGTCATTCTCTGGAGGTTTAAGAGACTGTGAAGTCTCCATTTCCAAAGGCTGTGCAAGCTTGTTGTGCACATTCCATACACCACATTAAGAATATGAGGATACCACAGGAACATAACTGGGTTCCAAACAACTGGTGTCAACTAACTGTATACAAATGTACCAGCCCTAGCTACATATATATGCTACTGCTCTGTTCATTTCTGATGGTTCTGCAATAGAGTGTTCACAACCCATGAAAGGAATATTATCTAAATGCTATAAACTACAGAGTGTCTCTAGTTACGTTTTTTCACTGTACGGTAGATGCCATTCTTCAATATTTAATATTAAATCTGCAACACCAATTGCTGGTCATTAAAAGTAGACAGGGGTGTCATGGCTGAGGAGAAAATAGTACTGGGTATCAGGAGAGCTGGAGTATTTTTCTTCTTCATCAGCCCCAGGCACGCTAAGGGCCAGCCTGAGGATGCCTAATCCTGGAGCTTCTACTGATCCTGCATGATTTTGAGCAAATCACTAAGTTCTCTGGTCACCAGCTGCCCATCTGTTACTACTGCTTATCCTCTCCTCTAAAGCTTGGGGGATTCTTGGATATAAGAGAAAAGTATTTTAAGTTATCAAATTTTGAGTCTTCCTCTTTGTCATTAACTCTATTTCATCACTGATCTCATGACACTTGATGTTTTTCTTAATGCCCCAGCTCTTGGAGTATTGTGATTATGTGAACTTTCACTTAAAGTCAGTTTCTAGTCTGTATTATTGCAGTGAAAAGCTTGAAAATGTGACCTAAAAACATAAGAGAAAAAAACAAATAAAAAGAACCCAGAACTTTTATTTAAAAAAACTTCGTGATATTTTTCAGTTGACCCTTGAGTGTTTTTGGCAATATGGCACATGCTAACAGTGCACATAAAATAATTAGTCAGGTGTGGTGAGAGTAACCCTTACAGAGTCATGGATGATCTAGCCAGGGCTAAAAGTAAGATGGTACAGGCTAATATGGCATATGGATAATAGTGGCCGCCTGTACTGGCCTCTAACGCCTTACTTTAAAGTGCTGACGGAGCAGCGCTTTAAAGGGCCCTGCTTCATTAAAGTGCTGCCATGCCAGCACTTTAACATCCCTGTCCCTTTTGCCCCTCCCCCCCCGGCCACCAACACGGGGGTAGACAAAAGGAGCAGCTATCATGAGGCTGGAGCCCCAGGCAGCACGGGCGGCCTGGCAGGAGGGCTCTGACCCCTCTAGCCCCACCCCTTCCACCCAAGGCCTTCCCCTTCCAGGAGGCGGGGCGGAAGGCAAAGCTGTCCCCTATACCGGTAAGAGAGAAATTTTACATTCACCCCTGGATCGTTCTTTAAATTCAGAGGAAATTTTGCCCAAATAAAGACCACAGGAGGGCCAAACAAGTGTGTTATGTCCTAGCTATGTAAGAAAGCATTTGGAATTTTCTTTTGGACTCCCCCTCCACCTCTTTGGGGTCTTGTACCAGAGGATTTGGGCTGGTCTTTCTCCTGTATCTTTTTATTATTATGTTTTACTCCTATTGGCAATTATATAGAATCCATTTAGATTCCCCTTTACAGTCTATAGGGTAAGTTTTGTTCTTGATAATTTATGAAATATAGAAGTAAAATTAAAAAATATATAAATGCTCACATTACAGCCTTCGGTGACCTTGAAGAGGTAAAAGCTTGTGAACAGTTAATGTAGCTGCACAAGTAGTAACAATGTAAGGAGCATGGATAGGGCTGACAGGGCTGGCATTTCTTTTACTATCATGTTATGTAGACCAGCTCTGAACAGGATTAGATGACATCACAATAAAATTGCTTCTGCCTTGTCTATTGCTATTGTGATCACACTATTGCTTGCTGGCTTTAGATCAGAGGCAATACAGCAGTGTGAAATTTCCTTAAAAAGGCAAGCAAGCATAGGTAACGGATAAAGAATTATCAGGAAAGACAGGGTAGGCAAAGATTTGATTTTCTGATGCTTACAAAAACAAGCAAGAAAAAAGCCCTTTCAGCACTTATTTATACATCATAAAGAACTAAAAAAGACACAAACCTTGGAGGTCACCTTTCAGCATTTTAAATTAAAGGGGCCAGATCCTGAGGTGGAATAAATTGGACATAGCTCCACTGAAGTTTCACTGGTTTATAGCAGTTTGGTATCTTGCCCTTTATATAGGAAATGCTAGATCAAACTGGAATGAAAGGTATTTGAGCTCAGCTGATTTCAAAGCTTCTCTTTCAGATCAGAAATCATGAGTGATCTTTAGTGATGCTGAAATACCCTATGTTGGGTTTCAGGGCTCAAACTTATGTAATCTGTACAAACAAGTTTCTAAATATTTTTGGACTGATTCTACTTAGAAAGAGCTACATGCATTTGCTTTCAAAATGCAAGGGCTATACTGTTCTCTGATGACTGAAGCAAATATGACAAATTACCATAACTGAAACAGGCTTGGGAAAATGTCTTGGAGGCTCAATTTTTCTCCCGAGGAAAGGAACGCTATTTTCATTGACCTATGGCTGTGAGGGACACAAGATCAAGGTTTATTAATTACAATATTATATAACAAATGTGAAGGATACCATAGACATTTCACTGAATGAGGGAATGTATCAGCTACGTATTGGAGAAACTGCTGTGATATGGAGTCAGTGGTGCAAATGTCATAGGATTGCTTTGTTACATTTTATCTACACTCATTTCAGTGCAGGATTATTTGAATGCTAAAGAAAAGATTTAAGATAATAATACTTCGTCTCACGTCTACATTGTATGTAACCTCCAAATAAAAAATAACTGTCTCTGTTTCTTAGTTTTCCTTTGCATGTGTCAGCTGTCATTGCTGAACTCTAAAGTGACATGTTCCATGCTTGATTACTATTGATTGCATAATTCACTATCTATGATTGAAATACAGAAATAACAATTATATTGGGAAACTCAATAATCTCAGAGAAGCTTATTTCAAATTTGAAATTCGTTGTCTTGAAGATAGACTCTTCCATAATATCTGAATTCTCTACCTGACTTCATTTGGTGTTCACCACAACAAATTAGTTCTTAAATCACAAATCCTTCTTTCTTCTTCCTATTCCCCATAATTGGCATGTCTGTATATTTTTTCCTCGGGATTGCTTTTGCCACATAGTTTTCTTTAGATAGGCATCTGTTTCCCCATGAAGTATCCCTCCTCCTCAGAGGTTCTTAGATTTTTCTCCTCTGAGATATTCAATACTATTTATAAATTATGACCTCCCTGCATGATAGAGGAGGGTTGTAATAATTTAGATGGAATAAAGAGCCCAAAGAGTCAAAGATGTTAACGTGACCTTGTCAATGTCCAACATTCAATAGTGTTAAACAAGGCGTTTGATGTACAGAGCCCTCAGCCTCCTTAGTAACATGGCAAATTCACCATTAAAATTTTCTTTAAGCCATTTATTAAAGATGTGGAAAAGAAGGTAAACAGTTAAAGCATTGAAATGTAAAATGTTAGGTAACGCTTTCATTTTAACTGTAATCCTTGTTCCCTTTCCCTTCAGCTAGAAAGAATCTTTATACGGAAAAAAAGTCCCTTGTCTGACAGTCTCTTAGATGTTTGCAGTGTTGTTGTAGCCATCTCGGTCTCAGTATAGGAGACAGACAAGCGAGTTCATAACGAGGGCTAGGTGAGAGAGACAGCTACCCAGGGCGCAAAGTGAAGGAAACAGAAAAATGGGACAGCATGGGGGAGTGTATGTGTGATCACACACCCCCACCCCTCAGATTTCTGACTTCCATTTAGCGCAGAGGTTTTCAAGCAAGTGACCACTTCAGGGAGCATCCGACGAAAGCTTGGTCCCTGAGTAGGGGGCAGCTCCATGGGGCATTGCTGGCCCACACCACGCTCCTTTGAGGGAGAGGAAAGAGTATGTCAGGGCACATCTCAGAGCTGTGCCACTTTCCCTGTCTGGGGAGTACCTGACTGTGGAGAGGTGCCCCAGGTCAGGGAGCCAGGCAGGGAGGACCACCAGGCATCCAGCAAGTACCTTGACTCCCACAGCACAGAGAGGTGGGGGCCTGAGGTGTTGGGGAGCTCCCACCAGCTTCCAATCCCTCAGCTCCTGGGAGGAGGTGACAGTTCTCAAACTCTCAAGGGCGCCTCTCTAGAGGCACATGCCCCACAGTTTGAAGACCTCTATGTTAAATAGAAGACAGAAATTTGGGGGCCAACTTCTGTTAGTTTGCTTGTGAGAGCAGACTCTCTTGTGGAGAGAGAAACTCAGAGAGCAGGTCAGCCTAGGAAAGGCAGAGGAATGGTTAATTCAGCAGAGAAAGGAGAAACTGGGAGGACTGAGGAAGAAGCCAGAGACCTGAGTTCCAAAGGGAGGCTGTATTAAGAACAAGCTGCAGTCAGAGGATCAGCATAAGGGAGCTTGGAGGGAAAAAGCACCACATCTGAACAGCCTGACTTAATGCTTTAATACAGGGTCCCTGTGCCAGATATAGGGGGAGCCTAGGTTCCACCTCCAGCTCTGAAAAATGGGCATGCAAGTCTAATGGAAGGAGTATTGAGTCAAAGGTGGAGCCGAAAGACAACAGTGGGCTGGGAATAGCTTGAGGGGGGCTGATGTTTCTGTTGTGGTGGAATATTTTGTGAAGCTACAAGTTGGACTTTTTGTTACCCCAGAAGGGGATAGAACTTTAAATGACTTGGCTGGAGGGCTGTGTCAGGCAATGGTTCCAGGTAGCTAGGCCTGGTAGATGGAGCAGGTGTCGAAGCAAGGTGATGAGAGTTCGAGGGTCTGAAGTTCAGGAGGCTGATGCAGGACTGAAGCAGGGTCATTGACAGGGCTGCAGCAAGATCAGAGTAGGGCAGAGACAAGGCTGGAGCAGACTGAAACAGGGCTCATGCAAGGGGGGGGGGGGTGGCAGGAACAGCGGTTCAAGAGCAGTACGAGTGTCCAGAGAGTCTTTTACACTGTGAGGCATCAGGGTTCCTGGCTGAGTAGTGCTGTTGCTCACATTAACTTATAGCTCTGGCAAGGCTGGGAAAATACCTGCCTGGGCTCATCTGACTGGGGTCTGCTAAGGGATAGGCTATTGCTTCATGCCTGAGACCTGCATCCCTGCAGGCTCTGTTGGCGGGGGTCAGTTGTGGCATCATGAGCATACTGGTACGACTGCAGGTTTGTCTCCCGGACTGATCCGTGGAAGACCTGGCAAGAGGCAGATGGCCAGTCAGAGGCGAGGACACCTTGCAGCATTGCACCTTGACACAAGGGACTGCTATGTGTGGCAAGTGCACTATCTTATAGCAGACTACCCCTTTTAGAACAGGTGCAGTAATTGCTGCTCTTCCTATGTGTTCTCCCTCAGTGTCTTGGGCATAATGTCTCCAGAAGTCCCTATTCAGGCAGTGCTCTTCATCTGAGTGTGGCTCTTGAGAATGAATAATATAGTATAAAGCACCAATTGGCCCAAGGGGTCGGAGTCTTCTAGTATAGCTGAACCCAAGTTTCCTGTGTGGCAGTACATGTGCTATCCAGTGGGTCGCTTAGGAGCAATATTGGTTAGGGATAGGTAAGTCCATCCCCTTGTATGGACATAGGACATACAGTTACCCAGTATTATTATAATAGAAACACATTGCATGGCATGTGAATGACACACTGTGTGACTAACGTAATGAAAATGGAAAGATACACTCATGTTCCTGAAGTGACTAACCTGGAAATAAGATGGACTCTTCACAGATGACACATCTCCTTCCAATGGGAAAACGATGGCTTGAGAAGAAACTCAACAAGTCAAATCTGTACTTTCTCAATTCTCCTCAGACAACATTGAGGTGATTTTATTATTTTAATCCATTGAAATATTTTCCCTGTACATTGTTTCAAACAAAGACGTGTCTCTGGCTTGATGAGGAAAGCTAGAAGGAGAATGCATGCTTATTAAAGCTCTAAGCCCTTAACCACCAAGGGTGAAATTTTATGCAAAAGACATTTTCAGAATTTTTGCTTTTGACTTAAAAAAGCAAACTCCGTGGCTATGCCCTTGATCTTAAGTCCAACCATTCACCACAGCTATTGTAATGGAGACACCTTTTTGGTGGGCTTTTTTATACCTACTTCTAAATACTATTATTTTTTTACCCCAAAGGTGACAATAGGGAATTAATATATTATTAATTTATATTTCACTAATGTCCAGAGGCCCCAATATGACTAGGGTGCCTGGATACTGTATCCTATATTTGCCCTTGCTACAATTATTCTAACCAGCTTTGTTCAAAGAAAGAGACATTCACATACTTTAGGCCCCAAATTTGGGTTTTATAAAAAAGCAAATTTTATAAAATGTAGTATGAACAGAAATGTTTTCATGATTTTCTTTTTTAAATTTGAAAGGGAAGTCTGTTTACAGTACACTGTATCCTTGCAGGTTTTGCACCGATGCACTAGTGTTTGGATTTTTATTCACAGTAGTGATTATGGATGAGCGTGAAGGAGATACATGAAACAACTGTGTGGAGCACCTTTTCCATCCATTCGCGACTGCATAACACCCCTGTGATAACAAAACGAGCTGCTTACATGAAAAGCAGTAGTTTGAAAAAAATGTATTTATAACTTTCTTTAATGTGATTTAGGAAATGGAAATAAGAAGCAAGTGCAAGCACCATGTGATCAACAAGGAATCAGAGTCCACCAATGGTCCGTGAACCACAGTTTCAGAACCAATGTGGTAGTGCATGATAAATAATGTAAAACTGTCCAGTCACTGGGCTATAATTCCAGCCTCCACATCAGCAAGTGTAGCTGTGAGCAAGGAGTTGTGATTTAGGGGATCTATTTAGGTACAATTTTTGAATTCTGTATGAGATTATGAACTCTCTGTATCTTTCTGTATCAAATTACAATTTCGACTGTATGGCTAGTTTTTGGAAGATTTTAACCCTGGATCAAGTGAAAGTACCCTTAAACAAAGAAGTCGGATAAGCCAAGGAAACTGGATCTGAAAGGTGAGCTAGTAAACAGGCAACAGATCGCCTTATGGGAGACTTTGAACACCTTAAAATGCTGATTGGGTATCACATGACCGAAACGACTGATACTTTATCAGGGAGGATTCTTGCTCACCAGTCATGTTAGAGAGAGGGAGAAGAGACCAGACAAAGAAAGCAAAGCTGTGCAAGAGGAAAAGGGAGAGGATCCTGAACAACCTGAGGACTCTTACCTAAGTACATAGAATGCTCCAGAGTGATGAGAAACTGAGGCAGGGAAAAGCATGAAGGTGTTCTGTTTTTGCCTGAATCTGTATGTCTCTGTCTGTCCAAAGTAAAGAGTAATTGTTTTAGAATCTCTTTTACAAAATCTGCATGTTGTGTACTTCAATGATCACATGTCCCTAGTGAGTAAACTGAAAACCAGAGCACCCACAGGGCTGGCGATTTGGGAAAGTCTGTGCTTAAGTTGCTTGAGTGTCTTGGGAGCTCATCACTTGTCCTGGGAGTGCAGGACAGCTGGACTGTGAGGTCGCACTTCCATGAGCGGATAACTGATAGAGTCTGTGCCCAGGGAGTGTGCCAGAGGGACTAAAGAATGACAAGGCTGGAGCCTATCTAGACCAAAGGAAGACTGAAAGTATTTGGTCCAGCATGTGGGGTCCAAACACAGCCGCCTGGTGCATGGCCAAATGGAGGTTCTCAGGGAGGAATGTGACAGGGCTATTCACAGATACTCTACCTTGGAGCTTCTGTCAGCAGAGGGTAACTGATGGCCCTGACTCTATAGAATACCTCCCAGGGGAAGTTGGTAGGGAATTGCACAATACACCTCCAGGTGCCATGACCATCCTTTGCCCAGCTGACTGAGTTCCATTTTCTGGATTTTGTCAGCTGGCAATGAGCCCCATGATGGGTCATAGGCAGAGAGCACATAGTGCAATGTCAGCCTCATGCCAGCAAGACTTTCCAACGCTGGAGGTGCACAGCTGACTAACCTGTACTGAATATGACCCACTGACTAGGAACAAGTGCAGAAGTGAGTATCAAGGCTTCATTGCCCAAGCTTGGTGGAAATGTAAATAAGATAGCATAAATGGGGGCAAATAAGTGAGATTTTAAACATTTTTAGGTTTAATAATTTAAATTGTTACATCATAGATAAGATATTTAAACCATCCACACAAGATTTTTAACTTGGCAATGTCTCTTTTTAAAGTAACTTTTATACCATAGCATTTTAGTATAGGAATTCAGATGATAAATCAGCAGTTTTTGAAAAAGGTAGGCAATTATTTCTGTGCATGCAGAAAACTTTGCTTTAACACTTATTACATTAAGTCTTTTTACATTTCCTTAAAGCTCTTACCTATAAAGCCAAAATGACAACATAACCCAAGAGTAATGAAATAGAAAAATATTACACCTTCCTTAATTAGTCATGCTGAGTGTGTGAACTTGTTCTTATAGGCTAGCTAACATGATCAGGATTTCCTTACTGTAGTATATTCTCTATTGCCACTTTAAAATTCTAGCAATCTGATTACCTCCCAAGTAATGATGGGCTTGTCTACACTTATACTGACATAACTATGCTCTATGTAAATGTACTTATATCAACAGAAAAATGCTTATGCAAGTATAGTTTTTATGTTTCTCAGGGAACTGCTGTAAGCTACACTGGCAGAAGCACTTACATACCAGTGGAAGCTGCACCAACACTAGGAGAGTAAGGCTAAGCCAAGCAAACTTTTCCAGTATAGCCACGGCCATGGTAAAGGCAAAGGGTTGCTATATTGTGTTTAGATAGATCTAGAAGACAGACTTCTAAATGTGTTTTCCTAGTACAGGATAAAATATTGAAAAAGATACCATATGTTTTGAAGTCGAACGGAGATTCACTTGTGTGGATCCCCTTGCAGAGCTGGGGGTCAAAGAGATCAAAGGCAAAATTCTACTCCCAAATACACTGGTATAATCCAATGTAAACTTCAATGGAGTTACGCTGGATTTACACTTGTGTAGCTGAGAACAGATTTGACCCCATTTGTTTGTTTTTACTTACTGCTTTCCATTATATTTCTCCTCTGTGCTATATGCTGTGCTCCTTGTAAAACAAAAGGTAATGCAGAGGTTATATGTCAGTAACACAAGCTAGTTACTTCAGGGCAAATTCTATCCTTGGTTACTTGAATGCACATGAATGGTATTAGACACAGAATTTGCCTTTGAGAGCTCTGTTCTGTTAAAAATACATTGCAGCTTCCCTGTTGATAGCTAAGAAATCAGCAAGCCCCAATAGTATAGTTACCTATATTTGGTATTCCTTTCACAAATGTAGTGTAGGATTTGCTTATAAAAAGACGATCATAGCTCATAGAAGCAACTGAAATTTTCACAATTTTGCATCGTACAGGTTTAAGCAACATGTTATCTGAAATCTCATAATTAACTATACCTTTTATCCACACTATCAATTAGCAAGATGCTTTTAGATAACAAGATAGTGTTACCTAAGGTGTTTGTTTTTTCCCAGAAATTTAAAAAAAAATGTGATTGCATTATGGCAGGTTAATGCCAATTAATATTTCTGGTCATCATCATGGTCAGTGCAATGGAGCACTAAAAAGCGTTCAAATCCTATGCTATCTTGCCTTGAGCACAGAAATAATTCAACTCTCCACTGTAAATCTTTCATAATTAGATTTTTTTTTGTCTTTTAATCTCCTACTTTGAGAGCCATTAGTGATTTAGAACTGAGACATCTATAATTTGTAATAATTTAGTTTATCTGGTTTTAAAAGAGCATTTGTTTTGTTTTTAATCTTCAGAGAATCTGTTTCAGCTTAAAACTGTGAGAGATAAGTAGCCATTTTGAGGGTGGATACAATTTAATTTACATTAAACAATTCTTAGCCCAGTATCGAGGCTTTCATCTGTTGACTTGATGCCATCGCATAGCTGAATAACAACAGAATATACAAAACTTGTTGGAGGGCCTAGGTGGTTCAGGGCATCACTAATGGACTCATTTATTGCTACATTGCTGGTTCATATGCTAGCTTGCTATCTGAAAGTTGTTACAATCTTTTTGCTGTTTGGTGGGTTGGAGTCTCAGTCCAGTTCTTAGTGGATACTTGTCTCAGGCAATTGGGAAGTTCTTGAATCAAAGCCCTGAGTCTTGTCTTGTTATTGAGTCATTGGTAATTACAAGCGGCATTGAACATATCTGGATTGACTAAACACTCCAAATCCCAGACTGATATGCACTGGTTTCACCACTAAACCTGCACTGTATTCTCTTATACCTATTCAAAAATCTTCATAAGAACTCTGAAGGGGATAACTTTACATACATCAGAAAACCATCACTACAACTGGTACTAATTGATAGGCTTAGTAGAAAGGTCAAATGTTTAAATGACATGTTATGTGTGGATTTAAAAAATATCAAGCAAAACAATAAATTACATAAATCTATTTGTAGTGGGTAGCATTTCAAATCAGTTTTTCAGCACACTCAGTGTTACCTCTGCCTCATTCCTCAAATGACTTTCCCACTGTTAATACCCACAGTTATTTATGTGTCTTGGTTGAGCTGCAGCCAGTTACTTTTCATCCAGATACCTCTTTTAAGATCAGATCCTGAATGAGTTGCATGCAGGTGGATCTCGGTATGTACACAAGACTGCACTGAAGTCAAGGGTCTTAGAGGCTGGAAGAATACTGAGACTATCAAATTTGATTAAGAATTATTGTTCCTGCTCCAAATATCACAAACAGTGACAATCATTTCACAGTCAGGTAAGAGCTAAGGGCTTTGCTAGACTTGGCTGGTAATTTTTTGTTGAAGTACAACTGAAGGAAAACAAGGTGGGGAGAGGAGGGAAAATCATGACATTTTTCTTCAGTTTTCAATCCAGTTCCAGCAAACACACATGTGCATGCAACTCGTTGAGCTGACAAAGGCTCCAGTTCAGGAAAGTGCCATCCCAATTCAAGACAGCATTTAAGCACAAACTCTGAGGTCACAATGGAATGTAAGAATCTGCCTAAAGTTGATCATGTGTTTAAATGCTGTAATGAATAGTGAGATTTTCCTGAATCTGTGCCTAAATCAGGACTCTTCATAATAACATATCTGAGGACCCTGCGGAAGGAAGAGCCATTGCCAATAACTACCCACTGGGACTTCCCTCAGAAGTAAATTCACAGTGTAGTAGTATACAGCAGCTGAATCTGGAGTACCACACAGGCAATAGTCATCAGCCTACAGACCTTTCTCATGTCACTCTAATTTCCAAAGATTAACAGCCAGTGCTGTCTCAGTTGTAAATCCTGGTGTGACAGAAATCACAGAAACCTGTGGAGCAGAGAGACACTCAAAACAATCGTTATCTTAAATTATGTGTTAAAATAAGAAGTACAAGTAGAAAATTAATTTAACTGTCAAAGGAAACATTTATCAAAAATGTCAAGTTTCTTTTTAGCACAAATCAACCAAAATTCACAATTCTTACACATTTGTTGCCATGATAAATCTCTGAAATTTTGCAATGAATTTAATTCAAAGAAACATGAGAATCTCACTTTTTTCCTCACATGAATGCTTTTGAACTGAAATGGATTTGAATGGTCCTGGCAAGTAGATTCATGGCAATGATGCCCTTTGATTAATATCTGGAACACATGCATGTTTATCACTTATGCTTGTCTCCTGTTGTACAGGGTGGTCTAGGATATGTACTCACCTCCTGCTAGTCAGATGGCATGATGTCAGTGATCATAAACCATCTGCAAAGGAAAAGGTGTTTATTGCCAGTGATTTCACCGTGAGTGAAATTTTCTTAAAAACAGACTTTACATTCTGGGGACGACTTGAAAAAGAAGAAAATAAATTTAGACATATTTCTTTGGTGCTCTTTTTGAAATCATTGCAGTTATCCTTTTTCTAAAAGAAAAAACCCCACAAAATATCCCCCATTTGAAATCTATGTTGTCCTGGGTTTTGATCCTGCAATGAAGTATTGAACTAATATTGTGACATCACATCCAGGTCCATGGTAACACCTGATTATTGCCTTTCTGCAGGATCAAAGAACAGAAGAAAATGGAATAGGAGGGAGAAACCCCAAGGGCCTGATTATATCTATTTAAGTCCTGGTTCACTGCGGGGCAGAGGACATTGGTGAGGACAGGAAAGGGAGACCCTTCTCTGTCCAAAACATCCATGTAATGAGTGAGCAACCTTAAAATGTTTCTTTAGGTCCATGATCATAGGGGAAGAGAAGTGTATGTTCGTAACACTCACCACCCTAGAGAAGGTGAGTTGCGGGATGGAATGGCTGTGAAACATCTCCATTATGTATCACCATATTTTTATACATATATAAAAGTGTATACTGGGCTTCTAGTCCACATGATCCCTACAGCATCTCTTTTAAAGCATTGTGCCCGCTCTTACAGTCTATAATGCATCCAGCCTCAACCACTCAGATAACATACCTCCTCTTCTCCCAACTCATCTCCTGTTATTCTGGCATTAGGAATCTGTTTTTGGGCTAAATCACCTATAAAACCTGGCAAGAAAAATCTTTTGTGCTTCATGATGGCTCTTAAGCTGCTGGGTGAGGATGAAACAGAATGTACTATCAATTATTGTTTCATCTGAAATAAAAGCAACGATTCTGAAAGATTAGGAAAATATTCATTGACTGCTGCAGAACCTCCGTTGTCAGAAGCTGAGCCATAGCAGATGGTTTAAACTACTCCATGGTGTAGAGTGTATTTAAGTCTATTCAGGGTCATTCTTTCCATTTAACACTTCAAAGATGAACTTGACTGAAGCCTCCATTTGGCCACACTCCATGTCTATATCATCCTCTCTATACACAGTCGTAACTCCTACTCGTTTCAATGGTGTTATGGTTACAGCTTGAGAGGAGATTATATCTCAGAGAACAGCCACATGGCAGCTCTAATCAAGTTTACTTTGGAAGTGTTAAATGTGTGGAGTGATGCTCAATATATGCAAAGTAAAGCTCCTGGGAGTTCTGTGCATGCACTGAAAGGAAAATATAGCCTTCTGCAGATGGAGGAAGTAAACTTAATAGGAATTAATGACAGTCACAGTCCCAAGAAAACAGGCAAAAATAATGCACTTAGTCCACACCAGTATAGCAAAACGTACTTAACAAGAAGGTCGGAGGGAAAGGATACTCTGTGCAATTAACTACTTCTCAGTCTTTCAATACACGGGAAAACACAGCTCCAGTTTAATAATGAACAAATCTTCTGATACCAGAAATACATTTATAGAACTCCTCTTTGCGTAATTCAGTGGGGATCTTATTTATATTTATTGCAATAGTTTGTTTTGCAGTTCTGTACATAGGTTTTAGAAAAAACTCAATACCCTTTTCCCCCTACATCTTTGTTTAGATTGTTCTCCAGGCCCTCCTACTATTGAAAGCTACAATGTGGCTCATCTGTTGTGTGCAATGTGATATTTAGCACTAATTTGTGACCCATCTTATGCAGATAAAACAAAGCAGCACCAAGGTTCTTTATTAGCACCTCTGAGTTGTGTTATGAAGGGAGATTGTAATGAATACCTAGCCTGGTTAAGGGCAAAATATATATTTTTACCTTTTTAGGTGTCTGGTAGTCTGGATAGATTATCTCCAAAGATTTGATTAGTTGAGGACATGTGCCTTCTGATGAGATCCGTGACATGTTGATTCCTGATACAAATAGCTTGAACATCGACTTCTGAATACTGCAAATGATTTCACTTTTACGTTCTTTCAAAAAAACAGCCTCCTCTTAAAGCATATCAGTGAGGCACATTTTCTTTTACCTGTTATATTTCAACTTTGCAGAGTACTCTAACATTTACCAACTACCTTTTTACACCAGTATATTTTCTGGCGCCTTCTTCTGAGGTTCAAAGTTCCAGGCCAGCAGAGATTAATACCCTTTTCCTTGATTATTTGTTGGGTGCAAACCAAGTCTCTCATCGTTTTTTCCTTTCCTATTTCCAGTGTCCCTCTTCTCAGCAGTCCTGGAGTAAATGATCAATGTTGCTTACAAAATTGTAATACGTAGAGAAGCAGCACTTAGAAATCTTTGAGACAGGATATGGTTTCACAGAACTCCCATAATCAAAACTGAATATCTTGCAAACTTGCAGTACCTGACACCATCCTCTATTAAGATTTATGCTAATAGACTTCCTGGTCTTGTGGCCACAGAAATATGCCAAATAGATAAAGAATTCAGTACATTTTTTATTTCAGCTTGGCATTAAAGTGCCACAGATCATTGTGAGCAACATGTTGGCCTCTTGGGAAAATCATACAATAAGAGTCAGGACAAATATAAAATGTGGTCAATAGAGGCAGTATATCATAGTGGATAGATCTCTAAATTAAACTCAAGAAATCTGGATTTTAATCCTCTTTCTGCTGGTGTCCCAGTGAGTGACATTGGGCAAGTCACTTCTCCACCCTTTACCTCAATTTTCCTATCTGTAAAATTGGCATATTCATATTGACTTCATTTGAAAAGTGTTTTGAGATCCATTGATTAAAAGTGCTACACACACACATTTGTGCACATATTTGTATGCACAAATACAAGGAGTATGGGGAATTAACACAAAGAACTGGAAGTTTTCTCACACAAACAAGATAAATTATAACTTAATTGGCATTACAAGGTCTTTGTGGGATAAATCTCATGACTAGAATATTGGTATAGAGGGGTATAAAGCATTCAGGAAAGACAGGCAGGGAAAAAATGAGGAGGTACTGCATTATACCTCAAGAATATATGCACTCGTTCTGAGGTCTAGAAGGAGGTGAGAAGCAAAAAAAGGTGAAAGGTAATTTGGGTCAAAGTGATGTTTATGTTTCTAAGGAAAGGAAGGAAGAGTAGAGTAATGACAATTAACTTCAAAAAAACAGGCTGTAACAAAGTCCTTATCAGAATTGGTAAGAAACCAAGAGTAGGAAATCTAAGAGATAAAGGAGTTCGGGACAGCTGGCAGTTTCTTTAGGAGAAAATATTAAAGGCACAATTGAAAACTATCCCAATGCAAAGTAAAGATAGAAGGAATAGTAAGAAGACAGTATAGCTCCATGAGGAGCTCTTTAATGACCTGAAAATCAAAAAGGAATCCTACAATAGAAACATGGATGAATTGCTGAAGAGGAGTACAAAAGAACAGCAGAAGTGTGTAGGGACAAAATCACAAACGTCAAGGCACAAATGAGTTATACCTACTAGGGGATATAAAAGGTAATAAGAGCACCTTCTTTAAATACATTAGGAGCAAGAGAATGATGAAGGAAAGTGTAGGTCCTCTACTGAGTGGTGAAGAAGAGATAACTGACGACATCAAGAAGACTGAGGTGTGCAATGCCTATTTTGTGTTATTAAAAATATTAATGGTGACCAGCAACTCAACACAATTAATACAGTGGACTCTCACTAGAAGGTGCATCAATATAATGGGAATTCGGGCATAACACAGTACTTTGCATGGATCCCAAATGTAATAACATTCATTAATTTTCATTTTAACGCAGTCTCCGCTGTAACATGGTCCCCACTATAATGCGGTACTTGGTATGGATCCCAAATCCCGCATTCTAATGAGGGTCTGGTGTATAAACAGTGAGGAAGGAGTGCAAGCCCAAATAGGGAAAGAACAGGTTAAAGAATATTTAGATATGTCAGAGGCATTTGAGGCAACAGAGTCTGATGAATTCATCATAGAGTACTTAAGGAACTAGCTGAAGCGATCTCAGAACCATTGGCAATTATCTTTTAGAACTCACGGAGGATGGGTGAGGTCCCAGACGAATAATACTCATTTACATATGTAATTTCCAGGCGATGGGAATGAATAGCCTCAGAGGAAAATTACCTGTTCTAAACCATGTTACAAAACTAGAACTGAAAATCATTTAACTGCTACTGTAGATGAATTAAACTATTTTTTGATACCATTGGAGAAGGCATGATAGATACACATGTAGTAGAGTCTTTTGCCAACCTTGTGATGTGTGCAGCTAAGGAAGGATGCATACATGTGTATGTGAGAGACCATCTTAGGCTCCAACCCTGCAAAACCACATATATATGTATTTAAGTTGACATACCCACATGTTAAATAGCCTGGCTATTTTTCCCTGGCTAGGCACAATTTTTAATTGTATCCAAACAAGCAGAAATATACATACCATGTGAAGGGGACACTGAAGTAATCTGCACTAGAGGGAAGTTGTTTAGGATTTGGTAGGGTTGTGAGCAAGAAAAGCATGTTGACTATGGCCTGTACTTGTAGCATAGCAGCCTAGCTTGTGTCCTAGCCAGTCTGCCTCTGCCTTTATCTGAGCCCTTCATGTTCCATACAGCTAATTAGCAAATGGCATCATGCTGCAGGGTCCTGAGTGCCTCATGTGAAGTACTATTTACCCTTATCCCTGATCAAAGTGAATGCTAATTCATATTGCTGCACATATTGGAAATGGTGCTTAGCAACTTAAAAGTTCAGGACATAATTAGGCAACAATTTTGTAAGGCGTTCCTTTCTTCATCAGCTTTAAAACTCGTTTACTTCACCTTAACATATTGATTCATAATGCTTTATGCAAATATGCTTATGAATGTAAATATGACATGACTGGAATATGTTTTATGCTACATATGCCATGTAACATATCTCTGCAAAGGTTATAATCTCTTACTGAATACCTTCCTCTCATTTGTATGCATGCATCATTTTTGTATTCAAAGTTATGAATATTGGCTGTGTACCTGGTTAATTTTAAATAGCCTGAGTGAAGTAGTTTGTTAGCTTCCTGAGAAAAGACTTTTCTCAATAAGAGCCCAGTCAACAACTACTTAAGTCGACAATGAATTTGGAGACGCTAATCCACATCTGAGCTTTCCCAGGTGGTTTGGCTGGTAAGGAACACAGTCATGCATGGACATGTGACTTGCCCATGTGACTCTGAAACTCCATTTTGTAACTGGGTTCTACACAGGGGGAAGGAAGAGTGTCCACTCAAAAGCGAAAGTCTATTTAAACCCCTGGGAGACCCCTCCATTTTGTCTTCAGCTGGCTCCAGAAATAGCAGCTCCACCTCAAAGGATACCTGAAAGAAACTGGGACAAAGGACAGTAATTACATGGGGTGTGAGTGATTGCTGGACGCAGACTAGAAGGAAACTAGTCTGTAAAAGGAAGCTTACTGAACACCTTTGAGGGTGAGGTTTTATCTATATTCAGTTTTATTACTATTCTAGAGACAGATTTGCATGTTTTATTTTATTTTGCTTGATAATTCACTTTGTTCTGTCTGTTACTGTTTGGAACCACTTAAATCCTACCTTCTGTATTTAATAACATCCCTTTTTACTTATTATTTAACCCAGAGTATGCATTAATACCTGGGTGGGGGCATACAGCTGTGCATATCTCTCTAGCAATGTTATAGAGGGCGAACAGTTTATGAGTTTACCCTGTATAAAACTTATATAGGGTAAAACAGATTTATTTGGGTTTTGGGCTGCATTGGGAGTTGGGAATCTGAGTGTTAATGACGAGAACACTTCTTAAGCTGCTTTCAGTTAAGCTTGCAGTTTGTGGGACGTTATTCAGACCTGGGTCTGCGTTTGTGGCTGGCAAATGCCTCTGGCATAACCAAGCAGGGTTCTAGAGTCCCAAGCTGGCAGGGAAGGCAGGGGCAGAAGTAGTCTTGGCACATCAGTTGGCAGCCCCAAGGGGGTTTCTGTGATCTAACCTGTCAAATGTATGTCAAAAGATGTCAGACTATGAGGTTGGTGTCAAGATCATTTCAATCCACAACTCCATTAATCTTACAGCTCCCTTTTTATTGAACAATTGTGGTGCATTTTATATTCATTTTTTACTCTCTCTCTCTCTCAAGTTTAGATTAAGTTTAGCTTTTTACTACCCAGAGACACTCTACATTTTCTCTGACAGAAAGTGTGGTTATTTTGCACATATTGAAAAATCTATTTTCCTATGTTTATTTTTCTTAAGAAAACAGAAAAAAATAGAGTTTGGAAGAGCTCATCATCCTGCGATGCTTGTGTCTGCTAGAAGAAAATATGCAAATATCTTTAAATATTTCATTGAATATCATAACATAAAAGATGATAAAAGGCAAAAAACAAAGGACAAGTAAATCTTACCTAGAAACAAAAGAATAATGAAATTATGATTATAAAACTGAGAAGTCTTACTGGAGGTAGCACAGAACACATTCTTGACCTCCAATGTTATTAAGTGAATACAGACAATCATTGGTGACTAAGGTGTCTAAACACTTTTGAGAATCTGGGCCTATAACACTAATCATTGCCTCTATCTCACTTAACCGCCATATACCTACTTGGAACAAATGGTGATATGGGAAATAACATTACCTATATTACATTTACATGTCTGGAAACCTTGTACTGACTTTATAGGAAAAATTTAGCTCTGAACCTTACCCTATTTACTCTTTGCATGAATATATATGATTTAGTAGTTCAATAGAGTTTGTGATTAACTAGAATGTCTATCAATATGGGGCTTAATTCTGGCAAAGTTACGAACCAAAATTAGGGTTGACTTCTGAGAGAGTTTTGCCTTTGCAAGGGCTTCAGACAATAATCCAAAATATGTAGTCAGAGGTGCTCTGTGTTCCTTCATGCCCAAATACTGTGCCTGAATAAACACGTGAATACCAAATGATAGTTTTTATTGTTATAGTGATTAAGGGCTTGTGCCTGCAGACCTTTATCAGGCAAAAATCTGACTTCAGTGGGAGAAGTTGCCAGAGTAAAGACAGGATAAAGGGCTAAGTGAGAGCTCTTCAAGCTTATTACTCCTGCTTCATTTGCTGTTGTTTACTTGTTTTGGTAGCACCAGATGGAAGCAGCTCCTCTCCAGGTCAGACTTGCTGCAATAAGACAATATATTGTTGGGTTTGTGTAGTGCTACTGTACTATTCACAAACTGACAAGGATCTGCTTACTTATCTACCAAAATGACTCTGTAGTAATTAGAATTTGCCTTCTTTATAGATGAGCACATTAGGATCACCTAGGGGGATTTAACATGGTGGCGAGGGAGGGGGAAGGAGAAAGTGGCCACAGTTTAAGAAACTTCTTCTTTATGTAAACACTTTCATCCACATCAGCCATTCTTGGCCCTGATATAGGACAAAGGTCTCTTCAACTTTGCTCCTGTCCAATATACTGAAGGCTTTGGCTATGCTAAGCAACTGGAGGTTGGCAAGTGCATGACACTATTAGCCAAGACTGTCTCTAAAGTCTCAGCTGACCTAAATACCAAGGCTGAACTTGCCAGGGACTGTCATGTTCCTGATTCCCCATTGGCAGCACTCAAAGGTTCTTTGTCAAACTGACAATGAGGTAGAGTCTCAGGCTTCTAGGTCATTTTACACAAATGCATCTTATCAAATATGTCAAAATTATGGAAGGAGATACAAATCCAGAAGAGTAGACGTAAGATATTAATGCTCTTTATTCCTGAAGTAAGTATATAAGGTGGGGATTTTATCTGCATTTTTTTTTCTTTTTTGCTGCTTCTCACTTGTATCAAACCATCTGGTTTATGCATATCTCAGAACAAGGTATTAACAATGGCTGTTAAAAGCATGAGTAAATTTGGTATTTGCTTTATGACTACTCCACCTACTGGAGTTATGCTAAACTGAAGTCCTAGTTTATTTGTGATTTAAAAAAATATTCAGAAGCAAAAACTACCCAATAACACAAGCACTGAGAGGTTAATAATACAGAAATTATGGGGAACATCAGTTCTAAGGAATAAATAATTGTTCTTTATAGTGCTGGTACAGGTTGATGATGTATTTCTTCTTTTCTGTACATAAACATTAGATATTTTTATTGAATGAATATCCCTAAAATGTAGCATGAGAGGAGCAGAGATGATAACAAATTTGTTCATATGTTTATACCCATTCCACTGCATCTATATACCACTGTAGTAATATATTACAATCTACATAAAAACAAGTTAAATAACAATTCAAAGTTAAGTTTTGTGAATGCCACTAAGGTGTAGATAAATACAGTATGACTCCGTCTGAAAAATTACAATGGGGAAACAAACACTGTCACAAACAGGCTGTGTTCAGATATTCAGAACTGAAGTTTACAGGATATGATTCCTTATTGCGGTGGAATTGCTTCAGACACCAGAGTGGAACTTGTCTGTTCTGGGAGCCAAGTAGTTCTGGTTCAAGGGCAATGGAGGGTTGTAGCTTCTGAATGTGTTAGGAAAAAGTGACACACAAATATGGGGTCACCTCAGATTTTAGTGCAGATATGAGCAACCTGAGGGCTGTTTGAACTTGCCACTGGCAGTCAGTGGTCCCAGCAGCATAGTAGTGTTACAGATATATTCTCCTCTCTGACTGTCTACTATAACGTGCTTGTTGTGATAGGGTCTGTTGCAGGGAAAGATATAGGGCCAGCTATACTGTGTCTGTGCCTACTGCAGAAATCTGTCAGGAAATTCCCTGGGAGCCAGATCTGTTGGCTTTATGGTGCCTATGTAAAAGGGCCATGGGACAGTGATGACTTGGGGATCATTGATAGCTGGCAATCCAGTCCTCACCTACCTCATATACATATTTTGTATGGTCTCTCTCTCTCTTGGCTATCTTCTTCACGTCCTTCTGTTTGGAGGCCATTCTGCTCACAAGTTAGAAGCATGCTTTCACTGGCTGCCAAGTAACAGTGGGCTTAGACTGGCACATTGTATAAGATTGCAATGCCATAAAACAATAGCTGTGTGTTTGACCAAGTGCAAGGATCAATGTGATGCTTATTCTTTTTTGCTTCTGTGATGGTTAAGTAAGATTAGCACCACATCGACCCTTGCACTCTCCCCTGCCTGCCGACACTTACCACCCCCGAAAAAAATCCTGAGCAGTGGTTTGAAGATAGTATACTGTCACAGTCTGGTTATAAACATAAGAATTCTGTATGTGGTGTGGGATACTCATGAGCATTATTTGGGGTGTCAGTATAAGCAGTGGAATATATTATCTGCAGGAACAAAATGAGCACAACAAGGCTGAGGCATAGACAGACACCAGCAGCAAAGTAAACTGTACTATAGGATAGGCTTTGCCCTGCTAGGGAAAACCAGTAGTCCATTACGTCTGGAATCCTCATTTCTACAGTAGCCACTGGTCCATATTTCATTGATTACCCCTCATAACACACCATGGTATCATGGAATCATAGAATATCAGGGTTGGAAGGCACCTCAGGAGGTCACCTAGACCAACCTCCTGCTCAAAGCAGGACTAACCCCAACTAAATCATCCCAGCCAGGGCTTTGTCAAGGCGGACCTTAAAAACCTCTCAGGAAGGAGATTCTACCATCTCCCTAGATAATCCATTCCAGTGCTTCACCACCCTCCTAGTGATTTTTTCCCCCTATTATCCAACCTAAACCTTCCCCACTGCAACTTGAGACCATTACTCATTGTTCTGTCATCTGGTACCACTGAGAACAGTCTAGATCCATCCTCTTTGGAACCCCCTTTCAGGTAGTTGAAAGCAGCTATCAAATCCCCCCTCATTCTTCTCTTCTGCAGACTAAACAATCCCTGTTCCCTCAGCCTCTCCTCATAAGTAATGTGCTCCAGACCCCTAATCATTTTTGTTGCCCTCCTCTGGACTCTTTCCAATTTTTCCACATTCTTCTTATAGTGTGAGCCCTAAAACTGGACACAGTACTCCAGATAAGGCCTCACCAATTTCCAATAGAGGGGAATGATCATGTCCCTCGATCTGCTGGCAATGCCCCAACTATACAGCCCAAAATGCCATTAGCCTTCTTGGCAACAAGGGCACACTGTTGACTCATGTCCAGGTTCTTGTCCACTGTAACTCCTAGGTCCCTTTCTGCAGAACTGCTGCCTATCCATTTGGTCCCTAGTCTGTAGCAGTGCATGGGATTCTTGTGTCCTAAGTGCAGGACTCTCCACTTGTCCTTGTTGAACCGCATCAAATTTCTTTTGGCCCAATCCTCTAATTTGTCTAGGACCCTCTGTATCCTATCCCTATCCTTCAGCATATCTACCACTCCTCCCAGTTTAGTGTCATCTGTGAACTTGCTGAGGGTGCAGTCCATGCCATCCTCAGATCATTGATAAAGATATTGAATAAAACCATCCCCAGGACCAACACTTAGGGTACTCCGCTTGACACCAGCTGCCAACTAGACATGGAGCCATTGATCATGACCCATTGAGCCCGACGATCCAGCCAGCTTTCTATCCACCTTATGGTCCATTCATCCAGCCCATACTTCTTTAACTTGCTGGCAAGAATACTGTGGGAGACCGTATCAAAAGCTTTGCTAAAGTCAAGGAATAGCACATCCACTGCTTTCCCCTATCCGCAGAGCCAGTTATCTCATTATAGAAGGCACTTAGGTTAGTCAGGCATGACTTTCCCTTGGTGAATCCATGCTGACTGTTCCTAACCACTTTCCTCTCCTGTAAGTGCTTCAGAATTGATTCCTTGAAAACCTGCTCCATGATTTTTCCAGGGACTGAGGTGGCGCTGACTGGCCTGTAGTTCCCAGGATCCTCCTTCTTCCCTTTTTTAAAGATGGACACTACATTAGCCTTTTTCCAGTCATCCGAAACCTCCCCCGATCGCCATGAGTTTTCAGAGATAATGGCCGATGGCTCCACAATTATATTCACCAACTCCGTTAGCACCCTCGGATGCAGCGCGGCCGACCCCATGGACTTGTGCTCGTCCAGCTTTTATAAATAGTCCTGAACCACATCTTTCTCCACAGAGGGCTGGTTACCTCCTCCCCATACCGTGCTGCCCAGTGCAGTAGTGCAGTGGGTATAGCGGGTTGCATAATGCTTAATAGTCTTACACAACCCCTCCCTTCCGGCCACACTTATCCCTCATCCAATTTCCTCCTGCCAATTTCTGATTGAACAGTCAGGGCAGGAACCAGTAAGTCATGCTGAGAGTTCAGGGAGAGCTGCAGGAAGGAAAGTGCACAGGGAACAGCAAGTGGGAAGAGTGGGGCTGATGACTAAGAGGAGTGGGATGTAATTGACTGCTGAGAATGGCTAGAGGGAGTGAGTAGAAAGTAGGAAGATGACAGGACAGGAACAGGGAGGTATTATAGATGGATTTAGTTCCATTCCTTCCCTGTATCTCAGTGCCAAACACAGTGCATTTGTCCTCAGTGCTCCAGGGATTGAGGTGCAGGCCTAGGTGGTCATCCAAAGGATATACGATTAGCTTTCATGTGGAGCAAAGCCAAAACAAGAGAGCCTGCACCTGTGGATTCTTGATGGAAAAAACACTCTTGACTAAGCATAGCTAAAGTGAGATGCTTTTTCTGCACAGCACAGTATGACTGTGTACTGCATACAAGAGGATCAGCACAGCTGGTCGTTAGCATCCTGATTAGGGATTGATGAACCAGTTTGGATAAAACAAGAAATAGCCTCAATCTTTGTCTAAAGCACAAACTGAACCTGAATTTGGAAAAATTGTATAATTATTTTAATTGTTTAAATGTCCATGTATGTATTTCCTAGTTGTAGCCAAATGGAAGTGGAAATACCAAAAAAGCTAAGAGGTGTAAAGAATAGCACATTTCCTGGCCAAAATGAAAGCTGGAAGCACTAAAAGTCTTATGAAAAACCCTATTCTCTTGAGATTTCAGCTACATTTCAAGACCAAAGTGAAGTTTTCAACACTTCTCAGAACCCAGCCACTGGACATTTGAAGGTTTGCAAATCACCAATCCATATTCCCAAATCTGTGGCAGGTAGCAGAAAACTGACAGTCTTAAACAATAGCATCAGTTTTCCTGGAAGACTTCTTGCAGTTTTTATAAAGTTTCTCAAGAGGATATTAGGCTGAGAGCGTTGAAAGTTTCCATCATGCTCAGTTGACAGTCTAACATCTCTAGACCAAAGGGACATTTAACTTCTTGCTCTGCAATACTAATGGAGTGTTGGCAAAGCTAAACTAAAGATCTAAGGGAGCATTGCAGAAATATTTGGATCCTAATTTAAACGAAGCTTCCAAATGACACTCAAGCTTGAACATGCTTTTTGAAAATGCATCTAAATATTTTATACTTCTTAAAATACAGGAATAAACATATTTACAAGTCAATATTCTACAGAATGTATTCAATTCCGTCTTCTGGTTTCCTTCTTAATTTAATGAAAATAAATATATATAGCTAGTTATTTTCTTGTGCTACTCATTTCAACTCTAACAAATCTTTGGAAGTCTACATTTAACAGAAAAAGCTGCTATTTCATATACATGTTAGAGTATTCTTTCCTTTAATTGCACAGTGGGATTGTTTCCAGCAAATTAAAATTTCTGACACCAATTATTTTGCAGTTTGGGGATGTCATCTTTTACCTTCATTTCATTTGCTCTAAATTAATCTGATGGTAATTAGATTTTAAATAAAAAATTCTACGTATTTTTTCCTCTTAGAATTACTTCCTTGTAATGTGTGGTTCCCTTTGCATTAAACTAGTGGACTTTTTTGGTCTTAGTTCTGAAATATTCTGACACTAATTACTTTTTGAAATATAACCATTTAACTATGTTTTTCTGACTTTTTGCCTCATTTCAGATTAGTTTAGCAGCATTGGCTTGTTGTTTTATTGCTAAATATTGAAGTTGAGAGCCATATTACATATATCAGTGTGCAATTTTTTCTATCTTTAGTTTCGTTAATTAAATTCTGAATCCTCCATATTGCTTATGATTTGTAATGTCTGTTGCCAAATCCCAGGTTCTGCATGTGAAATCTACTCAGTATAAATATTTTATACGTCCAAATGTTTTTGAAAACTACTTCAGCCATGATGTCTAGCATTTTCCTCCTTTGCAGAGTGCTGAGTGACCATAGTATATAAAAATAAAAGATATCTTAGTGCACTTGAAGCCAAAATGAAAGATTACCTTTGCTGATTGGAAACAGAAAAATGTGAGCATTCTTAAATTACTGGGTCACTTTCTGACAGAAAAGTACGAATTGCTATCTCAGGTCAGAGTAGTGGTGCATCTGCTCCAATAGCCTGTCTCAGGAAGTGACCAGTACCATCTGCTTCAGAGGAAGGTGCAAGAAACCCTGCCTTTGGCAGTCACAGACTAACCTGTCCATAGGGAAAGTCTCTTCCTAACATCTGTTAGCTAACCATTGACTTATCCAAAACATCAGGGTTCAGATGCTTTCCAGAAAACTACTTTTTTTTTAAATTCCTACTGTTAATTCTGGCTATTCTTGATATCCATATTAATGTCCATTCCTTTTTTTTTAGGGCTGTCGATTAATCGCAGTTAACTCATGCAATTAACTAAAAAAAATTGTGATTAAAAAAATTAATCGTGATTTTAAAAAATGAATCACAATTAATTACACTGTTAAACAATAGAATACCAATTGAAATTTATTAAATATTTTTGGATATTTATCTACATTTTCAAACATATCATTTTCAATTACAACACAGAATACAGAGTGTAAGGTGCTCACTTTATATTAGTTTTTATTACAAATATTTGCTCTGTAAAAATGATAAGCAAAAGAAATAGTATTTTTCAATTCACTTCATACAAGTACCGTAGTGCAATCTCTTTGCCTTGAAAGTGCAATTTACAAATGTAGTTCTTTTTGTTACATAACTGCACTCAAAAACAAACCAATACTAAACTTTAGAGCCTACGAGTTCACTCGGTCCTACTTCTTGATCAGCCAATCGCTAAGAGAAACAAGTTTGTTTACATTCATGGAAAATAATGCTGCCTACTTCCTAATTCAGTGTCACTGGAAAGTGAGAACAGGCATTCACATGACACTGTTGTAGTTGGCATCACAAGATATTTAAGTGCCAGATGCATTAAAGATTCATATACCTTTTCATGCTTCAGTCATCATTCCAGAGGACATGCTCCCATGCTGATGATGGTCATTAAAAAAATAATGCATTAATTAAATTTCTGACTGAACTCGTTGGGGAGAATTGTATGTCTCCTGCTCTGTTTAACCTGCATTCTGCCATATATTTCATGTTAAAGCAGTCTCCGATGGTGACCTAGCATGTTGTTCTTTTTCAGAACACTTTCACTGCAAATTTGACAAAATGCAAAGAAGATACCAATGTGAAATTTCTAAAGATAGCTACAGCGCTTGACCTAAGATTTAAAAATTTGAAGCGCATTCCAAAATCTGATAGGGACGAGATGTGGAACACTCTTTCAGAAGTTTTAAAAGAGCAACACTCTGATGCAGAAACTACAGAACCCAAACCACAGAAAAAGAAAATCAACCTTCTGCCAGTGGCATCTGACTCAGATGATGAAAATGAACGTGTTGATCCGCACTGCTTTGAATGTTATTGAGCAGAAACCACCATCAGCATGGACGCATGTCCTCTGGAATGGTGGTTGAAGCATCAAGGGACATATCAACCTTTAGCACATCTGACATGTAAATATCTTGCGACACTGGCTAGAACAGTGGCATGCAAACGCCTGTTCTCACTTTCATGTGACACTGTAAACAGGAAGCAGACAGCATTATCTTCTGAAACAAACTTGTTTGTCTCAGCAATTGACTGAACAAGAAGTAGGACTCAGTGCACCTGTAAGCTTTAAAGTTTTACATTATTTTATTTTTGAAGGCAGGGTTTTTTTGTACCTAATTCTACATTTGTAAGTTCTACAGTACTTGTATTAGGTGAATTGAAAAATACTATTTTGTTTTTACAGTGAAAATATTTGTAATAAAAATAGACAAAGTGAGCACTGTACTCTCTGTATTCTGTTTTGTAGTTGGAATCAATACATTTGAAAATGTAGAAAACATCCAAAAATTTAAATAAATGGTATTCTATTATTGTTTAACAGTGCAATTAATCATGCAATTGATCACAATTTTTTAAATCATGCTTTTAATTGTGATTAATTTTTTTAATCGCTTGACAGCCCTACTTTTTTTTGAATCCTGCTAAGCTCTTTGCCTCAGTAATTTGCTCACAAATTCTAAAGACAAGATTTGCATAGAGTGCAAGGTAATTTTTAATTGGGAAAATGTTAATCTATTTGTAACATATCTCATGAAAAATGTCTAGAATTACAGTTAACCTTTAATTACGTAGTGTCAGTATGTAAACCTGTTCTAGAATATAATGGAAATGGACTACATTCTATTCCTAATCTGGATGAACACTGTTCCAATGCTAGGGAAAATTAGTTACAGTACATGCACAGCCTAATACACTAACTGTTTTCAAGATATTGAATGCATATTGGGGGTCAGAATCAAGTCTTACCTTTGAATTCAGGGAAATACAGCGTAATTAAATTTATATTTCTTCCTCATGAAGGGTGAAATTCACTCCTACGCAAAGAGCCAAAAAAAGTCATGTGCACCATTTATGCCCCCAATATAGATCTGAAAATAAGACTTCAGTGGTACATAGATGTTCTGGGAGTCTCTGAAAAGGAGTGAATTTCACACATGTTTAGAGATGCACAGCACAATCAGATACAACACTGAGTAGATTAAGTAGGAAATTAAATCTGTAAATCAGTACCCTGCTGAGCAGGCTTCTCTTATATAGCTTTTCTCTACAGGTCCTCGTATATCCATCTCCAACTCTTTCTTTTAGTGGGAGAGCAGTCTTTTACACCTCCTGATCAGGCTATTGAGGTCCACCTGCTCATTAGCTTTTTTAAGGGGGCTGTCCGATCAAGAGGAGGCTGCCTAATCAAGAATGGAGAAGGCTGAAGAAACTGGGCAGGCAAGTGGCCATGTATGAGACGGAGTAGCTGCTTTCCTCCATGAGCCGTGAAGGGCTGTAAAGGGCCCATGTTCTCTAACACTGTTGAATAAAAAAATTCAAGATTATGCGGTATCCACTAATTTTGGATGCCTCAAATTTTAAGACATCTAGGTCCTGATTTTCAGGGATAGTGAGCAACCACAAATTCATCTGAGGTTAATGGAGGATACAGGTCCCTAGCATCTCAAAAATCAGATCTGAGGTGCCCCAGTTTAAGTATATATCAATTAAGGCACACCAAGTTTGAGGCCCACTTATGACACGGTGCCTTCTGTGCAATATAGAAATAAAATCTAGGGGATAGTTATATAAACTGAAGAGGAATAGAACCTGTCAGCTGCAGCATAAACAGTTTTACAGCAAAAATTGTGATGTCCTATATCTTGTTCCTGTTTTGTTTTGAGTGTATAGGAGGTATCGTTATGAGAATTTTTTTTTTTGTAAATGCAGCAATAGATGCTTACACTAGATTTAACTGCCCTGTAATTAATTCCCATGACAGTGTCCTCAGCCTCCTCTCACAAGAAGAGCTAATGAAAGAGAAGTAATATCTAGCCTGGAAATGAGCATTAAAAAGGTCTGAGGCACAGAACAAAAGTCACAAAGGTTATGAGTAGTGTGTCCTCTAGAATACCATGACAAAGATTTCTCCATTTGCAATGCTTTTATCTGGAAACCCAAGAAGAAAACTAGAATTGTCAATAAAAGGGAGGGAGAAAATGGACAAACCAGAACCAAAACACTGTCTTCATCCACACACTGGCACAAATAATAGAGGATCAATTTAATCTCATTAGAATGAGAGACAAAATTTAAATGAAGTAGAATACACAGGGAAGTAGGAGAGGCAGAGGCAGAATCTCCCTCAAGGAAGTTTGGCTGTGAAGTGTCCGGTAGGTAGTGAAATGTCCATTAGGAAGAAGATAGCAAGCTTCATGCAGTCCTCCCTGTTTAATGCTTTGCCATGACCAATGCCATCAATCTGATGACAGAATTCCAGTCGAAGGCTTCACAGTCTAAAGAGCAACTTAAGTGATGATTAGTTAACTGCTAACATGACACAAGATACATCATTATATTGATTCTTGTGTGAGGAGACACCCCTTCGGAGGGGGCGGGGACTAAACAAAGTTTCTGTAATTTTTTTAATCTTAGGAATGTTTGTTTCTCTATCATATTTTTAAGAGGAGCCTCTGTGAAAGATTTTAAATCAGAAGAAATATAGAACTGTTTTAGATATCTATTCTGCTCCAGAATGGTGCTTTTTGGGAGATAAGAATGCTGAAATGCGGCTTGAATAAGCCCCAGGGCATTGGTGTGCCTTGAAACTTTGTGTACAGGAGCCAGAATGTTTCTCATCTCAATGGAAAATTCTCTTGCAAGGCTATGCAAAAGAACGAGGCTGTTCCATACCCTAGATAACAGACAGTGTTTAATGTGTAATGGAAGAGGTGCTGGGGCTCAAGCAATTTTTTTACATTCATGACTGAGGCCATAGGCACCAACTTCTCCTGGTGCCAGTGGCTGGGAGAAGCCCAGGGGGATCAGCAGATGGCCTGTTTAAGCTGGTTACTAGAGTATAACAATTAAAATTTCAACCCTTAGAAATAACTGTTGACTTGCAATTTAATTTGGCATGAGGTACTCTTTTGATTTCATGCATAACTAATGAGGAAATTCAGGAAATAGCTTCTAGACATAACACTGCAGCTTATTTAGAAAGGAATCCTTGGCTCTGTGGCTTCATAAGCAGCAGTGCTTTAGTGGAGAAAGGGTGGCTAGTTGAAGAATGACTTCAGGTCTCTTATTCCCATATTGGGCAGAATAATTCAGATGCATTTTCAGATGATTTACAACTATGAAAATCAGGCCTTTAGTATCGATCCATGGTGATAGCTCAGTGCACAAATGTTATCTTCTGGCGAATCCATTGATAGGTTGCAAAGGAAGTTTCTCCCCAACTTTCCAGGCAACAAATTAAATATTATGTTTGTTCTCCTCTGAAATGGTGAATAAGTATTCTCTAGAATGAAGGAAGGGGTGGTAGAGGGTGTCCTTGGGATCATGTCTATACAGGCCTTTGGGAAAAGGTATGTCATGACAAGGAGTTCACACTTCTACGTTATGGCACTTGTACGTTATACCTACTTCAACCAATGAAGTAGGTAGATTCTAATCTAGCCCTATATTTTCTCTTGTGAGGTCAAAATACACATTCAAAATACTTGTCCTATAGCTTGGTAAAATGCACCTTTACTTATGGAATCAAACCATCTGCTTTTCTTGTTCTGGGCTAATTGGCTTAAAATTTACGGGGCTTTGTGCACTGACCATATTGATTCTGTGACCAAAGATCCACATAAAATGTTGAGGTACAGATTCTGAGAAACACAAAGGCTGTCATAGGAAGTTTTAGCTGCTTCTAACTACAAAGATATCACATTGGAAGTAAACATGTGTGAGTTACTCAGACAGGAGTTGATGTTCTAATATCTTCTGTGCTTTATGAAGACTTTTATTAAAATTTGTTCTTTTTTGCTGCTGTATATCAGATTTACCTTCCTGAAAAAAAAATTGTCTACTTCCCAGAAAATGGCGTGGAAGCATTGGACTGAATAGGATTAGCCTTAACACTCTGGTCATAAATATAAGGGGAAGGGCAAGAACCCTTATGTATGCAGTAATATAAAATCCTTCCTGGCAATAGGTAGAGAATCCCCTTACCTGTAAGGGGTTAATCAGTTCAATCTACCTAGTTGGCACCTGACCGGAAGGACCAATGGGGAAAGAAGATACTTTCAAATCTGAGGGGAGGGAGGTTTTTGTTGTGGGCTCTTTGTTTTTTCTCTCAGAGGCAGAGAGGGGCCAGGACAGGAAAATCCTTCTCCTGCGGAGAATTCTGAATGAGTCTTTAAGATTACAAAGTGTAAGTAAGCCAGGCAAGGCATTAGATTACCTTTTGTTTTACCTTGTGAATTTTCCCTATGCTAGAGAGAGTTTTATTCTTGTTTTCTGTAACTTTGAAGTTAAGCCTAGAGGGGAATTCTCTGTGTTTTAAATCTTTTTGTTACCCTGTAAATTTACCTTCCATCAAGGTGATTCTTTTGTTTTAAATAAAATTTTTCTTTTAAGAACCTGACTGACCCAGGGGTTTTGTCGGTTTTGTCTGTGCTCACCTGTAGCAATTGGTGAGAATATTATTCTCAAGCCTCCCCAGGAAAAGGGTTGAAGGGCTTGGGAAAATATTTTGGAGGGAAATAGGACTCCAAGTGGTCCTTTCCCTGAATCTTTGTCTAAATCACTTGGTGGTGGCAACATACTGTCCAAGAACAAGGAAGGATTTGTGCCTTTGGGAAGTTTTAACCTAGGCTGATAGAAATAAGCTTGGGGGGTCTTTCATGCAGGTCCCCACATCTGTACCCCATAGTTCAGAGTGGGGCGGTAACCTCGACAGCCATGCACCCACAAAAAGCTAAGAGTTATCATTGCTTTTTCAAATTAACATTAAATATGGGATCATTGGATCATAAGGTTTTAAGCTGCCTCAGAGTGGGGCGTGGATGGAATTATTTGGACTTAGCACAATGGAGATCAGAATGTGGCTAGTTAATAGCGTATAGCTTATATCAGATGGAAGAACAGAGAAAGATGAATATGACATTATATTTGTGGCACTACTATGCTATCAATGTGTCTAATAATAAAAATATGAATACACCCTTGATTTTCATGGATTTATTTTTTCTTCTCCCGCACCAGAAACAAACCAGTATTCCTGGCTGAAACCTGTATAACCAGATCGATAGTGGTCCACCGCTGAGATCACATATTAAGATAAGGGGCTTCCCACAGGTTTGACAGATCAAGCCTGATTTGCTTTTCCCCCTAATATCTGTTAGAGTCCCTAATTCTTTATTGTGCCATAAACACAAATGGTCCAGTGATCATTGCCAACACTTCAGCAGTAATGAGTGGCTCTGTTACAGCAAACCACTGTACACATGCAATAGAAGAAAACAAATCAGCAAGGAAACAGATTTCAGCTTTAGGCTATCCTGGGGTGTTATAGATAACAGTGTGGGGTAAAAATATTTTAACAGTTATTAAAAGTGTTTCATTAGTATCCTGATAAGTGAAGCTTATTGGCTTTCTTGGTGTAATTATATGTAATCCATATAATGGTGATGGGCGAATAGAGATAGAAGTGGAGTCCCATTAAGACTCTGTCCACAGTGGTCGGTGGCTGACTAAATCTAGAACAAGGAGAATTATTTTTATTTTCTCTTGAAATGAGGCTCAAGCAAGCCTGTAAATCCTATACACTTTTCCTTTCGGCAGAAACGTCACTCACTTAAATCTATATAAAAATTTGTGGGTCAAAAGTACAAATGCTCAGGTTTTTTTTCTTTTTGCCCATTAATATCTGTAGATGAGTGTCTGCTAGATTTTTTTCCATTATAAACCCTTTAAAGGAATTTAGACTATGTCCACAAAAGTTAGCCTTTTGACTGTAATTTGGCATATATCTCAACTCAAAAGAATTTGTTTCCAAAAATGCATTTTGCATGTGTTAAATGCCAGGAGTTAAAAATGTTTCAAACCAAATCCCAGGCTATGTATCTTAACACGGTATCTGCACTAAAACAAAACTTAGCACACAATTAGAGCTGATCTGGAGAGCCGTACCCACACAAGTAGTTCATTCAGCTTCACTGGAAAGACACATTGAAATAAAGATGACTCACAGGACTGGGTCCTTAATTAATGATATGAGTTAGATACTTTAAAAGAAATCCAGCCATATCAAACTTTACAGTTAGCACACTGGATGCATTGAGAAATGTGTTGCCACAATGCAGTCAGCCTTCCATTCCTATGCAAAAGGGGTAAAATCCACTCAAAGAAGCTCATATAGCTGGGTTTATGTGGGGGCACTAAATGAGAGTTGGGGGAAGAAATAGAATCCACCCTCCAAAGCTTTGGAAAGCCAGGGAACTGCAGTGCAGCCACTTTGCTGCTGCCCTTGCTCCGGGGAGAAGGTGGAAATATTGGCAGCTTGCACATACTCCCTGTTGTGGGGTATTAGGTGTCCCCAGATAGCCACAGTCCCTTCCACTACTTGATTTCAAATTTCCATCATGGTTTGGGTTCTTCAGAGCCACTGCAGGGCCCCCCTTCTGCAACATAGGGTGGGTGGAGGCCCTCTGTGCAGTTGGTTTGCACACCACTCTCCCCTCAAGCTTAAGTAATATGCAGTCCTTGTGTATGGTCCCCCAAACCATGGGTAAATTTCACCTGGAGAATCATCACTGCAGTCTTTTCTCAAGCTAAGCTGAGACTCAAGTATATCAATGGGGCTTTGCCTGGGAAAGAGCTTCAGAGCAAAATCCTGTGTTGTTGAGACTGCTTGTGGCTGAACCAGCGGCACATTTTTGGCCTAGACCTATGGCGGCAAATTTGCAGAGGTGGCAAATTTATAACAGCCATAGGCGCCGACGGGTGCTTGCATCACCCCGCCCCCTTCCCAAGTCTGCCTCTTCCTCACCTCCATTCCAACCCCTTCCCTAAATCACTGGCCCCGCCTCATCCCCCGGGCACACTGCATTTCCCCTCCACCACCCTTCCTCTCCGGTTTGCCGCCTGAAAGCGCTGGGAGGGAAGGGGGAGAAGTGGAGCAGCGGCACGCTCAGGGGAGGAGGGGGAGCAGAGGTGAGCTGGAGCAAGAGAGGCCGTGGGGATCAACCCTGAGGGAGGGCAGAGGAACCGCTCCCTGCCCCACCTCACCTCTGCTCCACTGCTGCCTCCTTCCTCGAGTGCGCCGCCGCTCTGCTTTTCCCCCGGCCCTCCCAGGCTTGCCGCGGAAAACAGCTGTTTCCGGCAAGCCCGGGAGGGAGACGGGGAGAAGCCGAGCGGCTGTGGTGCGCTCGGGGGAGGAGGCGGAGGTGGAGCAGAGGTGAGCTGGGGATGCGGGGGCAGCACTTATTTCAGGGCCTAGGGGTGGCAAAATCATTAATCCGGCACTGGCTGAACTTTACATTGGTTGAAGCTTTCAAATCCATTAGATTTAGAGTATGGTCTCATTAACTGGTCCTTTCCTTGTTTTATTTTATATTGACGTTTCTTGGTATGTTAGTTAATGATTGAAAACAGCTGTGTTTACATTAAAAGAACTTACATGAACTCCTCCAATAATTCACCTAATACTGTACTTTAATTTCTGTGCCAATGGTCCACAATGAAAGTCAACCTTTCAGTTATTCTATTGTCTCTCATTCCTTCAGTGTGTCTGTTTACTAGATGTTTTATCTCTGACTGAATACGTGATTCCTGATGCCCTATATGGGGCTTCCTCCTTGATTTCAAAGCCAGCAGCTCTGTAAGCCTGATCCACGGGACACTGAAGTCAGTGGAAAGAGTCCCTTTGACCGCAGTTGACAATGGATCACGCCCTATGTGCACAGCAGTGGTAGCAGTGGGCCACTGTTTCCTCTCCTTTTTTTGGCTACTTGTGTTGTGAATTATATGCTTCTCAAGGTCATCTCTATTCATGGCAGGGTAATGAATTTCTCACTAATTCACTAGCAACAACCCTTCTCAAATGAGAGGACAGGAGCTTCATGGGAACACCGTTCCAACCCTGATGAGTGTGGAGAACTGGAAAGTGAAAAATAAAAGTTTGAAGGATGCCAGATTGTTTCTGTGAAGCAACTTTCCATGTTTGTGCTGATGAGGCATAATTTGTTCCTTCCTTTGTTGAAGATCACATTTCCGGAGAAAGCCCTTTTAAACAAACTGATTTGCCTTTTTGTGTAGATATCATGTCAAGCTGTCATGGAGGTATCTTTTTTTCTCACACGCTCCTTCGTAGAGAGATAGACAAAAAATAAATCCTTGTTGGAGAGGGCTGGGGAAACAGAGCTTAGAGGTAAAGAGAGATTTGCTTATTCTATTGAAATACTGAGTGGCTGCGACTCTCCCCATGAACCAACTCCTTACTGTATATCCTCCTAGCTGCTGTGCCTGGTTTACTCACATAGTCTCTCTAGCAGTTGGGTATCATTCTGATTCAGCTGGCATTTAGCAACTTACTTATAACTAGTGCAGGCCAGAGGCAACAGATTGTTCAATTAGAACAAAACATTATGATAGCTTCATGGTAGGCACCCCTGGCTTGTGATGTCTGCCCAGTGCTCTGACTGTCAAGAGGAAGAAAGATATTCATTCTCATGCATGTGCATGTCACCATTTGTATAGCACAGATAAGCCTCTTTGAAGGATGACTCAGGAAAACAAGAAGCTTGATTCTTATTTTACTCACTCCTGTGTAAATTGGAAATAGTTGCATGGAAGTCATTGGAGTAATACTTATATAAAACTTGTGGGAGATCAGAATTGGGCCTAGGAGGCCAGTTGCATAGTGGCAAATGGATACGAAATTTATTAAACCCTGGAAAACAATCTCATGTTCCAAGCTACTTTCTTTCGCAACGTCTCTGCATAAGTTTGTTAATTCTGCCCACGAAGATATTCCAGTGGCATTTTGCCCTCTTTTTTCCACCCACTGCATTGGTATATGGCTGTGTGAGTTGCAGGGCAATGGGGAATCAGGCCCTGAAGTGTAAACTAAGTGGGATGCTCTCAGGCTGCTCATGCAATACTATTGCTAATAAATAGCCTAATTCTCCTCTCACTTAACTTGTTACCCCTTGATTGACAATCTGTTTAAATCGGCCCCCTTTAGCAAAGACCTAATAGGCTCTCTTTTCTGTCCCCAAGAACCCTGTGCTGGAAGGACATGATCTATGGTGGAGACAATATCAAGTAGAGTGCTTGACGGGTGTAGTGCACTTACTAACCATAACAGTGTTCAGGATGACAGAAACCTCTATTGGAGCAAAAACCCGAAAGCACTCTTAGTCTTTATTTATAATCTGAAGGCAGTCTGTGAAATAGGGCCTCATAAAAGCCTGGCATTTTGGTTTAAACAGAAGGATTTGGAAAAGTTGGCACAGGGATTATGGCTTGGGTCAGCAAATCATTCATAGCAATGTGTCTTTTAGAAAATCATCGGTGAGATGCATTTTACATTGCTTCTCAAATGATAAAATAGTCATTCCGCTTAGTCAGTCAAGCACCTCAGGACCAAACACTTGATGTATGTACTAAATTAAGAACTTGTCTACACACAAATGTGCACCACTTTAGTTGAGCTGATTTAAACAAGTGTAAAAACCCTGTGTAGACATCCTTATTTCAGACTGACTGATTTATTTTGCTGTAGTTTAAATCTGTTCCTAATCAATCTAAGCTAAAGGCAAATAAATATAGTTCAAGCCAAAATAAGAGTTTCCACACATCCTTTTACACTGGTTAAATTAAAGTGGTTTAACCCACACTTTGAGTTTTACTGGTGCAACCCTGCATGTAGACAAGCCCTAAAGAACAAATGAAATGAAGCTGTGGGATTATGAATCAGAATCCTAGGTTTTATCTGTATTCAAAGCTGACTTAAATTGAAACCAATTTTAAAAATGGTTTAGTTGGTCTTATATTCTTATGTTAGTTAAACAAGTACAAACCCCTCTGTGGCCACTCTTAGTTCAATTCAAACCTGGTTTAAATCAATTTAGCTAAACTCAAGTCCTTATTGAATTAAGCACAATCAGTATAAACCAGGTTTGATTTAGTTTAATTTGATAAGGACTTGAGTTTATCTACATTGATATAAACCAGGTTTAAACTGAAGTAAGAGTGGCCACAGAAGGTGGTTTAAAATCTGGGGGCAGATCATGAGCAGGTATAGATGGTCATAACTCCATTGAGTTCAGTGATTATTTATACCAGCTGAGGACCTGCTGCCACATCCAACGATGCCCTCTGAATATAGACAAGGCCATTGGTCATAATGCCTAACCTCTCAGCATAGTGGGCCAGATTTTCCACTGATTTTCTGTTTTGGCATTTAATGCAGGGAAGAGGGAAAAGATGCCTTTAAAGTGCTCTCCCTATTTTCAGGCATATTTATATATACTAAGGAAACTTGTGCATGCATGATCTAAACCTTCACAAATGGTGGCACTGCTTCTTGTTAGCATATTTTCATATCTAATTTGTGAGTTGCCTACATGTGCATTCATTTGGATGATGTGAGAAAGAAAGGGCATGCATTTAAAAGAGCAGTGGTAGGGCTATGTGGGGGCAGGTTATATTCAGTATCCTGTATTCTAGCAAAATAATTGCTCCTGAAAGGCTTCGCCCCTGGAATGTAAGGGTTAATCATTAAAGTTGCTACTGTTGCAGGAACATTGGGTTCCCCCAACTCCCCTCTTAATATTTCAGGCTTGTCTTTAAGTCAGCACTATTTAAAGAGATATGGGGCTACTGTGAGGGTATAACCCTGCTTTGAACAATGTTGTTTGAGAAACTAAGGTCTGGCAGAAGTACAATATTTCTTCTGGAATATTTCCTTCCACTCTTCTTCAACACAATCCTCTTCCCTTTGTTTTCTCCTCCTGAATATGTTCTCCATTTAATAATATTTGCTTGTTCCTGGACCTAGGAGGTGAAGCATCAGTATGTTAGTCCTCTTTCCCTCAAATGAGGTCAAGTTGTCTAATGGTTGAAACTGGGAATCAGGACAAAGCTGTGCTAATAGTTTTCCTACAGCACTGAACCATCTTCCCCCAAATCAGGGTGTTTGTCTATTATTATTATTTATTTACTTGTACAGTAGAGCCTCCGTTAGGAGCACCTTGGGAATGGAGGTTGTTCACAACACTGAAGTGTTTGTAACTCTGAACAAAACATTATGGTTGTTCTTTCAAAAGTTTAGAACTGAACATTGACTTTGCTCTGAAACTTTACTATGATGAAGAAAAACACGTCTTTTAACTGTCTTAATTGAAATGAAATAAGCCTAGAAACCGTTTCCTTACCTTGTCAAATCTCCTCATAAAGTATCCCTTTATTTTTTTAGTAGTTTACATGTAACATAGTATTGCACTACATTTGTTTTTTGTTTGTCTCTGCTGCTGCCTGATCTGTACCTGAGGTTCCAAATGAGGTGTGGGGTTGACCGGTCAGTTTGTAACTCTGGTGTTTGCACTTCTGAGGTTCTACTATATTACAATAGGCTAAGTGGAGAGAGTAGCTGGGAGAATGCCTGAAACAGAAGGGGCTTCTTGTGCAGAGCTGGAATGATACCATCCCTTCAAACATAGTCTTCTGGATTTGCCTACCCAGACTCTTGATTCTGTGTTGTAGTCACAACTCTTCTACCATGACTAACTGGGGCATAACATCTCTTTACCTTGATTTCCTCATCTGTAAAAAGAGGATAATACATAATTCTCAGGGATGTTTCAAGGCATAATGATGAATATTACATAGCACTTTGAAGGTATAAAGCACTTTAGCACTGCAGTTGCTCAGTATTCTTTCTAGAAATGTTGTGAGAAGGTGAAATAATGTTCAAAGAAGTGCTATTTCTTGCAGGAGACAAGAGCATCATTTATTGTAGTACTCATGGCAAAATGGCCGCTTTCCAGGCTCATTTACTCTTCAAGTATGCATATGTATATATAAAAATTATGTCTGTACAGAAACTATAGGGTATTGTGTTTCAGAGATGTGGAAGTTATATACAACTTTAAAAAGTTTGGAGGATGAAAACACATACAGGTTTCTTGAACCATGAGTACATGCTCTGACTTTTCAAGTGGGCATTTTTATAGAAGTAGGAGTCAAGGTTAAATATAAAGTTCCTGATTCTCTGTTGCCCTGCATCTTTCATGATTTCTTTTCCTGTAGTGCAAAAGGGATATAAAATGCTACCATTCTCATCTATTAATGTTTTACACTGACTTTGTACTCACTTTGCACTGGTGTAAATGACTATACAAGGTGAAGAACAATGGAGAATTGGCTCCATTTTTTATTTTTAGGGCTAAATTCCTGATCATGATGCTAAACTGATGCATGCGTATGCAACACTACCGGCAATCTGAGGGAGAAAGTCCACTGCTGTGTCTTGTGTTCTTTATACAACAAAAAAACCCATGCAGCAAATATGAGTGTAGATGGGTCCCAAATAACTGTTTACTTAATATGCACAAATGTACTAGGCCAAGCTACATACATGCTATTGCTCTGATTGCTTTCTAAAACACCTAACACAGTGAGTGCCAACTGAAGGCCCACTAACTATTTAAAGGGATACTATTCTTTTCCTATAGGCTACCTTATACTTTGCAACTAGTCAGCCATATCAGTCATTGACTCCAACTTCCACTGCGATATATAGCTGTGGAACTGCTGCAAAGGGATGGGCAGAATGGCCAGCTCAGTGGATTTCTTTTGCAGACAGGGTTTTCTCTTTTTCTCTCCAGCCGTGTCTTCAATACAGGAACAAACAGAAAACAAACAAAAGAAAGTATTTTTTCACACAACGCACAGTCAACCTGGGGAACTCCTTGCCAGAGGATGTTGTGAAGGCCAAGACTATAATAACAGAGTTAAAAAAAAACTAGATAAGTTCATGGAGGATATGTCCATCAGTGGCTATTAGCCAGAATGGGAAGGGATGGTGTCCTTAGCCCCTGTTTGCCAGAAGATGGGAATGGGTGACAGGGGATTGGTCACTTGATGATTGCCTGTTGTGGTCATTCCCTCTGAAGCATCTGGCATTGGCCACTGTCAGAAGACAGGATACTGGGCTAGATTGACCTTTGGTCTGACCCACGATGGCCATTCATATGTTTCTTAACTATAATGGCATAGGTGTGCCAGCATAACCACAAGGATAGATGCAACTATGTGACAGAAGCATTCCTCCTTTAACCTAGCTGTGTCTATGCTTGTGGTTAGGTTGACAGAGCTGTGGCACTGAGGGGTGTATATTTTTTAAGTCCCTGAATGCTGTAGCTATATCTACATTTTAAGTACAAACCAGGACTCTCTCACTGTTGCACACAGCTGGCTTTGGTGAATGCCTATGCTGATTGGCTGCCCTTCCCCATTCCCCAACCTGATGAGGAAAACCAGTCAATCATAGCAGCACTTCTGAGCCCAGATTCAGTCACGCAGGTGCAGAGTACCATTGTGAACGAACTTAGATGATTCTGTCCTTTGTTCCCATTATTGACAGATTAGGAATGGATTTAACCCCATATAAATTGCATCATATTATGGGTAGCAATAGCTATTACAACACATTTGTAATGACAGAAGCACCTATCTATTAATTAACTTTAGTAGGATAGCATGCTCACTTTTGTTTAGTATGACAAAGTAGGGATTAGGGGGTTAGGGATTAAATATTTTTCTCTAGTATGATTAGGATTTCAGGTATGAGTACTCATGCTGTCAAAAGTTACTACAAGAAAGAGATGAAAGTGAAAATAAATCCTACTTTTAGTTCTCATGACAAATGTTTTGTCTGGCTCTATCTAACACTTCAAGACTTCTGTGTATGCTTTTGGGTGGAAATGCAAAACAAAATGGTCCTTTGCAATGTATCAGGGATATTGTAACATCCTTGGGAGCTCAGTGTTTCTAATGTGTGAACTAAGTGTTGTCTGAGCACAGAACTCAGAGCCTTGTGGTTGAGCTCTGTTTGGTAGAATACAAGAAAGGAAAGTCCCTTATATCTTTCTGCCCTGCTCCCCTATTTGGGCAGATAGTCGGTAGCCTGCCGCTGAATCTGACTTAATGTTTATACAGTACAGGGATGGGCTAAAACTGCAAAATTCACATTTGCTGTGTGCAGTTCTAGAGTTTGGGTTTGGGCCCATCTCTAAGAATATGTTTTGATGTATAGGGTGCAGACTCGACAACGAAACTAGATGACCTTCCTACCCATTTATAGCTCTCATTTGAAGGCCAGTGAAATTGATCCACACACCTTCCCCACACTGTGGCAGCATGAAACTTCATAGGTCAAACCACAGCTTCCCAACTGAGGGCTGGAGCATTTGTTTTCCCAGCCAAGAAGGAGCACGTTAGATTGCACGGAATGGCAGGATCCACTCCCAAATGCACATCAATAACAACAAAAAAGTCTGAGTGAAGCTTCCCTAGGGATGGATGCTGTAAATCATATAGTCCCTTTGATAGCATCAGTTCAGTAACTACAACAAGAATAAAATCTAGTTTTTAATAACTTGGTTTCGAACTAGGCCAGCACCTTGAGCAATTGAGCGGTGACTGACAGACACAAATATCTTCCAACAGAGACAGAGTCCCTTTTTAACAATGCAAATGTTAACTAAATTATAAATCACTTCATAGTCTTTTCCCAGAGAAATCCCAAGTCACAGCCCTTGTCACTAGTATCCTATAGCCCAACACCTATGATGCCAAACCCGCCTCCCCTTTTTGTGTGTGAGCTTTCCCTGTCATTTTTCTGTCAACATAATTGCTTGGAGGCCAGATTCCAGATCAGATAGTCCCCATGGACAAATATAGACAAGTGATGCTACTGCTCTAGGAATGAAAGTCATGGGAATTTCTCACAAGAACTCCTTTCCTCTGCTTTGGGTTCCTTTTAATAGTTTGCATATGGTGCATGCCTCTGGATCTTACATGGGGATACTGAGGTGTGAAAGTATAAAGATGGAGGGTGTCTTTAAAGACCAAGGTCTTTATGGTTGCCTGGGGCAACCCTTTAGATTAAGTAGGGACACTTGACCAATCAGAGTGCCTCAGGGGACTGTCATTCTGGGTCTTTTGGGCTGTACTTCCTATAGCTCTTAGTCTCCACAGTGTTCCCAGGCTGTACCTATGCATAACCTCCCAATGGCACTGTGGGAACCTCAGCCCCGAGGCTTTGCAAAGATCGATTCTGGTCCCTGGGTCCTTATGTAAAATTCTTCTTTTCAAACCTGGCCAGCTCATTTTCTTCCAACATAAATATGAACTCCTGGTTTTAACTCTTGCACTTCTAAATACATTCTATCCCTTTATGTAAAGCTATGGAGAGGATGGACTTCTAACTCTAGCTATGCAAATAATGGATTTTTTGGTACATTGGCATTTTCAGTAAGTCAAAAAATTCATTTCAGGTTGGACAAAACAATGAAAATTTTCAGCAAATCAAAAAGTTGGAAAAATTGTCATTTCAATGAAACTGAAATGTTTTGATTTGATTCTGACCTTTTAAAATACTTTGAATTTTTCAAAAAATTAAAATCATTTCAAAATTATTGAAAAAATTTTGACTTTTCAGGGTTTTTTTTAAAATGTGGTAAAATCCACACAAATTCATGAAATGTTTCTGTGTTGGTGAAACCTGAACAAAAAAAATTGGCCCCAAAATTTCACCCAGCTCTACTTCCAACTCGTTCTATTGAGCATAGGGATACTTTCTAGAGTGTTTTATTGTGACTTTCAGCTTCCTGTGAAACCCAGATGAAAAGCCTCTATTTTCCATTCTCAGATGAGGATTGCAATGACTTTCCCAGCTTGTCTGATTCACCTGTATTTAACACTTCCCCATGACCCTTTTTGTGTATCTCCATATGTAAACATTTCTGTTGTGTGAAACTGTTCACAAATTTTAAAAGAAATTTAAAATATAGCCACTTTTAAAATGTCATTGTGATGGTTTGTTCTCCTAACAAAATCTGTCATGTTTCTACTTTTCATAAAATATGGTATCACAAAAAACCTGGAAATATAGTGCTGTTGCTTGTCTGGAATAAAGGACAAAAGATATACCGAGGTGCTATGGTTCCCCAGCCAGCACATGTTTCTGTAATGTTTCTAGTGGGTAATGGTTTGTTAGTGGGATGATGTATGTCTTCTGTGGAGGCTACCATATACTGTCATTTTTGCAGTTTGTCCACAGAATTTTTTACCAATCATATTATTTTTCTGAGATGAGAGAAATTACACTTCCCACTCTGACAGAGTAGTATACGCAGATATAAATCACACTGCAGTTCCATAGCTCCAATGAATCTCATGAAATGAGAGGATAGCAAACTGTAATTAATTTGTAGTGAAATCCCTATAGAAAAACATACTTCCCTTTAGGTATAATATGTTTTTAATGAAAAGTATAGCTCTAGATACAATGTATTCCACCCTCGCTGCTTAGGTATGCAGGATGTTAAATCAAACACTTGCAATAATAAAATTTGAATTCTGAGATGCCATTTTTCTTTTTGATGAGGAACTAATTGTACAATATCACTGACATGCTCAAGAAGTGTTACTTAAAGATCAAGCCCCAACATCAGTACGTATTTTCTGAAGTTGCATACTTTCAGCTCCGAAAAGATGACTTTGTTTATGTACTGTCAGCTACATTATATATTGAATTCATAAAGCAAAACATGATAAGGTAGCATTTGTAAATATGTTGATATTTTAAATTCCAGTTGCTGCATGTAACCAATTCCAGATTTAAAGAGTCAGGCCAAAATTGCTTGATAGATAGAAGTATTCCTAAAACAAGCCATTTAATTATAAGATGTAAAAGGTGTTGTTATATTCAGATATGCCAAACCAACATTCATTACTACCAGTGGCCTTTATGTTATAAAAAGAATCCATCATGAATTTTCAGCAGTTGCTGCCTAAGTAGACTGATTAATTTAATGGGCTCTTTGTGAGGATTTGAGCATTTGTGAACATCGCAGAGCTAACTGGTGTGTGTGGAGCAGCTCTGGAAATGTTCTTTTGGAGGAATATGTCAAACTTGGCACTTGCCACCTGGCAGCAACACATGCAAATAGATATTTAACTGTGATGATTCTTACTTCCTTACAAAGAGTTAAACGAGTGCCAGCCGGGAAGGGATTTTCCTCCATGGCATAATGAAAGGTACCTGACGTGGGTTTTCATCTTTTCCTGTAGCATGGAACTTGAGTCATTCTCACCTATCCTTTCTGGAACATAAACTATATACAGATTCTTTATGCTGATTTTCTGTAAGGGAACACTTGAATGACAGTCCTCACTCACCAGTTCTTGTGTTGTCTGACCAGGCTGTCACTTTATTACTAAATTAAAGTCTAGAGCAGAATGTCCTGGCAGCTGTAAAAGGGGAGTGCTTGGTCACTTCTGGCTTGGTTATTTGGTTCCTCTGTCTTTCCCACTGAATACACATGCTGAGGAAATCTAGCTGGACTCCAGTGCAATAAGGTAGCACAGTCTGGTCTGTGGGGCAGAAATGTAGTGTAAAACCATTCACTGATCTATCTTAGGTACTCATACAGTCCCCTTTATCTAGCCTCACAATCTTTAATATATTTATTCTCATAACACCCCTGTGTGAGAGTACAGTGCTATTAGTTCCATTTTGCAGATGAGTAACTGAGGCCTGGAGATATTGGGGCTCAGAACATCAAAAGTACTTTGGTGTTGCTTTGCTCAGCATTGCCATTCTCTTTCCTTTGGAGAGGCTACAGAGCACTGGATGTTGGGGGTCACTGGCATCTGGACTGTGGCCCCCCCAGGCACAAGGCCCCATTTCTGCTTTAACTCTTTCCCCCAAGACCCCACCCTCGCTCCAATGCCTGGTCCTGGCCTTACACTCTGCCACTGGGATTCTCACTTCCCCTCTGGGCTGCTTATTGCCTCCTCTCACTCTGCATGGGCTTCTTACTGCCCCTCCCACCCCTCAGGACTCAATCCTGTCCTTGCCCCTTGCTCACACCCTGTGAGGGGAAGGGCAGAGGCCTGGGCTGCAGCCAGGGCAGCTCAGTGATGTGGCTATTGGGGAGCTCAGGTTAAGCCAGAGCTGGCCCTTGGGAGGTAGGAGCACCATGGCCACCGCCACTTTCCCATAGGGCGATGCAGCTCATTCAGTTCCCACCGCCGAGGGGTGCGAGGCTCCAACCAAGCAAGCAGGGCACTGCCTCCCCAGATCAGTGCTGAGGGGCACTGGGCCCAGCCCTGTGGCTGTGTTGACACCACCCCAGCAGTGTCCTGCCCCAGACTCCCCACCTGGTGGAGCGTAGCACTGCAGACAGTGGACAGGCAGAGCTGAGTGCTGTGCTGGGGGCAGGCATGGGGGAAGAGACTGGGTGGGGGCGGGCCTTGGGGAAAAAGAAGGAGTGGGGACAGGGCCACAGACCAGGCACCAGTGCCCCTCCCCACCACTTCTAGAGAGCTTCTAGTGCTTATGGCTGATGCAAAGGAGGTGGGCGAGTGCACCTCAAAGGGAGGAGACCCATGCCACATCTGGCCTTTGCTCCCTGCATGGCTAAGCCTCCTCAAGCCTCTTGTATGTGCCTCCCATGAGCATTGCAATGTCTAACACATAGGTGGCCTGCCATCTTCAGCCCTGAGCTAAGTCCCCAGGCTAAGTACAATGCACGGGAAGAGTTAGGCACCTAAAAAAAAGAGTCCACGGAAGCTATCAAGCTGATCAGGGAGCCACCTAAGCTAGCCAGGAGTGAAATGCCCAAGAGAGGGGGCAGTGAGAGGACAGTGGCATAGGTATCTGCTGCAGGGTACTTTCATGTCCTGTAGGAGCAAAGCACACACACAGCTGTTGAATAGAAGTAGTGATTTTATTGAAGGCAGAAGTGGCACAGCCGCAACGGGGGCTCCCTTCGCTGCTGCCACTAAAAAGGGGATCCGACGCATCGGAGCAATGCTCGGGGAAGAAGTCCACTGCGCGTGGGCACACAGGCAGAGAAATAACAGGAACATTTGCATCTCATGCATACTTCATGAATAACTAATACCTTGTTTCTGTCTTGTTAGTATCACAGAATACAAGCAGGTGTTTCATTTCAAGGCAAGCAAACCATGAGAGCCAATTCCAGCATGGGAAATATGCGATAACAGGGCAAAGACTGATAACAGTGGCCGAAAGTACCCTTTCCTTCCCAGGAGTTGGGGGGAAATAAGCACCCTTTCCCTCCCAGGAGTGTGTGTGGGGGGAATGAGCACCCCTTCCTTTCCTGTAGTCAAGGATGAGAGCGCCCCTAGCAGTCTACCGTCACAATGTCTTGCGCATCCTTACACTCCTCCCCCCGCTCTCTTCAGAGACTCCAGGAAAAGGGTAAAGAAAAACAAATAACGCCGGCAAAAAGCAGTAGCATTTTCAAAAATCACACACATAGCCACTACAATAACACTTACACACAAAAAGCATACATCTGTACAGGGGGCCGTGTTAACACCTGACCCATACTATAAAAATCAACATAAACAACAGTCTTATCAATATTTCCCAGGAGTGTGTGGCACTGTAGCATGAAGAACGCTGCACTGATGCCCAGAAAGCAGGTCTCCATAATGTCACCGACCGCATATGTATGGAGGAGGCAAAAGGCAGTAGAGTTCAGGGCACTCTGGGCCAGAGCCACCCACATATTCACAACTGTGCTCTTGGCAACAAACAGCAGCCCTGCAAGAATACCAAAAGAAAAAAGCACTTGGTTAGTCCATGCCATGAGGCCGTCTGGGGGTGGGGGGCAGTCCTCCTGCTCTGGTAACACAACAGCCCAGCCTTCTCCTGTGGTGAGGATGGTTGCGGCTTTAGCTTTAGTCCACCAGACACTGGCCGGAGGTGGGGGGGTGCCCTCCATGGTTGTTGTTGCTTCGCTTTGCACCTGTGAAAAGGGGGAAAGCAGACACAGATCACAGAGAGAGAGGTCCCCGCTTCCCAGTGGAGGGAGGCATCCGTCTGGTTCCCACAGGTCACAGCACCCAGCGCTTCGTCTCTGCTGTTACTGGCACGTTGCCAGGTGAATACAAACTGATCCTAACTTTCGGAAACAATAGCAGTCAAAACAAAAACATTAGCAAAATCAGTAACTGCATGCCAGGGGAGGCTGCAGGCCAAAAGCAAAGAGGCCATACTGCGTCTCCACTTGTCCTCCCCCGCCACTCCGCAAGACGTCAATACCCAAACTGTACTCACCGATGGGTGCCACTAGCACTGTCGCGGGGGGGAGGGGGGTGGCGCCTTACCCAGGGTGAGAGTGACAGTCACAGCAAACGCCCATGGCTCCGAGCCACTCAGGCCCCGTACCACAGTCGAGCACCCCACCGTCTGCGTGGAGTGGGGGGATGATGATTTCGGCTCCCGCGTTCAGCAAGGCCAGGACGTGCTGGGTCCCTCCATGCGGCCACTGGCTCGTGAGTGGGACGAAGGGGCGGCGGTTCCCCGCCTCCCGAGTCGGGTGCATGGCCACACACCGGATGGGGGACCCGCCTCCCCGTCACAAGGCATGCGGAAGACTCCAATCTACCAGGACACTCAGTTCCACTGGGCGCGCCGGCTTCTGCTTCTCTCTCCTCTCCCGGTTCCTGATGAAAAGTTTTCACAATCTCCTGTAGCTCACTCGTTTTGAAGGTACAGACAGCCTCCTGAAGTGAACCACCCTCTGCTCGCAACTCTCGCACCGGGAATGCCTGGCGGGGGGGGGGGGAGGGCGTCAGCCTCCTCACTTTCCAAGGCTGAGAAAAAACTCCAAATGTTGCCATCCAAGGTCTCAGAGTCCCACAAAGGGGCTGCTGTAACCACCCTGACCTGGGCGACCGTGACGGGCTTCCGCCCCTGTTTCACCTGTCGCTTGTTGGCAATACACACTACAAATGCCTCACAGCAGCGCGTGGGGGCTTGAGCCCTCTCTGCCTGCAAGGTCACCACCTCCTGTGCTACCTCCCGCGCCTCTGCTTGCGCCAAACACTCTTGCATTTTACCTTCTACAAGCCTCTGCAGATGCAGAAGCTCACTGTCCTGGGCCCGGAGTGCAGTTAGAAACAGCCACGCCAACTCACCCATGGCACGTTGCTCCGTCCCAGACCACCAGCTGGCCTGCAGCCAGTGCAGTCCCTCCACGAGCTGCACCAGCGTGACCCCAGCAACCTGGTGGTATTCAGGCCAATCTGCCGGGGCCACCCAGCCGGCTACCACTCACGCAACTGGCCCCCATTGCTCCGTTGGGGGCCATTCTGGTATGCGCTGCAGGGGCGGCAACAACTCCCCTGCTTCCCCAGCCTTCAGCCAGAGGGGCATCGTTCCACGGGACCCTGCTCGCTGCGCCAAATGTTGTAGGGTACTTTCGTGTCCCGTAGGAGTGAAGCTCACACACAGCTGTTGAATAGAAGTAGTGAGTTTATTGAAGGCAGAAGTGGCACACCTGCAGCGGGGGCTCCCTTTGCTGCTGCCACTAAAACGGGGACCCGAGGCATCGGAGCAATGCTTGGGGAAGAAGCCCACTGCGTGTGGGCACACAGGCAGAGAAATAACAAGAACATTTGCATCTCATACATACCTCATGAATAACTAATACCTTGTTTCTGTCTTGTTAGTATCACAGAATACAAGCAGGTGTTTCATTTCAAGGCAAGCAAACCATGAGAGCCAATTCCAGCATGGGAAATATGCGATAACAGGGCAAAGACTGATAACAGTGGCCGAAAGTACCCTTTCCTTCCCAGGAGTTGGGGGGAAATAAGCACCCTTTCCCTCTCAGGAGTGGGGGGGGGGAATGAGCTCCCCGCCCAGGTGGGGGGGCGTGGTGAGCACCCCTTCCTTTCCTGTAGTCAAGGATGAGAGCACCTCTAGCAGTCTACCATCACAATGTCTTGCGCATCCTTACAGTATCTAAGTGACTGACCTTGTGTGCCTGGATGACAGTCCAGAGATAGGCATTTCCTGCTGATCAGGATCCTCAGCCATGAATTTCCTCCTTAAATTAGGCCAGGTCAGTCATTTAGTAGCCCATACTCTGGCAGCTGAAACCATTTCTCTCTCCCTTTTTGTCTCTCCTGTAGTCTCCTGCTTATACTCCCTACCTCTCTCACACCTGCCCTGCATTTCCCTTTGCCTCTGGCTGGCTTTGGTCTAGGTGCTATGCCACCTCCCTGCTCTGGGTGCCCTGCATCCGGCTCTCCTGCTGTGGGATGTAAAGAAGCGGCCTTTGGCAAGACACTACTGAGAGTATCAATTCAGGACACATTGCTTAGAGGGGGGCTGACAACCCCCAAGGCTGGGGGTTCTTTACTTCTAAGGCACATCATACCAGCCAAACAGAGATGACTTCAGTTTCATCCCACTGGCTAACCAGAAATCATACAAGCAATTCCCTTAGACACTCCAGTTTCCCAGCTTCTCCACCAGTGCAACTCCTTATGAGGATGAATGGTTATGAAAACCAATACCCCAGTAAAAGGAAAAGGGTTCTCCTGATCCCAAAGGACCAAGTCCCAGACCCAGGTGAATATACCAGTTGGATTCTACCCACAAATCACACTGTTGCCAATCCTTTCGAATCTAAAATGTAAAGATTTAGTCATAGAAAGAAAGAAAGAAAGAAAGATGTTAAAAATGGTTAAAAGGAATCAATTACATACAGTAATGGCAAAATTCTTGGTTCAGGCTTGTAGCAGTGATGGAATAAACTGTGGGCTTACATCAAGTCTCTGGAATACATCCACATCTTGGATGGGTCATTCAGTCTTTTGTTTGGAGCTTCAGTTTGTAGCAAAGTTCCTCCAGAGGTAAGATGCAGGATTGAAGACAAAATGGAGAAGATGCAGCTGCCTTTTATAGTTTCTTGCCATGTGGCCTGTGCTTCATTTGTTCCAAAAACAAACTGCCCAACACATGGCCTGAAAGCCTTAGAGTTCTTTCCTTGGCATGTCCCTGCATGCCTTGCTGAGTCACAAGGTGTATCTGCCTTCCCTCAATGGGTCAGCTGTGTAGCTGATGGTCCTTAATGGGCCATCAAGCAGGTTAGGCAGTGCTGATGCCAAACTGTCTGGGGTGTCACCCAGAAGCATAGCGCAAGTTTGAAATACAGACAGCATAGAGACAATACTTATAACTATAAATATAAAATGATACCTGCATACAGTTAGCATAATCATAATCAGCAAATCACAGCCTTTTCATAGACACCCTACTTGACCTCCTTTGTAAAAGATTTGGTCCAACTATAGGACCTTGGTTGCAACAATGATCTATAAGGTCACAGTTTATGTCAATAACATCACATGGGATCTGGCAGGAATCAGGTTTTAGGCATGCTCAGAGAACGCCTGCGGGATTGGGTCCTGCTGGAAAGATCGGTATTCTCCCATCTAGTTTGAAAGTCCCACTCCTGAGCCTATGAGGCTTTGGTTGCTGCTAAGGCCCTGAGCAGCTCATTAGCTATGGAGTGGCATCAAGGCTCTGTGAGAGCTGACTGGAATAAATATAGTTGCCTGTGGGGTTAGACAGCAGCTGAGACTATTTGTGGTCCCTTTAAAAATGGACTGATTGCCAAAAGGCCTTTGAAGATCTGGGCCTAGCTGACTTGCTCCAAGGTTCCATAAAATGTCTGTAATGGAGTAAAGAATTTAACCTGGATTTCTCAATGATTAGGATGTTAATCTGAGATTTAACACCCCACTCCCCACCCCCACATCTTGTATGATATTGCTCTGGCACACATGGAGCTCTGGCCCTTGGTTACTGTATCAACATTAATTTCCAGATGTGGCTTGGACATATAGGACTTGGTTTTGATCTGAATTTCACTGTAAATTGGGAATACTGGAACTCCACTAAATTCTGAGTTAAATTGGTGTAAGTGGGATCAAAACTGAATTGGGACCATAGTAGCAATGACTGTTTTTTGAAGATGTTCCCACCTTTTTCACTGCAGCAAGGGACAAAAAGTCTTATTTATTTTATTTATTTATTTTAAACGGGGTTCAATTTACTCTTAAGCATAGAATTGTAGTGCCCTTTAATACAAATCAGAAGTGCCTCAAACAGCAAGAGGACAAACCAAATTAGAAACAGAATAAAAGCCAATGGAATGCAGCAAAACTGCATCTGATCAATAACTTGTGAGTATTCATTCCTGTTTTCCTCCATGTCAACCTTCTGGTTTCTTGGCAGTGTAGTCAAGTACATTAGATAGGGCTGCCAGTGTCACAGTGCAAAAGAAGTGTTTATACATTTATATCTTTGGGACATGGATCCATTAAGTCTCATAATCTAAGCAAGTGGCCCCGTTAGCGTGAGTGAGTGGATGCGAGATCTTCAAGGAAAACCCAAGTGTTGCTGGTGATTTACTAGGTAGGGACTTTTCTTTTGGGGCTATCATTGAACCAGTAACCCAGCACAGGGGCCAAGGAATACTGACTGCACTAGTGGTGTTTCTCAACTGACAGGTAAAACTAATGTTCTATCTAAAAAATTCCAGAATTCTTTAGAAAATGGATGTTAACCTTGGTGCCTGACCTGAATGCCCACTTGGGAAATTACTTTCTATCTACTTAGGGCCAGATTTTTAAATGTATTTAGGTGCGTAAAAATGCAGATAAGTCCCTACTGGGATTTTCAAAAGTACCAAGGCACCTACCTCATGCTGAAATTAAGTCTTCTCTGCAGTCCCGAATGGATATAGCATTTTATAAATTCCCTTTCTATACAGTTTAGTGATGCTATGTGCTTTTAAACCGCTTCTAAAGCTCACCACAGCAATGTCTGCCATTTAATGGATGGCGAAATGATCCTTGCCTGCAATTTTCCTATAAGTTTGTAAAGCACTTTGATATCCTTCTGAATGAAAGGGACTATATAAATGGAAGACAAAAATGTGATTTAAAAAAATCCAAAATATATTCGATATGCTTTTAAATATTGATAAACCCAGGGAACAAACTGCTGTGGCTGCAACTTCAAAACAATTCCTCTGTTCCAGTTTGCTAAACCAGTGTTTATTTAATATTAATTATTTATACATTTTCTTTCTTCAGATCACCATATTCATTAATAACTTAAAATATAAACTATTGTGCACTAAGCATGCATATTTTATTCAAATTATGGGGCTTGATTCTACCACGTTTAGTCATGATTAGTACCTGAGTTGTCCCACTGGCTTATTGGAATTACTCTCTGCATAAGGAACTACTCACCGAGAGTAAGGGTGAAAGATTTTGATCCTATCTTATTATTAAACAGTCTGGCCAGCACTGCTGTCTGTTACAGCACACTCTTAAAAATTTTGGGTCTAACTTTCATGTATACTGCAGCCTGTTTACAGTGCTCCGGCAATAAATTACACTTACATTCAAGTAAGGCCCCTTTAAGGACTCCAGTTTGGAAGGGAGTGTGAGCCTACACTGCACTGACCTGTAGTAGTAGCTCCTTTCCTATGGGGCTGGACCCAGCTTCCTGCTCCAGGCATTGCAAACTGGCACATGGGGTCTCAGCACTCCTTAGGTTTGGTCCATCCACCCCTCTGTCATGATGGAGAGGCCACTGGGCAAAATTTGAGTGACTGCCTTTGGGACCCAACACACAACAGCCAGGACAGGGAGCTGGGCCCAACCCTGCAGGACAGGAGTTGTCACTAAGAAGTGGACTTGCACTCCAGCCTTTTCCTTTCCTCCTTGGTCCTTCCCTGAGTACCGGACCCTCTTAGAACATTCCTATGACCTGGTGCTGGTGAATTGTGACCCACCATTTGGAAAATGCTGCTTTATTAAAATCCTGAATACAAAGAAAAGTTACGGACAAACAAAAAAATAACAGTATATGACATTTTTAGTACTGTGACAAACCTGCAGCCCTATTAATAAGGTATTGTAACAGAGTAGTCTGTGTCCCTGAAATTAGTAGTGACCAATGGCCAGCCAACACTGGTCCAAAGGCCCAGCCCCACTAAGAAAAGACATACTAGGACATGTAATTCCCTGAGGGATCTGGGAATTTCATCCCATTGTGGGGAGGGTGTCAGGTGTTAGTTACATGACCAGCAACTGGTATTAGAGAGACAAGGTAGGTCAGGTAATATCTTTTATTGGACCAACTGCTGTTGGTGAGAGAGGCAAGTGTTTGAGCCACACACAGCTCCTCTTCAGGCCTGGGAAAGATACTCCCAGTGTCACAGTTAAATGCAGGGTGGAACAGATTATTGAGCATAAGTGGTTAGCACATATTCTAAGGGACCATTCATGGTAAAGCGGTCTGTTAACATCTCTAGAGTCATAGGACAAAAAGGAGGGGTTTAGTGGGTTACAGATTGTTGTAATAAGCCATAAAGCTAGCATCTCTGTTCAATCCCTAACTTTTAGTTTCTAGCAAAATTATGCATGTAAGCTCCCAGGCTTGTCTTTTGAAAGTGCTATGCATGACTTCTTTGAGGATGAGGACTAATAGGTCAGATACAGAGTGATTACTTTGTGAAAAATGCTCACCGACCTGTGATACAGTGTTTTTGTCTTTTATCATTTTCCTGTGTGAGTTCATTCAAGAGCATAGTGATTGTTGGGTTTCACCCACATAGCAGTTATTGGGGCATTTAGTACGCAGGATGGAGTACACCACATGTTGTGATGGGTATATGTAGGATCTATGGATCTCAAAAGGTTGGTGGGAGGTGTTGATCCTGGTAGCAGTGGAGGTATGTCTGAAGTTTTTGCATCTGTGTTTCTGCCAGTTAGCTGTGATACTTGGAGTACCTTTCCCAGACCTGAAGAAGAGCTCTATACGGCTTGATAGCTTGTCTCTTCCACCAACAGAAGTTGTCCCAGTAAAAGATATTATCTCACCCATCTTGTCTCTCTAACATCCTGGGATGGACACAGCTACAACTACACCGCATACACCTACTGGTCTATAAGTCTAGCTTATTACCTCTTAGTCAGTGAGAGGTAAATGAGGAGACTCTTGAGAGAGCTCAGAATCAGAGGACACTGAGAGAGAAGCCCTAGCTCAGAGATCTGCAGACTGTGAAGCACCAGAGAGCTATAAGGAAAAGAAAGCCCTGAAGGAGCTATTGGGGAGGGCTATACAGATTGTGTTAGCAGTGAAATATAAGGACTGCAAGGACTGAAAAAAACTGGCGAGCCTAGTAATGAAAGCCGAGTGATCTGGCTTTCAGTTAAAATGTTATTTTATATCAGTAAATCATGCCCCAAAGGGGTAAAATAATTCAAAGCACCAGTTGTCGTTGTTGGTTTCACTGAGGAAAGAGGAGGAAACTGAAGCAGCGTGTTGTCCCAGCACTGGACTGGGTAAACTTCTGCTGCACTGATATAAAAATAGACTTAGATTATGTCACAAACCTGCACAGTCTATCCCAGTATAATTTATCTTAATACCAAGTTTTCAGATCAGCCCACACCAAGAATAAGCAGACATTTACATTCCACACGCGCTTTCAGACCAGCCCCTTCACTTTTGAACAGTGCCAACATCACATCATTCTTCCCCCATGCCTCTTGGTTCAGCTCTAGATATAAATATCCTTTCCTCGGTGGTTCCACTTCTGAAGGAGGGCTTGGACAGTGGCACTGGGGGTAGGAAAGTCCTGTAAGGAAAACAAGCAAGGAGGATGGGTCCTAGCAGGCACTAACTCCAATACAAGCAAGGAGGATGGGTCCTAGCAGGCACTAACTCCAATACAGCATCCTGATTCCATCCTATCTCTCAGTAACGAGTAATCTTTTCTCTCTGGCATTGTGCCTTCTTCTAGCCACCTCCACATTAACTGTCCAATCTTTAAAGTGGTGAATTAGCTAGTGCCCTGAGTTCTTCCTTTTAAGCATTTTTATAGTCCTAGCCTCCTCATAACCTGTGGCTTTCACTGTTTCTCAGAGCAGCAATATTTATCTTTAAAAAGGGGGTGGGGTCATTGTGATTTAAACATTGGCCTCCAACATCATGCTGGTTTGACTTAATGGCCATTAAACTGCCTACTGATTTTTGTTTTACATTACCTTTATTGCAGCATCCTAGTATAGAAGGCTGCTTAGTGTATTATAGCCACATGGAATCTATTCTTTTCTTTAATTCTTTATTGTCCTTTCATCCTAACTGATTACCATCTCAGTCAGAATTTATCAGCTCTGTTCTGTGCACTGGACTGTATGACCTAAATTTTATGACCTTGTGTCCAAAATCTAATTCTCTGCTACAATCTCATATTTCTCTGTTGAGCTTTTAAAGGCATTTTCTTCATTAACATCACAAAAAAGCATTAGAAACCAAGTGAAACAATATCCAATTTTGCATTGCACACAAATTCTTCACTGCAGTGCACTCAGCTAACTTCCCATTAAAATTGTATTTTCTTCCCACCTCCTTATTTTATCTTTAGCAAACATCTAATCTAATGGTGGCAGGGAGGTATTTATTTATCTCTCTTTGAATACTTCCATTAGCCACCAAGCTTTAATTTGGCTGGTTTGCTGTGGCCCCTGAGTTCATCACATGAAAATTCAATGCTAGCAAAGACTCTAATATGTTAAAAAATAAAACCCAGCTAGCGTATTTCCACAGAAGTAGTATCTTTTTTAATTTCAAATTATATTACCATCAAATGAAATACAAAAAAGCATGAATCCAAATTCCAATATAATACTAACTTTCAGGTGGTAAATTGTGGTTCTCAGTGAGGAATATCAAACACCTTCAGCAATGATGACAATGGGAGTATATGAAAAAGAGAATAAATTATGGACAACTGTGAATGACAAGGCTGTAATGCCATCAAGATAAATCAGAACTGTGAGCTGGAATAACATGATTTTTTTCCCTGCCTTCATGTAACTCATGAGTTCTTTATTAAATAGCTGTAGTCCTTTGTAAAGTAGATGTAATGTTAGAAATGTTGAAAGAAGGGGCTATGTTCACAAAGTATGTGAGCAATGGTGACTACTGTGGAGTACAGAAGAAAAGAAAATAAAGGTTTTATAGGAAGGCTGTAAAGACTTTTTCCATGATACATTCTGTAAATCAGATTAGATAAAGAATTTGCCAGAGTAACTACATTTTTAGTTCATGTAGGTGAACATGTTGCACCATTGGTTCCGGTAAGTGTTAATGCTGAGTTCAGAAAAACAAACACTGAAAGGGGAAAAAAATGGTATTTTTAAGATCTTCTGTTTTCACCTGGTGGCTGAAGACCAGATTTTGTCTGACCTCTGTATGCAAGGTGGGGAGATGTTCACAGAGAAGCTTCTTCCTCCTCGTTCTCTACTTCTTGTAGCATCCTTCTCAGGAGCCAGCTACAACTGAAGCCTCTGCCTTCATCCACACACAGACACTGCTCTGTTCCTTTCCCCAGGAGAACAGACTGCAAATGAGGTGGGGAACAGACTGCAAATGAGAGGGGACAGGCGTGGCCTTATCTTTCTCTGCCCACTCTGAACTCTGCAGGAGAGTTGGATGGATGCAGAAAGAGGAAGATGTAGCAGGTGAACATTCCTCCACTTAGAAAGAAACAATCAGTTGAACACATACAGAATGGGAAATTACTGCCTCCGAAGGAGTACTGTAGAAAGGGATCTAGGAGTCATAGTGGATCACAAGCTAAATATGAGTCCACAGTATAATGCCGTTGAAAAAAAGTGAACATAATTCTGGGGTGTATTAACAGATGTGTTGTAAGCAAGACACGAGAAGTAATTCTTCTGCTCTACTCCGCACTGATTAGGCCTCAAGTGGAGTACTGTGTCCAGTTCTGGTTGCCACATTTCAGGAAAGATGTGGACAAACTGGAGAAAGTACAGAGAAGAGCAACAAAAATGATTAAAGGTCTAGAAAACATGACCTATGAGGGGAGATTGAAAACGCTGGGTTTGCTTAGTCCAGAAAAAAAGAAGACTGAGAGGGGACATAACAGTTTTCAAGTAGATAAAAGGTTGTTACAAGGAGAAGGGAGAAGAATTGTTCTACTTAACCTCTGAGGCTAGGACAAGAAGCTTAGTCCTGCCTTGAGTGCAGGGGACTGGGCTAGATGACCTCTCGAGGTTCCTTCCAGTTCTATGATTCTATGGTTCCTTGCATGTTTGCGGTGTTCCCAGATTTTCTGTCTCAGAGGCACAACCATTCCTGGAGCTCCCCACAGGGCAGTGCAGCTTCTTATAATCCTCCAAATGGGTAAATCAGTTCTGTGGACATAACAGCCAAGACAGGCCCAGAACTAAAATCGCATTTTTGTTTGTAGCTACCGGAATACAGGTAGCTTTACTATAAGTAGGCTGTAAAATTAAAACAATCTAACAAGAATATGGCTATTATAAGACAAAATTTTCTAAGCTCAGACAAATTTCTTGGTGGTTGAGGAAAAATACTTCCAGAGAGAGAAGCTGATTACTACAAGAAAGGAATAAGAATGAATACATGGTACTTCTAAAGTGTGTGTGTGCTCCATGAAAGCTTCTCTTGATAAACATTCAAGATGAGCTATAAAACTACTGTACAAGATTAGGATATTTTTAAATGTGATACCTGAGATCAGAGAAAATCACAATGTTAAGTATACAAAAGCACTCAGATCTGTGCAGAATGCATTACTCAGTCATGGTAAAGTGTACCACTTTAGATTTCATGATTACCTGAAAAACACTTTTCAGCTTTCACTCTGCAGTCACAGCACTTAAAATATGCTGTCATTCATGTACTGTTGGAAATAATCTAGGAATTGCATAAAAATCTTACAGCTACTGTACAAAAAATCACCTGGGATGCTAAGCACCAAGGACCACATCATGAGGTCATAGGGAGTTGTGTTCAAGGCTCAAGGGCATTATTTTGTTTCAGTGTAGAAAATGTACCCATTGTAGTGATTGCCTTTAGTCTATCAATAATGCATGCCTCACACAGAACAGAATTAATGTAAAGAGAGAAGGCTAACAGCTATGAGTTTAAACTTGGAGACTGGAGACAAAGCAGACACTGGGCTTCCTGGTAAATTAATACTTGCGATCACAGACACTAAGCATTAGAAAGGAGTTTGATGAGCACCCCAAAACACTTGTTCCAAAAGGGCATAATCACATGAAGGGTATAAGTGCCGCATTTGTGTCAATCTACCTTTGAAGGAATGTTTGGAAAAATACTGGTAATAGGAGGGAAAACAGAAACCCAGACCTGTTTATGCAATGGCAGTTATTATGAGTGAATTTAATGTTAAATTGATATAACAGAACTGCGTAAATACTTTTGTTGGGAGGGAGGAGGATTACTAGTTTTATTGGGGTAGATTGTGTCATTTAGACATAGCCCTGCTTAGGCGGTAGAACAGAGCAGAAATGCTCCAGGGAGAGCATCCCTCCATAGCATTTATATTGCACTTGTACCGTTTAGATATTAACTAACTAATCCCTATAAAATCCTTGCCAAATAGATGAGTAAAGCATTATCATTCCTAATTTACAGATGAGAAAATAGAGGCAGGGTGACTCACCCTATCAAACACAGTGAGTCAGTGGCTGGAGATATAGCTCACCACTTATTAAATGACTTTTCTTTCCTACTTCTTATTAAGTCCTTCATATTCCCCTTAGGCTGTTTGGGTGGCATTTCTTCATTCTGCTTTTTTGCTGCCATCAAATTTCCCCTCCTGCCTCTGACTCTGTTATAATCTTGTTTGGTTATACCCTCAATAGTCCTTTTTCCAGAACAAGGTTTCTGCCACCACTACTATCAGTAGATATGGGTCATCTTTGTCTTCAACTTTGTATCTCTGAGAAGACACTTTGGCCATTTAATGCTCATTGTGTTTTTCCTTCTCGAGATCGATAGTCTACCATGCTTTTAATATCTGTAGTGTTGTTTTAGCCATGTTTGCCCCAGGATATTAGAGAGAGAAGGTGGGTGAGCCTTTAATATTATCTTTTAGGCTCTTCCAACCTTCTCTCACAAGGGGAGATTTTAATAATTTATGATGGATTTGGAGGTACTCTGTGCATTGTTTACAAGCCGTTCACTTCAGCTATTTGCTAAAATAATAAAGATGCCTATCCAAGGCTCTAGGCACCCCAGCATAATTAATTATACAATAAATGCAATTACATTAACTCTCAGCAGCATTGAAATCATCTGTCCCACAGGTGTTCAGCAGCTTCATCAACTAGGAAACATAGAAAATGATGTTCAGTATTAGAGGGGTAACCGTGTTAGTCTGGATCTGCAAAAGCGACAAAGAGTCCTGTGGCACCTTATATACTAACAGAAGTATTAGAGCATAAGCTTTCGTTGGATGCATAGGAAATGATGGTCATCAAAGTCACCTGGTTTTGTTTCTGCTCCTTGACTGCACAACTGAAACTTTTAAAACATGAGAATAATGAATAGCAAATCACAACTGCTGTTGTTCACACATGATACCTTTGTCTGCATGTGAATGTATATCTTCATGTGAAGAGAAACAACTCTTCAAACAAAAAGGGATATGGACATCCAAGAACAAAGTAATCATGTAGAACCTGAATGTTGGCAAACACCATTTCTGCAGTATTCAGCCAGTTTTATTCCAGATACTCCTCGATGTTGTCACCTCTCCCTATCCTGGTCCCTAGGGGTATGTCTACACAGCAAAGAAAAGCCCACGGTTGGCTCATGCTAGGTGACAAAGGCTCAGGCTATTTCATTGCTGTGTAGACTTCCGGGCTCAAGCTGGAGTCCAACTTCTAGGATCCTGTGAGGTGGGAAAGTCCCAGAGACCTGGCTCACAGAGTTGAACCCAGAAATCTACACAGCAGTGAAACAGTCCTGCAGCCCAAGCCCTGTAAGCTGGCATGGGCCAGCCGCGCATTTTTCTTTGCTGCATAGACATATACTGGGAAGCTACATATAATCTTGTTCTCTTTGTCTGAGTATTGTCTTAGCTTGAGTTCCTCTCTATTAAATTTCTAAGTCTGTCCCATTTCATTGTTTGCTGCATTGTTATTGTTTGGGCTTCCATGCACTTATTCTTGGTCTCCTCCTTCTCTTCATAAAGGGCATAATATCTGTCTATATTAAAAGGGTTTGTTGACATTTGCCTTTTCTCTTACTAATCTTCTTACTTGGCACAGTCTTCCATCTCTTCTTCCTTCCGTATGTTCCCCATCAATTCTCTTAACCTATGATATGTGTCTGATGCTGACTTTGTCCATGTGCCATCAGATTTTTGTTTTCCTTGTTACCTCTGAATTATTTCAGCTCCTCTATTTTCTTTCAGTAAATAAAACTGCTTCCACTTTCCTACCTGTGCAAAATGTGCACCTCAGACATTCCTTAATAGAACCCTCACAATAAGAAATTTTATCTAACCTAATCTACATTTTTTTCTAAAAAAACAGTGCCTGTTACTTAAATTACTTCATCATATGTATTTCTTCTGCCAACTACATAAGCTTCCAATTTTAGCATTTATACACACTCTTAATTTTAAAGTTAAGCACATGCTTAATTTCTTTGCTGAATCATGACCTTTAACAGGATCTCCCCTTCTGAACCCTCTTGGCAGGGGAACTATAGAGATGTCGACAGGTAATTGTAGTTATATAATATACTCCCCTCACATCAGTTTCAAGAGGATTATTTCAGTGCTTAGATGAGTTAACTCATGGCTACGTATTATCAGGTTTAATACTCTGCATCTTTTTATTGCCAGGAGGTGCAGTTGTGGATGGCTCAGTCTTAGTTGCTTCACTGGAGAGGTTCTTGGAATAGTTTAAGGCTTCTTTTGCATCTCTGAAGTATGGGGACCCATTTGTTTAAATCCCTAAGGCCACAAGGCAATCCATGTGACACAGCATAGTTTATTTATGTGAAGCAATTTCCAGTCAGATTGAAGGCAGCCTTGTTTCTATAGCTGTTTGGAAAAATCCAAAAAGAAGACATTTCTTCACTTTTTAGCATAGATATTAGGTCTTTTTGGCTACTATTGGGAGAGTTTTGTGGTTCCTAAAGTTGTGTAGCTTCTTCCTGGAGCTGGCTCCCCTTCCTTCAGTTGGGTTTATGGTGTACTGTGTCCTGAAACTGAGCACATCTGGGAGCTATGTAGCAAAGAATTAACAGCCAAATCTTCACAAGTGATAACTAATTGTGTGTTTGAGTATCTTACTTGAAACAGTGAGGCTCTTATTTCCAGAGGTGTTGTGGGTCTGCAGATCCCATTGAAAGTTCGACTGTCCTCATCACCAGTGAAAATCAGATCCATATATCACGGTGGGCACCCAAACCCTGAGGTACACTGAATTAGCAAATACTGCTGAAGTTTGAAAACTAATGGGGCTTCCTGTTCAACCTACAGGCTGGGATTTTCAAAAATACTCAGCACTAGCCAAATTCTGTTCTCATTGAAGTCAGTGGGAGTTTCCTGTTCAATGAGAGCAGAATTAGGCCAATCAAGACCACCTTTGAAAATGCCTCCCCCCCATGCATTTACTGTTTTGACAGCTCCAGACTTTCTGCACCCTGGATTTTGTTCTCAGACAGCAGCTGCATGTTTTGCCTTATAGATGGGTTAACTTCAGCTGAGATGCGCTGCTACGTCAGTTTGCTTGTTAAAAATATCAGCTTGTGTTAATAGCTTAGCTAATGATTGCTGGCGTGAGTTTTGCCATGTCTGAGTGATTACTTGGTTGTCTTGGTTGTCAAATCATCTCTTCCAGTGTACCTTGCTCCTTCGTCTCTGTCTCTCTTGCTTCATTTTCTTATGTCTGCTTTTATGGAGGATGTTTTGTTGATTGTACATATATTGCCATTACTAAGATTTGTTCCTGTGTCTGAGCTGTAATTTGCTTGCTGAGAAGTCTGTAGCCTAGAATTCTGATTGGTGATTTAGCCCCACAACTCTCATTAATTTCAGGGGAGTTGTGGGGCAAAAGCTGCTAGGAGATTCTGCAAATCCCAGTATGGGTTCTTGTACAATCTGCTCAGGAGCTCAGACATGTCCTTGTTAGTCTTGTATCACATGGTTTCATATCAATTCTTTATATGCATCTTCAAGTCCATTATTAGGACAACAATACTTTTATTTAAAATTATAAAGAAATGCATTTTCTGTGCATCCAGAGGCACAAAACTTTTGGGGGGCTGGCTTAAGAGAGTAAGTCCTTGTATAAATGTCTACAGATAGTATAGCAGCCAAGCTTCTTTTGATTTATTACATTATAATTGTATGTCATATCCTCAAGGTAATATAATTTAGCTAGAACAAATACATTACTATATAGAATTAGAACTTGATTTGTAGTCTATAATAACCTCTTGTCAACAGAATAATTTCTTATTTATCTTCTTGCTAAGGAAAGATAAGATTTCTATAGAGTCTACACCCTTTGTGTGTGTGTGGTGGATGAGCTGACATACAGAGTAGAACTAAATGTTTTTTAGAGTCCATTGTATGGTGAATTTTACAAACCATATTTTATATTGTCTGTTTGTTAGTCAGGGACAGACAAGGGGAAACAGAATTTTTCTTTCACTCTATTCTGGTTCAGTCTTCCCATGTTGTCCTTCCAGGATTCTCAGCCTGACCTGAATGGAACACCTGCTGAGGGATAATTCATCTTGTATGCCAGTTTAATGCCAGGGCTGTACTGAACAGGGATTGACATCTCTTGTAACCAGTGGGACAAATCGAACATGGGATGCTGTGAACTACTTCTTGCATGAACTCATTATCATTTTGCTTTTACTAAAGGCCATTTTTGAATCTTGCCTCACAGGAGGAAAGTGAGAGAGTTTTTTACATGTACTGTCAGAATTTGGTAGCAAATAAGCTTTATTTGGTCAGTTCATGTCTTATGTACCATCACTGAGGAGAAAGTGAGCATAAGGGGAAGCAGTGCAACTAATGGAGGGGACGGGCAGTCAGAAGTTGTCCTTATTCTAACACTGACAGTGATTTGCTGTGTGACTTTAGGCAAGTACTTTTAGTTTAATTTCTGGTTTGCCATGAGCTACTGTATTGCGGGTGGCGAAAAGGGTCCAAATACTTAGCATGGTCTAAAACAGGGGTAGGCAACCTATGGCACGCTTGCCAAAGGCGGCACGTGAGCTGATTTTCAGTGGCACTCAGGGTCCTGGCCACCGGTCTGGGGGGCTGGGGTTCTGCATTTTAATTTAATTTTAAATGAAGCTTCTTAAACATTTTAAAAACTTATTTACTTTAGAGAGAACAATAGTTTAGTTCTATATTATAGAGATATAGAAAGAGACCTTCTAAAAATGTTAAAATGTATTACTGGCACGCGAAACCTTAAATTACAATGAATAAATAAAAACTTGGCACAGCACTTCAGAAAGGTTGCTGACCCCTGGTCTAAAAAGTGTGGGGTCCCAGCTAATATGCTTGGTAGTTCTCACAGCTCCACAGGGACCACTGTGTGAGGAATGTGCTCTGGCCCCTCAGCCTTATTATACAATGGCTGGTATCTAACAGATGTTCAAGAACTCTGAAAGGGGCAGACATGGATGATCTTCCTACTGCACAGCACTGAACTCAATAATGTTTCTGTTCCTACAATAATTGCTGGCATTACTTACTGTCCTTTTGCTTTTTGGCTAATGAAACCTTACTCAGAAGATACTAAATGTTCTCTCTACTGCTACTGCAGGAACACCTAAAAGGCAGCTGATCATAGAATCGAAGGACTGTAAAGGATCTCAAGAGGACATCTTGTCTAGTCCTTGGCACTCATGGCAGGACTAAATATTATCCAGACTATCTCTGACAGCTGTTTGTCTAACCTATTCTTAAAAATCTTCAGTGGTGGAGATTCCACAAACTTCCTAGGCAATATATTCCAGTGCTTAACTCCCTGATGATTAGGAAGTTTTTCCTGATGTCCAACCTAAAGTGCCCTTACTACAATTGAAGCCATTTTGCTTTTTGTTGCAACCTCAGAGATTAAGGAGAACAATTTTTCTCCTCCTTCAGTACCGTTTTCGATCTATAATTCTCCAGGTTGTCTTTATTTCCTTCTTTTATAGATTGGCACTATATTTGCCCTTTTCCAGTCATCTGGAATCTCTCCCATCTTCCATGACTTTTCAAAGATAATAGCTAATGGCTCAGATATCTCCTCAGTCAGCCCCTTGAGTATTCTAGGATGTATTTCATCAGGTTCTAGTGACCTGAAGACATCTAACTTGTCTAACATGTCTTTGGGAAGCTGAGGACAAGAGGGAGATGTGACTTAAAGTGCCATAACAGTGGCTATATCCCCACAGTTAGTTTGGCATGCTGTAATTTGCACTCTGTTTGTGGCAGCCTGGGGTGGGTGGGTGAGAATTCTCTTCCACAGGTAGTGGAAAGGGGAAACCAGGATGGCTACTATATTCCACCAGCCAGAAACTCCTGAGGTGCAAGAGTCTGGCATTGCTGCCAGTGTCAGCAAAGCTAACACAAGGGATTCCCTATGCCAAAATGTTCCCTCTGAAGAGGCAAAGTCAGAGGGAAACCATTAACTGACATTTACTGCCAATAATAGCGGCTGCAGACAGTGCATTAACTGGTGTATTAATTCATTTATAATCACCAACTTCCTGATTAGCTTAATTATAGCCATCATATTTGGATGTGGAAGATCGTAGGGGGCCTTGAATAAGCTTCAATAATGGTATAATTATTTTTCCTTTTGTACCTCTTTGACAGTCAATTAAGCACTAAAGTATGATGCAGTTTCCTTTGCTTGATCAACGAATTGGACACATTGTATAACTAATCTTTCGGTAATCACAGGCACGCTGGGGTTAAGGGGAAGAAACAGTCTAATTTTTGTTTAGTGGGGATGTGTCTGAGCTATCACTTAAATGAGGAAGATGCCGGCGTAGTGGGGTGGGAAAACAGAAGATACAGATGATGGGAAGGTGGAGAGGTTGGTAAAGGCAGTCTGTAGACTGCAACGAGTAGAAGGGAGCAGTGGTTTGATAGAAAGCGCGGGCTATGTTGCTGATCTATTTTTAGGTACCCAGTATCCATTTCTCATGGTAGCATGAAAGTCCTAAATCTGCCTGACTAGTGGGAATAGCTTTCCCACTCCATCCACCTGATATGAACTTCATGCTTTGCATATGAACAGAAACTTTGTCTTTCTCACCCAAACAGAGGATTAAGGAAGAATAAGCATCCCACCTCTACTGTCTTGCTCAGTCTGCTTGGTCTTGGGTCCAAGTCTGGTGCTGAGCACTGCCTCTGCTCTCTGGTTGCTACATACTGGATGAAAGGGGAAGGAGGGAGAAGCCAACACTGCACACGCTCTCTGCCTCTCTACTGACTGGCTAGAATAGCTGACCAGGCCCCAAGTGGGAGGAAAGTGATACCGAAGAGAGGCTCACAAGAGGAGCTGCGGCTCTCTTAGCCACAGTTCTTCACGGGGGTTGCTCTTGGTCCAGTGCAGTTATATAGTGTGCCTTATTCAGGTCTGCACATAAAGATTCAGTGGAGCCTAGAGTTTTTGGTCTTTCTTCTCCATCTGCAGTCTTATTCTCTCATCTTAATGCTACATTCTCTCCTCCTCTAGTTGCCTTTGCATTCTCAGTTTCTCTTCCCAGTGGGTCAGCTGAAGCTGTGACTCAACTCCCATTTCATGCTGCAGCTCAGGAAAATATTTAATCCCTTGGTATCTTCCTCAAGTTGTTAATGGACTCTGTTTCTTCTCCCTTTGCCCTCTCATCGCTGCTGGGGTAGAGAGGCATCACAGGGGTCCATCAACACTTTCCTCTGTCAGTTGATTGGGCATTGCCTCTGTGTTACTAGCAAGCACTAGGAGAGGGTCAAGATGGGGAGTGGTGCAAAAGAATCCATTCTAAATCTGAATCTTGCCGTTTGAAATACAGCTGCTGTTCAGTGCACAGATGGGGCATCATAGAGACATTATTAAATGGGGGAAGTTACAGATTAAATGCTATATTATCATCAAACAGTCTGTTGATTTTTTTTAAGGTGAAATGTTTTGTTCTTGCCTGGAATGCAACAAAGGGAATAATAGGGAACTGCAATACAGACCATTAGAGTGAGAACACTTTTGTAAGAATTCCTTACTCCAATAATTTGGGGTGCTTGCTTTTTAGTTTGGTGCCCTTACAACATGCATCCTCCACTAGTATAAATCAGTGAAGCTTCACTGAAATAAATAGAGCTCTGCTGATTTAAACTAGATGCAGATCTGACTTGTATTTATTACGGGCCATGCAAGAGGATATTGCAGGTAATGGCTGGCTACTAGAAGACATAGCTATGGTTAATGTTTTCCCCTCATACACCAGTATTGCAGAGCACCTTTCAGTAAGAGCTGCACTATTACAGCTGGAGTTAAACTTTTTAAAAGTGATGATTGGGGCTGATACCCTGTGCAGTGAAGGAACATATCAATATTGATGGGATGCTAGGAAAAGATGCAGATGCTTGTAACCTGGTTACAAATCTGGAGTAGTAGACATCTTTAACAGCAGAGGGAGCATTTCCAAAATGCCAAGGAGATTGAGGAGCACAAGTCTTATTAACTTTCAATGGGACCTGTGTTCCTAAACTGCTTACATGTTTTTGAAAATCAACCAAATTCCCTATTCAATGAGAAAATAAGACACAAATCATATGTAATATAGCTCAACCCCTTGTGTGAGGCACTTCATCTTCCATCAATTCATCTCCATAGTTGTCATCATTAAGACCTTCTCACTAGTTGGTCTTTTCTAGGACAGAATCCTAAAATAAATTTATGTTGGTGTCTCCTCTCCATTTGCATATGAAAAGTTTCCGAATTAAAAAATGTTTACTCTTTATAAGTCCCTAGAAAGTGATCTTAGAATACACTAAATCCCATAGCAAAGTTATATCTTTTTTACCAGATGTTATTTTTGTCTACAATGCTGCGTAGATTCTATCTTCTGGCCTTACAATGCACCTGGCCTTCCTAATACTACAGTACTACAAATCTATCAGTGAGATTGTCTAACTTCTATTGTGTCACTTGGAGTGGTCACCTGTTTACCTTCAAAGGTGGATGCAAAGCCAGATGTGACACCAGCACTAGACAGTATGTTCTGGCAATGGCTATGGAGCTATATTAATGCTGCTGTGTATTATTCATTTACTCTTCCTACACAAAGGTGAAATGTGAGATTTTTAGCTTTTGCAAGTTGCAAATGGATAGTATGACTTACTAAGAATGTTTCTAGGTATGGTCCAGTGGTTAGGTTGCTGGAGACCCAAAATCAATGCCCTTCACTACGATAGACTTCCTAAGTGACCTTGAGAAACTCACTTAATCTGTTCCTTAGTTCCCCAACTGTAAAATAAGGATAACAAAACTTTCCTACACACAGGGGTACAGTAAGAATATATTTACAATTGTGAGGTACTTGCATGCTACGCTAATGGGAGGATAGGCATATAAATACCCATGATTTCTGGATACATATAGGGACTTGACTACATGGGAGTATTAAACCAAATTGATATTTGTACTTCAGTCAAGTATTTGATATGGTACCATATGGGAAATTATTAGTAAAATTGGAGAAGATGGGGATTAGTACAAGAACTGCAAAGTGTATAAGGATATAGCTAAAGAGCAGAAGGCAAAGGGTTGTTCTGAAAGGTGAATTATCAGAGCGGAGGGAGCTTATTAGTGGAGTTAGTCAAGGATCGATCTTGGGAACAATCTTATTCAATATCTTTATTAATGACTTTGGCACAAAAGTAAGAGCGTGCTAATGAAATTTGCTGATGATACAAAGTCGGGAAGCATTGTCAATACAGAGGAAGATCAGAATATTACACAGGAATATCTGGATGACCTTGGAGATTGGAGTGACAGAAATAGGAAGAAATTGATTTGGACAAAGCGCAAGATCACATTCTTACAGTTTAATAATTTCTGCTACAAGCCAGGAGCCCATCAGTTGGCAGCCACAGAGAAGGAGCGAGATATGGGTATGTGGAGTGGTCACAGGATGACTATGAGTTACCATGAAAAAAGCAAACCTAGGATATGTTAGGCAAGGCATTTCCAGTAGAACTACAAAAGTATTAATGTGGTTGTACTGGTAAGGCCTCATTTTGAATATTTTGTACAGTTCTGGTCACAATGTTCAAGAAAGCTGAATGCAAACTGGAACAGGTTCAGAGAAAAGCCACTAAGGTGATCAGAGGAATGAAGGGCCTGTCTTATGAGAGGTGATGGTGTGGCTTCTGATGGTAAATGGCGGGGTTCAGCAGCCCTGGGACTTGTTTTTGGTTTACATCTTATGTTTCTAAAAGCTCATGCTTCAGGGCTTCAGCTGGCCAACTGCAGGAGTCACCAGCCTGCCTAGTTGACGTTCTAAAATATTACAGACACCATACACTCCATTTGTCCCTGTCATGAAAAACTTTGAAGACAGGAAGAAACTTGAGAGTTCATTGGTATGATGAAAAGTGCAGGAGCATTTCTGAGCTGATGCTGGTAGCTTAAGTTTTCATTCTCTTGACTGATGATGCGATGTTTGAGGATGACAAGGTGTCAGTTTAGGACATAAAGCTCCAAATATCCAGTCCTCTGCAAGGCTGGATAAAGCAGTACATGAAGTTACCGGTAATGGAGTGAATTATACTTTAGATTACCATCCACAAACATTGTCTGAGTTTTCTTGTAAGCAGGGCATTTGATTTGTGGTTTAATAGTTCCTAATGGCCTGTTCTAATATCTCTGATGCACTGACACTATAGAATATCTTACATTGATCTTAGCATGACCTATGCATTTCCACAGATGACCAAGAAAAGAATTGTGAAACAATTGCTCAGTTTAGAGTAGTTATAAAAACCCCTTTCAAACTAGAATGAATGGGGTTAGTTTTGAGATTGCATTTTTAAAACCTTAGTATCATGCTCACAAGCTAATAAATAATCTGCAACCTTTTCCAGTCTACAATCAATATGTTATTCAATATTTATTTCCTAATTTCAAACAAATCTAAAGACGGGCAGCTCAGAAATGCCAGCGTAGGACAAAACTGATGATAACAATGACATTTATTGACATTTCTGAAGCAGAAAGAGATTTAAATGAAGTTAAAATGCCTTTCCACAAATGACAAGGGTATAATGAAAAGCCAGTGAACACAATAAAATACACACTGCCAGCTGCATATAGGTCAAAGATGGAATTTACATAAATGTAGGATAACTTTCCTTTTGTGTTACTTTATGGCAGCGCTTGACAATGGCCTGATTGTTGATAGCTCCACAGCAATCATGTACTACTTTCTGCTATCTGAAGGAGAAGGAAAAATTAACAAAGGGATGATGGTTTTACCAGTAAAAAATGTAAAAAGAAATTCCTCTCTTCAGGTCAATATGATATTGCAGTACCCGCAAGGCATTTTCGGTATATAAGTCTTGATAGTCAGAGGTGATGAATATGCACAAATTCAGCTGAAGTCTGTGCATGTTGTCATGTTCAGCACCTCTCAAAATACCAACTATGCTACAAGTCTAAAGGGAGGGGCTTCAAATGCACCTAATCGTGCAAACTTCTATTAAAAAGGGAAGTGTGTATGAGGAAAGGGAATACCTATTAAGTTCTGGGAGGTGTGTCCACCCACATCTGAAGGCCCTTCCCGCAGCCTAAGGGGAGGGGTTACCGAACCTGGGACTCAAGCAGTTATGGGAGACAATGAATGAAAAATAGGGACAGGATGTTCAAAAGCAGAGATCCAGAAAGGGACACTGAGCAGAGAACCCCAGACCTCACCACTTCTCCTTGAAGGTGTCTAGAAAGCCAGCGGATGTGGCCGAGAGGAACTCTTCCCAGATACATGATTGAAGGGAAGAGTGGAAGTAGGCCCCACAGGCTCAGAGGACCTGCCTGTCCAGCATCCTCTTCCTGGTGGAATACATGGCCATCTTGGCAAGTACCAGGAGGAGGTAGATGAGAAGGTACAGGGAAAAGTGCAGACAGAACCTGAGAAGGTTCCGGAGGAGCCATAAAAGGGACTGCAATCCATGGCACACTCCAAGTAGACATGCACCATGGTCTTCCAAATGCCACAAAAGGGGAAGGTGTTGGGGGCAGGGGTGAACCATGCCAGGTACACACCCATACTCATGGTTTCATGAAAGAGCTGCCAGCAGATATCCTTGGTGGACTGTGGGACCAAGGTGGAATACAGGCTGGCCCACCAGAGTTCTTCACGCTCCACAGGTGGTAAAAGGTCCTGCCACTTGATGCCAGGGTGGGACTCGGGGGTAAGGAAATGGAATATGTGGAGCATGCACCTGTACAGGTTTTCTCTAGTCATGGTTTGGAAACAAACCGTCTGGAAGTCATGCATCTAGTTTAGGTTATGCAGGGGAGAGGACTAGGGGGTCGGGGGCTTGTGGGGCTGGAGTCCAATGACAAAGTCTGGAGGGTGAGTGGGGAACACCCTCCTACAGGACCCACTCAACGTAGACCCAAGATGTGGCTGATAAACATGCTGGGAGGTATGAGAGGTGGAGAGCTCCATGCGCTGGCTGAGCTGGGGGATCCATCCAGTTCCCCTGGTCATAGCCCAGGAAGTCTTCAATTCTGATGGTGCCTGCCAGGACCAACCTCTGGTGCACTGAGGAGGACTTCACCACCTGCACACAAAGCTGGGGACTGTGTATCAGGCACTCTACAAGGAGATGTACCCCCTCAACAGCCATCATGGACCTGATTGCTGAGACCAGCTTCAAGATCCAGAGGAGGTCCTGGTAGAAAACCAGCAGCTCAGGGAGGTCTTGCAGAAGGTCCCTGGGATGAAGATAAAAGAACTGCTGGTCATATTGGAGCCCTCAGAGGCAGTGGAGGAAGTTGTGTGCCACCATGCTTCATGCTGGACTGCTTGCGTCATAAAGGACTCTCTGCACAGCCTGGAGGCAGAAGACATGGATATGGCTGTGAAGTCAAAGCAGGACCTGTCCCTCCTCCTCCAGAGGGAGACTCAAAAACCCTGCAGAGACCCAGTGCAGTCCTGGTCCAAAGATCTCTAGTGCTAACCTCTGAGATTGGCCAGGATTCCTGGGGCTAGGCTCAGGGTACTGAGCCAGTGCCAGAGGAGGGAAGGGAACGTGGGAGCAGGCAGTACTGGGACGGCTAGAGAGGGTGACTAGTAAGTGGAATAAGGAGAAATTGAGGAAATCCAGGACAGATCAGAGAATCCATAGACAGTGTCAAGGGAATGAAGTTGTGTAGCAGAAGAATAAGATGAAGTCAATGGGGATCTGTCTCGGTGAAGCAGTCTGCCTGTGTCTGTTAAATCAACAGGATCAACACCTCCGATTCTAAGTTTTTCAGAGCAGGGACTGTCTCTCACTCTGTACAGCACCTACCACCAGGGGGCCCAAATTAATAGTTTACCTGCACTGGAAGAAGTGGTATTGCATGCTTTAGACTCTTTCTTCCACAGTTTGTACATGCTGGTGGTTAAAATGTTGACGTGTTTGGGCAGTGTCTTTTGAGAGCAGCAGCAGAACTCCAAACACAAAGCAAATGTAAATAAAGCCAGCCAGATTAATCGGTTTGGTAATGAAACATCATGCACATCTCTAGATCACACCGCATGGTGATGTTACCGAGTGACACAGTTCTATAGAAGTGCTGCACGGCAATAACAATTCTGCTCAGAAGACGTTAAACTGTAATTCCTTTTGCCTGCCTTTTTAATGGCTCAGCAAATACAAATGAAATATCTAGTGGCACATTTCAGAAGACTTGTGTTTAGCCCTGGTTTTCATCTTATCTCAGTAAGCTTCTTATTTTATACTGCACAAGCACCTAGGAGCCCCAATCTTGAATTAGAACCCTGTGGGCATCTCTGCAGTACCTCGCAGTTGGGACTAAGGGGGTGCGAATTGCACTTAAGAGGACCACGTTAGCATACTCAGGACCTTTCCGTTCATGCCTGCAGAATCCACACAGTACTTTGGTGCACACTGCTACTCACATTCCTTGAATCTGAACTGCCCACCAGTGCAGACAGCCAGGCTTGTGGTGCAGGTGGATGTCGAAAGACAGGGGAATATAATGGAGCCCAGTGCAAAGGCCGCTGAAGTTGCAAAGCATTTCACTGATTTCTTGGGCCTTGGATTGGGCCCTCAATGAGCACAAAATAGCTACTTCATTTGACTTAGCAAGCACTGTGCTGCCCATAGTTAGCTCATTGCTTTGTGAAAACAAATTCTGTGTTATTTGTATAAATAACCACATAGAATTGTATATGTGTAGTTACTCCTTTGAGATATTCCAAAGCCTCAGAAATTATTCCACTACACAAAGCCCTTATTGTACATATTTCTACAAGGCTGGCACGATACATAATATAGTAATGTAAGAAATATTTTTATGTTCGTGGGTACAGAGGAATAAAACATAGACTGCTGCGGTATAAATTATGGCTTTTGGTGGGTACTCCCACTTGGTTAATTCTCCTTTTACCTTTTTCCTATTATATAGTTGATGACTTGCTTTTAAGGCTGTTACTTTATATGCATTGTGTAAATACTGCTAGGCTTCTGGGCACCTGTTGAGCTGTTTTTACAATTAGGCAGCTCATAGTGCTAGCTTGTCTTTTGTTACAGTTTTTTAGTCATGCATATCTTTTGCTATTTTAGTTTCCTTTATGCATTGCTTTTCTGTTTTGATATGATGAAAGCCATAATCCAACACAATTTAGATTGATTTTATATTTATAGTTACCATACCACATTATACACTTTGTTGGCCAAAAAAGTCTTGAAGTAACACTGCAGTTGTACGCACTAAATTCATAATACTGTACTTCCACTGTGCTGTTTTATGAGGCCATAATCTAGTTCTTGATTAGTACCTCAAAAAACAGCTAAAGGACCGCTATTACTGTTATTTTACAAGTCAGTGCTTTGCTAAATCTTATTATTATATTGTATTGTTTGTTTTCACTCTGAATGTGTCTGGGTGAAGTTGTGATTGTAGGGCAAGCATTCTTTGCTTGTTATGGAATCAATGTGCTCCATCCACAGGCACAACTCCCATTGACATTAGAACGAGTTCCTCATATGGATTTGCAGCATATTATTGTGGTGTTCAGTAATCACTTAGTGCTTAAGGTGTTTGAAAGAGCTCTGCTTTATACTGTGACCAGTTCCAGCTGGCAGTGAATAAGGACATCATGAGCTTCTAAACTACTTGGGACGCTCAATGCACAGTCACAAATGCTGCAATTATGGCCCAAACCTGCTTCTGCTACAAGACAGCATTTGATGAGGTATGATTTTTTTATTTCTTTTTCTGGTCAACTATATTTTCTCATTTCTGCTGAATTTGAAAACCTTCATATAAAACTAGGTTGTAAGAATTAAGGGGAAAACTTTAAATGTGGGTTCTGAAAGTTGGACATCTAATTTCCATGTATAGGTACCTAAATAAGTGGGCTTGTTTCCTACTGTGTTATGCTCCTTTTGCTCTTTTGTGCCGTGAAGGTGAGTTGGCCACCCACAGTTGAAATTTTTTGACCCAAGAAACTTCTAATGAAACAGGACAACATTTTCAAAATTGACCACTGTTTAGAGGCAACCAACTTGAGAGTAAGCATCATTAGTACATCCCATTTGTAAAAAAGACATTGTTTTGGTAATCTGAGGTGAGGTAGCTTTTGAGGAAGTAGATTACTGCAACCTAACTTTGGAGCCTTCCATAGAAAACAGAAGGAGCTGAAAATCCCTAAGTTATGTATCTAGTTTTATTATGCAGGACAGACTGAGTGTTCTGTATCTATTTTCCAGTATTAAGTTGCCTTCACCTTTAGAAATAGAGGCAGTCCTGAGGAATAGAGACTGCAAACTTTAATGAGTGGGCTGGCTGCACCTCTGGTGGTACAGGAAGGTGTGAATTGGGTCCTGTGCCTGGGGAAGGCTGCCCCAAGAAGGAATTCTCCCCTGAAAGAGTGAAAACAGTCTTTCTGCAATTGAGATCTCTGGTGGGCTTTCCATCAGGGAAAAGCAGCTTTAATTTATGGCTGGATCTCTGTGGGAGGCTGATCAGCACATGAACTGAGCCCCCCTCACCCTCGGCCCCTGCCTTGAGCCCTCTGCCTGAATGGGGGCACAACTTTGTTCTATTGTGACCTCCCACTAGAAAGACCTTTTAGCTGCAGGACTCCTGCAGACCTGGGATATGTTGGGAGAAGCCAATGTGTCCCAGTACCAAATGGAGCCCAGAGGCTTTCATTCTTCCCTTTGTAACTAAGATATCTGTTATCTTACCCAAATCTTTTGCTCCTTTTTCAGTGATGCATTTCTATCTAGTCATGTTCCTTCTATTGTATCTAGGGTGATCAGACAGCAAGAGTGAAAAATCAGGACAGAGGGTGGGGGGAATAGGAGCCTATATAAGAAAAAGACCCCCAAATTGGGACTGTCCCTATAAAATCAGGACATCTGGTCACCCTAATTGTATCTGGCCTTTTACATGGTATAATAAATTTCTAATATGTATACATATACATATAATCCTCTTAAACTGCACTTTTTAATGGCGTTTGCTCAGGGTGACTCCTGAATGCCCATTAACGCAGCACATCCATTATGGATGGATCTTTTTACTCCTCCATAACCTGACAGACAACAGAGTGTTTGAATTGCAGTCCCAATACCTCAGGGGGTCCCTTGATTTGTTTATTACAAGCCAAGGGGATTTGCCCTGCTGTGGTGTAACCTTGGATGTCTTTTACAGATTCCAAGCTAGAACATAAGGGCGAGCCCTGAATAGATATGGATTTGATTTGAGGAAAGAACTCTGAGAGCCTACTTTTATCGATAGTTTTCTACCCCAGCCCCTTTCCTCATTACAAACCTATTGTCAGTCCTTCGCCCTCCTAAATTTTATCCTCTCCCCCATCTCTACAGTTGGTTATCTACCCTACCTTTGAAAATCAGATTGTGGGGCCCAACAACTCCAGCAGTTGTTCTCCTGGGCCCAGGTTGCTGTTGAATTAAGTACTATCTGTGCCGATCTAAGCATTCCAGAGTATGTTAGCTATCTTAAAGTACACACTGTCTGAATTCCCTGGAGATGCAGGGAACCTTAGGGAGATGTTAACAGAGCTGTTGAGTTTCATAATCATTAAATGTACATTGAAGGAGTCAGGAGTTCTGGAAGCATTGGAGAGAGGATGAAGGAAGGAAGAAAGAAAGGTGTGGGTGTAGGGGAGATAAGGTAGCTTTTACATGATTGCAGGAATGGGTTGTTAGAGGAAGGGCTAGCTCAGTGGCTTCCTAAACCTAGGGTTGTGAGCTCAATCCCTCAAGGGCCTGTTTAGGGATATGGGGCAAAAATCTGTTGGATGATTTAATTGGGGATTGGTGCTGTCCTGAGCAGGGGGTTAGACTAGATGATCTCCTGAGGTCCCTTCCAACTGTGATATCCTCTTGGAGCATCATGCAAAAGGAGACATAGCTATACTCAAGTCAAGGAGATAGTGGGTGGGTCAGCCTTATCTTTTCTACGTCGGTTCCTTCATCCCTAATGTATAAAAGTGCTGCTAACTCTAGTTCTCAGAAGTTTACTTTTCTTTCAAAGTACAGAAAATGGTGGGGAAAAAAAACTGATTGCCTCTCAATCAACAGTTTAGACTGGGATAGGGAAGGAATGCAGCTGGGACTCATTAATTTGCCTGGCCTAGCTGCCAGGTAATACAGGAGGAATGAAGGAGAGGCCATTTGTGAAGGGAAGAGAACAGACTCTACTCAGAAAGAGACGTTATTTTCTTGGTCAGTCCAAAAAAATTTTATGTAGACCTTGTTTATACCCAACAAAGGGGAGAACTAAAAGTATCCTTGTTGTTGTTGTTCTGGGGGCATACAATTTACACCACTGGAGAGGGTAAGGGTCAGCTTGTGACAGGAGTCTAAAGTCCAGAATTCTAACATGGTGATCAATGGGTCTTGAAGTCAATGGGACTACTTGCATGTTTAAAACAATGTACATACGTAAATCTTTGCAAGATTGTGGCCATACATGATGGGACGAATGTGGATCCGGAGGAATGTCAATTTGAATCTAGACTCTCATTTGAAACCATATGAAGATCTAGAAGAACCCCCGTGAAGCTTCTTCTTTCTCCTGCCAGATCCTGCCACTCTCCTCCCGCGTGGGAGGTTCATCGCAGTTTGGGGATTTGGCAGCCAAGATCTCTATGTCATAGAGTGCATAGGGCTCTGGATTATCTTAATCTATCCTGCCTGCAACCTGAACTCTTTGCTAACTAACTTTCTTTAGGCTTATAGCCTCTGCATGGTTATTATGTATTTAGATTTTTAACATCTGTTTTATATGTTCATATAAATTCAAAAATGAAATCCTCATTGAGACTGGGGAAATGTGTGCAGTTGCATAAAACACTACCTGAATCCTTTGCTTAAAACAAAGGAAACAAGGAAAACATCATTTTTTCCCAATGAAATGGCCATCTATCATCCTATCATTAATCTTCGCATTGTGGGGAAAGATTATAGAGAAAGCGGTGGCTCTTTGGTTACTTTATCTCTTTAATCATATCCCTTTTGAGAAATGTCAGGGTTTTTTTCTCACCTGAGCATAGCAGTGAGATAACCCCACTTCTTAATGATGACAGAGGTACCTTGTGTCAACTGATTTCATAGATCTCTCTCTGCTTCCTTTTGGCATTGTACATCATGGGGCCCTTGTAAGAGCACCTCAAGGATATACAGTAGTTGGCTGTCTAGCTATGTCCTTTGAGGCATTTAAATCTTTGATTTCAAACTGCAGACTCCTCTGAAGGTTATGCGAGGAATCAGATAACACTGGAGGGATGAATGTACCTATCTCAGGGATGACATATTGGCAGCCATTCCCTGTGGCGTTTAAAAAGGGCCAGCAATATTTTATAGTTAGTCAATTGCACAAAAGAATTCAATTGTGCAGGTACTGCAGTCTTCTAAACAGAGCCACCTTTTAGCATTTTGAAGTGGGCCTGACAAATAATTATCTGCCTCCCCCTGGCCCTAAATTTTCAAATTCAAATGACACCTCCCCACTGTGATTATACTACTAAGCACAATCCTGGCCTTAGGATTTTGTGGAGGGTCAGAAAAATTGTTCTTTGGAGCTATTCTGATTTAATCAACTTTCTATTAAAAAGGAGGAAGACTGGGTTCTGATTAAACTGTGCTAGTGCAGGAGAATTCAGGAGCAGCTCTTTGTGTTGGGGGCTCTATATAGCTACTTGTGATGGCACAGTCAGGCCTTTAAAGGCAGTACTGCATAGTGGTCAGCCTGGCCCCTTAACAGTTTGAAAGACCTAGTGGCTAGAAGTATATGTGTGTCTCTCTCTCACACACACACAAACTCTCTATCTGTAAAGGCAATTTAGATAGAGAGAAAGTGGAAAGAATGATGCAGAGGAGGAAGTCCTGTCACTATATCTTTAAGGACCTAGCACAGACAATGGGGCAAGGCTCCCTTCTTGCCCAATGTATTGGGGATGAGCTGGGAAAAAGAGGTTGGGATAAATACTGCCTCCATCCCTTGCAACAGCCAGGGCAGATACCAGGGAGATGTCTGCTTGCTAGACCTTCCTAGCCTCAGGATTAACTGAGGAAAAGGGGGCCATCTGAGGGAGGAGCTGATTAGGTCCTATGCTACAGCTGGTTAAATTATAACCCAGCCCCAAGAAGAAGAGTTGTTTTAGCAGAGAGGTAGGGACACCTGGGATAGACCCTGAGCTAGCAGGAACTGCTGCTAGGTTTTCTAGGCAGTGGAGAAGCTTCAGGCCTTGATCACACTAGACTCAGATTTGCTGTTTTGGAACTTATGTTTCTCAAGACTTTGAGGTAAGCATCTTTAACTAATTGTGGAACTGCTGTGTTCCTCTTAGAATGCCGTATTAAATGGAGATACACTGACACTAATTAGAGAGTTTGGCTTCTACCTGAGTGGGCTGTTAGTAACTTCATTGTTGTTTCATCAAAGAGAAGGCTAAGGCAGGCTGTAGGAGTGTCATAAGTGTGAAGTAGCCTAGAATTAGTGTTTACCTATAAGAGATTAAGCTAAAGGTAACCTGAGAGGTGGACAACTGACCAATGAGATATTCCTCAGGAGACAAAGGATTTTAAGTTTCAGTTTCTGTCTGGGTCTCTCTGTTCACCTCGGCTATGGGATGAACACAGCTATGTCTTTCACTGTAACTATAGATTCTATCAAGTACTGTAGTCAGTAAGTTTACCTTCTTTTTATCACTTGGAGGGTTCTCAGTGGTGAGGGTTGGCTGGGTGCTTCTTGATATTGTAAGCTTCAGCAGAGATCTCAACAGTGGGAGAAAGTTGCCTCGGGGGAGAGGTTTGGTTTCTGAATCCTTTTGTTGATTATGGTAGATGCTGTTCTATTGATGGTTATAAGAGATTTATTCCTTTCTTTTTTTCTTTTATTAAAATCTTTCTTTTAAGAAGCTGACTGCTTGTTTTCCATGGTGTAAGATCCTGGTTTTGGATCGGGCACGTCTCGCAGGAGCAGGCGAGGTTTGTTTTTTTTTCTCTCAAGCTTCCCAGGGAAGGAAGAAGTTTGGGGGGTTAGTGGAAAGGGAAAGAAGGGTCCCAAACTATCCTAAATTGAGTTTGGTGGTGGCAGCAGTTAGTTCCAGACACAGAAGAAGTTGTGTTCTGGGGAAAAACATTTTAACCCAAGCTGGTAAAATAAGCTTGGGGGGGTTATTTCTTTTTTTCATGCGGGTCCCCACATCTGTACCCTAGAGTTCAGAGTTGGGAGGCAATCCTGACAAGGAGGGCCATACTTTGCCCCAAAGGGGTGTGCTGAAGATGCTTACCCTGTTACACTATCAACATTTAAAACACATTTTCAAGGAGCATATTTTCCAAATTCACTGGAGGTTTGGAGGCTGCTAGCATCTCCAACTGGAAGAGGGTTGTGTACTTACCCCATCTCTATTTACCTTTAAATATGGTATGTTGGCCAACAAGATCAATAGATGGCTCAAAATAGCCATCCTACCTTTTATTCCAAACATAAAACTTTAGGACATGTGCTGGGAAGGTTCAATAAAATCAGTCAACACAAATAAATTAATATACTTGTCTGTTTTGTGTCTTTGTCTTTCTATGTCCTTTTTTCATTTCTTTATTCTTTTTTTATAACACCTTGTCAGATCAATTTTGTTCATCCCAATACTATTACTTTTGTCTTACTTCTGTCCATTGTGGTGTGGTTTTTGTTGGATTACTTACTGCCAGATTCTGCCATCTTTACTCATTCTATGAAGTACTGTATTCTTCTACTACACTCATTGGTTTCACTCTGGGCATAAGGTACCAACCAGAGTGAGTACAAAAGTGGAAAAATCTGGCCATGAACACTTAAGTGGCCTGTGAATAGGACTGGAGTCTTCTCTGCTCTGTATTTTGGCTATTAGTGGCCAAAAATAAATAACTACTCTAGTGGTAGAGAGGTCTGTGGTGGCCCCTACCACCTTGATGGTGGTCCTTGCACCACTTATGTTAGGCAATACTACTTATAAAATTGGGAAGAGGTGACTTTGCTGGTCCCTTTTGGCAGCAATTCAGCATTCTGGGATTTAAGCACATGCTTAATCCCCATTGTTATTTCTGGATGGGCAGACAACTGTGAAATATTTCAGAGACCTGACTTATTTTACAGGCAGTAAATTTACCCCTTCTTTCTTAGGGTGAAATCTTGGGCCTAACATGGCCAGCACTGTGGAGTGGGATGGGGTAAACTTCTGTGCCCATGGAGGGTTAGCTTGTTCTTTATTACCCTGACAGAAGTGGTCAGGATATGGCCTTTTGTTAGTAGAGAACTGCATACAAGTAAAGGGGTCGGGGAATGGCAATTTAAAGAAACCATGTCACAGAATCCTAAGTTCATTATAAAATCTAGAGAAGCTATTAAATGTGCATAGGTAAAAAGAGCAGTGACCTGCTCTGCCATTATGATGTTGGTTATAACCAGAGGTGACATAATGAGCTGCTTCATTTGCTCAGAATACAAATGCTGGGAAGAACAGTTTCCAAATACATGCTCTGGTGAAGTCAAAGTAAGACCTTGGTGCTGGGGTGCTGAAGGAAAAAGCAAATATGTGTTAGCAGTCCAGAAAACAGAAACTAACTGCATGTTCTTAAAGACCAAGAAAGAGTACATGATCAGATTTATTTTTATGGGAATACTGGTATTTTCCTTCGCCTGAGAAGAAAAAAATATATGCCAATTGTATCCATCTAAGATAACAAAAAAAACTGAATCCCCTGAAAGAAATCCTCATTGGTAGGTATCAGAGTGGGGCAGTAACATCGTAATTGTCAATGAGTGTGAGTAAGGTGAAAGTAAGAAAAGAAGAGGAATTCAGCAGCTTTTGTCTCCCAGGACCTCTTGGTTATTTTTTCACTCTCTGCAAAACTGATATTGATCAACTGCTGAGCAATATCAGAGTCACTAGCACATATGGGCAAGGATGATGGAAATGTGGATGGAAGTGTCATAGAGGATCAGGAAGATAGTGAAAGCAGTGAACAGGTAAAGATGACCTTTCTAATAACAAGAGCTGGCTTGGAGTCAGCTATGGTTGGCTGTTATAACTATGTGAGGCTTTCTATAAAAGATAAGTCTGGACTAGGAGCAATCTGACCGCAGCCCTTTCCTTTCTTGCTGTTGCTCAGAGCTTTCAGAAGTGTTGCAGTTGCTTTTTATTGAAGTGTCGCTTTCAGGCATCACATCTTTGGTAGCTCTACTGCTCCGTTGCAGATTACTTGATGTGCTGAATTCTGGTTTAATCATTATCTTGACTGACTGCAAGCAAGGTAGGTCATCGTAGTCTCTTCCCCTCCCAAAGCAGAGGCTGCTCTCCTCTGTGTGTGTGTGATACAGGGAATTTGGACTCCTTCATAAGGGGACTTTCCAACAGTTAAGTACTAAATAGCCTTAAAATGGACTGAAAGCAATATTCAAAGTTTCAGTTCCATTGTTTGACTACCCACTCTCTTTTAAATTCCTTCCTGTTCTCCAAATTTTGTCCACCACAATCAATATGTTTGCAGATGATGAGGGGGCTTCTGGCATCCATACTATCTGCTCTGTGTTACAGAATCATAAGTTTGGCAGACATTCCACTTAACCAAAGTGTTGAAAAGCAACTCCTACAGTTGATTGCATGATACCCTCCTCCTCCCCTAAGGGGAGATATTGCTGTTATTAGACCCCAATTCAGCAAAGCAGGCATGGGCAAGGATGTAGGTGTCTCTTTCTATTCAGCAAAACACTTCAGGATGCACTAAAACTTTGTGCTTCTCTGCTTTGCTGAATGGGGCTCAACTGAAGCCTTAAGAAGGAAGAATGTTGTGTCAAGAATGACCAGACAGCAAGTATGAAAAATTGGGACGGGGTAGGTGGGCAATAAGCACAGATATAATGCAACCCCCCAAATATCAGGACTGTCCTTATAAAATCAGAACATCTGGCCACCCTAGTTGTGCCTCAGCATATTGAAAGGTTACTGAGCAATCAATACATTTGTGCTGGAAGTTGGAATGATTGCCAGGAGTGCATGTGTCATTATTGTGCTAATGTTTGAAACAAGGGACCTACAAAAGTTGTTTAGTATGTGGGTCCACAAGGCCAGTTAAAGCACCGCATGCTAATCCAAGTTGTAGTTCTACAGTGCCAGGCACTCACTCACCTTCTAGACAAGCCCTTAGTTGCATCGGGCCATTACAGCTATAGCGTTCGTAACAAAATGCGAACTACCTCTTGTGTGCAGCATCACAGTAAGCAGTCAGTTTGGTGGGTCAAAAATGGACAGTGGATAGGAGTGAGGAGACAATATTTACTCCTGCTTCTTTATAAAAGAGCATGTGGACGGATGTTTATTTTATTTTGTGGTCCCTCTGAACTGTCTGAAGATCTGGAAATTACTAGTCTGGGTCCCAGAGCCAAGATAATCTCACCATTCTTTAAACACTGGGAATCCATCTATAAGACTTCAGAATCACTTATTGGGAGTTATATTATGAGTTATTTCAATGTGAGCTGGATTAGAAATTTAATTATCTAAAATAATAGTTCTTCTAACACTCTATAGCAATGCATGCACAAGTGAGAAATAGAAGGATTAAGAATGCATATTTCTATTAGCCAGTGTGCATAAAGAGGAAAAAAATGTAACTGGGTTGTAATTTGACGTCTATATATCCAGCCTCAACAAGGTCTAAATGTGTTTTGTTAAAATAGAACTCCACTGTGAAGGAAATGGATGACAAGTTTTATTTTAAGTTATAAAATATGAATATGAGGAACATAATAAAATGATGTGTCTGGAGAATTCTATTAGATGATGTAATTAGGTGGCCAATTTTATAACAGGAAAACCTCTTCACTTCAAAATTAGGATACAGACTTTGTTGACAGGCACATGGGCCTTTTTTCCTTTCATCTGTCTTTCTGTCCAGAATAATACACAGACTTTGAAGCTGAATCTTGCCTCTCACTGGTTTTATGCTGATGTAATCCATTAAAGTCATTTGAGATACTGCTGCTTCATACTGGCTTCTATGAGAGGCGTATCATACCCGTTGTTCTTAAATAACATCTTATATCCTTTGTGGAGTACATCGTATATGTTTGGACATGATACAGTGTTGGTGCTATGCAAATAAGACAATCATACATATGAAGAAGTCCTATCAGAAGGTGCTGATTACTTTACATGCCCTGTTTTTTCTTTTCTGTAACCATCTCATTAGCAAACTGCCCACAACCAACATCCCCTTCCTTCCCCTCTAGTATCTTTAGTTGAGATCAGAGCTCACTTGAGTGGGTGAAACATCTTGAGCAAATAGTTTCAGGTTGTCTGTATTTTTAGCAAATAAACTACTTGCAAATCTTATGCAAATTTGCTGAATTTGGTAAATAAATTTTTGGACTAGATTCATAAGGGGCCTCTTGTAACATTCACAAAATGACCCAAAAGGGAGAGATGGTACCCATTTTATAAATATAACTTGATAGAGTCTAAAGCCAGAAAGGACAATTGTGATCATCTGTGGCCAGTGTTATGTAGGAGGCCAGAGTAGAATTTCCCCAAAATAAGTCCTAGAGCAGATCTTTTTAGAATAAAAAAATCCAATCTTGACTTTAAAATTGCCTGTTACAGAGAATCCACCATGACCCTCAGTAAATTGTTCCAGTGGCTAATTACCCACACTGTGGAAAACGTATGCCTTTTTTCCAGTCAAACTTCCAGATGTGAGAGATCTGGGTATTCAATCATTCTTTCTCAGTCTCTCCTGTTGATGTGGTTCCATTTCCTATAAAATATTTGTTTGGTCCAGTGAAGTAGGGATGTGAGCTTGGATCTCCCATCTCTCATGTGGGTGGCCTAACCACCATGCTGTAGAGTCATCTTCTCTCTCACACACTGCAGCCTCATCATGATGAAGCACAACAGCTTCAACAACACAAACCTACCCCAGAATGCTCCATAACTAGTGGTCTTGTGTTAGGAGATGGGAGATCCAAGTGCCAATCCCCATTCCACATTAGGCCGAGGGAGAAATTAAACCTGGGTTTCCCACATTCTCAGTGAGTGCCCTAACCACTGAGCTAAAGGTTTTAATAAGGAGTGCACTTTAAATACCTCTTCCTCTGGCCATTTTATGAATTGAGCCCTTTTAATATGACCAGAAACAAAACACTTCTGGTCAAGCAATATGTTGTTTTGTGCTACCAAAACAGACTTTTAAAAATTGTTGTTCACTAAAATGTTTCCGAATTTTCCAATTGTTTGACCTGAACAATTTATTATTATTATTATTGTTTATTTTTGGAACTGCCAGAGAATGGGGGCGGAGGTGTAAATCAGTTTTTGTTCAGCTCCAATCTCAATGCTTTCTCTTATCTACTTCAAGGTCTCTGCACATCTCCTTCCCTAGGAGGGTAGAAGGAGCTACAGTACCACCTGCTCCCCATCTGTGTGATCCAGCAGGATGGCTGCAGGGTGGGAAAGAGAGCACAAACACAGGGCAGTGGCAGCTTCTCCTTTCTCTCACCAGGTGTGTTCCCTGAGCTGCCTTTCATGACTTCTTGTTGCCACTTGGCTGCTGAGCCATAGCCTGGGATAGGGCCAGACCTTTCAAGGGCCCTGCACTGGGTGACAGCTTGGTGAAATGTTGTTGATGAAGAGAGGATGAATTGTACCTGTCAACAAAATAAAATTGCCACTCTGGATCAGATCAATGGTCCATCCAGTCCAGTATTCTGTCCCTGACAGTAGCCAGCAGCAGATGCTTCAGAGGAAGGATCAAGCAGTTGTGGGCTGTTCTGCTGCCAAGAAAAGTGCCCTAACCCCCAGCTGTGACAAGCTGGCTAATGTCCTGAAGTCTGAGGTTTTACAACCCTTACAAAATGCTACTTGTTGGTTTTTAATATTTACTGTTACCTTGGATGTTCTTGTTATCTGTGTGCATCTTTGATCTTTTTTTGGAACTTTCTAAGTAAATGCTGTTTTAGAAATAACATTTATCTCAAAGAGTCTGGGATCTTGTATTATGGTGGCAGTTTCTCCACTGTATTTGAAGGATTTACTTTCATAGAGAAATAGATGGTATTTTAGCAGTCTTATTTCTAAAGGGATTGAAAGCCAAGGGAATTCTCTCCACTGCCATGTGTACTCCCTGGCTATGTTTAGTAACTTTCCAGGTAGGTCATCTATTGCACCTCACCTCCATGTGCTGCTGTGTTATATCTTTATCTGCATTTTGCATGATCATTTCTGAAATATTCCAACATGGAACTTACTGTAGTCAGCACGTTTAAGTCCTTTGTGCCTCCCTGTACACCCAGTGGTTTCAGAAAGAAAATGCTGCTCCTAGGTTTGTTTTTAATGCAACAAATGTTCTAGAAGAAGCCAAGACGGGGCTTGCTCACTATCCTCTTGGACTGTCCTGTGCAGTAAAATATTTTTACTTGTCCTCTCAGGTGTTCACACAAACCTATTTCTGTTTTAATTTTCTTTCTGGGGTGCTATTTTTCATTTTATATACATAATAAAATGCCAGCTCTGGTTATTTTAAATGTAATTTTGTATTAGAGTGAATCTCTTCTGCCACTTACTTATTGATTCTCTTTGGAATGCTTTGCACTAAATACTTTTGTAAGTAGGGGAATGCAAAATATTAGTCACAGAACTCACCTCTTTTTTTTGAATTTTTGTAAGTACTGAAAACGGTACCTTTAGCAAACCTCCCCCCCAGCTTTTTTTTGTAAAAGGTTCGATTTACTGAGTACAGACTTCAGCCTTAGACTCAAATGTGACACTTTCATTTTAAAAAGTGTGTTGTTTTGTTTTTGTGAACATGGCCATTCACAAAGTTTTAGGCCCATTTGTAAATGTGAGTCATTTTACTCACCTGAATTAAGTTCAATGGGTCTGTTCTCATGAGTGTTTGTTAGTGCACTAGGACTACTGTCACGGAGTCCCTGGGGCGATGGTCTGGAACTGCTCCCTATGAAGCCAGTCAGGACTCCGGAGGGAAACTTCCTCTCCGTAAACAGCCTGTCTTCAAGGCTAGGAGCTTCACAGCTTACAGCTTCCACCTTCCTGGGTCTGACCTCGGAGCATTCAGCACCTTCTGCCCCTCTGTGCGCTTCCCACAGGTGGGGTCCCAGGGAAGCCCGTGAGTCTGCACCCCAACTCCACAGTCAGACGTGACTTTCAGCCAGCCAGTGTAAAAGAGGTTTATTAGATGACAGGTGATCTAAGACAGAACTTGTAGGTAGAGCGAATGTGACCCCTCCGCTGGGTCCATTTTGGGGGTCAGAGAGCCAGGCACCCCTGGACTTTAGCTCACTCCCTGTTTCCAGCCAGATCCAGACTGAAACTCACCCCTAGCCTCTCCTCTGCTTTTCCTTTGCCTCTTTCTTGGGCAGGAGGTGTCACCTGACTTCTTTGTTCTCAGGTTCCAGCTAACACCTTACAAGAGGGGGGAAGGCCAGGCCCAAGACAGGGTGTTGGCTACTTGCTTATGCTGTCTCTCTGCTCTGCACCAACTACATACCCTTATCCTTCCACATAGACACTCAAGACATGCACTGGGGAAACTGAGGCACCCACACAATATTCCCACTCCGTCACAGTTCTCTCCTCTTCGAGAACGAACTGAGCAAGGTCACGTTAGCCAGTGACCTGAGGAAGTTTGACCTCACCAATGTTTTCGTGGGTGCCCCATTATTTCTGCCACTCCTTGGTAGGAGTTACACCAGGCCCTGGATTAGAGCCTCCTTCAGTGCACAGAGAGCGCTCTGGCACTGCTCGTTCCCAAACCATCTTGTCTGTCTCACTCTTCTTCCCTAGCTCAGTGCTGGGCAGCTAGGGAGCTAACATGGGGTACAACCCCCCCATGGTACCCTGCTATCTCGATAGAGACCTGGAGACTGGGCCAACCTCTGATCCTCTCCACCGTGGCCGGCTCTGGGTACAATAGCCTATGCCGATACTTTTGGGGCACCACCTGCTGCCTCTTGATCCCCCACAGTTCCACTTCTCCTTGGGAAGCCCATTCCTGGTACCGGACTCCCTTCTCCCCAAGGAATCTGTCCCTGCAGCCTTGTCCAAGGGGGTCTGCAGTGCTGTGGGCAGGACGTTCCCTCAGTTCCTTTAAGGAGGGACCCCCTTCTCTGCTGAGGCTGGTCAGCAGCGTATCTACCCGGGTGTCTGCCTCGGTAAAGGACAGATCCCCCGCCCCTTGCCAAGCAATCTTCCCAGTAGCACGTCTTTCTGCCCTGCCTGTGGGCCCCCCCACTCAGCTGGGGTCTCAGCTCTCCCCATGCTCAGCGCAGCCCTGGCTGTCTCAGTGGGGGCAGGCAGCGAGCTCTCTGCTCTGGTCACAGCATAAGAGCCAGAAAGAGCCTCCTCTCTGGTGTGCAGGGGGGAGGGGAACATCTCTCTGTACCACCCCGCCCCAGAGCTCTGACTACAGGCAGGCAGGTATCCTGAGCCTAAGGGCTCCTCCCACCTGCCAGCCAGGTCATCTGCATTTTCACTGACCATTTTCCTCTCAGCCAATTGGTTCCCTGGATTCAAATTCAAACCCTCAGCTGTTACAGGAGCAGGGTCTGCATCCTGTCCCAAAGAGACACAGTCACCCCCAACAGTATCTCACAGCCGATATCCTGGAGACCCTCAACAACCTGCCAGCCTGACCCCTCCTGTGTCTGCACAGGGGTCTGGGTTCTAGGCAGGGCAAATGTTTCCATCCCTGTGACCCTCCCCCAGGTCACACAGCTCCCCAGCATCTGGTGACACTGCACCACCCGGGGCCTGACAACACTTTCTCTGTCCCAGGGTCTCGCCACCCCAGGACTGTCTCCCCATTGACTACCACCTTCTGCTCCAGCTGGATGTCCACGCGACTTGAACCCAGGGGACTCCACACAGACATACAGGTCAGGGTCAGGGGTGGGAGTCTGTCCACCACCCCACCCTTCTGGCTGATGGTGTCGATAGCCTTGGGACCCAGCAAGGGAGCTAGACACTGGGGCTTTTCTGCAGGGTTCCCCTGGTTCGAATTGCCAGCCTGCTCCACAGCAGTGAGGTGGACATTCCCATCCCTAAACCAAGGACCCCAATTTAGTATTGAGGCTCCCTCCAGAACTGGTATCCAGGGGTCTATCCCCACTCACCCCTCAGAAGTCCCTTGGGCCCCTTGGCTTCACCATCCACAGTCCATACTGCTGCTCCTCCTGCAGCGCTTTCTCAGGCTTTTGCTACCTCTCACAGTCCAGTTCCTCTCTTGGACTCAGCTCCACTTCCCTCTCTCTCCAGTCCCCTGATGGGGAACCCAATCGTGAAGACCTCCGTCTGGTTGGGGACAGGAGTCTTGGGGATGCCCAGTAACCACTCCAGATGCTCCCAGATTCTCCTGCAACCCCATCTGGATCAGGAATCTGTGTCTTCGAGTGGCCATTATCCTCCAGCTGGTCATTAACCTTCCGCTGCACAATTAACTGTGCCTTGGTGCATCTCAGTGCATAACCCTCTCTGTTTGCACAGGGTTACAATGTCCTTCATCACTCCACTGTTCCCAACTTGTGGACTCACAGACCTGTGTGCTCTCAGCACTCCACGGTTTCCAGGAGGAACCCCTTTTGTGTGCCAGCCCTTCTCGAGGTCACCACCTCTTTGCCAGGGCTGAGCTACAACTCCTTGGCCCCTGGAACCGCTCGCTGCAACTCCTAGGGGAACCCTGTTACTGCAAAAGTCCTTCTCCCTCCTTGGGCCAAGCCGCAGGCTTCTCTGCCCTTGAGACTGCACCCTGCAGTTCTCAGGGGGACCCTGGTTCCTCAACAGCCCTTCTCGTGGGTTACACACTCTCAGGGGTTAAGCTGCAGCTTCTCCACCCCCTGAAAACAGGCCTTCTCTGGGCCTTCAGCACGCCTGGTCCCTGGCGATCCCCTTCCATTTTACTGCTCCCCAGTCACTTACTGTTGGACGCACCGTCCATGGGGTGCGGTACATTCCACCACTACCACCAGTTGTCACGGAGTCCCTGGGGCAATGGTCTGGAACTGCTCCCTGTGAAGCCAGTCAGGACTCCGGAGGGAAACTTCCTCTCCGTAAACAGCCTGTCTTCAAGGCTAGGAGCTTCATAGCTTACAGCTTCCACCTTCCTGGGTCTGACCTCGGAGCATTCAGCACCTTCTGCCCCTCCGTGCGCTTCCCACAGGTGGGGTCCCGGGGAAGCCCGTGAGTCTGCACCCCAACTCCACAGTTAGACGTGACTCTCAGCCAGCCAGTAAAACAGAGGTTTATTAGATGACAGGTGATCTAAGACAGAGCTTGTAGGTAGAGCGAATGCGACCCCTCCGCTGAGGCCATTTTGGGGGTCAGAGAGCCAGGCACCCCTGGACTTTAGCTCACTCCCTGCTCCCAGCCAGATCCAGACTGAAACTCACCCCCAGCCCCACCTCTGCTTTTCCTTTGTCTCTTTCCTGGGCAGAAGTGTTACCTGACTTCTTTGTTCTCAGGTTCCAGCTAACACCTCACAAGGGGGAGGAAGGCCAGGCCCAAGACAGGGTGTCGGCTACTTGCTTATACTGTCTCTCTGCTCTGCACCAACTACATACCCTTATCCTTGCACATAGACACTCAAGAAATGCATTGGGGAAACTGAGGCACCCACACAGTATTCCCACTCCGTCACAACTAGATCCTACAGCGTTTGAGGCCTGAGCATGCCAGCCCTGATCTAACAAAGTATTTAGGCATGAATTTAACAGTAAGCACCCAAGCAGCACCATTGGTGGGACTATTTAGATCAGGGGTGGGCAAACCTTTTGGCCCAAGGTCCACATCGGGCTGTGAAACTGTATGGAGGGCCGGAAAGGGAAGATTGTGCCTTCCAAAACAGCCTGGCTCCCCACCTCCTATCCACCCCTTCCACTTCCCACCCTCGACTACCCCCCACCCATCCAGCCCCCCCTGCTCTATGGCCCCAACTGCCCCCTCCCAGGACTCCCCGCCCCAAATTGCCCCCCCCCGGATCCCACCCCTTAGCCAATATCCCCCTGTCCCCAGACTGCCCCGACCCCTATCCACATCTCCGCCCCTTGACTGGTCCCCCTGGGACTCCTGCACCTATCCATCCCCCTCAAGTTTCCCATCCCCTGACTGCCCCCTCGAACATCCGCCCTCTGCTCCCTGTCCCCTGACTGCCTCCTGGGAATTCCTTATTCAGTCCCCGCCCCACTGCTACCCTCTTACCATGCCACTCAGAGCTGCAGGAGCTCGCAGCCCCACCGCCAAGAGCACTAGAGGTGAGGCATGCTGATGCTGCAGGAGGAGGAGGGCAGTGGGGAAGAGGCCACGGGGAACCTCCCCAGCCAGGAGCTCAGAGGCCACGCAGGACAGTCCCACGGGCCAGATGTGGGCCACAGTTCGCCCGCCTCTGATTTAGACGCTTCAAGTTAAACAGGTGCTTAAATGCTATGCTGGATCACAAGCCAAGTAGTGACCACCTTGCAAATCTGAGCACATTGTGTAGCTTGTGGATTTGCTGCATCTGTAGAGAGCGTCACTGAATTCAGTGAGCTTCATGTGAGTATTGGGCAGAGCAGTCTGTCTGCACAATGCAGAATTCAGGCCCTGGGCTGTAAACTGTTTTTCCGTCTCTTTGTATAGTGCTCAGTACAGTGGGGCCCTGATCATGACTGGGGCCTTTTAGCACTACTCTACTAGAAATAATCCTAAAGCCCCTTTTTTTTCCTGTCATCAAATGTCACAAGAAATTCCACAAAATAGAAACTCTGATTTTTTGCAAGTCTCTATAAGAACTCTGAGTGCAATTCCACTGCTGTCATGCACCAAGAAAAACTGAGGGCTCAAGGGACACCTCTTAATATGAGAAATAAAATTCACTTTTGGTTTTGAAATAGGAAGTTAATTTTTTGGCATAAACAAATTACAAATAATTGACAAAATGATTGAAGAACTTGTTCAGCTGACAGCTTTCCTATTAAAGTACTGAACTGGTTTGGATTAGAGGAATCTTTTGCAAGTCTATTTAGCATCAGGGATCAGAAATAATAATTTTCTTACAGTAAGATGCATCTAACCATCTTGTTAATTTGGAGGCAATTAAGATTGCAATGTGGTGGGATTGTCGTACCATACTTATTGTACCAAAAGGATTTCTTTGCTTTCTGAGGCCAATCTGATTCTCCAGATTACTTAGTTTTGCAGAAGCAACAAAAAATCCTGTGGCACCTTAAAGACTAACAAAAGTATTGAAACATAAGCTTTCGTGGGCTAGTACCCACTTCGTCGGATGCACGCAGTGGAAGTATCAGAGGCAGGTATAAAAATAAGAAGGCAAGAACCAAGCTAGAGATAACGAGGTTAGTTCAATCAAGCTGAACCACCTTGTTATCTCTAATCAGGGAGGATGAGGTGCTCTTCTAGCAGCTGATCTGGGAGTGTGAACAGGGAGAGAGAGGAGAAATTGCTCTTGTAGTTAGTTTTGCAGTTATTTAAACTATATGCACTTCGGATAATTAGATTTTGGGGGTCTCCTTTGTTAGCAAACCAACAAAAAATTGAAACTGGTATTTTTGCATTGCTTACACAAAATAAGACTAAAGAAGAATGATTGGAGCTTTGCGAGAGAATGTTTTATATTCTGCTGCGGGGGAGGAATGAGTGAGGGGGAGTCTTTTTGAAGGCCAAAGTATCCCCAGTGGCGGCAATGAAATTATATTTATAGGTGAGGCAGCTGGACAGACACTAGCAGCATCTGTTTCCTTATTGCTTCATCACAAATCTAATCTTGATCTGTATAGGAAAGTGTCTGAGCAAGGGAGATATTCACTTGCCAGTGCATCTGCCTTTACCTGTCCATTGTGTTGTGAGATTGCTTCATGTTATCAAGGCAAATCACAGGATAAGCTAGTCTTTCTGACTGGATGAGTGCAACTCTTCAGAATCAGGCTTCTGATGCAGATATTTGCAACTAAACAAACAGAATTTTGAGGGTTAACATTCTGCAACAGTTACTTAAAATTCATTGTTTTGGTGAATATTTTCTGCAGGAAAACCGATTTGCTTGAATAGTCACAGTAAGTGGACGTAGCTGAAACAAACTCTTCTTAGGCTTTTCAGTTTTTTTTATACTACTACTGATCTGCATGGCACTTTGCAGGCAATTATTCATGCTAGGCCCCAGCTAAGAGATGCTTCTACCGAAAGGGTCTGGTCCTCCAAATACATTCCTTGGAAGAGGTGGGCAGTGTGAAAAATGCCTGGTGCTCCAAACTGAAGGAGGAAAAGGCACCAATCTACAAGGTGCTGGACATCTTTGGCAGGTGCTTAGTATGCTTACCTCCTATTGCCTTCATGAGGTGCTCAAGACCTCACAGAAATGGCTCTAAAGAGATCACAAAGAGCCTAAGAGTGGGAAAAACATGGGCATCGTGGAGTGGAAAGAAACAAAAGGTCAGATACAGTCAGAAGAAGAATTTTGTGGAACTGTGAAGCCAAGAACAAGCGTATGAACTTAGGGCTTGGTTACACTGGCACTTTATAGCGCTATAAAGCCCCCACGAGCGTTATAACCTCCTCACCGTCCACACTGGCAAGGCACATAGAGTGCTATAACCGCGGAGTTATAGCGCTCCTGGTAATCCACCTCTGCATGGGGAATAAGGGCTGTAGCGCAGCTGCTGTAGTGCTACAGCAAGAATGTGGACACCCACTGCACTACAAGTGATCTCTTGAGATGCCTAGAGCCATTTAAGGCAATTGACGTCTCTTCTCTTTGTTTTGAACTCGGCTGGAGGAATGCAGAAGTACCTCTTTAGAGTTTCTCTCTTAACTCAGCAGATAAGCAATGCAAATATTTAAGGAGGGAGCCTGTGTGAAAACAAAGCCTTCTGTGAATGGAGGCTCGCTGACAGGCTTTCAGAAGAACGGAAAAACCACTGTCTCTCTCCCTCCACATACACACAACACGTCCCCCCTCACCCCCCTCGTTTAAAAAGCACGTTGCACCCAGCTGAATGCTGGGATACCTGCCCTAATGCGCTGCTCTTAATGCCGCATTAAGTGCCCCAAATGTGGCCATGCTATACTGCTGGCACGTCTGAGTGTGGACATACAATAGCGCTATACATATACTATTATGTATATACCATATACTGTATAAGGGGACCGCTATAACCAATAGCGCTATAATCTTGTAAGTGTAACCATACCCTTAATGTGGAGAGACACTGAGTCATGATGGAATATTATACTGTAGTCAGAGCAGCAGAAGAGGAAGACCGGGAAAGAGAGGTTGGACAGGGGAAGGAGAGAAATGGGGCTTTGGCAATGGGGAGAGTGAAACATAAATATCTTACTGTAGAGATTTATAAATGGCATGATTTGGTCAGAATTGGGGTACAGGAAAAGGAGGCTAGAGATACACTGATATACAATAATGAAAAGAACAAGGTGTATTGGTGGCACCTTAGATTCTAACACATTTATTTGGGCATAAGCTTTTGTGGGCTAAAACCCACTTCATCAGATGTATAGCGTGTATTAGAGATACAGTAGGAAAATATATATACAGAGAACATGAAAAGACGGGGGTTGCCATACCAACTTTAAGAGGCTAATTAATTAAGATGAGCTATTATCTGCAGGGGAAAATAAACCTTTTTGTAGTGATAATCAGGATGGCCCATTTCAAACAGTTGACAAGAAGTTGTGGGTAAGAGTAGGGGAAAATTAACATGGGGGAATAGATTTCAGTGTGTGTAATGACCCGCCCACTCCCAGTCTTTATTCAAGCCTAATTTAATGGTATCCAATATGCATATTAATTCCAGTTCAGCAGTTTCTCATTGGAGTCTGTTTTTTGAAAAAAATTGTTGAAGAATTGCCATTTTTAGGTTGGTTACTGAGTGGCCAGAGAGATTGAAGTGTTCTCCTACTGGTTTTTGAATGTTATGATTCCTGATGTCAGATCTGTGTCCATTTAATCTTTTGCATAGAGACTGTTGGGTTTGGCCAATGTACATGGCAGAGGGGCATTGCTGGCACGTGATGGCATATATCACATTGGTAGATGTGCATGTAAATGAGCCACTGATAGTATAGCTGATGTGATTAAGTCCTATGATGGTGTCACTTGAATAGATATGTAGACAGATTTTGCACTGGGTTTTGTTGCAAGAATAGGTTCCTGGGTTGGTTCTTCTGTGATGTGGTTGCTGGTGTGTATTTGCTTCAGGTTTGAGAGCTGTCTGTAAGTGAGAACCGGCCGGTCTCCCAAGGTCTGTGAGAGTGAGGGATCGTCCTTCAGGATAGGTTGCAGATCTTTGATGATGTGCTGGAGAGGTTTCAGTTGGGGGCTGAAGGTGTGGCGACCCCCATCTTTTCATGTTGTGTGTGTGTGTGTATAATAAAATATACTTCATCAGCTGCATGGAGTGAAAAATACGGTGGGAAGTGGCTTTTAGCCAAGGTGCCACAAGTACTCCTCGTTGTTTTAGTGGATACAGATTAACACGGCTACCACTCTGAAATAATAAAGCAATATGCATGTATAGTAAATGAAATAAATCAGACTCTTGTTCTCATTTTTCAGTAAATTGTTACACTGTAAGGTAAGAGCAAGAAAGCTCTTTGCAGAGACTTCTTGAGATAGAAAAGTCCCATGGAAGGTCATGAAGGACACTAATTTTTATAAGACCTCAGCACCTACAAGTAGGACCAGCTTTTCAAGAGAGGTCTGCTCCCTTTTAGGCACTGGAATAAGTGGCCAGAACTTAAGCTGAGCTCTTTTGAAAATTGAGCTCCCTGCACTCCAGGCTGTTGCTAGTGGCTGGAACCCTGCCCCCGTCCATGCTGGAATGCTGCTTTCATCCCCTCTGCAGGGGGCTGGCATCTCCGTTTACCCTCTCTGCACTGCATCACACTTTCTTGGCAATTGCCTCCTTTTGCGGGAGTGGGGGGGATCAGGATAGGGATTAACAAAGGGACTGCCCTGGTCTAAATGGGATGTATGGTCACCCTAAGCAAAAGCCAATCATATAGATACATTGGCCATATTGGAATCCATACCGCCATTTTGCCTTCAACTTGCTAACTGCACATTCCATTGTCATCTTGCAACTATTAATCATGTAACTCAACCTTCTCTTATCAGGCCCTCAGTAGATGCTCAGTGTCTTCTCGGGCTGCAGTAGTGTTAGAATAAGTAGATTCCTTTTCATTTGCCCTATGGTGCTGATAATTTTGGCCTTACAGAGGGTGGAATTTAGGGGAGCTAGTTACACAATTTCTTAAATAGGAGTAAAAATACTAAAGTTCAGATACTATATTAAAAATGTAGAGACCTACCATACTGCACCTCTCTCTACGTCCGGTGGTGAGCTGTTACATGCATTGTCCCACTGATTTTTGGTGGGACCATGTGTGACAGTAGCTAGGAGTAATCACAATCTAGTGCCAGTGATTCCAAAGTGGTGAGCTTTTCAGTTGCCTAGCATAGTGGCGTGTTGGTCCATGACTAGGGCTTCTAGGTACTATAATAATATAAGTAAATAATAATAAGCACATTTCATGGGAGAAGATGTAATGCATGAAGAGCTCAACTAATATCTTAAAGCCAAAGGATCAAGACATTGTCAAGTAAATCACTTTTCTTTAAATTACTTATTGTGTACTCTAGTACAGCACCATCAATTGATTTGAAATATCCCTCAGACAAGTTCCATTGTCGCTGAGATTTATGGGCTGTTCACAGGGGAACAGTGTGGCAGGGAAATTGACTAATACTGTACTTTATCTGGGTAGGCAGTTGTAGCTTCCTTCCTGGGCTTGGTTAGGAACTCAAAGCCCACAGCTCTTCTGTGCAAGTGGACTGCTGTGCTATGCTGTGTGTCTTATCTTTTGTCAGACTATGGAATCCTTTTTTTAAAAAAAAAAAAACCACCACCACCACCACCCTGGAAAAAAGACAAGTGATAGCTGATCCTGTTTCTCTTTTTTTAGTGTGTGTTTTTATTTTCCGTTTGGTGTCGGTGACATAAACTTTTCCTTGTTTCAGGACCTCAGTCCAGCTGTGTTCTGAGTATGATACATAGCAACAGATGGTGCAGGAAAGTTTTCATTTAGAAAATGAAAGCATTTGAGCCAGTATTTTCCTAGCTGTAGTTTAAATCAATTTGAAATAAGATCAGATTTTGGGATACTTTTTTTTTTTTTTATGAAGGTTACATATGCCAGTAGAATTTTTTTTTATTTTTTCTGGTAACAAAATCTTGCTGCCAGATGTCTGAACAATTGCTATCAGAGGCCCCTATTCAGTGCAATACACAGGCTTAACTGTAAACACGTGCTAAAGTGTTGTCCTGGATAGGGATTCATTAAGAACAGGCATAAATGTATTCATAATTTGGGGCCGAAGAGCAGAGCAGAGTTGGAGTTCAATTGCTTTTTCTTTTAAAATCCTAAGTATGCTTTCAGAAGATCTGACACCCATTCAAATCAATATACTAGGCTGAATGTTGGTAACAATAAATTTGTGACATTTTCTGTGTTTTTTATAAATATCATCAGAAAGCTGTGAGTAGGGGGGTGAGGTGGAGTGGGTTATACTAACTTCAATAGATGAGAAGAAGAATGGATGCTCCAGTGGTTAGAGTGCTAGCCTGGGACTTAGGAGACGGTATAATTTCCTGCTCCATTATCGGCTTGATGTCTGACCTTGGGCAAGCCATCTGATTTCAATGGAAGTTAGGAGAGTAAATACCTTTGAAGGATTAGTGCCTCAGTTTCCCATCTATAAAATGGTGATAACCATACTGCCCTACCTCACATGTGAAAATTCACTAAAAGATTGTGTGGTGCTCAGATAAAACATAAATGGTGACTATATTAATACCTTGGATATCTAAAAGAATTGGTTGTCCTCCTCGAGCATCACATAGTTTAAACCTTGGGCTGCATGAGACAATTGGAGATAGCAGGAGCTCCCTGATATCATGGTGACAATCTAAAGAGCTACTCTTACTAGTGGACACTCCTTTTTGAAACCTTAGATATCTTAAGGCCTGCTGTATATAAGCTGGTACCTAATGGCCCAAATTTCACCTGGGTGTGTTGACAAAACATACATGCATGCATATGTACAATTTTTATACAAACACACAACTTACCCATGTAAATTGAGCATATATTCATATTATTTATGCAATCCACACAAATTGTGTGTGAGCAATGGAGCACTAGTGTATCTAAGTCATATGTATGCAAAATGAAATATCCTCCCTTGACAATTTGGGTCAATATGCTTCTTTGTCTTTTTTTTGTCTTTTTTAAATATATATATATTTGCCTAATTACATATTTATCCCTACAGAACTGAAGTGTTTGCACAAATTATTAGAGAAATCAGTATTGAATTTTAATATTATGCTTTTTCTAAGGCCTTTATTGTGATACAGAAGCACTGTGCAGAAGTAGTCCCTTGTTGATGATTTCCTGGTCCTGCTATTCAGCCCAGTGACTTCTTTTTAAAGGAACTTTTTTTCTCTTCATGCTTTTCTTGGGCTAGCCCTTTACATTTAACAGAGCCAAGACAGCTGAAGCACTAAAATGGATCATTTTGCAACTGGCTGCTGCTTGTTGTAGCTCCTGTTTTCCAGCTGGTAACTATTCTAAGCTGCTGTTCTATTTTCTCTGATTGCCTTTTCTTATTCCTGAAGAGATGACACATTCTGTATTGATGGTATATTGAAGAAAGAGGGAAAAAGTATTTTTCTCTGTTTAGATTATAAACTCTTCAGGATACACATTCTCTTACTATGCATATGTATAAAGCTTAGAATAACAAGGCTTAGATCTAATTTGGGACTCTAGGCACTATTCTAATACAAGTAATTATGATAATTGTCCGAGTATTTATTAGGTTGTATCATTGGGCATAGGTGTGATTAGGTGTTACAAGATTGTGAATGTGGAGTTAGGGGAGGGATATTAGTCCAGGACTACTTCAGGCTTGCAATTGAGAACTTACTTCTCTTTGCAATATGCACGAGTATAATCCAATATATATGCATTTTCAGTGTATAAGCACTAGCTTAGTAATAGCATAAATCAACAAAAGAAGAATTTGCTCACATGAGTTTATGGCTGGGAGCTAAAGGTATGAGAAGCCTTCTAATCTGAAAGGCGTATTGAAGAAAATTGCAAATCCGTAAGCATACCAAACCTTTAAACTTGTTCCAGGAGTTCAGATTACTAACAATGCTATGAAAAAAACATACCTCGAAGTGTATTTCATTTTGAGGGGCATTTTTCCTTTTTATGCCACAGGCCCATAGAACCACCTATGTTCTTTAAATTATGTACATACTTAAGTACCTTGCTGAACCAGAGCCAAAGTTACCTCTGCTTCACACAAATATGTTGTTTCCTCCCGCCTTCCCTTACCATCTCTTTTGAATGTGAAAATTATTTACAGCATAAATAAAAAGTAATAAAACTGAAGTTACAGAAAGAGTTGTTTGAGTTGTAGAAAGGTCTGTAGATACTGTAGTGATGAGCGAAATATAAGAATCTATATGTACATTAAAGAAATGAATCCCACAGAATTTTGAATGTTCCTGCATGAACAATTTTGTGTCCTTCATTTTGGGTCTTTGTCACACATTATATTCCACATTTGTGCCTTGGCAGGTTGGAAGGTATGGAAATAACTCTGAGCTGGAAGAGCCTTTTGATCAACAAAAAATGAGCATACACTACTTTCAGAATTCTTGTATCCAGTATTACTAAAACAGACAGCTTTGAAATTGGAAGTGTGTTTATCCTGGGTTCATCAGCCTGGCATAGCAATCTGGCCCCATGGAGTGGAAGCTGTATATATGAAACAACCCAAACAAAATTTGATTTGGAGACAAAAATGGAAAATCATTCTGGATTGCAGTACATAAAGGGAGAACTAGCTATAACCATAAACTCACCAAAAACTCTTCAGTCTTATAGTGGTGGCCAGCAAAATCATTACTATTTTGTTTTTTTTAAAGTAACTTATGTTACCTACAGAATTTCATGAATATAGAAGTAATATTCACTATTTTTCAGCATCAATCAATGGCAACCAATGTATGCTGAACTCTGCACTACCTCTGTAAAATAAAAGGGTGAAAATTTAAAATTTTAAAATCTACAGTATCAATTAAATTCTTTTGGTATATAAATACAATTCTCCTGCACTATACAGTTTTTGGTCAATTACTATATATGCATTAACTAAATAATACCATATATTTATTCCCTGTGTGTTTTAACTACTATGCGTTCAAGTTTTGTTTCTCATGTATGATTTACATGATGACATTCATTTTCATAATGAAGATTATTGAAAAAGGCAATAATCATGAACAGGTCACACTTACAAAGTTTAGTGGCCTGTTCAAAATACATACCACTGTACTTTGGGATGGTTCATATCTCGTGCAGGTTCACAAAGGAGATTACTATTTTATGCAAAAAATGGGACAGAATTGAATGATACTTTAATAACTACTGACTAACCACGTGCACAAGCATATTGCTAATGTATTCAATATATTTATAGACACTCTAAGGAGCAAGTAATTAGTAAACCACCATTTTATTTCCAAATATTCACTGGCAACCCTGAAACCATGAGTCAAATTCATAGATGATGTAATCTACTGCAACTTCATTGACTTCTACTATGTTGTGCTTGCTTAACCAAGCAATGAATTCTGGTCTAAATCTACAACTTGAGCTTAAGCACTATACGCCTTTGGTCAGTAATTTCCCATGGTAGAAATCAGAGTTGATAGAAAAAAATCTGACAGAACAGTTTTCCATTGGGAAATGTGGTTTTGTTGGAACTTAAACTTTTCACTGGAATATTTTCGTTTAGATGGATTAAAAAGTCAAAACACATCATTTTAGATTTTTTCATTATGTTTCGATGTAAGACTTTCATTTTTTACTTGATCATTTGATTCATTTTAACTTCTCTATTATATTGTTTTAACATTTACTAAAATGAAGCATTTTGATGGTCCCAAATGGAAACTTTTTTATGAAATTTTCATTCTGTTGGTAATTTAGAACACTTTTTTAAGCTTTTTTTTTTTATTCTGATTCATTATCCCTTCCATCCTCCCCCACTTCCATAAATGGCTGGTATTTCCCATGGAATGGAAATTCCACTTGTGACCAGCTCTTCATCTTTGTTAAAACAATTTTAAATTGCACTTTATATTGTGGTAAACAGAATACTTTGAGCCTAATTGACATTCACTGATATGCTCAAGTTAATTTGCATTTCTCCAAGTATGTGAAAAAGCTGTGAAATTGTTGAACCTGGCCAATGAAACTGGATTTATGGCTGCTTTGAATCCAGAGGATGGCACAAGGCAGCCAGCTCATACCAGTGAATCTGGTCCTTTATGTCTTGGTACTTAATACGTAATTTGTTAAATAAACTAAGGCCCTGATTATATGAGGGGATCTGGGTAGGTGCAGTGAGCTATCTCAGGGCTGGCCACTACTTAATGGGTGATGGAAGACTTTAATTATGGTAATACTATGTAATGCCATGATTAGGGCTGCATGTCTGTCATGAAGGTCATGGATTCCATGACTTTCCATGACCTGCATGACTTCTGCAGCGCCCAGTGGTGGCTCGGGATGCCTGAATCAGTCAGCCCCTGAGCAGTTTGGGTGTGTCAGAGGGGGTGAGGGGCAGCACTTACATGGGGGTGGGGGACCTTCCTGGCTCCCAAGGGTATGTCTATCCAGAACCTAGGTGGAGGAGCCAGGGGGCTCCATGTGCTGCCTGCAGGCCCTACCTCTGCAGCTACCATTGGCTGTGGTTCCCAGCCAATGGGAGCAATGAAGCTGGCACTTGTGGTGGAGGTAGCATGTGGAGCTGGAGGGAGCCTGTGAGCCCCACCAACCCCCACCCCTGGCTGTGCACAATCACCTGCCCCCACCCCAGCACCAGCAGGGGTCATGGGCCATGCACCTCCCCCCAGCACCTCCCCTGACCTGTCTGTGACTAAAACATACATAAGAATGGCCATACTGGGTCAAACCAAAGGTTCAGCTATCCCAGTAACCTGTCTACCAACACTGGCCAATGTCAAGTGCCCCAGAGTGGAACCTAACAGGTAATGATCAAGTGACTTTTCTCATGCCATCCATCTCCACTCTCAACAAACAGAGGCTAGGGACACCATTTCTTACCCATCCTGGCTAATAGCCATTAATGGACTTAAACTCCATGAATTTATCTAGTTTTCTTTTAAACCCTGTTGTAGTTCTAGCCTTCACAACCTCCTCAGGCAAGGAGTTTCACAGGTTGACTGTGCGCTGTGTGAAGAACTTCCTTCTATTTGTTTTAAACCTGCTGCCCATTAATTTCATTTGGTGATCCCTAGTTCTTATGGGAACAAGTAAATAACTTTTCTTTAATCACTTTCTCCACATCACTCATGATTTTATAGACCTCTATCATATCCCCCTTAGTTTCCTCTTTTCAAAGCTGAAAAGTCTGTCTCTTTAATCTCTCCTCATATGGGACACGTTCCAAACCACTAATCATTTTAGTTGTCCTGCTCTGAACCTTTTCTAATGCCAGTATATCTTTTTTGAGATGAGGAGACCACATCTGTATGCAGTATTCAAGATGTGGGCACACCATGGATTTATATAAGGGCAATAAGATATTCTCCATCTTATTCTCTATCCCTTTTTTAATGATTCCTAACATCCTATTTGCCTTTTTGGCTGCTGCTGCAACTGCATGGACATCTTCAGATTTCTCAAAATCTCTTTCCTGATTAGTTGTAGCTAAATTAGCCCCCATCATATTGTACGTATAGTTGGGGTTATTTTTTTCCAGTGTGCATTACTTTACATTTATCCACATTAAATTTCATTTTTGCATTTTGTTGCCCCATCACATAGTTTTGTGAGATCCTTTTGAAATTCTTCACAGTCTGCTTCGGTCTTAACTATCTTGAACAGTTTAGTATCATCTGCAAACTTTGTCACCTCACTATTTACCGCTTTCTCCAGATCATTTATGATAAGTTGAATAGGATTGGTCCTAGGACTGACCCTGGGGGAACACCACTAGTTACCCCTCTCCATTCTGAACATTTACCATTTATTCCTACCCTTTGTTCCCTGTCTTTTAACTGGATTTCAATCCACGAAAGGATCTTCCCTCTTATCCCGTGGCAACTTAATTTACGCAAGAGCCTTTGGTGAGGGACCTTGTCAAAGGCTTTCCGGAAATCTAAGTACACTATGTCCACTGGATCCCCCTTGTCCATGTGTCTGTTGACCCCTTCAAAGAACTCTAATAAATTAGTAAGACATGATTTCCCTTTACAGAAACCATGTTGACTTTTGCCCAACAATTTATGTTCTTCTATGCGCCTGACAATTTTATTCTTACTATTGTTTCAACTAATTTGCCTGGTACTACCTTAGACTTACTGGTCTGTAATTGCTGGATCACCTCTAGAGCCCTTTTTAAATATTGGTGTTACATTAGCTATCTTCCAGTCATAGAGTACAGAAGCTGATTTAAAGGACAGGTTACAAACCATAGTTAATAGTTCCACAATTTCACATTTGAGTTCTTTCAGAACTCTTGGGTGAATGCCATCTGGTCCCAGTGACTCGTTACTGTTAAGTTTATCAGTTCATTCCAAACCGTCCTCTAGTGACACTTCAATCTGTGACAATTCCTCAGATTTGTCACCTACAAAACACGGCTCAGGTTTGGGAATCTCCCTAACGTCCTCAGCCGTTAAGACTGAAGCAAATAATTCATTTAGTTTCTCCAGAATGACTATCGTCTTTAAATTCTCCTTTTGTATCTCAATCATCCAGGCGCCCCACTGGTTGTTTGGCAGGCTTCCTGCTTCTGATGTACTTAAACATTTTGTTATTACTGTTTGAGTTTTTGGCTTGCTGTTCTTTAAACCCCTTTTTGGCTTTTCTTATTATATTTTACACTTAATTTGGCAATGTTTATGCTCTTTCTATTTACCTCACTAGGATTTGACTTCCACCTTTTAAAAGATGCCTTTTTATATTTTACTGCTTCTTTTACATGGTTGTTAAGCCACGGTGGCTCTTTTTTAGTTTTTACTGTGTGTTTTAATTTGGGGTATTCATTTAAATTGGTCCTCTATTATGGTGTCTTTGAAAAGTGAAAAGCTTGCTGGGATTTCACGGTAGTCACTGTACCTTTTTAATTTCTGTTTAACTAACCTCCTCATTTTTGCATAGTTCTCTTTTCTGAAATTAAATGCCACAGTGTTTGGCTGTTGAGGTGTTCTTCCCATCAGAGGAATGTTAAATGTTGTTATATTATGGCCACTATTTCCAAGTTGTCCTCTTATAGTTACCTCTTGGACCAGATCTTGTGCTCCACTCAGGACTAAATTGAGAATTGCCCCTTCCCTTGTAGGTTCCTGTACCAGCTGCTCCAAGAAGCAGTCATTTAAACTATTGAGAAATTTTGTCTATGCATTTTGTCCTAAGGTGATGTGACATAGCCTTAACCATGTTTATAAATGTTACTTTCATGTAATTGATATATTCTTATTGACTTATCTGACTGAATGGGCAAAAAAGTTGTAGGGTAGCTCATTTATGGTAGAGTATTGGGTAAACCGTGGTCCAGAGCTGTAATGTGAATCTTAGGCTTCTCATTAATCGGGGACAGAAAAATACTCGCTTGCCTCCTACCACAATTTAGGGCAGCCTTGGGGATCTCATTGGGAAAGAACAGACTGGCAGCATACCTTTCATGGTTATAAGAGCGTTGGCCAAATTTTCCCTTGAAATTAAACTTGTTGGTCAGTGAATTTGTGATTTAACACACGATGATGGATTTGGGGGGCGGGGGCGGGAGGGGAGGCAGTAGGAATGGACGTTTCCTTGAGACACACTCAAATTTTTTTTCTACCTATGAAAGTTTCGTTTCTGGTGGCCATCACCTCTGCACAGAAAGTCTGTGAACCATGTCTGTACAACCTTTCCTTTACCCTCTCTCCTTCTTACAGACCCTAAAGTTTTGTTGACATTTTCCATTCCTTAAAGCATTTCTCTTAAGAACATAAAAATAACCATACCATGTGTCACTGTGCCTCAGTGGGTCACAGCTTAAGGTGCCAGATTCAGGACAAACTGCTGAGAAACAGGGCAGACTCACCCCAAAATGATGATTATTCTATTTTTAGATATATGAAGCCAGAAACAGAAGTAAACTTCTGTCTCGCCACACTGGTTAACAGGAAGTCTCTTTAGCTATCCCACCCCTTCTTTCACCACCCAGATAGGAATTTATGATGAGTGGTTATTAAAAACCAATTTAATCAAAAGGTTCGTCTGATCTCAAAAGATCAGCTACATACCCTGGCTTATATATAACTCAGATCTTACCCAATAATCACATTTTTGCCAATCCTTTAGTTTCTAATATCTAAAGGTTTATAAGAGGGGGACTAAAAAGAGGTGAGAGTCAAAGAAATCCTACATATACAACCATTGCAAAGTTTTTGGATCAGGTTTGGATAAGGTTTACAGACTGCTGTTTTGTAAAGTCTCTGGTAACTTCCAAAACCTGGAAAGTCCTCCATCCATAGTCAATATGTTCCTTTGAGTATAAGTCCATATTCCAGAGATCAGAGCAGGAAAGAGGTAAAATGGAGATGCACCTAGGTTCTTTTATACCCTCTGTTTGAAAAAGAGATTCTCCAGACACATGACAAAGCTTAGCGCACAGTTTATGTAAAATTGCCAGGATTGCCTCTGGTATATATGCGCTCCAGAGGCAATACCATTCTTCTCGTATATATCAGCTATCCTCCAGTGACCTGGTACGGAGCTGATTTAAAGAATAGGTTACATACTGCAATTGACAGTAATTCTGCAATTTCATATTTGAATTCCTTCCGAAATCTTGGGTGAATACCATCTGACCCTGGTGACTTATTACTATTTGATTAATCAATTTGTAAGGATGCGCAAGACATTGTGACTGTAGACTGCTAGGGGCGCTCTCATCCTCGACTCCAGGAAAGGACGGGGTGCTCACCCCCCCACACTCCGGGTGTGTGTGTGTGTGCTCATTTTCTCCCCCACTCCTGGGAAGGAAAGGGTGCTTATTTTCCTCCCCACTCCTGGGAAGGAAAGGGTACTTTCAGTCACTGTTATCAGTCTTTGCCCTGTTATCGCATATTTCCCATTCCAGACTTGGCTCTCATGGTTTGCTTGCCTTGAAATGAAACACCTGCATACTAACAAGACAGAAACAAGGTATTCGTTATTCATGAGGTATGCATGAGATGCAAATATTCCTGTTATTTCTTTGCCTGTGTGCCCACATGCAGTGGGCTTCTTCCCCGGGCATTGCTCCGATGCGTCGGGTCTCCGTCTAGGTGACAGCAGCGAAAGGGAGCCACCGCTGCAGGTGTGTCACTTTGCCTTCAATAAACTCACTACTTTTATTCAACAGCTGTTTGTGTGCATCGCTCCTACGGGACACAAAAGTACCCTGCAACACAAATTGTTCCAAAATCTCCTCTATTGACACCACCATCTGGGACAGTTCCTCAGGTTTTTAATTGAAAAACAATGGCTGAGATGTGGGAATTTCCCTCACATTCTCTGCAGTGAAAACTGTTGCGAAGAATTAATTTAGCTTCTATAATGGCTTTTCTTCTTTTAAGTTCTCCTTTAGGACTTTGATTGTCCAGTGGCCTCACGGATTGTTTGCCAGGTTTTCTGTTTGTGATTAACTTAATTTTTATTTGTTGTTTAGTTTTTGTCTTTGGTAATTGCTCTTTAAAGTCTCTCTTGGCCTGCCTAATTATATTTTTACCATTGATTTGCCTTTTTGTCTCTCACTCTTGCTCTCTCTCTGTTTTAACTGTGATTGCATCTGTTGGCCCTCTTAAGGTTTTGGGTTATTTCTGAGCCTTGTTTATGTTTATCTGTCTTCCATAGCCTCTAGTTCAGCCACTTTGGTCTCAGGAGCCTGCGTGTAGTCTTTGAGGGCCATGGGTTGCTTGCATGTGGCAATAAAGTGAGGTACACTATGAAACAAACTGACAAGAAACTCACCCCATTGGGACTTCCTTCATCAGTTCTAATCCCTCTCATCCTAAAGTGAAGCTACATCATGTGATAGCATTTCTCATGTCTAATATTATCAAGTGAGAAGAGAAGCAATCAGAAATCTAAATACTTTACTCATCCTAAATGCTCCAGGGAAGGGAAAGGAAGAGGTAAAGAAGCCTCCAAAGCTATTTTATCAAGACGGGTGAGAGAAGATCGGTTACCAAATCACATATAACACTGCTCTACAGCCAAAATGCTTCTGAAATAAATGTAGTCAAACTTTACTAATTCTGGGTCACTGAGAACGAAAATGATGCTTCAAATTGTTGATTGGCTCTAGTTTTCAAGATATGCTATTGGGTCAGTATATACGACCCTTGACATGGGAATGGCGGAGGATAAGTGAGTTATAAAGGGAAGGGCTCTCAATTTAAACCAGAAATGACTAAAATACATCTTTGACTGGATCTATGAATAAATCTATGACTGGGTTTGGACAGTACTTGCTTTTTAGGCAAAACAATGAATGATGCAATCTGAAGCTGGAATTGCATCATACATGATATGAATTGCATCATGTTATTCCTAGAAGTCATGGATGATTCAATTATAACGAAGCTTACATCACTGTGCTGAACAAATTGCCCTATATCAGCTCTAGAAATCATACAGTGTCATGCTCTCTTATTTGTCAGTGTTTGATTTTGCAAAGGGACACATTTCTGTTTAGCCAAAGTGAGCAGAGATGCCTCGTACTTGTGTGAACAGTGCAGATAACTTCTGCTATGTTTGTGGTGAAGTGACTTTTGCATCACAAAAGCGCAGTATAACCACTATGGTTAAGAAAGCCTATCACCTTTATTTTGGCTGCAAAATTGGAGATCAGCACAAGAGGTGGGCCCCACACATATGCTGCAACACTTGTGCAACAAATCTTCGCCAGTGGTTGAACAGGAAAAGGAAATCTATGCCTTTTGCAGTGCCAATGATTTGGAGAGAGCCAACAGATCATACCAGCAATTGTTACTTCTGCATGGCGCCTCCAGTTGGGAAAGGTGTGTCAAAGAAGAAAAAGTGAACTGTGCATTATCCAAACATTCCATCAGCTATACGCCCAATACCCCACAGAGAAGGACTGCCGGTTCCTGATGCACCAGAATCATTCTCACTTGAGTCAGACGAGGAAGAGGAAGAGGATGAAACTTCTGGTCCTATACCATCAATGTCACAGGACCCACATTTTCTCCCATCCTCCTCCTCTGAACCACACCTCATAACACAAGCTGAACTGAATGACCTTGTCAGGGATTTGGAACTACCCAAGAGTAAGGCAGAGCTGTTGGGCTCCAGACTACAGCAGTGGAATCTCCTGGCAGGTGATGTTAGGGTTTCCATGTTCCATGACCATCGACAGGATATTATCCCATTCTTCTTAATGGAAGGTGATCTTGTAGCCTGCAACAACATCGATGGTGTGATGGCAGCCCTCAACATTGTTCACGATCCAGATGAGTGGAGACTCTTCATTGATTCATCGAAGATGAGTCTTAAAGCTATTTTGCTGCATAATGGCAATGTTTTGCCATCAATTCCAGTTGGTCTTGCAGTCCATATGAAGGAAACCTATGACAACATGAAACAACTTTTGAGGTGCATAAACTATGACCAACATCAGTGGCAGCTTTGTGGTGATTTGAAGGTTGTTTCTCTCTTGCTTGGTCTGCAGACTGGATACCCAAAGTACTGCTGTTTTCTCTGCGAACGGGATAGTCGTGCAAGAGATTCCCACTACATCAAGAAAGATTGGTCACTCCGACAGTCATTGGAGCCTGGGAGGAAAAGTGTTCAGCATCCACCACTTGTTGAATCAAGGAAGATTTTGTTACCACCCTTACACATCAAGCTGGGTCTGATGAAGAACTTTGTCAAGGCCATTGACAAAACCCAAGCAGCTTTCAAGTACCTCCATGGAAAATTTCCAAGATTAAATGAAGCTAAGATAAAGGAAGGTGTCTTTGTTGGTCCTCAGATTCGTGAACTTCTTCGAGATGATGCATTTGACCATGCACTGCGTGGCAAGGTAAAGACGGCATGGAAAGCCTTCCAGTCAGTGGCAATACATTTTCTTGGAAACAACAAGGCAGACAGCTGCAGGTTGTTGGTGGAAAACCTCCTCAAGGCATACAAAAGCCTTGGTTGCAAGATGTCACTAAAAATACATTTTTTGCACTCTCACCTAGATTTTTTTTCCACCGAACTGCGGAGCAGTGAGCGACGAGCATGGTGAGCGATTTCACCAGGACATTGCAACAATGGAGAAACGCTATCAGGGCAAATGGAACCCATCAACGCTTGCAGACTATTGCTGGACAGTGACAAGAGATGCTCCATTTAATGAATACAAGAGACAAGCCAAGAAGCGCCGAGTAGACACTGAATAGGACTAAGCTATGTACATAATAGTTTTCTGCCTTTTGTTTCATAATACATTTTATTTATATAACCCTTTTGCTGATTTTTAAAGTGTTACATAAACAGGACAGGTGAAATATTATCATGTAAAGCAACCATAAACACATGAAAAGACCTAGGTTTACAATTGATGATTAAAACTCTACTATCTACACAATATACATAGACATAAAATGTAAAAACTTAAATATCTTAGAAACAGTAGCCAATCAGTTGTTTTAATTGTCATATTTGAATTCAGCACATCAAAATACATAATAAATATCACATTTTATCTCTGAAGCAGACGACTTCTAAAAAATTGTAGACCAGTGTAATGGTAGGTGAAAAGACTTCAACAAGTAGTATGGCTCTCAGCTAGGAATTTTTCTGTATGGACAATGCAGGGGAGGGTGGGATTTTCAAAAGCATCTTTGTGGCTTAAGAGTTTGTATCTCTGACTTTGGATGGTACTCCTGCTATTGTCACTTAGGAACTCAAAAAAATTCCTCCTCAATTGTTCCATGATGAAATTTGAAGAGCAGCAACTTGGGTCTTGACCTACCCTTTCACTAAACACTACAAGATGGCTGTATCTTCCTTGGTAGATGTTGCCTTTGGCTGTTGGGTTCTACAGTTGGCCCTGATCCTTTAAACCTCATCTGATGTTTTTTTCCTCATTCTTCCCCCTGTCCCCTTCTTCCTAGCAGTTTCAAATCTCCTGCAGACTAAAGGATTCTTGTTATGACAAAACATTGGTGAGAACAAAATTGTTCTACTTTTATATTTTGGAGGCATTTCTCAAGTTGGTGGGATTCTTTTAAATTGGATGTCTGGGCCACCTTTAACAAAGGCATGCTGTCTTTTAGATAAGTGTTGCTCCTTAATGTGCTAGCAAAATATAAATTACGCATAGAGAAGAAAAATCTATACTGTGGCCCAGTGATTTTTTTTCCTTTTGGGTTCCCAGTGCAGAACTATCTCAAAGATATACTTTTAGAGTCAGTATCTAGGATGTCAGACACCACTGCAAATTACCGTAAAACCTCCAATAAAACAAAATGTACTTAAATGCTTTAAATATCCCTGCAAACAAGCTAAAGGATTCCTAATCTATCATCTTTACTGCTCTAGCTGCTAATGAGTTCTGTGACTTGCTTTTGGATCAAAACACTGCCAGTGCAAAGGCTGATCAATGCAAGTGAACCTTTATCACTTTTACCTTAAATAGCTGAAGTTGTGAGTCTTTCGTTTTGGGGATCATTACTAAGACAATCTTTGTAAGAGAGCTATTAGTCTTGTGCAGCCTAGGATTTGACAGCTCATGAGGTAACTGAGACCATTATATTACCAACATAATTTCACATTCCATAGGCATCTCCTTCAGTAGCTCAGGAGAGATACGGCACCTAAGCCATTTTTGTTACTTATCTGTAGGACATTGCAAAAGAGTTGCTGTTTTTTCTTTGTTACAGGGTAAAACAGGACATTTTGTCTAAATACTTCTGAACAGCTATGTTGCACTAAGTTTCAAGGTTCTCAAAGATGTCATTTTAAAACATGAATCATAGCTGGCATGAAAATATTCTCTAATTTGTCTCTTAGACAAGGGACTTAATCAGCTTGAAGAGTTATTTATTCAAATACTTTCGCAGAAGCCAGAATTTCAACCATGCAGGTGTGTTATTGTATGAGTTGAATTTAAAGCTGCAACTGCCATGAGTAAGATATAGGTTCCTGGATTTCAAGAGCAAGGGGCAGACTATGTACTTTTTTCCTCACACTTGTGATTGGAATAACATTTTGTGCAAATACAGCTATTCTACATCTGAGTGTGAACATTTTTCAAAAAGCTAATAATACATGCAGTTTAATTATTAGGTATGTGTGTCAAATGTTCCTTTATGTATAGGTTCTCTCAGTATATTATAATCTAGGTTTAACATATTGCATCTCAATTTAAAGAATCTTAAAGACAGAAATTTCTTGGTTCAAACTTTTTGCATTAATATTTTTGCCATATTATATATTGTGGCACTCTGCTTTTATTTGGGATGCATCAGTCTACTGGAAAAGTAGCATGAAAATTTCACATCAACAGTGTATTATCCAAGACAGAGGATTACAGCTGTAATTTCTCTCATGTTTTAAAATGGTGGGTTTGAATCAAGTCTGCAGAGACTTTATGAAAATAATTTGCACCACCACTCTACATATGATTTATCTTCATGCCAGTGCAATGTGCTCTGTTTGACTCAGAGGAAACAACGTCACTGTGTAAGAGATTAATATCTTTAAAGATGAACAGCAAAATTTTAATTGCTTATGATCTTGACCCCTTTCTAGTCTTCACACTAAATTGCGTGCATGCAGAAACCAGGCCGAGGGCCTGACTAGCACATCCAGTGGTGTTACATGGCCTAATGAGATACTGCAAGGTGCACAGGCACAGGGTCTAAGTTGTCTTCCTTTTCCATTCCTCAGTGCTTGATAATGTTTGTACAGTTAATACAATGCCGTTGTCTTTATAGTTCAATTAATTTTGCCATTCTGTGCTCTGCTCTGCTTTCTAGAGACCTATGCAGTACATTAAATCTGCACTACATTATATGAATTCATCTGCAAGACTTGAATCCTTGTGAAGTGCGTAGATTTCTTAAAGTGCGTTCCCCCCACGTGGTATTGTGATATTTGATTTAGTACCGGATGGCATAATTAAAAAATAAGCACTATACAAAACCAGTGCAGTACATATTAGGCCCTGGCTAAGCGGTAGATCTCAATAAGTACCTGTAAATGGGGAATCATTGTCCAATGGGAACATTTCTAGTGGGTCCCAAAGGGATCTGTCCTTATTCCAATGCTATTCAGTATCTTCATCAATGATTTGGAGATGTAGTTTGGTTGGAAAGCCCAGCCCAGAGAAGAGAATGGGACCATAAGGTGGCCAAAAGATAACTCTTTCTTGACATGGCAGCACCATTTGAATTGAAATATTTGGAGTTTCAATATTTCACTGGAAAATTAGATATCTTCCACAGATAATTTCATCAAAAAAGAAAAGCTTTATGTCAAATTTCTACTGAGGGGCAGAAAAACACTTTTCCATCCTTCTCTAGTTACTTAGCTACTTCAGAAATGGAGAGTGATTTCCAAAAGTGACTAGTGAATTCATTACCTCAATTTTTGTGTGTCCAAATGGAGATGTTTTAAGGGTGGCTGATTTTCAGAGTGCGGGTGCTTTGACCTTCTGAAAATAAAATCTCCTTGAGGTCTCTCTTTGGGCACCCAAAATCATTAGCCATTTAGATTATAATATATCCCATATTAAGGAAAAAATCAAAGTGAGCAGAGATTGAGTAAGTAGTACCATAGTTCTCCCACTCTCTCCCACTTTATTTTTGCATCCATGCAACAATTTTCTCTTTGTAATTCCTGCCCCAATTTTTATTTCTCTGCTATCGGAGTAACCTGTTTCAGTCAACTGATCTTAGATGCCACTGCAGCTCAGAGAAGCCAATCATGCCTCCTTGATTCTCAGCCACTCCACACCATCGTAAATTTCTCCTCCAGAAGCTTTAAACTTAACCTATGCAACCATCAGAAGGTCCCTCAGGAACATAATACTGGCAGGGAATTGGTTGTAGCAGAGCATCACTCTGCCATATACTTTCCCCGCCATTTACACCAATATTTCCCTGCTTCACCTTATACCAGGTGGGCAGAATTCTGGTGCAGGAGACAGTTCTGACACCTCTCAGTGCAAAGCTGGCAAAGCAGCAAGACTCACACTGAAGTTCACTCTGCCCTTTATGACTTTGGTGGACCAGAGAATTTGGCCATAGTTTTTCATCCCCTTCAGCTCAGCATCACCTTTTCAGCTTGGCTTTGCTTCCTGAACCAGCAGATCTCACTGGTTGATCACTGTCACCTTTGATAATATGATTGGTTTGATGGCAGACACATCTGATCTGAGTGTGTATTTGCATAGATTAGTGTCCTTCACATATCTGATTAATCTTTACATATTAAATGGGTGAATTTGTTCATAAAAGCGATGGCTGTGGCTAGAGTTAGGGACAAAGTAAGCTTTTTAAACAGCTCTGACAGTGGCCCTCAGCCCAGATTTGTAAAACTCCTGCTCTTTCAGATTTTGACCTTCCTTAAATAAATCCAAGGGACATATATCAGTATCCCAAGGTATAAAACCACGTAGATAAAAAGTGTACACGTGCACCTGTGCGCAAACACAGAAGGCCATGAAAGACAAAACTTGTAATAAGATTCCCTTCCACAAAGCTGCAGAAACTGTATTACAGCAGGACTTGAGTGCAGTAGTTCATTGTGGCTTGCTGCAATGCACAATTAGAATTGTCTCTCTATTTGAAGAGACCCTGAAGAAAGATTTGATTTTTTTTTTCCCCAATAAAGCACCAGTTCCTTCTGCTTCTACAGATTTATGTAGTGGTTTTGTCTTCACTATAGAGGGTGCCTGGTGTTGGCTACTCCAGAACCTGCAATTTTCACTCCCTGAGAACTTCTTTCAGTTGCTTATTCCTGATCACTACCCAAAAGCATTCACCCAGTTTTGAGGGATGGAGAGTGAAAATGATATTTGTTGTAGTGTATGACTATGTCTGTGGGGAGGAAGTGCCTTTTGACATCCAACCTGCAGGCAAAATGACTGAGCATTGAAAGATGAAATTTGGCATAGAAATTGCCTTCAGTTGGGCATGTATTATTCTAGAGTAAACTGGCTTGGGCTTGATTGAGTTATGAGCTTTTCAGTACTCTTGAGTATTTGCAGCAGAATTTTCCTCCCTGCCCCACTGCATTAAGCCCAGCGTAGGCCAGATTCCACACCACTGATATCAATGGGAGTGAATTTTCCTTGTGTGTGTACCTGAGGGGGACAATACATTTATCTGCACAGTGACCTTGCTTTTCAGTGAACTGGTTAACCACCTATATAGATGACCCTCAAGCTAGTACTAAGTCTTAAAAACAGGAATTCTGCTGACTCTGTAAAGTGTGAACAAGTCTCAGCCCTTGTAAGACCCTTGCCTCACTCTGTTCTGAACGTTCTAATATCAGCAGGAAACTCTTTTTTATTACCTGTAACAGGGTGCTGGCTAGGAGATCCAAGCCAGGGCCCCGTTAGCCCAGCTCTGGCTAAAAAGGGAATTAATTGGGGCTGGTCGGGGAGGCCACACCCAAATACCTGAAGGGATGCACCTGTGGGCCTGAGTAGCCAGCCTGCTGTATAAAGCTGGCTGGAAGGGGAGGGGAGGGGAAGACAGGAAAGGGAGGAGAGTGGGGCTTTAGATCCCTGCTGGCAGTCTCCCAGGCATTGGTCTGTAATAGATGTAGATAGTAGGTGGTGGGGACGGGCACGAACAATAAAAGGACACTGGTGCTCCATTTTGGTTGGTCTCCGGCCGAGTTTTTGAAAGGACCAGCGAGGGCCCATTTACATTACCCCTTGTGCACTTCTAACTACTGAAGAAAAGGACCTGTGTCATTATGGACAGCTCAGTTGATAGGAGTGTCCAAAAAGTAGGCAAGGCATTAGGCTGTATTAAAGAGGGATAGGTAGTAATACCAAAAATTATTATATAAATCCTGCAGAGCTTATTTACATCAAACACTGAGTTAATTTCTGGTTACCCATCTCAGGAGATTAGCCAACCCATAGAAGGCCAGAAGGAGGGTGTGGAGCAAAAGGCACACAATGAAATGTGAATGCAAGCTATTTAAAACTCATAAAAAGACATTTTTCATAGTGCATAACTGATCTGTAGAACTCATTGCCACAAGACATTCCTTAGGCAAAGAGATTAGTAACAACCAGAAAGAGATTAGTGATTTATATGAAAAGCAAGAATACACTAGGTATAGTAAAATAAATATTTACAAAAGATATCTACCTTCATGCTCTAGGACAAAGGGCTGCCATTGAGTGCCTGGGGAAAGAAGAAACTTTTATACTTTCCTTTGAAGTGTTTGGTACTGGCTGTTGTTGGAGACATGCTACAAGAGCAGATGGATCATTGGTCTGGTCCACAGCATGGAAATTCCTTTGTTCTTATGCACTAATGCACCTGTGACTGTAAGGTCTCTGAAATATCTGTGTATTTTTAAATGTTAGAATATCAGTTTCATTTTAGTTTCAAGAAGCATCAATGGCTTAATCCCCTCCTTTCTTAAAAACAAAATAAACAAAAATGAGTTCACTCATATGTAATCTTCACATTCTGTTGTCTTCTGAACTGAAGGGAGTTTTTTGTTTTGTTTTTTACCACCTCTTCATCTAGTTCAGTTGTGTTGCTGGAGATCGAAGATTAAACTATCTATTTTCTCCTTCAGAGATTCAAAATTGTATCAATACTCGGTTCCAAACAGGCGTTGAAACAATATTTTTCTTTTCATAAAAGGAAGAGCTCTAACTCAGCAACATCTGCTGCCAAAGTACTCCACAAACAAAGAGCAAAAATGTCTGCCACAGTAATTCCCAAACAAATGACAATGGAGAGTCCGAACACTTTATAAGACGATCCCTGTGAGCACACTTATGGCCTTCTCGTGTGAAATGTTTCAAATTCCAAGATAATAGACCAAGTAACAAGCAGGAGTAATAGTTGCTGTCTTTCAACCCTTTTTTTCTGACATTGGCTTGTTTTAGGAGTTGCTATTCAACTCAAGTTTCGTGCATTTTTTTTTTAAAGAGATTGTTTTCTATAAATATCTGACAATTTTCTCCCAGTTACCTTGTGCCGAGGATAAAGATTTGTGCTGGATGATTTAAGTGAACAACTCTCTTTAGTATTAATGAAGTGATAACTACAGTTGCTGTTTGTTTTGTTTTTTTTAAATAAAATTCCGGTGACCCTTTTTGTGGCATAGTCAGGAGGTCAGTTTAATAGCACATCCAACCTTGATTCCAGAGTCCGAATGAATACCATGGTTCAGTTTCCTCTGGGTTATGACCTGGGAACCAGAGTAAGTGTCTTGAATATGGAATCTAAAGTGGCAATATCATACTGCATTCCTATAAGTTCTCATGTGAAGGTAGCTGAGTAAGTAGAGGTCACTTAAAATTCAAAGCAGGCTATGTTCTATTGCAGACATTTCTTCATCCAGTTAGCATATGATGGGTGGCTAAAGGTGCCATGGCAATGTCTCTTGACTGACCCAGTTTTCTTGAGTGGTGTAAATTTTTAAAAAATACATTCTATAATGAAAAATATTTTGCCAAAACCCATTCAGTTAGACCTGTGCAATACCTCAGATGGCTGTGAATGAAGTGGCATCATTTACATAAAGCAGATATGGACTATAATACCAGTAGGCATTTAATTGTAACATACATACTGTAAAATGAGCGTATTCTTTCTGTCCTCTCTTATTTATCCTTCCCTCTCCCTTCACTGATGATCTCTCCATGCCATCTCTTACTCCCTATGTTCTCTCTCAAGCTCCTTCATTCTTGTTCCTCCCTAGTCTCTCCAGCCCTTCACATGCTTGCAGGGACCGCCTCCAGAGTTCCTCCCCTGGCTTTTAGCCTCTCCTTTTCAAAACCACTTACTGTTGTCATGCATTAGGATTCATGGAGGAGCCATCAAGGCATAATTTATCACCTTCATCTCTGCAGCCCAATACTGGACCATGTGCATGACCTTCCTCTGTACAAGGACCTGGTCACATTCCCATTCATTTGCTCCTTACTCCTAATTCAGGTTCCTCCTTTTCTGGAACAGGCTTAAAAGCTGGGAGTAGGCTTGGAGAGAGATCTGGTCTCTAGGGGTGGCTGCAGATGCAGCATGATGAGTGCCTCTGTTGGAAGAGGTGAGAGACTGAGAGAGATGAGCTGAGATGGGAGACATCAAGGATCAACAGTGAAACAAAACAGGGTGGAGCATCAGTCAACAGAGATTGTCTCTGTCTCTGTGAGCTCCCTGTTTCATCTCCACAGTAGGAACCCCACCTAGCTTGCCCAGAAACTAACTGATTGTCCAGTGACCAGTTATGCACCTTATTCCGGCACACTGTTCTTATCTGGTGTTTTTATCTTTGTTCTCTTCTGCAAAATGTTTTCCTTCCTCCCTAACCTTCCTCCTGGCTAAAAACAACCTATAAACTACACTTACTAAATTTTTAAAAAATCATGGGGAACTTTTTAAGGGTTTGGTGTTCTTTGTTCTCATTCTATTTTTTTTTAAGTCTTTTTTTGCCCCTCGCTTTTATCTCGGAGTTCCTCTCCTGTGATTCTGATTTGATTCAAGATGGGCATGTTCAGGAGCTGGGAGGGTTTGGGATTAAATTATAGAAACTCGGGATAGTGTACTGCAGCTTCATTGTGAAGAGGAGTAAACTGTTTGCAGTGCCAATATGGGTTAATGTACAGTGAAGTCATTTTCAATAAGAGCAGCTTTATAAGCAGATGACTTATAACCACACTTACACTCTGCAATGCATTTCACCAATGCACACTGGGTGGCAGAAGGCTATAATCTACTTTGCTATAAAAATGGAGTTCCATTATAATTTGCTATGAGCAGGTTACACTATGCTGGTCTTCGGATAGTTTAGTAAAACATTTCAAATGTGAACTCTCTCTCCATTGACTGAACTTTGCAATTTAAAAATAATGTGTTGTTCCACTATCTAAAGACACTCCTAATGGGCCACTTTAATATTGTTTAGATGCAGGGTAATTTGTTACAGCCTGAATTACCCCTTCTATTTAATGGATGAAAGTTAAATGTTGCCATCAAAAACTATTGGTCTGTTGAGCAGTGATCCATGTGAGAACAGCGAACCTATGTCTCTGCAAATTTGTTAGTCATCTATGAGGCAAAACAAAGCTGACCTCATAATGTCAAATCTCATTTAGAGCTGGTGAATTCGTTGGAGAGGGAGGTACTTGATATCTTTTGAGCTGTATTAAGAAATATACTGTTGTGCAAGAGTAAATTAATGTGGAGAGTCTAGCCTTTCCAAATAATTTATAGTTGAATTCTGTCTTTCAGGAGCCCGGGAATGCAGTTAATAAAGGTTGTGACTTGGGTAAATGGTTGCAGACCAGGGATATGTCTAAATAAGTGCCTGAAGCAATAGTTTTGCCCTTCTGTGGTCACAGTTTCCTTTTAATGGTTTTTACTAAAACCTTACTGTGGCTGCACTTTATAACATTTGTCAGAAGCAGAAGTTCATATCCCTTTGATAACACATCAGATATAAAGATGTGTAAAGGGCTATGTTCCAAAGTTCACTTGTGAATTCTTTTCATGATGGATGTCCACACTGTTTAATATGGTGCACTCATGAGTAGCATATTCTTTTTTTCTATGGATCCCATGGATCTTTCAAGTGGTTTTGTTGTGCTGAGCATCATCAATAGAACTGATCGCGAATTTGTCAACAAAATTATTTTTTTTCATTAGAAAATGCCTCTTTGTTGGAATCCACATTTCAACAAAAAGTGTCTGTTCTGACAAAACATGAGTTGGGAAACTTTGTCAGGTCCAGGTTGGAATTTCAGGTGAAAGAGAATCACCAGACTGGCTAATTGGGGCACTCATCTGGCATGGGGAGATTGATGTTCATAATGGTTTTCCAGCCAGTCCTAAACATCAAATTGACCTCCTCTGCTTTGGCTTTCTTGATGGGCATGAATAAATCCTTCATGTCCATCTTCTACACTTCTAGAAGGCTTGCAGTTGGCTGGATGATATTTTGCTTATATGACATCAGTAAACTCTCTGCCTAGCCACAAACAAAACAGATGAATTTTTCTCCTTTACCCTTTCTCCCAGACAGGAGAGGAATAAAATGTAGTTGAGGGAACAACCTGGAAAGGAATAAGAGGAAAGATAGAAGGGGCAGGAAGCGGGAGGAAAGAAAAGATTCCTCTAATTAATTTGTTTCTCATATCACATAGAGACATCTTTTACATATACTTGGAGTCATCTATCTGTATTTAAGGTGCAACTAGCCATCCTATATGGGTCCTAATACTACAGTGATAAGTGCAGTATCTTCCAGCAGTAGTGCACTGAGTAATGTGAGAGGAAGGAAGGAGAGTGGTTTCTTCCCCTCCCACCCCCCACCCCCCGCTTTATAAAAGCTAGACTTAAGAGTGATGTAGATTGAGTTAGGAAGCAGTAAACCTCAAGAGCCATGCTTTCCCTGTTTGTTTCAAGGCCGTCCTGGTGAATGGTGTCCTGTTGCTCTTTGTTTTTATACGCTCTAATTTTGTCTGTAAAGATTAACTCCCCTGAGAACTTTTCCATATGGTCAATGATTGACAGGTCAGTTGAACACTCTTTTTTGTCTTGTTGCCATATAAAACCCATGGGGTCCCTTGGTTAGTTTCATTAAGAAACTTTCATAGTTTATATAAAACTTTATAGAGCTCTACATAGTGAACTTTTTAAAATGCTTATGTAGAATTCTTGTCACTTCCAGCTCTACTGTATAAAAAGGAATGAAACTTAAAATACGTATATGCAAACTGTAACTTCTAAGAGCATAACAGCTCAGTCTCCTGGATAGGAAAGTGGAAAGATTAGCCAACTGTGCTATGTTATGTTATATTAGTGAGCTGGGAAATAACACAGGTGATCATAACAACTGGAGAGGATTTATTATATAAAGTTCTGTTCACTTTTAATAAAATTGTCCTTGAAACCCAGCTAGGCCAGAAATTAATGAGAAGCTTGCAACCATTTCTCAGCACAGCAATCTGAAATTTCACATGGTGAGAATCGCTTATCTCCACGTCTTAACTGAATTTTCTTTTAAAATACAGTTTTTAATTAAAGTTTGCTATATTGTGCCTGCTGCTAGTTCCTGCTATCTTGCTGAAAGGTGACTCTTGTGGCATGGAAGCCTGATGTAGGAGATTGTAAAGCAGTTTGAATTTTGTATTAAAACTGGTTTACCATCAGATTCTGTCCTGCATCAAGATCAGCTTGGTATAGGACAGAGAGAGGATGAGTTACAGCTCCCTAATTCTTAAGCTGCCCCCAAAGCAGCTCTGATATAAATTGGAGTAGCCCAGGGTTGCTCTAACTTACTACAGTACCTAAGGGACTACTCAGGAGCTGTGAATTGCCATAGGGAAGAGAATTCTCCCCTTCTTCGATGCTCCTTATGACAGGGTGGGAAGAAGGTTGGCAGAGGAGCCAATGTTGTACCTCTTGATAATTCCCCTTTGCCAGAGCAATTCTCAGCTAAGAGCTATGGTGAGATTTCATCCCCTGGGTGTCACTCGGAGCATGCAGTGGACAGAACTGGAGCTGAGGAGCTATCCCAAAAACTTTTATTGTGTGAAGACTAAACATCTTTTGTTATCTGCTGATGGCTTAAACCAATATTCAGATAAGAAAATTTCCCTAGAGGCAAGTTATTATTGTTTCCTATTTGTTTGTATTAATGCAGTACCCAATGGCTCCAGCTGAGGTTGGGTCCCTATTGCCTTGAAAACTTTGCAATCTTCAGTAGACAAGATAGATCAAGTATGGGAGAGGAAACAGAGTCAAAGTAGTTTGCATGAAGTCATGCAGAAGAGCCAGGAATAGAATCCAAACTGCCAGTCCAGAGCTCTATCTATTAGACAACACTGTCACTCTACATTTATCCCAAAATTGCCTGTTGTGGGGTTTCTTGCACTTTTCTTCTGAAGACGCAGGTACTGGGTTAATGACAAGATACTGAACTTGATGGATTACTGCTTGAACCACTGTGGCAATTTCTATGTTCACAAGTTTTCAAAAAGCTTATGGAAAGAATCACTTCAAGTTTCAGTGCTAATCAAAATGGAAGCAACTTTTTTTTCTAAGCATACGCAAACTACTTGGTCAAAAATTCTGCAACCTCTAAGTTCATCGTTAGCCTGACATCAGCTTGGAAATCCTGACTCTCTCAAAGGATGATAAATGTTATCTGCCAATCTCTTCCACTGAATAAACTCTCTTTGATCTGCATTAATCACGTTTGGCAGGAACTGTTCAAGCCTGCTAGCAGCAATCTTGGTGAACAGCTTGGCATCATTGCTTAATAATGAAGTGGAACACTATGAATAACAACATGAAGGAGCTTTCCCTCCCTGCCAAGTTAATGATATAAGCATCTAATTAAATGAATAGTTTAAAATATTCAATAAAACTGGAAGTGCCTTGTCTTAAACCACTTTATAAGTTTCAAGATGAAAAAGTCCCTTTTCTCGGTCTTTCCCCCACTTTCCTATTAAATTCCATCTAACTCAAAAGTAGAATGTCTTTTTAAACAGAACTGAAAAATAGCCAGTGTTGTTTTTTTTTTAAATTTAATTTAAAATACTGAATTTCTGAAGATCAATAACAATGTTACATATAAACCATTTTGCATGATGACATAATTTTAGAGACCAAAGTGGGTGAGGTAATATCTGGTTTTGGACCACTTCTGTTGGTGAGAGAGACAAGCTTTCCAGTACAAGGTGGGTGAGATAATATATTTTATCTCTAATGTTCTGGGACTGACATGGCTACATACATGATTTTAGTAATTTTCCCCACCACATGCACACCCTATCCCTGAGATGGATGTGACTATCTCAGAGCAAAGAGTTAAGTTTTATTTCTTACTCTCAGTGGCCTTCATCAACTCCAAGGCCAGAAGGGACTGTTGTGATCATCTAGTCTGACCTCCTGTATAACTGGACATAGAACTAAATATTTCTTAGAGAATCTTTTTTAGAAAAAAAAATCTGATCTTGATTTAAAAAATGGTCAGTGATGGAGAATCCACTTGATAACTGTTCCAATGACTAATTACTCTCACTATTAAAAATGTACAATTTACTTCCAGTCTGAATTTATCCAGCTTCAGTGTCATCACTGGATCATTTGTATCTTTTCTACTCCACTGAAGAGCCCACTATTAAATATTTGTTCCCCATGTAGATACTCGTATACTGCAATCAAGTCATCACTTAACCTTCTCTTTGCTAAGCTAAATAGATTCAAGAAGTTCAGTCTGTCACTATACAGCATGTTTTCTCATCCTTTAATCATTGTCATGGCTCTTCTGATTCCTCTCCAACTTATCAACATCCTTCTTGAATTGTGGGCAACAGAACTGGGCACAGTATTCCGGCAATGTTTGCTGATGCCAAATGCAGAGGTGAAATAGCCTCTACTCCTACTTGAGATTCCCCTATTTTTGCATCCAAGGATCACATTAGCCCTTTTAGCCACAGCATCACATTGGAAGCTCATATTCAGCTGATTGTCCACAATGAGCTTCTAGATCACTTTCAGAGTCAGTGCATCTCAGGATAGAGTCCCCTATTCTGCAAGTATGGCCTATATTCTTTATTCCTCGATTCATACATTTAGCCATATGAAAATGCATATTGTGTACTTGCATTCCATTTACCAAGTGATCCAGTTCAGCCTGAACTGGTGACTATGGGCACTGACTTCTCCTCTTTTCCATGGGTGATCGATCCCCCTGCTCTGCCCCCACTCCACCCCTTCCAACAGGCCATACCCCTTCCTCACCTCTTCCACCCCTTTTCCACCTCCATTCCAACCCCTTTCCCAATGTCTCCACCCCAACTCCGCCCCCTCCCTGCCCCCATTCCAACTCCTTCCCCAAATCCCCACCCTGGCTCCGCCTCTTCCCTGCTTTCTCCTCTGAATGTGCCACATTCCTGCTCCTCCACCCGTCTACCTGGAGTGTGCAAACAGCTGTTTGGTGGTATCCAGGTGGAAAATGCTGGGAGGTAGGTGAAGGAGAGAAGGAGGAGGGTGGGGGGGCGAGCTTGGCTGCCGATGGGTGCAGAAGACCCACTAATTTTTCCCCATGGGTGCTTCAGCCCCAGAGCAGCCACAGAGTCGGCATCTATGTCAGTGACCTGTCCTTTTCATTATTTACCATGCTCCCAATTTTTGTGTCATCTGCAAACTTTTTGTTGGTGATGATTTGATGTTTTCTTCCAGGGCATTGATAAAAATATTAAATAGCATAGGGCCAACTGGAAACACACTTGCTTGAGTGAAGCTCACATCTGTGAAGAGGGTCAACACAAGGCTGATGTGTCCTTTAAATCTAGTTTATGTTCTCTTTTGAGGTCTTACGTGGGTTTTAAGTGGGGAGTAGAGGTTGTGCTGTCCCTCAACTGGGGTGAATTTTGCTCTGAAGCTTAGTCTGCAAAGATATGAAGATGTGCTTAACTTTACGCATGTGAGTAAACTGAACTCACTGAGACTACACCTGCGTCACGTTCCTCCTGTGGGTAAGTCTTCCCTGGACTAGGGCTATAGAGCAGCTTGGATGGATGAGGACTTGTGTGCTCAGAGAGCACCTAGACTGCCCAGGATTTGTGCCTCTTGCTCGGGCAACACACAGCTGAGCTGCATGATCACATGTTCCAGCCTCACAGAGAAACCAGTGGACGGCCGCTGAGCAAAATGTAGTCTGCTGGAGAGTAAAGGAATGAGGAGAGGGAGCAACTGGGAAAGAGAGCAAAAAGCCAAAAATAATAACAACAAATAAATACAAAGCAAAGAGAGAAAACCTAGGTGGTAGTTGGGAGCTAAAACAGCTCAGGGAGAGGGTAGCGGGGACAACAGGGATGAGGCATGGCAACATGAGGGGAGAGGAAATAGTGTGAAAGGTGTCTGTGCAAAAGCCATTTCAGGTTAGGGGGAGGTCCATGAAAAAAAGAGGAGGCTATGAGCTAATAGTAAGGACTCCCACTACGCTTACTCTGCAACTGAAGCATCTATTTTAATTTATTTTTAAAATTAGTCAGCACTATTCATAAGGGAGGGAGTGGAACTGCTGTGTGTGTAATACAAATGTGTGACTTGTCTACAGACTGTAAAAACCATTTCCATGTTTTGGAAGTGCAGAGATGTAAGGATAATTGTTTTGGGGCACTGATGTGGGTGTCCTTAGGGGGTTTTTGTTTTGTGGGGTTTTTTTTCCCCAATAAATGCTTGCTCAGTAGTCCCTTTGGATCTGCAAATGTTGTATACTACAATTTAGATTAAAGGACTACTTAGACGTAGCTTTTTAGAATCATAATCATTCCATGACCCTTTCCTTCCCTCTGGCATTCCTGTAAACTTTAAGTTTTAGTACCTGGAGTTGTTACCCAAATCATGCACTTGATTAAGCAGAAATCAATTTTTCCCTCTGGTCTCATAATAGATTCAGTTGAGCCTGTGCCTTTTAAGTTACAACAGTGCCTCGGTCTCATCTTCTAACCTATTTCAGCAGGAAGCTGATTTTGTCTCTAAATTGGAGCTGTGTGCTGACGGTTCTGATACTCACTATTGCTGTTCTTGTCTGTATTGTGAGAACACTAGGATATGTCATACAGAGTTAAGCAATTTGTTTTAATGAACTGATTAAGCATACCATGTTCCTTATGCACCTGTTGAATTTCACAATGGCTAAACCAAAGTACAGACTCAAGAAGTGTTATATTTTAGTAATCAGAATATAAAGATTGACAGTATTTCTAAAGTTTATAATTTAATATAGGAGGTTTAAAATGTATTAAGAAATCATCAGTTAAATCACAAATCTAAATCTTACCACACAGCGACACTAAGTGAACTTTATGCTATTTAGGGTGTATGGTTCTAGTATCAGTATGGAAGTATGGATCCCTCAGTACAAGCCCTTATCTATTTGTGAGTCCATCCTTATATCAGTCAAAAGTGAAGACTGTCAATGACAGTTCAGTCAAAAGCAATTCAAAAGTTAGAGATTTAGAAATCTAAGCAAACACCTTATTTACTGAAATACCAATTCAATTACAAGTACACCTCAGATGAGTCCACATACACCCCTCACACCAATTCCAAGTATGTACATAACAGTCAATGTTGCTTAACATTTCTCTTGCAATTCACTAGAAGATGTAATCACAGATAACCAAACCACCGTCCTAATTTTTGTTCAGTACAAGATGACCGTAGCCACACAGCAGTGTAACCAATGACAAATTCTTTAAGGTTACAACTCATAATGCATTAATTCAAACTTCTTTCTCTTGTCTGAGATGCTGTCAGTTTCATGTGTCATTCTGGATGATGGTATTTGAAAAATCTCTAGGCTGTAATTGCTCAAAGCATGCACTCAGCCTTTCAGCTATATTTTCACTGCATTTAGGCAATTTAAACAGGCACTGTGTTGAATGGGTGTAATGAATCCTCCAGTCTCAACACTCTTACCCACTTACTGACTCAAAATTGTTTCTAGATATCTAGAAGTGACAAAGAGTCCTGTGGCACCTTAAAGACTAACTAAAAGTATTAAAGCATAAGCTTTCGTGGGCTAATACCCACTTCATCGGATGCATGCCT